>BNCR01000008.1:15249922-15997234 GCA_014656515.1 Oryzias celebensis
ACAGGTGTGCCAGGAGGGAGGGAACACACAAGGAGGGAAGTGTCAAAGGACCTCGAAAGCAATGGTGAGCACAGGAAATACAACAAAAATAAAACAGGAAGTGACAAACACAACAACAATTAATGTCCTGGGTCCATAACCCCTACAGATACAACATTTTACCAGCAGTAACCTGTGTTTACTTGTCCCTTTTATTTGTTATTTCTCCATGAGGAGTCAAATAAAGAGTGCAGCCCATCCACTCTGTTTTTATTGCTTTTATTTCAATATTACCTCATCTAATAGATTTTTTTTAGCAATCACAAACAAAGTGATTGGAATTGTTAGCAATTTGGATATGTTGCTGACATCTTACATTAAAACAGTTAAGACAACAGGTTGAAATGAAACATCACAACAACAAATATTTAATAATTTATATCTAACAGTAATACGTCAAAAATTTCTGATTGCAGAATATCATTGCTGAGCTGCCAGCCTTTGGCATTGGTTCACTTTTGAATATGACATATTTTAAGTTCCTGTTTAAACTTTTCCTGTTCAGTAACATCCTGCAATGGCTATAACGTTCTGTCTTTTTTTTTTTACACAGTTTTATTGGTTTAGCTTCAGAACTTCTTCAAAATTTGCCCAAACTCTGATACAAACCATAAGCTGTGCAGTGGGGGACACTCAAGCACAAATGCCTGTTAGTGGGAGGCTAACCCCATTTTCTGGTTGCTAATAGACAAGTACAAAGAGCGATATTTGTATGACTTGAAAAGGAATATGGATGAAAGTTTCTTGTTTGTGTCTTTTTTTTTTACAGTGTGTTGTTTTGTGGTTCACAAACGCTGCCATGAGTTCGTCACATTCTCCTGTCCAGGTGCCGACAAAGGGCCCGCCTCAGACGTGAGTACAAATAACTTCATCATTTTCAGTTTAAACCTTCAAACTTTCTAAATGGTCATGGAGACAATGGACTTTTTGTTCTTTTTTTTGGTGGCAATCTCTACTAGAGATTTACCGATCTGTTTTTTGTTTTTTATAGAGCCGATACAGATGATTAGTAGTCAAGAAGATCAATAACTACTATTTGGAGCTAATAATCATTGGCAGTAGAAATGAACAATAATGAACAGATGAATAATACAAACACCAACCATTCACTTTGTTTATTAAAAATAACAAGCAATTCAGTTTTTAAACCCTTGGGCCAAAATCGCAGTTTTTGTCTACATTTGAATTTACCTCTCTATTTTCAATTTGAAAGACTACTTGCTTTCCTGGTAACCCCGATAATGTTCAACAAACCGTTTTTACACAATAGAATGAAAGATTGAAGTATAATTTCAATAAAAGAACAATTAAAAATGCTTTAAACCAGTGTCCCCCAACCCTTTTGTGCCTGCGGACCGGTCAACCCATGAGGAGTTTTACCGCGGCCCAGGGGTGGGGTGGGGGGTGGGGGGTGCAATTACAGAGAAACAGTATACTTGAATAAGAGCATGTGCTTTAAATGTAATAATAAACAGTTCTGACAATATTTCACTCAGTCATCTGACCTGAGAATTTTGGAGGATTGAAAACAAAAATCATAAACATAATTAAGGCTGTTAATTTAGTGTGTTGTCAGGAGTGGTTAAAAACCAGTTTATTTTACTATTTTAAGATCATCTCATTAAAAAACTTAAATACAATAACACAATGTAACCAACAACTCTATTATTTACATAGATATTTAATGTGAATATAGATATTCACATTATTTCCAATTTGTGAAAAACAAAGGCAAAAATATTTCAGTCAAATGCGAGCTCTGTCCTGGAGTTAAACTGCTTTCCACTGCCGTACTGTCCTTGAGCAACCTATCCAAGCGTTTAGCAAGGTCACACAGCGGCACCAAGCTTGTGGCAAAAGATGCCCATTTCTGCAGCCATGGAGATGAGACTGCACCAAGAAGACCACCAAAACAGGCCAAACGTCTACAACCACAGCAACAGGTTCTGCAAAAGACGTAAACAAACTAGTGGCAGCTTATGGGGTGGAAGACATGCTTCTCTTGTCCATGGTTAAATCAGCTCATTTCAAAAAGATTTTAACAACGTGCGCTCTGATATCTGACAAAAGAACATTTTCAAGCTTCTTAAAAAGATATGGCATCTGTCTAAGAAGCTTGAAAATGCTCTCATAAAAGCGGATCTAAAAAAAAACCATTGATTTTGTGTCGACAACTGCTGATATATGGAGTTCAAATAACAAATGTTTCCTTGGAATGACTGTAGCAGTTTTGTTAAGGCTTTTTGAATGTTTGGAATGCAACCTGAAGGACCCTGTTCTGATGAGGAGATCATTGATGAAGAAGTGACGTTCACAGACATTGGTCAAGTCCTTTCAACAAATCCTGACTGGCAGTTTTCTCTTCCCCCTCACCTGCGCTGCGCATCACATACACTGAATTTGAAATCCTCTACTGATTTCCAAAAATGGGTCACCACTAACAGTGAAAGCAGAGGAGTTTATAGAAGTGCTCTTGGAAAGTGTTCAACTCTCTGGAGGAAGACAAGCCGCTCCAGTGTGGCAACAGTTGAAGTTGAGGGTGCGACCACCAGAAAGCTCATAGTTCCTTCTACAACAAGATGGAACTCCCTCTACAATGCTTTGTATCACATCACAGAAACTCCAATTGCAGAGCTGAACCCTCCTTGTTCTAGACTGGATATCAGAGGTGTCACTGGCAGAGAGGATCTGTGTTATATGACGTTAAAGGGTTAAGCAGTTCACTCACTTTACACAGATTCTTCTTTTTTTTCTATTCATATGGCAGCTTCTACTCCAACAGCAACGCTAAGATATTGTTTAGTCAAAGAACACATTTTTTAAAATTGTGTGTTGTTTTCTGATTATTTTTTAGATTGCACATTTGCATCAGTGGACATGTATTTAAACATTTGAAATACTTGCGGCCCCCCATGAGGAGCCTCTTCAGTCAGATGGGTGCAGTCAGAGCCACCTCCAGGGGAAACAGTGCTGTTCTCTGCTTGGCTTCCTGACAGACAAGTCAGAGCTGTGCTTTTCCCATCATGTGTCTAACAATCACTTGAGTCATTTTCTCCGCTTTCTACTGCTTTGCAGACTACTTGCATCAGGAATTCCTTCTCTGGTATACGGACATCTCTGTTTTATTGAACATTTTGAAAGATTTTCTTTTTGTATTCATCACACAAATAGGGTTTTTTTTTTTTTTTTTGTCATTTGTGTTATTTATTTATTATTTTGTGCTTCTAATTTTAGCATCCATGTCCCCAAAAATAGCTTTTACTGTTAAGACCCACTCCAATTATCTTCTGAGGTATTTTCAAAGCTTTCCTAGTGGTCTTTTATTTATTATTTGCAGATTTTAGCTAATACCGGAAAATCTGTCGTTTTCTATGGCATCATTTCTGCAGAGCGGCAGTAATTTATTTGAATTTGCATCTTGCTATGTTTACACTGGGCACGTGACACACACTCTTGGAAGCCATCCATGAATTGCTGCCAAATCTGATTGGTCAAAGTTCAACGCGTGTTTAATGGACGAGTTTCATATGTAGTGACCGAAAATGGTCGTAGAAACTTGAGAGGCAGCTGGTGAACTGGTTTTGAAGGGTTTTGAACACGGAATTCCAAAACATGCATAAATGTGCATCTTTATATAGAACTTTCATCAAAAGTGGTCGCTTGAATGCATTGAATGCATGTTGCCGGGGGCAGTGTGATTGTAGCTTGTGAGTTTTTGGTAGGAATGTTGTTCTTTATAAAAAAAATGTGACTTTTTTGAGTAAAGAAATACTTAGAAATGCAATTGTATTTATCAAAAAAATGCAACAAAAACATGTTAAGAACACCAAAAATATCTTTTTTTGTTAATTGGATTGGGTCTTTAATCCATCCCTGCAACATCAAACTGTCCCCTACATTCTCTATTTAAATGCTGCTCCACCCAAGGGGCCCCTGCTCTTAATTACGGGGTCTCATCACTCACCGCGTTTTATTCTTAATGAGTTCACGGCTTTAAGACCTCAGATCCTGTACAAGAGGGAAAGGAGACCATCAGTTTCAAACCAGCTGCCCATTTAAATATAGGAGACAAGAAAGTCCTTACGATGCAGAGGAGGATGAACGCTTTTAGTAAAGCTGACTCATCAAATAGATATATATTATAGCTTTTAATTGTCGTCCATGACCCAAATTCTACCTGTTTATGGTTTTGAATCATACAAATACTATTATTAATAAAAAAATAAAATTGCCAGTTGCCTGATCTGATTCTCGTCTGTCTTTGTCAGCTGTCTATGTTTAAAAGAAGAATTCAATTATAAATGTGGGTTAATAGGCTGGTCTCTCTGTGGAGGAGGTCGAGGGATGACATCCTCTAATGAAACCTACATTTCAGGCCCCCAGCTTACTAATGGTATAGAGCTCTGGGTGGACTTTTTATATTTGCATGTGTAGGTGTTTGTTCTCTTGAGGATAAAAGGTAAAGAAATATGTAAATGAGGAGCTTGGTTAATTGCTTGATAAAATGTTCAGACTAAAAGCCAATACAGTGATCCAGGGGGGGTCACATTCTAAAAATAACCCGCAAAATCTGTGAAGTAGGTTTACAGATGTTTTAAGGTTGTAAAACCCCTCACTGCACACTGACAAGGTTTACAGCCAATCTTGACACAGAACATGCAGAATCAGTGTGCTTGTTTATGGTTTAGTGTCATACAAATACTATTATTGAATAAATAAATAAAATTGCTGTGGACCACGGGAGCCAAGGGACTCCAGATGAAAATTAGCCTGCAGCTTTAATCTGGTGTATTTACATTTGACTGAATGGTCATTAATATGAATTGTCCCATTCTCAACAAAGTTGTTTCAAAATAATGCCAAAATGAAACACCTTATGAAGGACTTTTCTGGGTTTAGATGATTTACCACAAAGGAATGTGCTGTTCTATGCTATGTTGGTTTAACTTTTGGAATATTACATTACTGACAGTTTGGCACCGTAACAAGCATGAACTGGGGGGTAAATCTTTGGATATCCCTTCATTGCTAAAAATTAAAAAACAGCAAAAGAAAATTCCATCAAAAGTTATAAAAAACAGTAAAGTGACCATTTGGAGGGACATTTTTAATGTTGCGCACATGAATTAAGGTTTGTCCTGAACATTCTATGCAACTATTCTAGCTGTAAATTACATTAAAAAATAAATCTGTTTTGCATCTTTTTATAGAACAGGGTTTTTTTTAGGTTGATTTTAGTTTTTATCTAGAGTGTAGAAGATTTAATTATTCAAACTTCACTTAAAAAAAGCAAAGCATTGTTCTTTTTTAAAAACTTAGAGATAGTCTATGGCAATTTTAAATGGAGTCACAGGGTGGAATCATTTGATGCTTTTTTAAAAAAAAATTGCTTCCACATCAATAAACCCCTGGAATGACAAAAACAAATGTTTATTTTTTATTTTTTTGGTTGAGTTGTTAAATGTATTATGTCAGTTTTATGTTAAAATTTAAACCAAATTTAGTGAGAAGGTCTTGATTGCTGGATTTGGGTGAGCGTTCACTTGTCTTTATGCCTGCCACAATATCACAATGACATGACGAAGACGACGATGTGTTCTTAGTGTTGGCGGAGGATGACTGATGGTTTTGGCAGTGTGCATGTGTGTGTGTGTGTGTGTGTGTGTGTGTGTGTGTGTGTGTGTGGGTGTGTGTGCGTGTGTGTGTGTGTGTGTGAAGAGAAGAGGGTTGTTTCAAAACGAAAAGGGAAGCAGAGACTTAGAGAAAGCACAACGACAAAGAGACACGTCAACACAGCATGCATCTCTGCACATTCATTGTTCTGGTGTACAGTTAGAACCATTTATGGTTTGGTGTTGTTGGTTGGTTTTAGGGAAAAATGAGTGATTCCTGATGGGAAACAACAATGCTACTTAAATTTAGTGTAATTTTAGATTAATCACATTTCAATCACAATTAATCACAATATTTTACTGGGTAAATTTTTTACAATATGTGTCTTTTAAATAAAAAAAAAAGTCCAGACAGAACATTTTTTGTTGTCTGAAATGTTTCAATTTGTAAAGTGTTAACTCAGATATCCCAGATATGGAATTTGTGTGCACAAAACACATCAACAGTAAGATAAGCAGAACTCTAAAGACTTTAATGTCTGCAGTTTTACTCCAAGAAAACAAAGATGCTGATATACAGCCATAAGAAACAAACATTATGTTTCTGCAGTTTAAATGGTCCGGGTGAATACTCAAATCTGATTGGTTGCTGGGTGTTGATGCGCTCCTTAAAAAGTAGTTCCGGTCACATAGCCCAAATGTTCTATATCACTGCGCAGGGTTTTTTAAAACAAACTGTTTGCTTGATCTTCTAGACAAAAACAAGCAGTAAGAGGTGAACTTTCTCTTTGAACTGAGGCTTTATTGAACCTGTCGTGACGATAGGTCAGCACATATATCGCTTTCCTCTGCTGCTGCAGTCGTGGTCTCCAGGCCCAGCGACGCATTCTCATGTTACCCTGACATCGGGCCGCAGCATGCATAAAATAGGCCACTTTTGGTGAAAAAATAGCAATAACAAGAATAAAGTACTACAAATTGATTGAACATTTATTTCTTTTGTAAGTGACCATGGTATATAAGTGGAATAATGCCAGACGCGAAGTGGAAGACCGTCGTTTCTGACGTGTAATTAATCTGCATTAATAAATAACGCATTAATTTTCAAAAATAATTGCATGTGTTAACGCGTTAACATTGACAGCCCTACTTAAATTAGAAAACAATATTATTTGTAGGGGTCCACTACTTGAATTTTTAAAATTCTGGATTCTGGATCAGTGTTCTAAAGAATAGACAATATTCATTCAGCTGCAGCTATTTGGGTGGAATGGCCTTTATGATGTCCTATTTTCAGCAACATCTATCATTCAGATGTTAGGCAATTGCTTCTTAGCCCTTAAGTAGTGTAACCCATCCATCCTCTAAACCTGCTTAACCCTTTAACACTGCAGATGTCACCGTTGACACCTAAATAACGCATGCTCTTTGACCTACCATAACTCTTCAACCGCTTACACAACCAACGTGAATTAGCTTAATCTGATGTGAAGAAACGCAGCTTTTGATCTTGACTTTGTGTCGCTATGCAATAATATACATGTAAACTTTAGTTACTGTCGGTTGTGAGCGATTTCGGACTTAACGAGAGCACCGTGCTTTACATTTTTAAAAAAAAGAGGAAGGAGACCACTATGAAAAGACAACGGGGCCAACTGCCAATAGCCATGATCTAAATGAACGTCAAAAAACATCTAACATGCCCGGAGAAGATGTGACATCATCCCCCGACTCCTGAAGTGCTCAAAGAGGAGGAATGACCATAAGCTGCAGTTAATAATAATCATCATTTCAGTATTATTTCACAGTAATTTTATTGCTGTTATTAATAAAATATTACTATGTGAAAAATTGATTAATTTGAATTAATTTATTAATTTTTGTATATATTTAAGTGATTTAAACGAGTCAAACTTATAGTACAAAAAACCGCTGCACTTTCTTACCTTGTTCTTGACCGTTCGTTAACGTTTTCAATCCAAGTTTCATCCGCCGTTTCTTTTTCTATTAAAGCTGATAAAATAAATTAAAGTCCTGCCCCGCTGCCTCGCCGGATTTAACCTGAAATTTCGGCCAATCAGATCAACCAGAAAGGTTACCGCCCCCCCGAGTGACAAAGCATCCCCTGAACATAGTAAAAAAGTGCAAAGAAAACCGAGCGAGCGCACAGTCAGAGCTCTACAAGCACGGTCGGAACTCTGCGCTCAGTTAGGACTGCACGGTGCAGTTGTACGATACGCTCGCTCAGTTATCAAATACGCACCGTTCAATTAATGGCAGAGATGTAGCACCATACGAAACACAGAGACATCTCAGACTCTAAAAGGGACTCCACCGTGAAAGGGTCTATAGATGGAGCTTGTGACTTCCTGCTGGCTTTTACTGGGATGGTTTGTCATCTTATCTTGCCCTTACGGTGGCTATGCCCTGTCTGCTGGTAAAAATGGGCAAACTTGAACGACAGACACAGATGGCCCCCACAAAGTATTAAGGTCGTAGACCGCTCGAAGGAAAAAGGTTCATCCTCATTGTTTCTATGGGCATGCTTCAGTTGAAAGGCCATAGGGAACACTCACACAACACCTGGGGGTAAGTAAGGGCAACGTCGGTGAGACGAAGGCACGGTGTACGGAATTGTCCTTTTTTCAACTACCCAAATCCACAGACAACACAAGGGGCCGGTTAAGCTTTTCAAGTCCTTTGTGTGTGTTACTTCCATTCCCCTTGGTCACAACCTGGCTAATAGTGAACTTTGTCAGCACCCTACAGGCACTTCATTTGTACGTCATAAGTGCGCACAATTCACATGATTAGTGCAAATACTTCATAATACACTTACCACACATGAGCTTCAAGGGAACTGCAAGACACACCTGAGACACACATCCCTTTACAATGTGGGTACTCTTCCCTATGACCCTCTACAGGCCCAGAAAACCCCCAAACCTGCAGCACCCGTACAGGTCAAGCCCCCCTGTGGGTGCATGTGACTTATGTGTTGTCCATTGGTACAAGACATGTTAGAGGGCAGCAAGTGCCCTTTGCTTCAGAAAAACTGTTCAGGACAAAGTTTGGATTGTGGTTAGCTGAGCAATAAAACTTGTTTACCTGATGCCAATAAATGTGTTTTACCAGTGAAAAGCCACTTCTGAGAAATGTTTGCATCCTGTTTTTTTCTCATCTGTTTATTACCAGGAACAATAAAAGTTTATTCCGAATGCAAAAACAGGTCCAGACAGTTACCATACAATGGCTGTGAATTGTGCTGAGCAATTCTTTTCAAGATTTTATCAGTTATAAACCTTAACATTTACTCCCTGTAAAATACAACTGTTCCTGTAAACACAGGAGAAAGTCCATTTCAAAATGATTTCCTTGTGTTTTTATAGATGACTAAATAAAACAGAAAAAGCCAGCCTGTGCATTGTCATGATAAGCCTCAAGAATGGAGACACAATGTCTGTGTTTTCTGCCTTTTGTTTGATCTCTGAGAGTCGAAGATGAATGTTTTCTATCCCAGCCGCTCATGAAGAACCTGGCAGCCCTCATCTGTCTCCATGCTGCTCATTATTACTTTGTTTTCTCAGAAAATCATAAAAAAACTACAATAAAAACAGAAGTTGTCCTTGAGAAGAGATAGAACCAGCAGAGTAAAACATGCAAAACAGTTACGCAAGACGTACACGGGACTGAGGGGACTTTCGGGAAAGGTGGGTATAATTCCGGCAACGGCAGCCTAATTGGAGCATTATTTTCTAGGACAGGTGTGGAGGAGAAGATGAAAGTAATCATCTCATTCGCTCGGCTCATGAGAGGAGAAGTCGTGAACATCCAAATGTCAAAAATAACTGAAATGGATTCCCTTGGTGGAAGCGTTTGCAGCTTGTGCAGCAAGGAGTGCCTTGTTGCACGCTGCACACCGTTGGTGGGTGTGTGGGCGTGTGCGCACGCTTACGCATGAGTAAGCAGCCTCACAGTGGCCATCAGTGCAAGCACAGGGCCAGGTGTGGTTTCCCACTGAGCTGTGGTTGCAGATGTCATTTACACACACAAACTCAGGAGGATGCAGTTGTCAAAACTTTTTATTTTTATGGGTTTGTCTGTGATTTTAGCTGCTGAGTTTAATGTATATCTGAACAACAAAAACAAGTAATAATAAAGATTCTTATTTTTAGAATTTTCAGTGCTAAACAACCAAAGTTCATTTTTTACCCCTTGAAATGCTAGAATTTATCACTTAAACTGGTTGCAAACCCACAGAAAAAGGTCAAATTAAGCTAAATGTATTATTCGCCTGTGGATGTGCTTCAATCCACCATCCAAATTTAACAAAAGCATCTAATAGATGCTGTTGCAAAAGATGTTAGGCTTGTGTTTTTGCAAAGTCTTAAAAAAAAAAAAACCTTATAGGATGGAAAGGAAATACAGCTTTCTGAGCTGAAGTCTGTGGAGACATTTTTGTAACAATCCAAGGCTCTGTGGTGAGGTTGAGAATTAACATAGCTACAATTTGAATAGCCCTGAGGGGAAAAAAAACATCCTGTAACCATTGTCCTTTGAACGCTTTAACACCCACATTAGACACATTCTGGCCTTTATTAATAACAATAAAAAGAGATTTAAATGTCTAATCCAAAGTGTTTTTGGTGTTTCTAACATGTTCTAGTGGCATTTTCTGAAGACAAACATGAAGAAAATTAAGCTCAGAAATTATTTGTTGGCATTCAGGGGAAGACAAATGCAATTTAAAAGAGATCATAATTGTGACACCAAAAACAAAATGGGTGGGTCACAACCTCCCTGCTCAGTTCTATTCTGATGCATCCACTTGTAGACCACTAAATCCATATGTCTTTGTTTTCCTCGGCTCAGATTTGTTCATCTGGATGGCTTCAATATTGCTCGCCATTTTTGATGCACCAGTAATGTTAGGTTCAGGGTGTGAGGGGTTGTAAGCTAACGGGAGACCATATAAATAAATGGGTGATGGGAAGTGGTGGTGGGGTTGCTCAGTGCAACAGGATCCTCCCACAATTGCTATTAAAAACTGCCACTCTCCAGAAACTTTGTCAGCCTGAAACCAACATATCTCGTGCTTATCAGAGACACGTTTTTTTTTATTTTGCATCATCATAATTAAAAAACCACTGGAAAGGATAGATTAAAAGATGATCAGAGTAGGACTTCTACCCTACGGTCACACATACAACTGCCACCACGCAGTTGGAGTCAGTCAGATGTGGATGACATCATTACAAACTCAAGCGACATCTGGGGGGTGGCAGCCGGATCTCCTGCCGGCAGCAGCTCTGATTGGACAATGTGTAAATGTCTCCGGACGGCGGCCGTCCATATCTAGTGCCACCGGCTGCCGTCCGGCCGCCCGGTAGCCCGGGGGTATGAAATGCAGGCCATTCACAACTTTATGAGCACATATTATAATCTTGTCAATTTACAGATTTACACATTTGTAGACAGCATCCCTCCAAAGAAAGCACAATGTTCTGACTTCTTTGTATTCTTCTCAGCATCAACTGCTTTTCATCAAAACTCAGGTCTCAGAGTTTTGTACAGCATCATAATGCAGAAAAAAAATTCTGTCAGCAATGACCGTTAATAAACCTTATGGCAGCCGGAATAAAGGATCTCCTGAACCTCTCCGTTCTGCAGCGAGCAGCGTGCAGCAAGATGAACCTGTCACTGCGACTGCTTCTCTGAGAGGCCAGGGTTTCTTTTGTTCTTAAGAATGGCCTCCAGCATTTTTCATGTTTTTCCCCTCGACTAAAGCCCTCATAGAAAGAACCCCTTCGCCCGCCACTGACGCACACTTAACGAGTTTTTGTAAGCAATTAGAACCATCTTAAAAAAGAGGAGTCTGCTCTGAAGAGTCTGAAGAGGCGTTTGCCTGTAAAGACCAGTCAAGTTTGTTTCCAGATGAACTCTGAGGTATTTAAAAGAGGGAACAATCCCAATAGTGCTGCTGTCATTTTTTACAGGCTAAAGGGGCCTTTCCTTTGTCTTAGTTGCGTTTGAAAGGAGTCCATTGCATCTGCTCCACTTAAGAAAATCAGAGATGACCCTTCTGTATTCTCCCTCATCATTGTTCTTCACAAATGTCACAACAGTTGTGTCATCAGAGTACTTCTGTAAGTGAAATAATGTGTACCTGTGTGCGAAATTAACAGTATACAGAGTGAACAGGAATGGAGAAAGTACTGCTCTCTGTGGAGCTCCAATGTTAGTCAGTACAGTATCGGACACAAAGTTTCCCAATCTGACATTACCACGGACGTCAGAGCCACTGGTCAGTGGTCCCTGTAGCAGTATGAGGTATGAGGTCTGCCACTTGACATGAACCTGACCTGTCTGGTAGCTCTTGTTAGATAAAATCTGCAGAGGCTCAGCTAGCTCGGAAGCACACACCCTCAGGACCTTGGGAAAAAGTCCGTCCAGGACGTAACCTCTCATAAGGTCAGCAGCAATCTCATTCAAGGAGAAGTGGTACACTACTGGGTCACTCTTAGCAGAGTTGAATTGACACTCAGATGTAGCTGAGCTGGGGACCGCAGCTTCAGATGTGGTGGTACAGCCGCTAGATGTGGTGGAGCAGGATGGCGCCTCCACCAAAGTGGTGGAACAGCCACTGGATAAGGGGGAGCAATTGGCCAATGGGGTAGAACAAACATTGAGTGGGTCTGAGACTAGAGTGGAACCTGCTGTAGTAATGGTTAAACTCATTGGCCGTCTCGACGCCCCCTGGTGTTACTCTTGATCACCAGTCCTAAAAGCCTCCTTCTTTAACTTTAAAAGATCTATAATACTGTTTGTAATCCAGGGCTTGTTGTTGGAGAAACAGCAAACAGTATGAACCGGAACTGCTATATTCGTGCAGAAATGTATATAATCTGTGATCCTAGCAACTAACTGCCCCATCCAGGTCACCGTCAAATTCCTCCAGTAAAATACTCCAATCGGTAGAAGGAAAGCAGTCTGTCAGAGCTTCGTTATCCTCAGGGAAAACTTTCGAAGTGATTTGTAGGTCATAGGGAGTCTCATCACGTTAGGTTTGTAGAGTGGTTTGAGATAAATTAAGTTGGGGTCCGACTCCCCCAGTGGGGGCATGGCCCAAGCAATGTATGCCTGACCCACAATCACTAAGCAGAGGTCACTGATGTTGTTGTGCTTTGTCGGACAGTTGACATACTGGGTGAAACCCAATAGGTGAGAGCTGCAGTCCACATGATATCACTAAGAGTGCATCAGGATGTTGCAAGTTGAGTCTCTTGAATGACGTCACACGCAAGTGAAGCCTCTGCTCGTGGCGATGTGTAAACAACAATGGCAATGATTTGAGAAAACTACAGTGGCGTGTCAAATGGTCTTAAACTTACCACAAGAAGGTTCACATCTTGACAAGAGTGAATGTCTTTTACTATAATGTGACTGGAATGAGCAAGACCACCACCTTTTGTTTTTCTGCACCTTTCCCTATCTCTGTCTGCCCGCACTACGTTAAAGCTGGGTATGTTGACACAGGAGTTGGTGATATTATCCGTCAGCCAAATCTCCGTGAAGCAGAGCAGGCTGCATTCACCATGAATCCTGTCAGTTTTCATAAGAGCCTCCAGCTCCTCACATTTATTCAGGAGAGAGTTAACGTTACTCACTATGATTGCCTAGCCTTTAGCTTAGCTTCAGCGCATCAGCAATGGAAGGGTTTTTTGAGCTCAAACGAAATAGGATGTATAATCTCGCTTGATGTTCTATGGAGAAGAAGAAGGTCATCCTGAGAATAATTCAAGAGACAAATGTTGCAAAGACAAGCGTAAAAACACACATAATCCACATAGGCGCAGAGCTGCACGGACTTGCTGAGATGATGATGAGACGAAAAACCTATTTTTGGTTCATGTTTTCTGCCGTTTAGCACATCATCATTCCACTTGAGGCAGTAGAAAGGCTTTTCCTGCTCGTTTCAAAATGGCTGCCTCCAAAATCTCAAAATCACTTTTGTCGTAAAAAAATTAGCTAATTCTTTCAATTCTTTAATGTGGTTGGCTTTACAGGGGCAAAAATAAGTTATGGAGTGAATCAAAAACATGATCTCATCTGATTAGCTTCAAAAGCTCATCATTTGCTAAAAATGTTGATTTTGTTTTAAAGACTGATTTCAAAAAGCAATAGTTGGACAAAACGGTGAAATTGTTGATAAATAGATGATTAATAACTTGTTGATGCATTAATAGGATTCGATTTTCTTTATTGCCTGCAGGACCCGAGGGCAAAGCACAAGTTTAAGATCCACACCTACTCCAGCCCCACCTTCTGTGACCACTGTGGCTCTCTGCTGTACGGCCTCATCCACCAGGGCATGAGATGTGACCGTAGGTGTTACCTCTCTCCAGATTTAGATCCGTTTTGATGCTATTTCTGAATTCACTGGAATATCCCGTTTAATGTAAAATGCTTGGAAATGTCCTCATTATTGTTTTTACCGTTTCTGCAGACTGCATGATGAACATCCACAAGCGCTGCGTGGCCAACGTGCCCAGCCTGTGTGGAACAGACCACACGGAGAGGAGAGGTCGCATCCAGATCACCGCTGAGGTCAAGACTAACGTTCTCACCGTCACCAGTGAGTCCTCACGCTGGCTCGAGAGTCAAAGTTAGATTAATGTCTCCCTCTACTGTTGGTTTTCTGTGGCTGTAGGATGCTGCTGGAATTCTAGTGATTTGGATTATGCTTCAACATTTGAAGAAAAAAGCCCCAAAATTCCAAATGAAATTTGCATAAATTACAAGGTAGTTTATTGAAGTTTCAATGCCTTTGCAACATTTTCCCAGACTGCTTTGGGGTTTAAGTCACATGCCATAAATATTTGCGAAGGTTTCTATAGATTGAAAAATTGCAACAAAAAATGGCCTATTTCATTTTTTTTAAAGAAACTTTAAAGTTAAAGTTTTTATTCTGATATATTAACATGTTCCTGTGTTTTTGCTAAAACGTATTGTTCTGATTAAATTAATTTACATTTTTGACATTTTTGAATCCAATTGTGTCCAATATCCTTTTAGTGACTTTCAAAATAAAGCACTGGTATACTCTGTAAAATAGATTAATTACATTGTGGGAGGAAAAAAAATGATGCTTTAAAGCTATAGAAAAGCATTTTTCTTTTTTTTATATTGTTTTATTGCTTTATCTATCACAAAGTGGTAATCATTGAGATCTCAGTGCTATGCTTGCAGACGGGAAGACAGAGTTTGCTTTTATTGGTATTGTATTACTGTAGTTCAGTGTATTTTTCACATATTTATTTTTTATTTTCTATTGATTCTGTCTTGATGTTAGAACGCCTTCATATATTTTTTCTTAGTAGAAGGACCTTAATTGGGAACGAATAAAGTTAGGGATGAATTTTTAGAGTTTTAGCTTTAAAAAAATTACAGAGATCTATATAATTTTGTAGAATGAAATGGGGTCTCTTTTTGTTTTGTGTGTAATTGTGTGTTGTGTGCTTGAACTTATTAGTTGTAGAAAAGATAAACAAAACAGATTGTTTTTATTTTTTTTTGGATGAAGTAGATTAACATTGTTGACCTCAAAATGACTTGGCTTGCTTTGAGGGGCTGCAGAAATTTTGGGAAATTTAGTATTAGGCAAAATTTTTTGGGGGGATTCACAATGGATTTTAAGATAAAAAAGTTGAATATTTTATCTGCCACTCCCATAATCAACTCAAATGTGAGATAGTTGTTTGGATATATAGCTTTTTTCCCTTGTTGCTATACCACATGTGACATGGAGGATTTTTTTTCTGCTGGAGAAAATAACGTTTTCTTTTTTTTTTTTTTTTTTTTTTTGCTGTATTCTCTATAGTCCGTGTAAATCTTTCAGTTACTTTTGTTTATTTACTTATTTCTCTGTCCTCTGCTCCTGGTTCCCACACTCACAGACTGATGATTAACAGAGAGTTGCTGTGGGAGATAATAAAAAGCCACTCTTATCTTGTTTGCAACAATGAGCAAAGCCCCAAATCCCATGGAGCTACATTACAGAAGTAAGCTCTGCAAATGAAAGGGTCTGAGGTATATTTGCATTTCATACAGCTCAGATTTCATCTTAACAAATGCAGCTCAGAGATGTGGTTTTGTTCATAGTCGTTTTGTTTCCGTTTATGCAGCAAATGAGAGGCAATGGTAGTGCTTTTCTTTGACCACAGGGGGCAGTGTTGGACTGCTCTTTCACCGTGAGGTGTTGGAAGCTGCATTTTCACAGGAAGTGGTAGAAACAGCTTCCGCTCTCAGAGATGGGTTTGACCCATTGACACTAATTGTAGGTTTAATCAAAGCAACTGCCACTCGGGGTGGAATGACATTTTATTGATCTGTTGTATTTCCCCTTGCCTTCCAGCCAGGGAGGTCAGAGGTCAGAGACACTGGCAGAACAGCACCCATGAGAGATGAGATGAGCTGGCATCAATATCAGGAACACTCTAGCAGAGAACAAATAAAGTGGGATGTTGAATCTGGACTTTGACATGCTTCTCTTTTGGTACTTCTCCCAAACTCAAAGGGTTTCAGAATAAAAGTGTTTCCTAGTTTTTTTTAAGTCTGTGAGATAACAGCAAACACAGGATAGACTCTCATTAGAGATGTTTTCTGACACCCCAGTTACTTCTATACATAATTTTTATTGATTTTTTTTCTGCTAATGGAAAAACAAACAAACAAAAAATCATTTCTGAGTATTTTTTCATTTACATTTTTTTTATTCAGTAGCAGATGAAAAAAAGCAGTTTGAATAATAGCTTTTTGGGATGTAAAAATACATTGGACAGGTCACAAGCTCCCTGTTCCAAGCTCCGAGCTGAACAGGGAGCCAAATTTCTAATAAACTCCTGCCGTTCTGTGGAAATCATGTCCTAGAAAACAACACTGGTTTTGACTAAAATTTTAACTATCATAGTTGAAAGACCACTATTATTTATTACTTCATCAATCAAATGATGCATAAAATAGACATTGACATTGGAGTAGGAAAGGCAGAATGCTTGAGGTGACGTTCACCTGAGTGAGCCTACCAGGTTAAAACTTTATGTATCAATATTTTGTGTTAATAACATTTTCTGCTCATTATTTTTAACATCAGCTTAACAGTCAAGCCTGTAAAAAGAATCAACACTTAGCAAAATAAGAGAAAGCTTTCAGAGATAAAGTGTTATGTCATCTTGTTTAAAAAATGTCTTATTATCAATTTTAAACAGATTTTGATCAGGAACCAGAATTGACTTCAGGGTATCGTTATCAAAACTTTTGGAATAACATCTAGCCCTACTTAAATGTTTTTTAAAAATATAATAATAATCATAATCAAATGTACGTAGAGTGAAAGAAACACACCGGTATGGCAAAATTAATAATGTGTATTAAAAGCTTAATTTTGTTGATGGATAGAAAAATGGTTCACCTCAACTTTATTATTCCCTAATACAGCCTTTTTTTACTATAAAAAACAATATATATTTTTATTTTCACTCATCTGCAGTCAAGACAGAATCAGTCTGTCCACATACCCTATGAAGCTGCTTTACAACAGAAAAGGTGGATGGCCGACGCCCACTGCTGCACCCTCATGTCTGCCAGTCCCAGAGGCCTTCCCTCCGTCTTTACTCAACCACAAAAACCATCACTTCCTGTTCTGTTTTTACTGCAAGTGTCCTCTGAGACTATTTTGTTTGCTTCTCCCTTTACAGCTCTTCTCAGCTACTATTTGATGGTCACTTTAACAGCGAACATCTATTATTTATTGTCCGGCTCTGCTGAGAGTTTTATGCTGGCTCTGTGCCGTGGTTAACCTCTCTGAGTTTAGCGTAGAGTAATGCTTAGACGGTGGCATCTCTCTGACGACTTGGGGATTTTCCTTCAAACGGTGAGCTCACAGGGGGAGGGTCACCTTTTCTTCTTTGTTTGTCTCAATACATATTGGGACTTTGATTAAAATATCCATGCAGCTGAAACCTGTACTTTCTATAAGCAAGACAAACAACCCGGCAGAAAGTTTTCACTGAGCGGTGCGGTAGGGTACGTTACGGTCCGGCTTGGTATTTTGAGCGTTTCCATTCCAGCGACCCATTAAGCCGGACCAAACTGTACCATTTTTGGGCCCCCGTTAATTGTTGGTCCATGAAAAATGTAACGGGCTGGTTAGCACGATGCTACTGTTGCAACCCATTGATAGGTGGAAGGTCATTATGACAAATGGAAACGCCAAGAAAGCGGTTGTATTTCTCTTCACCCCCTGTAAGCTTCTCTCAAGCAACTTGAAATACTTTGCACAAATGAAACACCAAAAGCCAAGCAGAAAATATGAGCTTCTGGATGACCTCCATTGGTGTTGTTGTTAGCTTCACCCCGTATGTGACGTGACGGTCCAACTTTGACTGGAAGCTCTCACTTGAATTGCCTGGACCATTCTAAATTAGAAAGTACTTTACCGGATCGTACCATACGTCTCAGTGGAAAAAAGGCTTTAGAGTCCCATCAGTTGTCACTCACCTGATATGTCATCCCCTACAGTCATGAACCATTTGGTGGTTAAACCCCCCAATCCAACCTCTTAAAGTTAATCACCGAGACAATGAGTCCCCTTTTTAAAAGTCTTTGATATGACTAAACTGTGAAATAGAACCAGTCTGAACCATGACTGTAAATGAGAGCTGGAGTGAATAACCCTTCTCCCCCCTCATGATACAAACAGGAAGTACTGCTGACTTTAAGAAGCAAAAAATCCTATAGACTTCTATTGAGAAATGAACAACTGTTACTCAGTTTCTCCATTTGTCAAAAAAGTCTTGCTCTGATACTTTTTTTATTAAAATAAAAATGCTCTTTCTGATAGTTTTTTCTTTTTAAAAGTAAAAAACGGCAAAATCAGACACCTCAATAAAAGTATGTGGTCTCACATCTAAAAGTTCAACATGATTGATTGACAGATTCTCCTGAGCACGCTTTTAAGTTTGCTGATAGTGGTTGCCATAGAAATGTTGACTCAGACCATTTTTGGTCTTGCATGGTAAAAAAAAAAAAGAGGCAACTGAATTGACTTCTTTTTGTTGGAACGAGTAGGCCATTTTAAATTGAAGACATCACACTCACTCAAGTTCCCAGTTCTCATATACAGTGAATGATTTGAACCCACAACCATCTAGCCTGAGGGCAGACATCCTATCACTATGCCACTGAGCTGCTTAACATTCATATAATTCTTTGCACATTTGATTAAAGGGCAGACTTTTAATAAAGATTTTATAAAACACTCCTGTCTTTAAATACGTAAGGAATTATGTAGAAATTGTAATGTATTTTTTTCGTAGCAGCAAGTATCAAAAAGTCAGTAATTTTCCTTAACAGCAGTAATAAAATTATTAAAGGTTTTACATGATAAAATATTATTTCTAAGCGGGTAGTAAAATCCTCTATAAGTATACGCCATATTACAACTGTCTGTATTACTTTTATTATTGTAATGCTTCATAGATTAAGTTGGATTTCATTATTTTTCTTAATTAAATGAATGAACACATTTGAAAAAAGGGTTTCAAAGGCATTTATTTTACAGGAAGAAATAAAAATGAGGTTTCTTTGGTCACGATTCTTTGTCCTTCACAGCTCTTTCATCTCTGTTTCAGTCAAAGAGGCTCGTAATCTGGTTCCCATGGACCCTAACGGTCTGTCCGACCCGTACGTGAAGCTGAAACTTATCCCGGATCCTCGAAGCGAGAGCAAACAGAAGACCAAAACTATAAAGTGCTGCCTCAACCCCACCTGGAACGAGACCTTCAAATTGTAAGGCTTTTATCAGCAAAGTGTCATATTCACAACCCTTCTTGTTGTTTTTTTTTTTCCTTTCTTTCTCAGCCTCACTAAGTGCAGGCTTCCCAGACCCAACCCACTGTGTTTGTCCTTCCAACCGTGTCTAACCATTCGATTAAAAGAAAACATCATGGCTTCTCTTGTTTGTGAGATCTGCTCTGCAGTGTTCTCTGATTGGAAGCTTCATCTGCAGGGAGGAAGACTGAAACAATTAGATTAGTATAAGGATAAAAGCACAAATCTAACTGTAAAAATGGGACAAATGGATGCTTCTCTAATCGGAATTATCATATTTTTGGACGATGGAACACAGCAGTTAAAGAATGCTTTAGAAGAAAAAAAACACTTTTGGGAG
Source organism: Oryzias celebensis (assembly GCA_014656515.1). NCBI lineage: Eukaryota > Metazoa > Chordata > Actinopteri > Beloniformes > Adrianichthyidae > Oryzias > Oryzias celebensis. Next base: position 15,269,804 of record BNCR01000008.1, read on the forward strand.
ACGGATACAAGTTTGAGTCTACTGCCTCTTTTTTGACGCAGATGAAGTACAATTCTCAAAGCTTGTCCAAAAATGCATTCATAACCTAAACGCTCACGCTGCATTGACTGTATATATCATTTAAAATGCATGGAAGACACAAATGATGTTTTATTGATTTTTGAAGAGTTCTGCAAAAGCCCTGGTAATAACGCCTCCATGTTTGGGTTTATGAGATCATTCCAGGGATGGGCAACTCCAGGCCTTGATTCCGGCATGTTTTCCAACATACCATGCTCTGGCATGTTTTAATTGGCTGGACACACCTGAACCAGGTAATCAGTAATGAGTAGGGCTTGGATATCTAAAAATCAAGCAGACACTGTGGCCCTTGAGGTGTGGAGTTGCCTATACCTGATTCAGACTCTTCGAGTACGGTGAGCTTCACCATCTGCAGCAGGAGCTGCCAGCATGACATGAATGATGGCATTTTCAGCGATACTTCGGCCTCTCTGTGACTCTGTGATGATTTCCTGTCCTGCAGTAGTTCAAGGAGACAAAAAATAATCAAAGCAAGAAATTAGAGTAATTTTTTATTGTTGTCTCGATGCAAATAAAAAAATATCAAAGTTTAGGAGGAGAACGATCAGATTCTCCTCCATCTTTGTTTTTTCATCTGCGGTGCTGTCAGTATCAACTACTGATACGCACACTTTTAGTGCCATCTAGACGTGGTTAGTGGGAAACAACTGCTGAAGGGCAACCGGTGGTTAGTGGGAAAATAACAAATAAATGAGCCTATTTATGGTTTTAAAAATCACACATACTGTAAGCCACTGCTGAGCATAAAGCTTTGTTCACACAACTGGCGTTGTGCCCTGGAGGCGTTCCTTCTCCCTCATCAGCACCGCACCTGTTCCTGATCATCACCACCTGTTCATCATCACCATGGGTTCTTAAGCAGCGTCAAACCTTCAGCCACTGTCAGATCGTTATGCCGCTTGTGTGTCAGCCTGCCTGCCAGCCTGCCAGCCAGCCAGCCCCGACAGCCCCGCCAGCCAGCCTGTCAGCCCGCCTGTCAGCCCCGCTCCGACAGCTAAGCTTTCCTGCCTGCCTACCTGCCCGCCCTGTCATCCTGCTCCACTATTCACCTATTCAATAAACATACCTTCTCATCCTTTAAAGACGTGTCTGCTCTCGGGTTCCACCCACCTCATTGGACACAACAACTGGGGTGTTATACGTGCTTTCATGAACGCGCATCCATCCAACAGTGTTCACACCAGACAAGCAGATAGCAGTAGAGAGGGGCTTTCCTTTTCTTTTGTTTTTTTTTCTGTTTACCAGCGCTCATCCGCCACCTACAATTGGTAGAGGCTCTGTGCACAAAGTCCAAGCGGTGCAAATCTTGCTCCAGGTCTTTTGTTTTCACAGCTCTATTCCAATAAATGTCCGTCTTGGTGTCATATAAATCTGGCTGGAACAAACTCCAATTATTAGTTTCTCCTCCGTGATCATGTTTACATCGGTTGACTGTTCCATGTTTTGAAGCGGACTCTGCATACACGTCACTATAAAATCTGGGTCCCTGATTGGTCACAGTTCAGCATTGTCGCTATTCAGTGTCAAGAAGTTCAACTGGTTGTACATCCAGTGCGCCGTCGGTGAATGCTTGTTTCATATGTAGAGCCAGAGAACAGACTTTAAAACTCATGTAGCAATGCGTCAACGCAAGCCTACTGGACGCAGAAGCCCGAAATTCGCTTTTACATAGACTTCATATTTCAAATGTCCCGCTTGAATGTGATTCAACACATGTGAATGCAGCTTTAGTCGCACCCTTGTCCAAACTATGCCAAAAACCACAACTTATTCTCCAGAAAATACAGTCACCAAACCTTTTGTGAATCTCCTTGGAAAATGTGGCAACTATGAGTCTTATGGAATCTAGAACATTTAAAGTTAGGACTCCTTAACAGGAGACTGTTGGGACATCTGAACTTCCTCATGTCCTGACTGTCTTTGTGTCTTTCCCAGCCATCTGAAGGAGTACGATAAGGACCGCCGCCTGTCGGTGGAGGTGTGGGACTGGGACTTGACCAGCCGCAACGACTTCATGGGATCACTGTCCTTTGGCATCTCGGAGCTCCAAAAACAAGGCGTGGATGGATGGTAATGAAAGTAAAGTTGGAGGGAAATTGGTATCAAAACCAGAGAGGGAGGAGGAGGAGGAGGAGTAAAGGTGACCTGGTTCTCCTCCACACTGTCAGAGAAATCTTTTTTTCTTCTGGTTATAGTCTGTGCCAGAGCACCTCTATTCCATCTCTTTATCTCTGCTCCTTCATCTCTCCTCTCCCTCATGTGTCTCAATCTCCCCATCTCCTGTTTCCTTTTTTTTCTTTTTTTTTTTTTTTTTTTTGCTGACGCTGCCTTGTCAGGGTTTTTTAATGAGATGCCAACATTTGAGGTGGAGAGATGCCATTATGCACCTGAAACTCAGAGCCAGCCTGTGAAAATGCAGGTTTTTCCCTTTAATGCACCTTCTTGTGGCTTAAAAAGCCCCACTCTAGCTGGCACTACCAGGCAGGAACAAAAACAGCTTACGCTTTATATTGTGCATGTTCATATTCTGATTCACCTTTTCACAGCTTTAGCACATAATGGTGTGAGTCTGCACACATGATTCCTTCAACATTTTAGATTCTCATAATAATCTGATACAGCACGGGTTAAATTGAAAGCATGAATGACTATTTCTTGTGAAATAACTGCCTGCATGTTAATTCTTTTGTTGAATAAAACATCAGCTGTATCAAAAGAGAAGCAACACTTTCCTTCCTCTCAACAAAAAGCCGCCGTCGCCTCACCTCATTCGTCACGTCTTTGCCCCTCTTGTTTCCGCTCTCATTCGTCCGCCGGTTTGTCGTTGTGAAATCTTTGACATTTCTGAAATATACCAAAAGAAGAAAGGGATCGAGTGGCTTACAAAACTCTTTATACCCCTCAAACTTCTGCGCATTTTCTCACATTATGACCACAAACAAAAATATATTTTATGGAATTTTGTGTGAAAGACCAACACAAAGTGGCACACACTTGTGAAGTGGAAAGAAAATCATACAAGAGTTCAATTTTACAAAAATCAAAAACTGAAAAGTGCAGTGTGCAAAAGTATTCAGCCCCTTTTCTCTGAATGCATTCAGCTGTCTTCAGAAGTTTCTTGATGATTGACTGATCAAATGTTGATTTAATGACTTCATAGAGTCCACCTATGTGTAATTGAATCTCAATATAAAAACCCAGCTGTTTTGTGACAGTCTCTGTGGTTTGTCAAGAGAATTTTGGGGAGAAAGCAGCATCATGAAGTGTAAGGAACACACCAGACAGGTCAGGGAGAAAGTTGTGGAGAAATTTAAAGCAGTTACGTAATTCCAGGAGATCTGGAGCAGAAAAAATCACCTGATATGCAAGACTTTACGTTAGTAATGTTTTCTGTATCGGTGCAAAGCCCATATGAAAAGGCGCTTTTCTCCACATCAGAAACAGTTGATTCACGCTGATTGTGTAAATGTTCAGAGATCTACTGTATGTCAAAGAGGGTGTTATTTAGTTGTTCCTGGGTTAGGGTAATAAGTAGTGCTGTCAATCGACTAGGTCAATCTTTTACAGCAATATGCGGCTTTTGAACAGAAGAAATTCGTCTGAAATGTTTTAATTTGTAAAATATTAACTCTATCTCAGAAATTGAATTGGTGTTCACAAAACACATCAAAAGTAAGATAAACAGAACTATAAAGTCTTTTATGTCTGCAGTATTACTCCAAGAAAACAGTTTGTGATATGCAGCCATAAGAAACAAACATTGCACTTTTAGTCCAGGTTAATACTCAAATCTGATTGGCTGATATTATTGTTCTATATCACTGGGAAGGCTTCTTTAAGACAAACTTTTTGCTTTGTGATCTGGACAAAGAAACCATGGAAGCTGGAACTGTCCAACACGAAGTGACTTTGCTTCTGACTTGCAAATAATTTGCGTTAATAAAAATGTTAAATTTGTATTTGTCCCAAATAAATAAGGGCTGCACGGTGGCGCAGTGGTTAGTGCTCTTGCCTTACAGCAAGAAGGTTCCTGGTTCAAGTTCCGGCTGCATGTTCTCCCCGTGCATGCGTGGTTTTTCTCCGGGGACTCTGGCTTCCTCCCAACATGCTTCATAGGTTAATTGGTCACTCTAAATTCTCCCTAGTTGTGGATGTGAGTGTGTGTGTGTGTGTGTGTGTGTGTGTGTGAGTGTGTGAATGTGTGAATGTGGCCCCTGCAACAGACTGGCAACCAGTCCAGGGGTCCCCTGCCTTCACCCATGAGTTAGGCTCCAGCAGCCCCATGACCCCGAAAGGGATAAAGCAGTTCAGAAAATGAATGAATGAATAAATGCGTGCATTAACATTGACAATAAGACACAGTAAGTCCAGGCATTTAAACAAGATATATTAGTGATGGCACCTCAATGTTCATCTTTTAAAATGTTTTTAACCATTTGGTAGTCCCTTTGAGATTTATCCCTTTAGCACCAGAACTAACTGGCAACGTTTAAATAACACGCTCTTTGTAATACCTTTACTCTTCGACCGTTCACGCAGTCAACGTGAATCAACTTATTCTGACGCTGAGAAAAGCTGCTTTTCGGATAGGCTTTGTACAGCTATGCAACACATTACTAATGTAAATAGCGGCGCAAAAGCTGCTTTTATCTGTTTCATCATCCTCTGGAATTATGTTAATTGCATGAACGGTTGAAGAGTTACGGTAGTTGAAAGACGGTAAACAGTGGAGCTAAAGCTCCTGTGGTTAAGGGTCAAAAGAGAACTGGCTGAGAGGCAGATTACAAAACAACAGACATTTCATACAATTAGAATAATAAAAAGATGAAAAACAATAACACGATAATGATTTAATTTCCAGCTCCTTCAGAATTGTATCAAATTGAGACAAAGTTCAAAAAATTCCATTGCAGGGAATTCCAGTCCATAGGGGCATGAGACTGATAACCATCTTTCCCTTTCACGAGAATGAAAAATCCTCATGTACCCCAGGACCACTGAAATAAACAACAACAACAACAAGATAGCAGGAAAAGCAAAAAAAGCCAAATAGACTGGAAACCTTTAGACCAGACACCTGTGGGCTTTCTCTCTGGGCATTTCTGATCAGTGCTCATTTCTCTCCCAAAGGACGGTGAAAGTGAAGTCAGAAATGGGTTAAAAAACATTGACTGAGGTTCACTCTCCCCAACTCGACAACTTTCTGAAAACAGACAACAGGCCAGAACAAAAGAGTATTTTTGAGCCTGTCAATCAAAACAACCAGCCCCTACTTATGGACAAATTTGAGCTGGAGCATAATTAAAGTAGCTGATTTGAGCCACAAAAACACACAACAGCACATGAAACAAACTTAACTCCAGGTTCTTTTCTGGTGTAAAGTTGGGGTTTTTAACATGGGAGTCAAAGGGACATTTTTTTTCCATTTGAAACCACCCTGTAGTGTCCATTTGAAGAACTGCAAAAAAAATTTATTTCCCTAAATTGCTTAAAACTTGAGCACGATTGTGAAACGTTTTAGGCCAAACACACAAAAAGGGAACAAACAAACAAAAGAAGTGACAAATAGTATTGAGGGTACATCATATGTCAATATATCTTAGACAAAGACTTCTTGACAGTAGGTGCACATGATATTCAAGCATTGCTTGTTTTTATTTCTAATTTGGGTGCAATACTTTCCTGGTTGTTTTAATAACTGTATGTTCTAATCTGCATCCTTATGTTTCCACTCATCAGAATATTAGTGAAATTAACTACAGGCTACAAAGATTGTATCATTTATAATATGCACTAATCTCAAACAGAAATGAAAAAAGTTAAGAAACTAAAATTATATGTGTGAACATCCGTACTTTTTTTTTTTTTTGCTAGTTTATGGCAGCAGTTAGGCGGCCCTAATTGCACAAAGTAATTAGGAACTGATTTGCTTGTAAATATCCTCTCATTTCAGGTTTAAGCTGCTCTCCCAGGAAGAAGGCGAGTACTTCAATGTTCCTGTTGCACCGGAGGGGGAGGAGGCCAACGAGGAGCTTCGGCAGAAATTTGAGGTGTGTGTGCTGGAAGCTTTCTCCTACCTACACAAACTCTGAATGTGTGCGTGTGTGTGTGTCTGAGTGAGGGCCACTCTGGGAGAGCTGTTAGCTGTTGGCAGGCACACTTAAAGGACCATCCGGTCTGGCACATGGAAGGTCCAGACACGTGTGTGTGGGCCGACCAGTTGGCCAATTCATTAACACATTTGGCTTCAGCTGGGATAACCCGGCTCAAAGAGGACATCAAGCTGCAAGCATGAGAAACTGATTCAGAAATGCTGCTTTTAAAGGCAGCTGAGTTGCCTTATTAAAAAGTGAATTTGGATTTTTACTCTGCCATCAGTCGACAACGGTCACATTAAATAATTACCATATTATAAGGATAAGTCACGTTTCTTTCTCTCAGTTTTGCCAGGGTGCGACTTTTGTGTAATTTTTCTTTTATAGATAGCAATAACCACTAGAGGGCACTGTAGGTGTGTGTCAGTATTTGCTACTGATAGCAAAGCAGAAGAAGAAACATTGGCCTCTGGGGAATTGTTTAGAAGTGACACAGAGTAGGAAGAATTTAACAGATTTAGTGGTTTAAAAAGATATAGAGTTTAATTGTCTTGTTAGCATGTTCTTTACGCTATAGTTATCAGAATAATAGTTCGTATGTTTCGCTAATATACAAGATTCCTTCTGTGTTTCATGAAGCAAAAACAAATCAAAACAGCCAGCCATCCTCTTTAATTCTCTTGTTCCATTTCTTCCTCATTATCTTCATTTTGCTTGCCTCTCTGCCCTTTAAGTTCTCTTCCGTCCTCTGTCCTCGTCTGTACCGCCTTAACTTCCCGCTCCCCTTCTTTTCTCAAGGTCACGGGCCTCAGAGTTTCACAGAGGCACATTCCCAGAAGGGCTGCTATTACACACAAACACACACACACAGGCACACAAAAGTGTACATGAGAGCTGTAGAATAAACTGTGAGAGGCGACACAGAGCTGGCTTTGGTTACGCCAGCGACCTCTGCCTTCATTTCAGCCCTGCTGCATTTACACTCATTCACATATAAGCGTCTCTGAAAGTTCTCCATAACAGAAGGGTTGATGATTATCAGGGTGGGAAATTTGAACCGAAAGATACTCCACCAAATTTAAGTCATGGCGTGAACAATCAGAGGAAATTCTACATCATAGTTCTGGTCTCTAAAAGTAAAAGCATAAATCAAAATTCTGTTTCAGGACTCAAAAAGAGTCAACAAAAAGGTGGATTTTCTTCTTTGTTATCACTGGACAAGTAAGTATAAGCGCTTACATTATTGTTAATTATTTTCTTCAAAGACATTTTTTATCATGCACTTTATTTAACCCAATTTGTCTCAAATTTAAAAGCTAAACTTTTCCCGCCAACAGCAGTTTTGAGATTTTATGGAGGCAGCCATTTTGAAATGAGCAGGAAATACCCTTCTACTGCCTCTAATGGAATAATGGTGAACTGCAGAGCAGAAAATAATGGACCAACTTATATACAATAGTATATAAGTCTTAAGAAAACTATATATATGTACCAAGATATCTGAGGTCTTTCCAGGGATCTGCTGTAGCCACTCCTCCAGTTTGGGGGTTACAGCCCTGATTGCTCCAATTACCACGGGCACCACTGTCACCTTCACCTTCCAAATTTTCTACAGTTTTTCTCTGAGTCACTGGTATTTCTCCAGTTTCACATGTTCCTTCTTCTTGATGTTACCGTCACTTGGTTCTGCCATATCCACCACAACATCTTTCCTCTGTTCTTTATCCACCACTACAATGTCTGGTGCGTTCGGCATTACCATCCCGTCAGTCTGTATCTGGAAATCCCATCAAATCTTCACTCTCTCATTCTCTACCACTTTCAGAGGTGTTTCCCATTTTGAGTTTGGGGTTTCCAGTCCATATTCAGCACACATGTTCCTTTATACTATTCCAGCCACTTGGTTGTGGCGCTCCATATATGCTTTCCCGACCAGCATCTTGCACACTCCAGTTATGTGCTGGATTGTTTCAGGTGCCTCTTTGCTCAGCCTACACCTTGGGTCTTGTCTGGTGTGGTAGATCTGGGTGTTGTCCTGCAGGCCAGCCCTTTCTAGCCATAGGACTTCTTGGTATCAGCCACTTCAGTTATGATTATGTGGTACATCCCATGCAGGGGCTTGTCCTCTCATAGGATCTATCCTCCAGCACCACATCCTCTGCTGTCCATTGCCTGAGAGATTCACTGAGCACACTGTCAGTCGGGGTCTTGAGCTTGATGCATTCATGCATCTTGGATGTTTCCTCCTGGATAGTGGCTTCCATGCTCACTAGTCCTCGGCCTCCTTCCTTGCAGTTAGCATACAGTCTTAGGGTGCTGGATTTGGGATGGAACCCTTCATGTATGGTGATGAGCTTCTCTGTCTTAACATCCGTGGTCTGTTTCTCTTCCTTCGGCCATCTGATTATTCCTGCAGGGTATCTGAACCCACAGCTAAACAAAAACAGTCAGCTGACAAAGACAATCAGAAAATAAATGAACCAAGAGTTGGCAAAATGTCTCATTTATGTAGTTGTGATTACAAAAAATGAATGTTTTACTTTTTAGAGAGAAATAAATGCCCCAAAAGTGGTAGAATGTCCAAAAACAGCCATAAATATACGAAAATATTTACTCACTCCACTTCACTACAAAAATTATCAGTCATATAATATATACAGTATTTATGTCCTCATTAATTTTTTATGCGGAAAAGTTTTCACTTGAAATTTTTTCCAAGAAAAATCGAGCAGAACCTTTCCATAGTTTATGATTAAATATAAATAAATATATGTACTTCTATTTATTATTATTCTTTTTTATTTTTTCCTGTATTAACGCATGAGAAATACAAAGACATGTACTGAATACAATATGTTTTTTTAAATATAAGTAAGATAAATTAATAAAATGAGCAGAAATACTGTGTTCTGTTCCATAATAAAGAGATGAACAGCTGTTTTACCAAAAGAAAAACAGATTTAGAATTTCTTTTACATTTTTGTATTTTGTTGTATGTAAATAAAAAAAACATTTTCAAAAGTATCTGCTCTTTTTATATCACACAAACAGTTTTGGAGAGCTCCTGTGAGATGGCAGAGGCAGAAGTGACCCCAGAATTGTATTTTTTTTTCAAACATTTTCCACTATATAGTCATCCTTTTTCTCCAAACGGCTCTAAGAATAAAAGTAAAAAGTATTCAGTCTAACATAAAGCTCTGGGGAGCTGAGAATCATTCTGAACACAAACAAGACTGTAAAACTGAAAGTTTACTTATTCTTTTTTTTTCACTATTTTAAGACCAAATTAAAACAAAAAACAACAAAATTTATTTTTAACTTTTATCTGATTTTGTGTTTCTCTATTTAGAGGGCTAAGATTGCCGTAGGAAAGAGCACAGAGGGGAAGTCTGCAAACGCCGCATCCCGGTTTGACTCCAATGGCAACCAAGATCGCATGAGGCTGTCTGACTTTAACTTCCTGATGGTTCTGGGGAAGGGAAGTTTTGGGAAGGTAAGTAAACCTCTTCCTGGTTTGGTGATACTTTCTAATTGATGTAACTACATCAGAGGACTCACAAGTTACACTCACAAGTAAGTTATCCAAGTCTCAATTAAAGGAAAAGCCATAACTACATAAAAAACAATATTAAAAAGAGGAGTACCTCCTGGGTTAGTACATGGACCCCTGCAGTTTGTATAGCAATGAACGCATTTATGAATATTTTAGAAACATTTAATAAGCCAAAAATAAAAGTTCCAAATAAAACTGTTTTCATCATAAACCAATAATTTTCAAATGCCTTAAGAATCCATCTTTTTTATTTTGTGACCAGGAAAAAAACTAAACATAGATAAGGCACAAAGTCCAAGAGTAAAAAATGTTTGATTTATATATTTTTACTTAAAAGCATATATTTGTTACACAAAAGAGGAAATTAGCAATTAGCATTTGATAACTTGCAAACATATGTTATTTTTACTAAATAGTTTGTAGCCTCTCATGTTCAGCTTGATTGATGGTCCTTATTTAAGGTGTTCACACACATCTCACAGAAAAAGCTCTCAAGTTTATAACTACTATCTATGGGAATCCCATCAAGCCAATATTCAGTTTTGTTAGATTTTTGTCGTTATTTTGCAGATTTTAAAAAAATATATAAAGAACAAAAAATATTACTACATCTTTTTTTTTAAATGCTTAAAATAAAATGAAACTTTGATAGAACTACTGACATTTTAAGTATACTAATTTAAAACAATGCAGAAAAATTACACAATTGGAGAAAACAATCTGTTAACAGTGGGATCACACAGTTTATTTTAGAGTTGATTATCAGACACCTAACTCTGATTTGTTGTTGGGGTTTTAAGTTGTTCGTGTACAACATTTTTTAGACATGGTGCAGAGGTAGAGCCGTAGACCTCTGATCGAAAGATTGCAGGTTCTGTTCCCGCCCTGCACACCTATGTGTCCATGTGCCCTTGGGAAGGGCACCGAAGCCCACTTTGCTCCTGCTGGTTATAGGTTGGTGCTAGTGTTCAGCAGTGGAGCCGCCGTCAGTGTGTGTGTCAGTGTGTGTGTGTGTGCGTGGGTGGGTGTGTGTGTGTGTGTGTGGTGCATGGGTGAATGGGACTGTGACTGTAAAGTGCTTATGAGAAACTGCAGATTGATGTCTCCTTATCCAAAAAATAAAAAGCAAGCTACCATTGTTTTGTTGCACAATGTGAATGTTCAGGGTCAAAACACCAAATTAGCTTCATTGGATCAGATTTACTTCCAAAATAACCCATATAAAGTCCTTCTCTGTTTTTTTTAAGTCCAAACCTGCATTGAAAACACATTGCGATCAAATTTTTATTGTTTCAATGATTCAATCTGTTGTTTTGCTGTTGGATGAGTGTGAGGGATCGAGCGGCCAAAGAGGACAACAGAAGATATATCAAAAATGAAAGTTTTAATTTTTCTCCAAAAACATGGTATTTACAAATTAGGCCCATAAAAGAGGTCAAAAGAACAGAATTAACTGAAGTGACAAACTGAACTTTAACTTAACCAACTGAACAGACCAAGTAACAGAAACAAACTGACCTAACCAAAGACACAACAGGGGAACATATATAGTGGGTGATCAGACCACTAGAAAAACATGAGGGGGGTAACTAACAACATTTAACAAAAGACTAGACAAAACTAAACACAAAACTTGGTTTTCTTCAGTGGAAAGAGAACAAAACAGAAGTACAAAGTTAGAACAAATAAATAGCAATAAACTGAAAGAAAGTTAAACAACATTAAAGAAGTCCATGATTTCTCCCCCTTGGAGGCTTCTGAGATGGCGCCTGCCCAATTGCCTGGCTCAAGCATTAAAGAGCTGTGGTGGCTTCATTTCCCCCTTTGGCCAGGTCTCACATCACAGCTCCAGGAGCAGAACCTCAACCACACCTGTAGCAACCAGCACACCCTCTGCACTGGAAACTCAAAACAGGTGAAATTAACAAACCAAGATAAATAAACCAAACAAAATAGATGTTACAAATAAGCAAAAAATAAATGTATATTTTAACTCAAACCAATGTGTGCTCATTTATGAGTGTAAATGCAAGTGTAAAATATGTGGGGAAAAATAAATATAAAATGTGTTGTGCAGAGGGGTTACCACCATTTTGTTGTGGGTGTGGCAGGGTATGCTGCCATCACACTCCCCTCCCCTTCCAAACTCTCGCTGGGAGTGCGAGAGAGGTAGTCAGCAGTTACGTTGTTCTTGCCCGGGATGTACTTGACACTGTAGCAGAACGGCTGCATGGCAAGGTACCATCTTGTGATCCGCCCATTGGTGTCTTTCATCCTCTCCAACCAGGATAACGCTTTGTGGTCGGTCTCGAGGGTAAACTCTCTCCCCAAAAGGTAATATTTAAATGAGTCCATGGCCCACTTGATTGCAAGTGCTTCCTTCTCGACAGTTGAATATCGAGTTTCTCGAGGCATTAGCTTGCGACTTATGTAAGCCACAGGACGTTGGTCCCCAGAAACCCCCTGGAGAAGCACAGCGCCAACGCCCCTCTCCGATGCATCAGTTTGTAGAGTAAATGGCTTATCAAAGTCTGGGCTGTGAAGTACTGGGCTGGTACTTAGGGAGTGTTGCAGATCCCGAAAAGCAGCCACAGCATTGATGGTCCATTGGATCTGATTTGGAGACCTTGAGCCAGTCATGTCTGTTAGCGGAGCAGCTCGGGCTGAAAAGTTTGGAATGAAACGATGGTAAAAGCCCACCATGCCAAGAAATGACCTTAGCTGTTTCCTGGTTTGAGGAAGAGGACAGGTCTCAATCGCTTGAACTTTGTTAATTTGCGGTTTGATCAACCCACCTCCAATAGTAAACCCCAGGTACTCTGTCTCAGTCTGAGCCAGAACACACTTGGCTGGATTAATGGTCAGTCCCACTGAATGAAGACACTCCAGAACTTTCTTCAGGTGCTCCAAGTGCTCATCCCATGTTGTGCTGTAAACAACAATATCATCCAGATATGCGCATGCAAAGCTTTCAAGCCCGCCGAGTACCTGGTCCATGAGTCTCTGGAAAGTTGCTGGGGCACCATGTAATCCAAAAGGGAGAACAGTAAACTCATAAAGACCCCAGGGTGTCCGGAAAGCGGTGTACTCTTGTGACTGAGCAGTAAGGGGCACCTGCCAATACCCTTTGCAGAGGTCAATGGTGGTTAAATATTTTGCTTTCCCCAGACGCTCAATGAGACTGTCGATACGAGGAGTTGGATAAGAATCAAATTTTGACATTGCATTTAGGTATCTGAAGTCAATGCAAAATCTGATTGAGCCGTCCTTCTTGGGAACCAAAACCACTGGATTACACCACTCACTTTTTGAGGGCTGGATGATTCCAAGAGACAGCATGAACTCCACCTCTTTCTTTAATGGGACCAGGAGACGCTCTGGTATTCTGTAGCTCATCCGCCTTACAGTGGCCTGGTCCTTCAGCACAATGTCATGTTCCACAAGACTGGTGCGTCCGGGGTACTCCTGAAATATCTCAGGGTTGATCAGTGCCTTTACCTGGGATTGCTGGTTTGGAGACAGATGACTCAAATCCGGAGTGGTGGCCATTGGTGTCGGTAGAAATTCAACCTCCTCTTCCTCCTTCACATTCTGGATAAGCAGCACCTGGGCCTCCTCAGCTCTTGGAAACCATTCCTTCAAAAGATTCACATGAAGCACTCTGCTGGAACGTGTGTGACCTGGCATAGACACTTGATAAGTTGTGGCTCCAAGTTTTTTCTGCACCACAAAGGGGCCTTGCCATTTTGCCAGCAGTTTACTGTCGCTTGTTGGGAGCATCACAAGTACCTTCTGACCTGGGAGAAAGCTTTTGTGTCGTGCTTTCCTGTCATACCAGGTCTTCTGGTACCGCTGAGCCTCAGCCATGTGTACTTGAGCCAGTTCACTCATCTTCTGCAGTTTCTCTCTCATCTGTAGGACATAAGAAATTATATTAACAGGTCCTTCCCTCCCCCAGTCTTTGTCCCAGGTCTCTCTCAGCAAGGTCAGGGGTCCCTTTACTTCATAACCATAAAGAAGTTCAAATGGGGAAAACCCTGTTGAGGCCTGAGGAACCTCCCTGTAGGCAAACAGGAGGTAAGGAAGCCACTGATCCCAATCAGAACCAGTATCATTAACAAACTTACGGAGCATCTGCTTGAGTGTTTGATTAAACCGCTCAGTCAGTCCATCCGTCTGTGGATGATAGGGGGTTGTTCGAATACTCTTTATGCCCAGGAGCTGGTAAACCTGTTTAAGCAGTGTAGACATAAAGTTAGTCCCCTGGTCTGTTAAAATTTCTTTGGGGAAACCCACTCTTGAGAAGAACTGCACCAGAGAGAATGCCACAGCTTTTGCCTTCACATTTTTCAAAGCAAACACCTCCGGGTATTTGGTAGCATAATCTGTAATGACCAGCATGTAACGATTTCCAGCTCTGCTTCTTTCCACAGGGCCAACAACATCCATGCCCAAGCGTTCAAAGGGGGTGCTAATTATCGGAAGAGGCTGGAGCGGGGCCTTAGCTGCACTTTTGATGGTCGTCTTCTGGCACTGAGGGCAACTTTTACAGTATTGTTCAACATTTGCATGCAAACCAGGCCAGAAAAAATGCTTAATAATGCGAGCAGCAGTCTTGTGCTTCCCCAAGGTGGCCGGCCCAGGGAATAGAGTGGCCCAGGTTGAGTATTACATCCCGGACCCTCTGAGGGACTACTAGCTGCTTTGTTTGCCCACGCTGACGATATAGAACACCATCATGCAGGAAGAACTCCCTCCCTTTCTTGGACTCAACCATTTCATTAGCTTTCAAAAAACAGAAAGACAGTGTTGGATCATCCTGCTGCATGTTACTGATGTCAGTGGGCAACTCAAACCCCAAAGCCATGTCTGGAATTCCTTCATTTTGTGGCTTCACAACTGTGCGTTTAAATTTATCTTGCCTTCGTTGACTTCGTGGCTTGCGAGACTTTCCCGGGCTTGTCTCCAGCTCAGCGTCAAAGAATGGCAAGGCACTGAGAGGTGGGGATTGTTCCTCTTCAAGTTGAGCCTGTGCCCTTGTAACAGCAACAGTGCTGTTTCCTTTTTTGTCCAGCAAATCAAAAAGTACTGGAAGGTCATTACCTAGGACCACTGGAAACGGCAGATTGTCAACAACGCCAACATTTAGCAGATATGTCTGGCCTTGGACTTCGACATACAGTTCAGCAGTGGGGTACATTTTCCTATCCCCATGCACACAACAGATTGAGATGGTCTCACTGTTACAAACAATATTTGCTGGTATGTGCTGCCTCTGCACAAGAGTCTGTGTGCTGCCTGTGTCTACAAGAGCCTTATGACTTTTCCCATTAATCTTTACAGTGATCAGTTTCATAGATTCACCTTCCTGAGTTTCTGGCAGAAAACCACGGAATGGAACAAGGCACATTTGAGTGAGCTTCAATGGATTTTTTGGACATAATGGTTTGATGTGTCCTTCCTGTCCACACAAATAACAAATTGGTGTTCTACTGGAAGGTTTTGCTGGTTTTACTTGCTTCTCCTCCAAAGGAGCTCTACTCACACCTGGGGCAGACCTCTGGTGGTATTGGTGATTTGTTGATCTCCGAGAGTCTTTAGAGGCCTGCCATGCAAGGTTGCTCCACGGAAGGTTTTTCTTTCGAGCAGCCACAAAAACCTCTGCCAGGGAGGCCACTTCAGCTGCTGATTTAGGCCCGTGTTCTTTTATCCAAATCTGTAGCTCAGGTGACACCATTCTTAAATATTGTTCCATGATTAGGATTTCAGAAATTTCTTTCGTTGTTTTACCTTTAGGCTGAATCCACTTGTCATACAGCTCTTTTAGTCTGGCATACAGCTCCTTGGGGGTCTCCTCATCTCCAACTTCCAAGGACCGAAACCTTTGCCTGTAAGACTCGGGGTTGATAGCATATTTGTGCAAAATGGCAGTCTTCACTTTGTCATAATCCTGTGAGTCATCAAAATCCATGCTTACATAAGCACTCCTAGCCTTACCAGTGAGCAGTGGAATAAGGTGTAAAACCCAATCCGATCTGGTCCACTTGCATGCTGTAGCAATTCTTTCAAAAGTGACAAGGAAATGTTCCACATCATCATTTTCTGTGAGTTTTTCCAACCTTGGTTGTTGAGAAAATTGAGGTCGGCTAGGTGCTGTCGGTTCACATTCTGGAGCAGATGTTGGTTGTGAAAGTTGATTGTCAACGCTAGACACCTCTGAAGGATCAGGTGCTGATGATGTGAGTTCTGGAGGAGGAGAAGTGCGAGCCTGCACCTCCATTTGAAGAAGCTGAAACTGGTGCTGCAGAGCTTTGAAACGATGTTCTTGTTGTTTTGCTTCCTCCTGTAGTTGAAGGTCTCTGGCCTCCTGCTTTCCCATGAAAGCCTGAAGAATATCCGTTAGATTTTTCAATGTTGGCTCATGCCCGTCTTCACCCTCAGTACCTGGTGCAACCCCTGTAGCTCCAGCCTCCGGCTCCTCTTCCTGGTCTCCAAGTCCACTGTTAATGTCCTTGTTCTCCGTCCGAGGTCTCACAACTCTTCCTCCACGATGCATGGTGCACTCCAAAAAAAAACAGATGTCAAGAAAAAAGGGGGGGAAAAAAATTCTGTGTCCTCATTTACTGATCCCGCTTCTGACACCACATGTGAGGGATCGAGCGGCCAAAGAGGACAACAGAAGATATATCAAAAATGAAAGTTTTAATTTTTCTCCAAAAACATGGTATTTACAAATTAGGCCCATAAAAGAGGTCAAAAGAACAGAATTAACTGAAGTGACAAACTGAACTTTAACTTAACCAACTGAACAGACCAAGTAACAGAAACAAACTGACCTAACCAAAGACACAACAGGGGAACATATATAGTGGGTGATCAGACCACTAGAAAAACATGAGGGGGGTAACTAACAACATTTAACAAAAGACTAGACAAAACTAAACACAAAACTTGGTTTTCTTCAGTGGAAAGAGAACAAAACAGAAGTACAAAGTTAGAACAAATAAATAGCAATAAACTGAAAGAAAGTTAAACAACATTAAAGAAGTCCATGATTTCTCCCCCTTGGAGGCTTCTGAGATGGCGCCTGCCCAATTGCCTGGCTCAAGCATTAAAGAGCTGTGGTGGCTTCATTTCCCCCTTTGGCCAGGTCTCACATCACAGCTCCAGGAGCAGAACCTCAACCACACCTGTAGCAACCAGCACACCCTCTGCACTGGAAACTCAAAACAGGTGAAATTAACAAACCAAGATAAATAAACCAAACAAAATAGATGTTACAAATAAGCAAAAAATAAATGTATATTTTAACTCAAACCAATGTGTGCTCATTTATGAGTGTAAATGCAAGTGTAAAATATGTGGGGAAAAATAAATATAAAATGTGTTGTGCAGAGGGGTTACCACCATTTTGTTGTGGGTGTGGCAGGGTATGCTGCCATCACAATGAGGTTTGCAATCAGGAAAGATTTTTTTATTTAACTTTATTTAAACACTTGTTAAAAAAAAAAAGTTCCAAATAAGCAAAGAAAAACCTTTTTTTTTTTAAAAGATCTGTAGATTTCCAATGCTGTTTTTTCTGTTATGGTTCTTGTTTTTCTCAATAGTAAACAGATTTTTTCTGATTTGTCTATTTATATTCAACTGGTTTATTTAATTGATAAAAAAGGGCAAAAACATTCATTTAAAACGAATTAATGGGAGGCTCAAGTACAACTTTTGCTCTAAACAACCTTTTCCTTGCATTAGTTTTACTGGAGCAACAGAACAGTAATTGTATCATACAATTTTGTGCTTGCAGTTTCCAAAAAAAATTGTGCACAGCAGCTATCATGCATATGCAAAGGCACATTTAAATTGATGTGCAGTTGCAAAGTCTCCTGGGAGCTTGAGTGAGCTTCATATCTACAACCAAAGATTATAGGGGAGGGAAGAAACAATGGACAGCAGGAGAAGATAAAGAGAAGCCCGGGAAGACTGGGGGATAAATGGAAGGGAAGAGGCACAGAGGATGACATGACAAGCCGAGAGAGTGATGAAAGGGGGGAAGACAGCAATGAGATCCGCAGTGACAAGTTGACATGAATGAATTGAGAGGGAGGTAAAAGCGTCAGGGTGAATGAAACCTGCGAGGATGAGGAGGGAGAGGTGGAAAACCACAGAGAAGGAAAAATAAATGAAAGTCGAGGGAAGATGAGGAGGAGTGAAGAGGAAGGAACAAAAAAAGAGAACAGACTAAGCTAAGGAGGAGTGGAAGGGTGGAGGGAGACTGAAAGTGACTTAGAGAGCACGACAGCAAGTGAAAAAAAAAATTCGTCTGTGCATCAAACCTGCATGCTGGGGTGCCTGTTTCCATGGTAACGGGCGTTTAAAGCTACGATGTTGCGTCACAGGGGAGAGCCTGAATGAAGGCTTTGGTTACTACAGGAAAACCCAACTCGACAGGTTTTTGAGACATGCATCCCTTATTTTTTTATGTTTTGAAAGCACATGTGACGTGCACACGCATAAACCCACTGCAGTGTACTTAATTAATGTCCCCCCCTCCTCCAGAGACGAATAATCCCACGCAGGAGCAAGCGCTCCTGTGAAGCATGTCAGTTTAAAGCTCCCAGAGTTATAGCGTGGGAGGCTGGTGCCTTCAAAGCTGCCTCTGCTGCCAGAGCGTCCGAGAACATCAGCACGCTGCTGCTCGCATTCCTCTGATGGCGTTCCTGCAATATGACAAACACAAGCAGCATTTTTGATGCATGTATTTATTACCTGCACACCAGGAGGGAGCAGGACATTTGAAAAAGCCTCAGACCTGTTTGAAACTGTTCATCCTTTATCTATTGTCAGTATTTCTGACAAACTTTGGATTGAAAAGTAGCAGGAAGAGTAAAAATTGAAAAACTTTGCTTTTAATAATTGTATTTGTTGAGTAAAATGTTTTCTTTAAGAGTGTATCCCTGCCAAATGGGTTCTTAAATCGATTCAATTTCTTGTTTAGAACAATTTATCGATTAAATTTTAATGCTAAAATACTTTTTCTTTGAATATGGAAAATATTTCTCACATAACAAGTGGTTTACAGACGCACTCTGATGAAAATTGTGTTTTTAACATGTTTTGTGGCTTTTTTCTGATGATGGAAGACATAAACGTATGACGTTTAAAATTGTATTTCTGAATATTTTCAGTTCCAATTTGTTGTGAATCGGACCAGATGAAAAAATGCTGTTGGAAAAAGGTTGTAGCTGTGACGTAGAAGCTACAGGCTTCCTGCTCCGCTTCATTCGGATGCATCCACTTGCAGATGACTAGATCCATGTACACCTTTGTTTGAGCTGGCATGTTACTCAATACTGTACTAATGGATAACCTAATATTGCACTGCTAATATTAGTTTGAGGGCGTGAGAGGCTGTAAGCTAATAGGAGAGCGTGTGAACGGATGGGTGACAGGAAAAGGGGGTGGGGTTGCTCCATATCAACGGTCCTGCCCACCACTCAGATGTTATGAGCAATTTAGCGCTTGTTTTTTAAGCTCTTCATGTGTTGCCCAGTTTTAAGGTCTACCTAACGACAGAGACACTGATGCCGGCCTTCCCAGTTGTGAGATAAAATTCCTGCAGAACACATGACTTTGGACCTAAACATCAACTAAAAATGTACTTTTTTAGAATGGCTCCTAATACTCAATTCTTGTTGGTTCTTAATTTTTTTCACTCATTTTATTGTATTTATCTCTCTGTTTTTGAGGTATTTTATAGCTTTTTGACATTTTTTTGTGTTTTTCATGTTTTTGTTCCTAATTTTCCTCAATTTTACCATTTCTTTTCATCTTTTTTTTATTGTAAAGCACTTTGGTACCCTGATGGTGTTGTAAAGCGCTGTTCATTAATTCATTGAGTGTCTTTGTCCAGAGCATACAATGAATGGTTTGATGTCAAATATGATTTTTTTTATTATAGGGGTCTCCACAGGAACTCATTCCATCCATTCTCTAGAAGCTCAGTGGAAATGGTGGTAGTGTGTCTGCCCCGACACTGGAAGGTCATGAGTTCAAATTCATGTGTAGACAATAGGTTGGGACCTAAGACTTGACACTCTGCATTAAAGGGTTGGACTGGGGGGTTGTTAAGCTACCAAATGGTTCTTGACTGTGGTTGTGTTTTCTGCTCACCACTCTGCAAGGGGATGGCTCAAATGCAGAGAACAAATGTGTGTGACAGCTAATGGAACCTTACACTTTTGTCTTTTGCGACGTACACAAATGTTTTCTGTTGTCATCCTCTTGTATGGTGGCTCCATTCTTACCACCTTCTTCTCTCCCTCAGCAAGAATGAAAGGAATCACGTAGAAGGCGGTGCTGAGACCAGCAATCACTGGATTAGGGCACTGAGGGGAAAAAGGGGGGCAGAATTGGAGGAAGCAGAGCTATACTATGTCAAGTGACAAAGATGGAAAGGATAAGAATAAGAGCCTTAGAAGAACAACAACATGTGAGATGTTTTGGAGATAAAACCAGAGAAGTCAGCTTGAAAAGGTTTAAAGGGGGAAATTTGGTGGAAAGGATGCTATGGGCTGCCAGCCAGGAGAATCAACTCAGGATGGGACATGAGATTTAGGAATGCTGTGAAAAAACATAAAAACCAAACAATTTTAAACAATTTTAATTTTAAAATTACATCTATTCTTTTATGTCAGTAAAATATGGAGTTTTGAAGGTTTTACAATTTTAACAGATCTTTTTTTTTTCTTTAGAGAATTATAAATCACGCACTTTCTTTCCAGAATCTCTCTCATTACTTTGCACAATAAATGGCTCACAAGTGATGAGCTGGTTTGCTCTGAACTGTTTTAAAGAAGCAATTTGACTGAAAGCAACTATGCAATAATGTTTAAAAGCAGAAATAGAAATATCTGTATGAAGTAAATGTGGTAAAGAAGTTAATTCATGTTCATTCATGAATAAAAGTTGTGGGAAAATTTTAATTACTAAGTTAAAACAAAAATTCAGATCCACTGGTAATACAAAACACAGGGCAGCTTGGATTAATACCCAGTTTTCTGTAATGCAACATCGTGCACACTTTCAGGGGGCTCGGAGTAGATTTATGATTGATTTCATGGATAAAATAGCTCCACAAGGTCAATTTGGAACAATGGCACCATTTTTCCTGTGACAGCTTATATCCCGACAGCCTTCTGGCTAATGACCCTGAACAACGTAGTTGGACAAAGCACTGACATGTGTCACAGTTTACGGGACACTTGTCAGTCTATTAATGACTGTTTATATTAATTCACCTTAAAGGGAATTAATATGCTGTGGTGGAACAGAAACGAGCTGACCTGGAGGGATTTGAAAATGTCCTGGTTTTGCTCTTTTTTTGTAGTGAAATTTTGGCATTCTTTTATTGTTAAATGTCAAACCATTGACATGGAGCCACAATGAATCGGTGCACCTACACATTTGCAGATTTATAATTGCTGTTTAAGTTCAATTCTAGCAACACTACACTCTTTATTGAAGCATTACCCTCATCCTCACACTCTGGCGTTTAGAGCTCTGTCCATCTGTCCTTTACTCCCACACGGTATAAATTCATGAACTCACCAGCACCTATTATCATACCTGAATATGTAAAAGACATAAACAGCAAAGTTTCTGTTCTTAATGAGGGTGAAAAAATGTAGCTTCAATCTGAACACTCCAGAATAATCTATTAAAGTAAAAGCTGCTAAACTTATTTCCTGGAAAGAATTGTTAAAGTGGGACCACATGGTGGTGTGGTGGTTAGCTCCTTCATATCACGATGAGAAGGTTCTGGTTCAAATCCCATCTGGGTCTGTTCAGTGCAGGTTTTTTTGGTGATTCTAAAATGGTTACGCTACACATGAAACATGAAAAATGATTTGTTTTTCTTTCTTTTTTCTTGAACCAAAATGTGAAAACAATATTTCCTAGACATAACTCTAAGGTCTGTTTTAAGCATATTTCAAAACCCTATAGAGGAGTATGTGTTTGCATAAAACTAAAAATACTACATTGAGAAGATGATGTTTTTTCTCTCAACATGTTTTCTTCTTGCATAAGATGCAAATACAAGAATATATTTAAGTTTTGTTCCCTTTTTCCCATCTCCTATGCAGGTGATGCTGGCGGAACGTAAAGGCACGGAGGAGCTGTACGCCATAAAGATCCTGAAGAAGGACGTCGTCATCCAGGATGACGACGTGGAGTGCACCATGGTGGAGAAGCGAGTATTAGCTTTGCCTGGAAAGCCGCCGTTTTTGACTCAGCTGCACTCCACCTTTCAGACTATGGTGGGAAACAACGATCTCTCTCAAATGTTTTTTTTCAATATATATTTTGCATTTTTTTAGGGCAGCAGAGTTGGTGTAAAGTTAGAGCCTGGCTCAAGTAAAACATTGTTGTAGTGGGCAGTTTACCTGATTTACATTATTTGAACAAAAAAGTATGAGTCCCTTTAAATGCCGAACAAACAGATAAACTAAAAGGGCTGTGCACCTTTATTCAAAAACATTAGATAGACTCGTACACCAAAACACATGAAAATCTTAACTCCAAAGTTTCTGTACTTCTGACGTGCCTACAGCAAAGCACCCTTAGAGGTCAAAGGTGTTTGGTGTTATCAACTCTATTCTTCCTGAAACACAAAGTCTCAGTGGATTGGTTCCTCCTCAACTTATGATTTAGAATCATTTTTTTCACTGATGGGGATTAAACAGAGTAAAACCTCTGTATTGTAAGCCTAGTCCTCTGTGTGGGTCCTGCAGGACATGTTGTCTGGTTTATGGTGTTTTAATGTAAAGATGAATGACGGGAAGTGGGAGTGGAGTTGCTCCACGCCAGTGGTTCTCACCCACAACTCAGAATATTTCTGATGAACTACTGCAGCTCTGCATAAACCACATCCTAGAAAATAACCTACGTTTTTTGGGGGTAAATTATAATTAAAAAACCAATGGGAATCCTTTTACAATAGATCAAAAGATGATCGTAGTGGGATTTTGCGTTAAACACTGCTGTGGATCTCCACTCTGAACTGAAAGTGTGTAGGTCCTGTCCCTCTATCCACCCCAATTTTCTCTCACTGTGGTTTATTGGCAATTTTCTAGGTAATGGAGGACAAAATTGATGTCTCTGAGTCTTCTTCTAGTAGGATTGACCAAACACATCATCTCATCATTTTTTTCTTAACTTTTTTTCTGTCTTTATCCCCTATATTTTCAAATCTCTTGACTTGAAAACCTCCAGACCAGCTGTTCTCTATGCCTTCTCTTGAACCTTTAGGTACTTTCTGACTTTGGGTTCTTTCTCTGTCCTTTTGTCTCCCGCCAGGACCGCTTGTATTTTGTCATGGAGTACATAAACGGCGGCGATCTCATGTATCAGATACAGCAGGTCGGCAAGTTCAAGGAGCCCCATGCCGTGTGAGTACGAAAAGCGCCGCTCCTAATCTCGGCCTAGTGCGGAAACCGTGACGTATGTCTATTTAATTACTCAGTTCTTCTTTTTCCTCCCTTCCCTTCAGTGAAGAAGCCAACAGCGGGCTGTTTAGTCCCATAAGTCTCACACGTAAGAAGCAGGTGCACGCGTGTGATATGAGCAAAGGGGCAGGGGAAATTGCCCTCCTGTTGGAGCCGCTTCACAAGAGCACAGTGCTCATGAGGAAGCACGTTTGCTCTGCATGCAGTAGTGAAAGCATGCCCCCCACACCTTCTCCTGCGTGAAGTTTCAGAGTCTGAGAGCAAAAATGATGTCCTGCTCTTCGACCAGCCTTGACTTTATTTTGAAAATGATTTTTTGTTTTGAGCTGCTGTTAAAAGGAAGCTGTGCGATTGTGCATGTGGTTAAAAGTTAACAATCTTGCACTGGTGATACCATTACTGCTCTGACAAATACTATAATTATTCTGAAAGACTGTATTTCAAGATGAAAATTGGCTTCGTGGAAATTAGAGATATATTTTTTTAGAAAATATTAAATTAAAAGCATAAAGAAAGGCTAATGGTGGAAATCTACGACCTTGTCATAGCAAGAAGAAGGCAGAATGCTCCATAATTAGCGCTTGTAAAAATAACACTAAGCACTCTAAGCACACAGTCAATGAATGGTCTATTTTCGAACTCACATGAAATAAAAGGCACACTGAACTACAAGGTCCGCTAAACGAAACAAAATAGTCAAGTATGAGTCTGCCAGTGGAACTTTATTAACTTTGTTTACAGTAACTTTGGAATTTAATTTCAACAGGCTACACATTAGCCATGTTAGCGGCGTTGGCCGCTTTAGTATATTTGCAATATCTCTAATTCCCAAACCTTGTTAGTGACACAAAAGAAACAGACCTGATATCACTGAAAAAAACAATACTGTGACTATGCTAACTCACAACCTTGTTAGTAACATGGAAAAAACAAACCACTGTCTGACTCCGCTACATGTTAGCCGCATTAGGATATTCACAACACCTGTAACTCCCAACCTTTGTGATGCGTAAAAAAGCAGACTGAAAGTGGTAAAACAAACATTACTGTAACTCCGTTAACTCCCCAAGTTTGTTATTAAAAAGTTTTAAAAAATACAACACAGTTCAACACCGATACATGTTAACTGTGTTAGCACATTCATAATTACACTCAACCAAACATTTTGTCAGAGCGCTGTCTACTTGTTAAAATCGCTTCAACACCCAGAATGAATCCATATATAATGCACTATGGATTAAAAGGCGCACTGATGTTTTTCTGAAAAAAATTAAGGTTTTTATGTGCGTCTTATAGTGCGGAAAATTGGTAATATTTATTGCCATCAAGCGGGTTCTCCCGCTCTTGTGTTGTGCACGCCCCATGCAAAGGTGGTCAGTTTGTTAAGACCACTGTTGATCTTATCAGATGCTGTCCGGCCTTGAGGAGACAGGCCTGACCTTTATGCTGGCACGCACGCACATAAACCACTCCTCTGCCTCCTCCTTCCACCTTCTCTCAGCCTGACTCTAATTGGTGCTTTTGTTTGTGTGTTTCTGCTTTTTTTCCTTTGTTTTCAGGTTCTATGCTGCGGAGATAGCTATTGGTTTGTTCTTCCTTCATCTAAAAGGCATCATCTACAGGTAAGTTGAATTTTACTGACCAAGCAAACAGCAAAAATCCAATGATAACGGTGTCTTTGTTGGTGGGAGGGAAAGAGAAGGTTTCTTTTGATTTACTGAAGATCCTAAAACTTCCCTGGCAAAAAGTATGATTATAAAATGAAAAAGTTGTTGTTGCAACATGGAAAGTCGCATACTTGAGAGTAGGTTCCCTTTTGGGCCTCAGATGAGTTTAGGAGGAGTTAGGCTTTCATGTACTGACTGGCATTGGGATGTTGGCAGTCGATCCTCTGGGTCTTTTAAGCATCTGTGGTTCAAGCTTGTTCTGGCAAATCACTTGGATTCTTGACGGGACTGGGATTTAGGGAGTTTTGAGGCTGAGTTAAGGGCTATTTAACAAGATGGTCTGCATTATTCACTCCAGAGGTTTCAGTGTTGCTGCTGCTTGGTGTATATTAAGAAAACTATCACACTTGCTTGAGTTCATATGAAAAATAGCTATCAGAGTAACGCAGGTTCATCATCAGGAGGACAGAGATAGTATTCAGCTAAAAGTGAAAAGAAAGCTGCACCATCTTTTTAATTTTAGTAAAGTTAAAAACATTGCATACGCAGTCATTTTTTTTCTCATTTGTACTCCGTAATTAACATAAATGATGGGATACCTTGATCAATATTGCTGTATCGTCATATTTCCATTGAAAGGGGTTCAAAAAGCTGAAAAAACTACCTCATTTTACCATTTTTCTTTAGGGCTAGGTAAACTCCTCCCTTGGAACCTCAGAGGTATATTTATATGAATTTATTTTGCCTTTAAAACTTTCCTTGTTTATACTTAATCTACAATAACTGTAGCTAAAATTGGACAGTCTGTGTGGTCGTGTGACCTGCTTTTGCTGGGCTTGTTAATATTTGTTTTTGAATCGTTGTCATTTTGACTGCTGGTAACATAAGTAAACGCTAACCTTTTTGAAGATACCTATTAATGTAGGATAATTTGGTCTGTCAACTCTTATGGGATTGTTCCGGAGCTGAAGGTTTTACTGTCGCCTACTAATCTGTTGGTCGGTCGCAGGTTTCCATAATTCATTTTCCTGTTTAACTTTTGCATAGGGACCTAAAACTGGATAACGTCATGTTGGACTGTGAAGGCCACATTAAGATCGCAGACTTTGGCATGTGTAAAGAAAACATGAACGATGGAATCACCACCAAGACCTTCTGTGGAACACCAGACTACATCGCTCCTGAGGTTAAAACCAAAAGTTTTAAAAGTCTTTCTTTTTTTGTGATGATCAGAGTTTTTCTATACTTTCACTGTCATTGTTTTTCAGATTATAGCTTACCAACCTTATGGGAAATCTGTGGATTGGTGGGCTTTTGGAGTGTTGCTCTATGAGATGTTAGCTGGACAGGTGGGTATAAGCGCGCCAATTTATGAACCAATCAACAATTCCTGTATTATGAATATGGGAAATTTTCCGTGTCAATATGAAGAAAACAATTTTCATTGATAATTAAATATGAATATTGATCTCTTTGTGTTATAATAGAGCAACATCATTTAATAAAAGAATCCGTCCCTGAAAATAAATTATTTATTTTGGTGGCTGTTTAGGTTGCATTCCAGTGTACAGTGTAAATAAAACCTTGAAATAATGTTGTAATCTGAAAACTAGTTTGTAAATAACAACCTGCCTAAAATCCTGCAAGTCAAGTACAAAGCAGCACCAAAGCAGAGTAATATACAGTCAGCACTGCTCTGTGGAAAACAACAGGAAGTCGGCTTCCAGCTACGACAGTGATCACAGTGTAGAATGGAATACTTCAGATGTTAGGAAAAACAAGGAATAAATCAATATCAATCCATATTTTTCTTTACAAACAGCTGTGAAATGAAGACATTTAAGGCTGTTGGCAGAAAACGGGTGTTAAGAAATATCTTTCTATGCTTTGGGATGAAAGTCAAAATATTACGAATAAAGTTAGCACCCTGAAAGAATTGTGAAATTAAAATTATGAGAAAAAGTGTTTTATGGAAAAGTGTGGAGCAGTAAGATTGGAATTAGAATGTTTTTTATTTTTTAAAGTGAATTTTAGTTGCTAAATGATTCTGAATTATGTGGGAATACATTTGTGGGACTCGTTCTGAATTTTTCCCAGAATTAAAAACTCATTTCAAATTATGTGACCCAACTTAAGTTAAAAGAAAAAACACTCACGTTCTGTAAAAAGATAAAATAAATAAACAAAACTGACAAAAACGTGTACCTTTTTATTTTCTCAATTATTAACTTTTATTTCTATTGGCCTCAATCAATTTTCATAAACTTAATTATACAACCCTAATTTCCTTACATGCATATAAAAACATATTTATTTGTAATAAGGGAATATTAACTAAGAGTTTAATTGTTGTTTTTGTGTTTTTTTGTACTTCCAACTACGCGATTCCTTGAAATCCTTGTTTTAATTTTTTTTATTTAAAAACAAAACTTGTTTTTTTTTTCAAATAGGAAGTATTCTATGGAATTTTTTTTCTATTTCTTTTTCTAAACATTAGTACTGGTGTGTGAAAAATATTGCTACTCTGGTTAGCGGTGTATAATAGTTCTATATTGTCTCATGTGCAGTTGGTGTCACTTGTAAATATTTCTATTTCCATCATCCTTTTCCCCTGTAAAGCTATTTTTGTTCTATTTTGAGACATCTGACATTTGCATGTTTGCATGTAATGTTTTCTTTCATGTTTTGCTTCCTTTTCTTTTATAGCCTCCTTTCGATGGTGAGGATGAGGATGAGCTGTTTCAGTCCATCATGGAGCATCACGTCTCCTATCCCAAGTCAATGTCCAAAGAGGCGGTGGCTATCTGTAAAGGAGTACGTGCACTGACACACACAGCTTCTCTTTCAGTGATTTCGGTTTATCTATGCTGCTTGTCTTACATTCCAGTAGCTGTGCGTTACCGATTTTAACCATGTAACGATTCATCCGGAGAGATTTTTTTTTTATCAAAATGGGGACTTTTTGAAGTTTAGAAGGTGAAAAAGTCCTTGTCCAAACATCCTGCACGGCCTGTTTGCAAATAAAAACCAAAAATAAACAGAAAGTTGCTTAATGGTCATCTTAGCACACAAAAAACATTCCTTATAATTGCAGCAGTGGCATGAATTTGAAGCGAAATACCATATATTCTCTTCTCCATCCTGCCTCCATCACCCTCTTCTTCTCTCTCTGCAGCTTTCATGGGTAAGCCATTGTTTCTTTGCCTCATGTGTCCTCTCTGCCTGTCATCACACTCACACCGCATCGCTCTAATAGCTTAAGCCGGTGCAGTGCGCTCGGTTGGCCGTGGAAACTCCTCTCCAGAATAGCTCGGCCAGGAGCAAATAATAGTCTGACACCTCCCGACTGGATTGCACTGGTAGTGTTTGGGGCGGGGTGAGTGTGTGAGCTGATTACTGCTAAAATTGAGCCCGCTCCTCTTTATGAAAACCTCTGTCTAGCTTCACTGACCACGGCACACTGCACACACAGACTGATGTCTGTGTGCTGAGACACATTGTCCAGGTCATTTTCTTTTCTTTACTTACTTTATCGACGCCTATAAAAATGTTCAAAAAAATCACTCTTAAAGCAAAAAATATATAAATCCAAACATGTCTCCACATTTTGTGTTTCTTCTTAAGCCACAGTTTAGTTTTTCAAAGGTTCATGCATGCTGTAAGCACAGAACACACACACACACCCCAACGTAGGGATGTATGTTATGTATTAGTGATGATTACTGGGTTGTGGTGCTACTACAGGGAATCTTCAGTGAAGCATGAAAGCTCACCACCCCAAAGTTCCCACTGCGCACTGCCAGCTCTGCCCGGGTGAACTGAAAGTGCTACATGCGGGTGTGTACGCATTAAAACCCCATGAAACCTCACTTTTCAAATACTACCAGACATTTCCCCCGCTAGAAAAAAAAGACAGGAAATATAGCATTTTTTGTCAGCATGCTTAAAACCCTGTTGCTCATTCTAATACCTTAAGTTGTAGAGTACAAACATATGGATGTGCTGCAGATTTGGTTTTACCAAGCAGATGGAGATTAATGAGCAAACCACTGTTAACTTGGTCGCACTGTA
Organism: Oryzias celebensis; assembly: GCA_014656515.1. Classification (NCBI taxonomy): domain Eukaryota; kingdom Metazoa; phylum Chordata; class Actinopteri; order Beloniformes; family Adrianichthyidae; genus Oryzias; species Oryzias celebensis. The sequence continues at coordinate 15,298,773 of BNCR01000008.1, forward strand.
GGGAAATAAGTAAAAACGAGTTTACTAAAAGCTTTTCTGGTTGTTTTGTTTCAAATGCTCCACGTATAACTTCTACATATCCGACCTCTGTCTTTCATAGTTTATGATCGGTTAGATGTTCATTTTATTGCTGCCAATCTTTGCTGTGAAAGGAATTTTTTGTTCGATTTGTTTTCTTGTGCTTTTATATTTCATCACAATCTAACTAAGATTTAACTAAAAGACCAAATGCAAACCAAAATAATTGATTCACCTCTAAATCATCTTGGTGGAAATGATAAGTTGCTGGGGAAAAAAGGAAATACAGCCAGACCACCTGATTTGATCTAATAAAAAATTGCTAACATATTATTTTGACTAAAAATTCATAGGGTTGAGTCCATAATAGACTCAGATGGTGGCTGAAATTTGTTCAACGATGAGCAATAGAAAATCTATTACCGCCCGTAATCACGAGCTAGACTGAATTCAGTCTTTTCTGATTTTTCAAGTGTTCTTGAGACGGTTGCTGCCTGCAAATCAACAAATGGCGCACAAGCAGGAGACGTAAAAGGCAGCATGTGAGGGAAGGACAATCAAATGCAAAGAAATGTTATGACCCTTTGGATGTTTTTGTTTAAACTCTTTTGACTTAGCTGCTGACTTTCCAATCAGGCGGGTGTGGGCAGAAGGAGATGAATGCATCGTTCATGTGCGCAAATGTGTTTGGGGTCGACTGACCTTAGGAAAAATATTGTCCTAGCCGTAATGTAACCAGTTCTAACTGCTGCTCCCGGGGGAGGCACACACAGTCTCTTACGTCAACCAGCCTCCAAGGTTTCATGTGGACAGACATTTTAAACGCTTCCTAATTATGCCGCCAGACAACAGCGGCGGGTAAAGAATGGAGACAAACAACAGTTTTTCATTCATCTGCAGGCTTTTAATTTGCAGCTTAGCTTTGATCCCCCGTGGAGAGGCCTCTGACAAAAAGCATTTAGTAAAAATAGATGAATGGGTTACATGAAGAAAAAAGTGTTAAAAAAAAACAATAAGGAAATAATTATTAGGGATATGTGTAAAAGGACAACAGTTGGAAAAACTAATGGAAGGAGACAGAAAAAAGATGAACATTTATTAACTGCAGTGGTTAGATTTGGGGCTTTGCAGGAACAAACAGTTGAGTTTGGACCAAACTGAAACCACTTTAGTATTCCACCTGCTGTTTTGTTTGTATTTACGCTACAAATCAAGACATCGCATCGCAGCACTTATTGTCCAACAGGCAAAAATGAACCCAAATAATGTACATTTATAGCCGTGTAACATTTACTGTATTTACCGCACAATAGGGCGCACAGGATCTAATGGCTCACCGTCATTAAATGATCTATTTTCAAACTTATGTCCAATACCTATACAACGCTACATATAATTCCACAGTCACACGGGACATGTGAGCATGTTTAGGATCATTCTTCGGGCTTCTTTATCTTTTGCTACTGTTTACGAGCGCATGTCTCCTAGCTACCGCTGGAAGAGGTTTGGTGAGAAATGTCGAAGCAATGCAAATCTGGCAAATCTTTCTCCAGGCTTTTTATTTATGTATTCTGGTTTATGAAAGACATAATTACAGCCAGGCACAAACCGCAGTTATTAATTTCTAGTCCACGACTAATTTTCTCATGGTTGGCACTTCCATGAATTAAAAGGGACGCCATCCGTACGTCACTTCCAAATCAGAGTCCCCGATTGGTCAAAGTTCAATCTGGTTACTTTTACATTTAGAATCCATGTTTAATGACCACATTTTTTGTACGTGTAGCCCAAAATTAGTCTTCAAAATGTTCGTGAACATGAGAGTTTTGAACATGGAAGCCCGAAACGAGCATATATGCAGGTTTACATAGACTTTTCCTTGAAAGTGGTGGCTTGAACATGCATTGCTGAGAGTGGTATGACCGTAGATTCAGGCGCAAAAATTATAACAAAAAAGTCAGAGATAAGTTCATCAGTCAGACTTGTTTGTAGCACGCTACACGTTAGCCATGTTTGAAATGTTAGCAGCTTTAGCATATTTAAACACCAGTAACTCGCAACCTTTTTTGCAACGTAAAAAAACAACAGTCCGACTCCGCTACACGTTAGCTACGTTAGCTATATCAGCATTTTTACAATTTCAACCGAACTTGTTTGGAACACATAAAAAACATTTGGATAGAGATCCTTGTACCTCTCAAAATCACTTCAACATCTGTAAACACAACTTGACTTAATCCATAATTAAGGTCCTCCAGGGATATACAGTGCGCTTATGTTTTTTGAAAACAGTGAAGGCTTTTAAGTGCGCCTTATTGTGCGGAAAATGTGGTTATCAATTGTAATGAACAGGAAAACTGTTGACGCACAAATTAATGCCCAACAGGATGAAAATAAATGCTAAAAAAAATCTTACATTTTAGAACATTTCACTTTGTGCTACTTGTTAAAGAAAATGTCATAGACGAAGAAGCTAAACAAAGAAACTACATATGAAGGGAATGGGAAGGCAAGATGGATACTGAATAATAAAACATAGAAAACAGCACTAGATTGATTCTAAAATCGTTCTGGTTAATAACTAAATAAAGATGCAACAGAGATGCAACAGCTAATTTCACTCTGGGGTCACTCCTGAAGGCATATGCTTTTCTTACTATTGCAACATAGTTGTTCTTTAGCAGCTTCCAAATGCAAACGTTTATTTTTCTCAGATTCTTAATCGAGTTTTCTTTGTACTAGTTAGGGAAAAACCTGGCTGCCACGCCGCTGCGCTGAGCTTCATTTGTACATGTTCATTTGATGTGACACTAAAAATGTTAACAATGTTCAGGCAGCATGAGCCGCCGTAGAATGAGCTGACGCACGCCATCATGCATTTGCATCACAGCAAGAAAGACGCTGAAATTAGGCGATCCCCTCCAGACATTTTGTTTGTTGTTCTACACTGGAGATGAATTTTTACTCGAGATCATGGGAGTATTGAAGGCGGGAAAAACAGGAGAGATCAGTGACAGGAAGAAGGGATGAAACTTTAGATGACAAAGAGGTTAGCACCAGTGGAGGGACAAAAGGAGTGACATTCAGTAAATCTCCTCTTTTTGTCTGTCCAGCTGATGACAAAGCATCCGGCGAAACGCCTGGGCTGTGGTCCAGAGGGGAGAGAGACATCCGAGACCACAGCTTCTTCCGCTACATGGACTGGGAGAAACTGGAGAACAAGGAGGTGCAGCCACCGTTCAAACCCAGAGCTGTAAGTGGGATGTGCAGATCATGCGTGTGCCAAAGGTTTCCCTAGCAACGTAGAGAGGAGGATTTTGGTTCCCTTTAGCGGTTCAGATCCTTTTGAAGGCCCCACCTGAAGTGTAACTTTACTCCTTTTTTTTTTATTTGTTCTTTCTATAACCTCTCTCCCTGTCTCTATTACTCTGCACATTCTTTCACTCTGACTGTACTGCCCTCTTTCTTCCCCTTCTTGAATGGGATGCAGGTAAGTCGATGATGTTTATAAATGTGCAAACGTGAGGTCAGGGCTGGCCTCTAATAGCAAAAACGACTCTAGAGGTCAGATAAGGAAGACATAGCATCTGCATGCGTTTTGAATGAATCAGTTTTACAGTTTTGTGCAGCTGCACTCTGAATGAACTGAACGGGGTTCGGTTCTCTCTGGGTTAGATTTTACCTCTAGGGAGAACAAGCGTCGGCACAAAAAGTAGCCTTTGTGTGTTCGTTGTTTGGCCAGAAGTAGAATCAGAGTGATGTCATCTTGTGCTCGTAAACATGCAAAAAAAAAGCACACAAGCGCACGCAGCCCCAGGCTACAGAGCTGTTTTTCTCTCCATGTTTGTATGCAGCTTTCTCTGCAAGGTTTTTAGGAGTTTTGTGTGGTTGCCGCTGCGTCTTTGTGTGTTCGGTATTTGTGAGCGTAGAGGTCACCGTCGAGGCTTGGTGGTTGCAAAGGAAAGGTGTCTACTGCAGTCCTCTGAAGTGAATACTGACACATGTTGTCTGATCTCTTCTTCTCTGCCTTGTTCTTCTTTTCTTTGATGGTGTCCTTCAAACGTCTTCTGTCTCTCAGACTTCTTTTTCAAATGAGTAAAAATCGATTGTTTTACTAAAAAGAATACAAGTTCAGGTTTTTACTTCAAACGATGGTGTTTATATTTTCACGATGAGCCTATTCTACCTTCTGCAGCTCTGTTTTGAACACACAGTGAAGAAAGATGCTGTCAGACTCTATGATGTCGATCAGAAATAACTGTCAGTTTCCTTTATAGAATCAGCTTTTGACTGATCTGGCCGCCTTAGCGGCCGGTTCACAGATTGGTGCGCACGTTCATGGCAGCTCCCTGACATTTCATTTAAAGTCGTCACTGTGGCCGCCTTCATTCATCTGCATTCATCGATTTATCAGTCTGTTTCCCCATCAACCCCCAAAAGAAAGTCCCCCATCCATCTGCTCAGCGCCGCCATGCATCAAACCATCTGTCCACTCATCTGCACATTTTATTTGTCCTCTCTGTGTTCACACGGTTTTTCTTGAGTCTGTCTGTTTCTTTGCATGCTCCGGGGCTCTGTCTCAAATGAAAAACCGATTGGGGCTCTGCACTACAAAATCCTGCAGAAAACACGACTTTTAGTCCAGCCCTAAATTGCATCGTGGATCTTTTTTGACCTCCAGAGTTTATTTAAATATTTCAAGTCAAGAAAAAAAGCAATTTTTAAAAACGAAGATTTGAAAACCTGAAAATGAAAAAAAAAATAAGTTAAGAAGGGGGACATTTTATGGAAAACCAATCTACTCAGAAGCTTCAAAAAACATCGAAGCCTTTGAGGCTTCTAACAAAGAATGAGGAAATCTAGTGGTGAATGGAAATCATGGCAACTTCTAAATAGCTTAGTTAAGCTTTGAAAACATCTCTGAGCCAATTCACTGCTGCTAGGGTACACTTGTTGACTGAAAAGCACCAAAATGGTTCTTTAAATGAAATCTTAAAACACAGCTGTCAGTTAACCCAAAAAAATCCAAATTAGTTGGTTTGACGCTTCCTGTCTTTTTTGACTACCAGAATTTATTTCAATATTTCTTTTCATTTCTCTTTTTTTGCCAAATTGTAGCCACTATAAGGAGGTGAAGACAGTAATTAACTCCAGCTACTATATGACCCTGGTGCATTTCTCATTTTGCATATTTCCCCAAACTCCAAACAGCCTGGCTCAATTTCCCTCAGTTTCCTGAATAACAGAGATTTAATGAGTTTGTAGTTTTCCTCTGGGTGATGTTGTCACAGAATAATGAATCCTTGTGTGTTAATTAAAGCTTTGTGCTGTGATGAAGGAAAAAAAAAAGCGCTTAGCTGAGCCCAAAAGCCCCTGTAAGGGACATCTTTAGAAAAATTGCATTGTTAGCTAGCCAATATTTGATGAATGTGAAAAGATGCACCTTTCAGATTTGTTGAGGCGTTTTTGAGTTTGCAAAAAAATGAATTTCTGTCTGCAGCAACTCTAAATTGTTCTGCGCCTCCAACTCCAAATATGGATTTAGGATACAAATACCAGAAAATGTTATAGCTTATGATAACAATAAAAAGCATTTGTTAAGAAATCTTGGCTCCTATTTGTAAAAATATCCCGCAAAAAACACATTTTTTGTGAGAAATCCATTTAAAAAATGTTTCTACAAAGTAAATCCTTTCAGAGCGATTGCAGTTTATGAAAAAAACAAACAAGAAATGAAATGACTGGGTTTTACAAACCCTTTACTTTACCTGTGGCACGTACGTATCACCTGCATCGTTGATACTCGATAAGGAGCCAGTACACGCACCTCACTATGACTACAATACTGCGTAAAGGGCACCCGTACATCATAAGTGCGTGTAACTTACATGATCCTTACAAATACTTCACGAGACCACCCTACCACACACACAACAATGGTAGATTCCATTTTCATGACGTCCCTTAAGCTGGCTGTACGAGCCTAAAGGGAACTGCAAGACACACCTAAAACTCCCTTCGAGATGCAGCTGCATACCGACCCGAACAAACCAAAAACCCAGTAGGGGTGCATGTGGCTAAAGCTTAAAGAGCTCAACGAAGCTCAATTCAAGCAACAATTCAAACACATTTTTACACTACAGTTATACATCTGCTCCCGCAGAAATACTTAGACTTCTTACTGAAAAGCACTAAAATGGTTGTTTAAGTGTAATGTTAGTAGCAAAACACAAAGAGAAGACTCTTGTTTTAAGCTTTTTTTTATTTTTATTATATGTTTTTTTAAAAGGCAAAAGATCTTTTTAGCAGCAGTCTTTAAATTGAAGCACTATGTGTGTTGTTTTTAACACCATAGAAACAGAAAGCTTTTTATTCATTACCTATCAATGGTAAATGAGAACTGGACTGACTGACCCCTCCCCTATAGTGTTCCAAATGGGAACTACTCATTGGGTCTAAGAAAGACTTTTAAGAAGAAGTCTTTTTATTTCTAATTTCTATAAAGAAATAAACCACTATTACTCTGCCATTTTATTTGTCAGAAAAAGCATTCTTGCTCTACTACGTTTTTTAACGTGCTATTACTTTTTTTATATCTTGCAAATTATTTAAGTTATAAACTGGCTAATCAGATGCCTCACATCAACCGTTGGAAACGTTTGTCAGATTCTCTCAACCTCTGGTTCAAGGGTGGGGTTGTGGACGTTCAAAAAGCTCACTCCTGATTGGAGAGAGTGGTTGCCACAGAAATGCTGACTCGGACCGATCTCTGCTTACTGACGTTGTTTTGCTCCAACATGGCGACGTAAACGTTTAATGTAAAAAAATAAAAATAAAAATTGTGACTGAATTGGCTTCATTTCATTGGAGCCAGAAGTGAGCCATTTTCTCACTCAGTCCAGTTCTCATATACAGTCAGTTTTATCACCTTAGACTCAAAGGCAAAAAATATGCTTGACTTATCAAAAAATTGTAAACCACCAAAAATAATTTAGTTTCAGCCCTACTATTAATACTCCAAAGAGAACTTTTTCATTCCCATCTAAAAGTCTTTAAAAGTAGCAAACTTTCTGAAAAAGCAACCAGATCAACTATTTGTTCAGAATTCTGCGCAAGTACAAACTGATTGGGTTTGTCGCATCTCTGCAAACCTTCTACAGTTGGGCTAATATTTATCCCATTCCTCTGATCCTGTGCTTGGTCGATCATTCAGAAAGTCTGACCTGAGTTCAATCAAACACAAGCACACCGTTTTTACTGGAAGGAACGCACTTTTCCAGCTGCAAGCTTTCCGTAGTGCACGGCCCCAGGGTGTTTGAGACTGTTTGTGCTTGAAATTTGGATAAAATGTGCTTCAAATATTTGAAAAAGAAAAGCGTACATGAGCTGTGCTTTTTTTCATTGTCTCCTGCCGACTTTGATCCTGGCAGATGGAGCAATAAGTCAAGCACAACCAAGTACTTGCACTTGTTCTGATATTTGAAACAACTTTCAAGTGATGTCATCTCACACCTTGGTTCACCCTTCCATTCCCCTTCTTTTGTTCTCCTCTCCCTCTACCCCCTCCCCTCACCCACTCCACCCATCCATGCCTGTCCATTCCCGCTCCTCCCTCCCTTCCCCATCCCTTCCCACTTGTGCTCCATCCTTCCCCTCCCCTCAACCCCGCCCTCCTCAACAGTGTGGACGGGAAGCGGAGAACTTTGACCGATTTTTCACTCGCCACCCGCCAGTGCTGACCCCTCCGGATGAGGAAGTGATTCAGAATTTGGACCAAGACGAGTTCCAGGGATTCTCTTTTATCAACCCAGAGTTTCCAGGAAGTGCTGCCGCCACCACTGCTGCCGAGCAGGCTTGATTTTGGGGACATGGACACACAAAGGCATACACAATCCTTTTTGACCTGTAAAATCCCAATGATTTCCACACAAATACACATGCATATTTCCTTTTAAAATCCTGGGATTACTTTTGATGTCACGAGTGACCACACTGAATAGATGAAACTCAAAAAACCATAGAATCTGTTGAATCTTGGACGATGTGTTGACCCCAAATTGAGAATAAAAAAAACCTTATTGCATGCACTGTAGCACTCTGGAAAGCAAAAACAAATCGCTGATTCATTATCTCCAGCTTCAGCTCAGTATCCAGTTTACCAAGGATTGACGTAAGCTTTTTTTTTCAGAGAATATTCATATAACAGCGTGTTGTACAATATTATGCATGATGCAATGATTAATACTGGAAAAAAAGATGCATGGAGATCTGGTTCCTAGAAGTTTTTGACATTTTTTTTTTGCATTCTTTGGTGACATCAGCCTGTGTTTCTTGTCGTGAGAACAAAAAGTTTGCGAAAAAATTTTGTTTATTTTATCAATTTGACTTTTTTGTAAATAGAACTTGAATTAACTAACAAAACTTTCTTTTCTTGCATTTTTAAAATTGTATTGAAATTGTATTTGAAAATGTATTTGGCAATTTCAAAAAAAAGGTTTTTTGCTTTACATGAACTCTCGAAAAAATTGCATTAATTTTCTCCAACTTTTTTTTAAACGAGAAAAAAAAAGTAAAATGTGACATTCAAGTAAAATAGATATGTAAAACAAAGCAAATAATGCAGATAAAGAAGGAATTTCACACAAAAAGACATTAAAAAAGTGCAAGTTTTTGTCAGTTTTGTTAGTTTTTGTCATCTTAAATTTAATATTATTTTATATAGTAAATGTTTACATACAACAGAGTATTAGGGCCACCATAAAAATAAAAGCAATGAGTTTATGAGATTAAAGTCATAAAATTAGGAGAAAAAAAAGCAGATATTTTACAATAATCCAGTTATATTTCGTAGGTTGAAAGTCATAAAATTTAGAGCCAAAACTCTGAGAAAAGTAGAAATAAAAACAAAAAAGGAACTCATTTTGTGTTTCGGTATGAGAGACTTGAGCGCATTTACTTCAGCATTAATTCCACCAATAAGGAAATACTAAGTCATTTAGTGAATCAATTTTGTATTATTACAAGAATAAGAACATTAAAAGAATTTACAGGAAACTGGACCTCTTCAGAAGAAGATTCTTGACCCATAAGGAGTGGATTTCCAGTGTGTGAGCCATTTACGCCATCGGCAACTACTTTCCATTTTTCCCCATACATTTACAACTTTGTTCTCCTGAAATTACAACATTGTTCTCATAGTTTCATGGCTTTATTTTTGTAAATGTATATTTTTATGGTGGGCCTGACACTCTTTATTTACATCTATGATGACAAAGTTAAAATTAAAATACATTTGTTGAATTATCCAACGAAAGGAAATATTCTTCTATTCAAATTATTTTAAATATTTGAGGAAATGTCATAATTTAAGAAATGTATTACTCAAAAGAGTCAACTGACTCACAAAAATGAAAAATACAATTTAGAAAAAATTTTATATAGAAACAAAAATAATTTTTACTGTTGCTTTTATTTAAGCTACATTATTTTTTAAACATTTTTTACAGACAAATTTTAAAAGACCAACTTGTCTTTAATGTTTGTATGTTTTCGGTGTTGTTGTTTTGTAAAGCCCAAAAAATAAATTTGGAACATCTGAAGTAAGTAAATATGAATGAAAAAAAACAGAAAAAGACATTTGAAATGTTATTTTTCTCCACTTTTTTGTGACAGTTGTGATTTAACTTTTTGTTCTTTCGACAAACCACACTATAGTAAAGACCCATTAGTTAGGTGTGCTGTTTTGACAAGTGTTTACAGATAATCATGTTTGTGTGTTTTCTCCTTATCTTAGTTAAAACTGGAATGTTTTCCTTGCATGCGAGAACAATAACAATAGTATCTGTAGATATTTATTTCTCCCTACTGCATTTAAGCATTTATCCTCAGTATTCGTGTTTGGACCAAACCAATCAAAAATTACCAAATTTTCAAAGAGTCCATCACTGAGAGTATGAAATGCTGTTGGGAATTGTTCATACAACGTTTGAATCTGTTGCATAGATAAATAATATTCACGTTTCTTATCTTCTGATCAGGTTGGTGTTTCAATCATACAGCCAGTACTTTCTATACAACAGCATGATGCCAATACCTGCCTGTTTTTGTTTTTTTTTAAGGTGTGAAAGCACACGTATGTTTTAAATGTATGAAACCTGCGAATGAAAATGCTATTTTTTGTTTTTTGTGCGTTTGCATCCCTGTGACCTGGCCTCGTATTCATAGATGCGGTGAAAGTCCCCCCCAGTCGGATCAGTTTTTATTCTTTAACTGTGCAGCTACATTCCTGTACGATGTCAGTCGCGTTTGTTAACCCCGACGTTGCATGATATATGTTGATGGGACGTAAGCCAAATGAACAGAAAATAAAGCATGTTGAGAAAGAAACGGCGCTTGGTTTGGGTTGTGCAGCTCATGCAGCTCCTCCACACACAGCAAGTCCGAATCTTTAATTTTTATTTAGAAATTTTGGATGATTTGTTCCAGTGGACGCAAAAAGAAACAATTCTCAAAAATTGTGCATGACATTGTTCACAGTTTAAAATGTTTGTTAAAGATATGTCTAAAAGACCAAACTAAAATGAGGAATAAAAGAAAAACAAAATAGAATTATTCATCCTTGCCTTGGATAAAATGCTTGGAAAAGAAGAATCTAGTGACTGCTCAGAGTTCAAGTGTTTGTTGAAACAAATTTTCAAATGTGCATCATAGATGGCTGTAAAAAATAAAATATATTGAGAAAACTGGGAGCTGTGGTCAAGAATATTACCTTAAAATGCAATAAAACCTTTAGTGAATTAGAGAACAAATCTAAAATATCTTAGCTAGGTACAATACAGTAAATGTGTTGTGGCTACTGTGGCCTAAAAAAAGTTATTAAAAACCATTTTTTAAACTAAATTACAGTATTTTCTGTGCTGTAAGGCGCACCGGATTATAAGGCGCACCCTCAATGAAGGATCTGTTTTTGAACTTATGTCATATGTAGATGCAGTAAGCGAGACAAAAGACTCAATGTCCATCAGTCAGTTAGATGTTTACAGTAACTCTAGAACTTGTTTGCAACATGCTACACGTTAGAAGCCGTGTTAGCATTTTCACAATTTCCGTGACTCCAAACTAAAACTATGAATTTGAAAAACCAAAACAAGATCTAAACTCTGTTTTTACAATCACGCATGAAAATTGTGCTTTTTCTGAACAAAAAAAAAATATTTGTGAAACTTTTTCTTGCTTTGTGGTTTCAACAATTGTAGATGAGTAATATTCTTCTATAAGTGTTGGAGTTTGGGACACAGAATAGCAGTAAAATGCAAGGAATAGTGACTCCTGGAAAAAATTACGCTGTAATACCTTTCGTTTGTGTGGATTTTTTTTGCTCCCTTTTTTTTTTCCTTGCTGCCACCAACCATTAAGGGGCACCAAAGTTTAGTGTCATCAATCCTCAACAAATTTGATTGGCTTTTTCTTTCACCCACAAAACCTTAATGAAGAAACCTTAGTGACTAACGAGAATTTTAAAAAATATTTTGAAGCATTTTGAAAAAACTTGCTTGAGAGATTCTATGCAAATACACAAAAAATGTTAAAGCATTCTAGAAAGTCCTTGCAAATGTTGCAAGCTTGTGTCAAATTTAGATTTAGTTGGACAAACCAAGTAATGGAACAAAAATCATTTAAAAAAATTTGTCTTACAAACTTCTGGGTATATATAGGTGCATAAGTGATTCACGTGAAGCATTGTTGCAACATTTGCACTTGTAACCGGAGTTTCACGCTTTTTGCTATTCGGGGTGAAACCAATAACAGTCCAAGATGGGTTTGAGACACATACACACACGCAGCCATTTCTAAGAGATGACATTTGAAATTGGTTAAAAATTGGACAAAACTAGTCACTTCTGTTGATATTCATTTGCACAATATCACCTGTAAGCATGAGCCTGCATACAGGCCCATTGCTTACTATGTGAACTAATTGTAAGGGACGTTTGAAGGATCTTCTTCCTTTAAACATTTCACCCCTAATCCAAGTGGGTTCATCATTCTGAGTGGTGAAGGATTCAGTTGACATTTGTATCCTCCAGGTGAAGCATTCCTACAAATGGATGGCTCATTAACGGTGATCGAAGAAGAAAAACCAGAGTAGATACCTCTCCTCCTGTAATCCTCCCCTGCTCCATCACCGCATCATTAGGTGTGGTTGCGCCAGAGTTTTGATCTTCTAAGGAACTAACAAAAGGCCAGCATAGTAAATAGGTGACGAATTGTGTCTGAGGCCTTCGTGTCTGTTGAGGGCATAGATTGTAAAAAGACATGGACAGAGGGGTTGTGAAATCACCCATAGAAAACACCTTACCCGTGGCTCCAGTGAAATAAAGATAATTCAGGAGCACCACCATTTGGAGCCAGTTGACTTTGATTGGTCTGAGTCAACGTTTCTAGTGTAACCAATCAGGAGTAAGTTTATTCAAAGTCCACACCCTTTCTACTGAAAACAGCTCAAGAGAATCTGTCAATCTAACATTCATGACGGGGGCCACCACATACTTTTTCTGAAGCATCTGATTAGTCCGTTTATAACTTGAATAACTTGCGATTAAAAAAGAATCTTTAAAAAAAATTAAATTAGCAAAAAGATGTTCGCAAAAATGGATCCGAGCAAAAATGATTATTCTGACAAATAGAATGAGTAATAGATGTTTAGGATTTTGGCTTCTTGGAGCCAGCGGGTACTTCCTGTGTGGAACTTGAGTTAGCCACTCAGTCCAGTTCTCTATATACAGTCAATGGCTGAGGGGGACCACACCCAACGACCCCGTGATGGGTCATGAGGAGATTGCAAGAGGGCAGGCTTTTTACCTGGTTCCTCTTCTTTGTTTCCCATTAATGAGCGATCCGATGGCAGGAATGTTGGTGTGAAATGTTTCAAGGAAGGAGATTTGAATGACTCGACTTTAGGACTTTGTCACCTGGATGAACGAAAACCTTTCACTAACATGTTGTTTGGGATGTTTTTATTATTTTCTGAATCCAGGATGAAAAGAAAACAGACTCATTCTGTAAACATTTAGATCAAATGTTAACATATTCTAAACATCTGGTCAAATTTTAAGGAGTTTTTTTTTGAGTATTTGGATTTATAAAGTTTAATTTTGCTTTTAAGGTTAAGAAAATGAATAACTGCATGCATAGTTAAAATGCATAACTAAAAGTGGTGTGTTTTTTATGTCAGCAGGCCTTTATTAGTGTAATCTAAGAATGTTATGTGTTGTGTGTGCAAATACTAACAAAGACAATGTTTTTCTTGTGCCGCTTAGTTTTTGTGGGTTTTTTTAATGCATGCTAGGTTCAAAGTAAAAAAAGATAAAAATACCACTAAATAAACTATATGAATAGATGCCAGACGATATTCTATGTTTTTTGTCTTTCAGATATATTTTTATTTCTCCTTTTTTATTTCTCCTTGCAGAAAATGTGTTTATGTGAAAGAAAAATGAGACGAGAATGTAAAATAAAAATAGATTTAATTTAAGAGAAAATAAGGAGCCATAACCCTCACTTTGACTTCATCTTTTTCGCCTTCCTATGTCTAAGACGAAAAAGATGGAGTCAAAGTGAGGCAACGGGAAAAGAGGCAGACGGCTAGCACAGGCTGTGCATATTTCATGGCTGCCACTTATCATAAGAGTCTTTCCATGATAGGAAAGCCAGGGTCTGATAACTTCAGTGAAACAACGCAGAGAGCATGGCCTACATACAACGCCGCTGAGCCACTCGGCTGCATCTCACCGCCTCTAAAGCTGTTCACATCCACCGCTGCTGCGACTGGCTTTACTTTTAATAACTGTGTCTTGTACCGTTTACTTTCTGTAGAACACCCCAATGTTAACAAGCAGAGGCATAAATTAGATGCAGTGGTTGTGACTGAGTCGCTGCCTAACGTTGATGAGGTAACAAAATCTAAAGGATGTCAGTGATCCTCAAGGAGAGCTGGATGAAAGAACTGAGATCCAAAAATCACTCAGACACAAAAAATCTTTCAATCGGGGGCACTTTGTTACATGATGTCATCCTGAAGAAGTATGAGGCTGACTACCTAGAACAACAGTGAGGTAAACCATTCAATTATGGGTTAGTACATCCAGCATGAACAGTATTCTGTCTGTTGTGTGGTGTTTAAATGTGCCTTAGGGTTGAAGTACATGGTTTTTCTTTTTGGGTTTTAATTATTTTGTAAAGAAAAATGTGGACTTTGGCGTAAAGATGTATTCAAATGTATTCTTTTATATCTTTATCAGCATTAGAAACCAATATTCTGGGTGTACACATTTTTTTAAGCTTCCTTACATAAAGAGTGCTATTTAGCTTTATTCTATCTTTAGGGCAGAAACGTTCTTGTAAATATATTGTTGTTAGAGAATTTTCATGCTTTTCAACAAAAACAAAAATCACAACAATCACAAACAAACTTGAAATATTGTTAAAAAAAAGTTTGTACATTCAAATGTACATTCATGTACATTTAAGTGACCACTTCCACTGAAAAGTCTTATAAATGCGTCTGAATGCTCTTATGCTAAATGTAACATAAAAAATTATCCATGTAAAAACCACTATTGTATTATTGGTAGTTAAAGCTCAAAACAAGATTGAAAAGATAAGTATCATCTTAACCCCCTAATATTGTAACATTTAACGGAAAATGTTGAATTTTGGAATAAGAAAAACTTAAAAAACTTTAAAAATCGTAAAAAGTTTAACTTCTAAAACTGTGAAAATCCCCCCAAAATTAGTAGTTTACCGACTATTCAGGTAATATTACATATTTATTTTGTTGAAATATGTCTGTCAAATAGGAAACCCAAAGCATTTTTGGGTTAAAAGATATTTTGTGAAGCATCTGATTCTACTGGAATAGAATTTATAAATCTACAAACCAGCCAATTGTAAACTTATTTGCAACAAATGGAAATTAATTTATAGTTATAGTTACTTCTTAGGAGGAGATATCTTTCAAGCTAAATATAATTATGTCATTTAGGATCTCAAAGTATCAAAAAAAGAAAGACAAGGTGTAAAAACCTGTGGTTAGAGCAGCCATCTTGTATGGGTTTGAGATGCAGAGCTGAAGATGTTGAGGATTGAGAAGGTTTGGACCTTTTCTGAGGTGGAACAGTGATCATGTTGGTAAAAGGATGATGAGGTTGGAGGTACCAGGAAAGAAGACTAGAGGAAGACCAAAGTTCACACGAGGGTGGTTGGTGTCAACAAGGGGAATAGAGTTGGCTGGAGGTGGACGATTCACTGTGGCGCCCCTTAAAGGGAGCAGCTGAAGTAAAACATAGACAAAAGGAGGACGATAAGACAACTTTAAAATTCTATTATTTCATTTTATGGAGGCCTAACGTAGATATGCTCAAATGTGAGTTCTGGGAGTTATTTGGCTTCTTTCTGAAAAAAGTTATACTGGTTGTATTGGTTTTTACCAGGATCCAATAGTGTTTGACACTCAGCATAAAGGGGTTGATTTCGGGGGTCAAACCACCAAATGGTTCCCGAGCGCAGGTCTTTCTGCAGCTCACCGCTCCCCCAGGGGATGGGTCAAATGTGACAGCTAGTGGGACTTCAGCTTTAACACTTGGATTTCTATACATGCATGTTAAAGATGCTATCTCCTTTACTTTAAGAAAGAATGTAAGTATACCCTGCACTTCTTGTTTTTTACTCTTTACTGGCATTATAGTACATTTTTGTTTTTTAGAAATATTTTTGAAGTAGTTCAGACCTTCTGTGATAGTAAATTGCTACACAAATGCTGTGTAAACTTTGTATTTGACTTGATGTAATAGCCCATGTACACAGTAAGCTGCAGCCCTGCTGGAGTGTGTGTGATAATTAATTCTGAATGTTGCAGCCCCCAAATTAAAGCCAGTGGCTTCCTCACAAAGCCGCCTGCTCTTATCAGCCCCAAACAGGTCAGCGTTCGATACCGCCTTTCATTCGCCCTCCTCTCCTCTTCACCCCCCTTTTCCTCTTTGCCTCCTACTCTTCTCGCTTCCTCAGCTGACATGGGCTCGTCTCCCACTAATCCTCTCGTTTCTGAAAAGAGATGGGTGGAGATGGAGGGGAGAAGGAGCAAGCGGGGTGGGGGTGGAAGCGGAGGTTTGAGGAGGCCACAATTAAAGGTCCGGGAGTCATGTTTTTTTCTTTTAAAGCCACTGCCTGTGGAACACAGTGATGTGAAAACTAATTGTGTGTGTTTGCCCTAATGCCTTTGTTTATTCTGAGCTTTCTATCTATGAATCTTCACCAGGGGCCACAGATATTTATCTCACCGTCTGTCCTATGCTTCATCTCTTCTTGCATTTTTTTTTTCCTCTTTCTGTGCCTCACAGCATTAGCTGCAACTCAAGTAATGGAACACATTATGATCTGGCCTATATTGGCCAGCAGCTGCATGCGTATGCATGTGTGAGCGTGTTTGCACACGTATGTGCATGCTACAAAAAGAACTGTGCATGTACGGCAGTCCTATGCAAGTCCCAAGGGTTGGGGAGAGTAATTGCCACCATTTCCAGCTAAATGAAAGTTCACATTTTATGTTGAAGAACACAAGAAGTAATTTTAACAATTAAAGAAAAAGGATTTGTATCTGCTTTAGAAGGAATGCAAATCCTAACATTGAAATGATTCACCCAATTTTAAAGCAAAATGATTTGTTAGTAGATATTTTCAATAGGAGAAAACTAAAATGCTGACCTTTTCATGTCTGTGAAAGGCAAGTTACAGAACGTAGGCTTTCAAATTACAGTCGCAGCAAGATCCTTACAAGATATGAATGTTAAAAATCCACCAGGCAAAAGCAGGGAATCATTTCTCTGAAGTCAATTTTCAGTCTTTGAGGAAAATGTGTCTGAAAAGTGGCAAAAAATATTTCGTTGTGCTGTTTTGAACTGACATTAATGATGAGGTTATTTTTTTCCTCTGATATTGATTTAGAAAACATTTTAGATTAAAGGAAAACATTTATTTAAAAAAAATAATGTGCTCAAACACTTTTTCTTGTTGAAATGTCCAAAAAATGAGGTGCTTGGCCATTCACTTTTTGTTTCTGTTATTACTTTGGGTAATTCGTTATCATTCTACCTTTTATTAGCATTGTAGCATAATTGCAGCAATGCTAACAACTGTTGCAACTGAGCTAACTGTCATGACACGTTCATGCAGATTTGGTTTCATTTTTAGAGGGGAACTAAAGAAATTCAGTTCTGTCTTATAGGAGGCAAAATCTTTAGCTAACATCTACAGAATAGAAAATGTCTTGTATTTATTATAAAACAAATGCAGGCTGAACTAACAGCTCCATGACCCTGTAGGTAAAGCTGCAACTTTCAGATTTTAATTCAGATCAGGAGTTTTGCTATGGCTTGAGCTTAAACTCTGGATATTATTGGAGTCTTGAGCATTAGCATCCCTTTGTTAAATGTCGTCCATTTTTGTTTTTAATGGCAGCTCCAAACTTCAGTATGTCTGTTAAGCTGTGTTCATACCATATGCGTCCAGTTTCAAGATGCGATCAGAAGTCCTGTGGCACAATTTGAGCCTCAGGCGCAATTTGGGTAGCACATCCAGAGTTAAAAAATCCTAACTTTAGCAAAGATGACGCATCTCGTCAACCAATCAGGGACTCAGCTTTGGGCACTTGACGTGTTCACTGACATGAACACCGAACTGAGTCCAAAACCAACAAGGGAGAGAATCTAATCATTCTCGTTCTGAACTTCACATTTTTTTTTCTTATTACATAAAGACAATAATAAAAAAGACCATCTAATTCTATTAATTTTATTTTTTTCCCTCCTCGGGATAAAGCAGGACAGAAAGTCTTCAACCTGGGTCAAAGAGACACAGAAGTATCGCTGAAAGCAGTCATCATTCTGATGCAGCTCATGCACTAGATGAACCTCACCATACTCTGAATGATCTCATGAACCCAGACATAGAGACGTATTTACCAATGCTTTGGTAGAGCTGTTCAAAATAAATCAATCTGATCTCTCAAAATCATCTGTATCTTGTGTGCATCATAGCTTACATACGCAGAGACACTGCTCCATGTAGCAATCAGGCTAAAAGCATTTGGCGGTAGCTCCTCTCACATGCGTCTGGAGCATCAAGTTGAGGAACACATTTTGGACAAGCATCGAGCAGAAACCACGCTGCACATCCAAATAGAGGTGTCCTGACGCCAATTTGACACGCAAATCACATTTGGTTTGAACACAGCATTAGCCTTTTGCACCTCCGTTACATCTACAATCTGTTGCTCTGACATCAATGGAGTTTTTCTAGTGAAGCTTGAGATTTATCAATACATGCACATTTCTATACATTGTGAATTACATTTACACTGCATCTTTGAAAATGGGCTAACATGCATTGCTGAGTGAATTCAAACATGGCGCTAACGGGGCATGTTGTTTTGAGCATGTTTAAGCCTTATAGCATGTCCCAACTGTAGAATTCTCCCTCTTTCGCCTTGAGTTTTGCATAATCATGACCAATGTTGTGAGGTGGGTCAGCTGTGACAGATGTATTCCAGTGGATGAAGAGAGGTCCTCCTCAAGGTAGGAGATGAAACACTGGTTTCTCTGATTCTCATGGCTTTCTTCATGTCCTTATGGGTGTAAACGTTATTCTCTGACGTTCTTTCTGTGACTGATGATCTTCTTTATGAAAAGATTCATTTGTTTCCTGATTATTTTCTTCTCTCATTGTTCACTCTTTGTTGTAAGAATCTCGATTGTCTTGACCATCAGTCATCTGTATGATTTTTTCTGACAATTAGATGCAGCAGGAAACAAAACATTTCAAAATTTGGAACATTTACAAGTGTTACAACAACAGTTGAAAAAAACTGAAAGATTTAATGTTGAAAATGTGCTCAAGGTAGCTATGAACGAGAATTCAATCAGACTGTTGGGAGAATTTGTTTTTAAAGCCACCTTTCAGGTTCTGCAGCTATCCTCCCCGTACTTGTTGCTGAATTGCAGTAGCGGTTTCAGGCACGGGCAGTACGGGAGGATGCCCGCAGCTGCAATTCAAAGGGGACGCTGGGGATGCTGGGAGCAAAAAAAGGAAATCTGCGCCACTGTGGTTTTCTATTATCTGTTATGACACGGTGTTTGGCTTGGCCTAAAACCAGTGAATATAGCGCCCCCTGCACTCGTTCCTGTCAGCTAGGAAGGTGCCTGAAAGGTGTGTGTGGGTTCCTCCCAAAATTTTAATCCATATTCAGCAATTTTTTTAATGTTAGTTTCGTGTTTGAAATGGCAAAAAATGAGAGAACCCAAAACGATGTGGTCACCAAGGTGAACTTTGTCATTAGTCAACGTCTTTGGTGGAGAAGTTTGTTGCCAAGTGCCATAATGCCAGAGAGATGGACAAAAAACAGTCAAAGCTATCTATTGCCCAATTTGGAAAATAAAAAGAAAAGAAGACGAGGAGAAATGAGATAATAAAGAATAAACCAAAACATTTTTATTTTTTTATTGATGACCAAAGCTGAAGTAGACTTAAATCTTGGAATTGGTGTAATCAGATAGTTTTGAAGTTTTTATTTTCTTCTAAAACGTTTGCTGTACCTTACTTGTAGTGACAGCTCTATGTAACATTAGTATTAAGCCTTAACACATGTCATGACTTGTGTGTCTGCTGTAACACTAAGGTTTAATTGTATCATTCATAAATGCTAAATACTGTAAGCTGTGATGGTTATGCAGCATGCTGCTACTGCTGCTGCTGCAATAAGATTCCAAATGGACAAATAACTTCTGATTAGATATTACTTTAATAATCTTATGTGGCAGCCTTAATGTTTCCAACATTTTCTTCAACCAGTTAACTGGAGATTTTAACAGCTAAAGTGGGTTCATTGTGAGCCTGCATGTATGAAGTTTATTTTTTATTTATTTCCATCATGGTGGGTTCTATAATTAGGCAATCAAGTTTCCATCTGAAAGGTAGTTTTAAAGATTAATATTTACCATTAATACAATTCTATGGTGGCAAAACGTAATTTAACCAGTCTTAACTAGAAATGTGCCAATCATAGGATTGAAGACAGCAACCATGAGCAACTTTTTCTTCTCTGAACTAGATATTGATATAGGGCACGTTAATTTAAATTTCACTTCATGGATGTCTTTTTTTAAAGTATGCATATGTTTTTTATTGTAGTCTATGGTCTTTTGAAGTCAGTATCAAAAACAGTTTCATGGGGGAATCTTAAGGCCCAATCGGAATTCTTCCCTTCACCCTTCGCCTCCTACCACTCCATTTGTAGGGCCATTTTTAGTGAAAGTGGTGTCTGAAAATACTTTCTTTAAGGGCTATCCACCAAGCGGAGTGATGCAGAGCCCTTTGTAGCGAGGGGGTTCCGCCACAGGGTAGAACCGCCACTGCTGAAAGGAATAGATTAAATAAAATATACTGGTAGGGAAAAGGAATGGGTGATCAGATGAAGGATCCTCCCTTGCCCCAACATTTGCTGGGATAGGCTCCAGCAACCTCGTGACCCCGAAAGGGATTAAGTGGGTTTTGAAGATGTCATGTGAATGAACAGAAGAGTATAGGCAATTGGTAGGAAGAGGAAATGGAGACTGAAACAATAGATAATGGGAAGGCCAAGAAAAGCTGAGACTGATGCTACGTTCACATCGTCCTCGGCAACGGTTGGAAGCGACCACTTCCAATGACAAGTCAATGTAATTGCATGTTTTGGGCTTTCGGGTGTGAAACTCTCGTGCTGAAGTGTTTTTTTTTTGAGATGGCTTTGGGCGCTACGTAGAAAACGTGTGGCCATTTAAAATGCGTTTCAAGTTAAACAGGTTGAACTTTGACATATCAGGGACTCTGATTTGGTAGTGACATATGGATGGTGTCCCTTTATTTCATGGAAGTGCCAACTGCTTTTAAATAGATCATAGATGAAAAATGTATAATTGCATTTTGTGCCGGACTGATATAACACTAAATCTTTCATATATCTGAAAAGAGCTGTGAAAGGAGAAGCCTGCAGCTAGATTTGCGTAATTTGCTCCGCTGTGACATTTTGCAGCAAGTCGCCTCCAACTAGCGGACACGCGCTAGTATACAGTAGCAAAAGAAGAAGAAGCCCCTCCCTGCTCATCCAGTGTAAACACCTTGGGAAGATGGTGCATGTTCAAGCACACGCTAAATGTGCATTCATGTTTCACATGCCTGGTTTGTATGTAGCTTAACACGCTGTGTTTGACTCCATCTTAGCTTCTCTAAACTCTCCTTTCCTCAGCTGTTTGCTCTCCAGCCACACATTATTGTTAGCACATGTAACATTTGTGACCCAAATAACCCGAAGTCATGAGAATGTGTTGCTCTGCGTGCCTGCATGAGCGTATGAGACAGGGTGGGTGAAGGAAAAGGCACCCACACACTTTTTCACAACATCTACTGCACCCTCCCCATGCACTAACATATTTCTCATCTCTAACAGCCTGTTTGCTTGCTTGCTTTTCTCGCTGCCCCAGAAAAAGCCTCTACTACTGTTACTACACATTTCACCTCCCACGCTGTGTCACAGCCGCCTGCGTTACCAAGGAAGACTTTCGAACATCAGCAACCTCAAAAGGATGCAGCTGGATTGATCAGAGACAGTAACACTTCAGAAAATATGTCACTGAAAGGCAACTTTTTGGGAGGTTGAGGGGGCAAAATGGGATATTTGCTCTTAAAAGAGACCTACTTGCATAAGAAAAAAAATGGATCAAAGATGTTTAACCTAAAGACAGATTTGGTTTCTACATGGTGATTGATGAAGAAATCCAAAAGCAGGTATTTCTGGAGAAAAAGAAAAAACAAGCGTCTAGTTTTTTGAATTGCCTTTTTGGATCAGGAATGGGGAGATCAGCTTAGATCCACATTCCAAAATGTTTGTGCAATTTCCAAACCATATTGCCTTTGGTTCTTAAATAACATTATGTTTTCTGAAATATAGAAAAGAAATGTGACTGAAGCATTCCATGCTAGTTTTGGGAGATCTGCTCCTGCAATGTTTCTTCTGGTACAAATTCATTGACATACCAGAAACAGAACATTCAGTCCTATGCAAAAGCAGGCATCTCCAAAGACCAGCCAGCGGCTAAACACCTTTAAATTTCAACTGGCCTGCAGATTCCTGTGTTTCAAAAATCAATAATATTTGACCGCTAGCACTTTCTAAGAACTGTATGTACAATTCCTTGATTGTGATTGGCTAAATCATGTTATAAGCCATTGTAAACAACAAACTTGACCTTCAGAGCTTGTAGGACCAAATAAGAAGAAAACATTTATTTGTTTCTAAAAATAAAATAAGATCAGTTATTTGTGTTATTTTCATATTATTTAGGGTTTAGAAGTTTACAGTGAATATTTAGTTTTGAATAGTTTATAACATTTCATATGAATCCAGATTTAATGTTGATGAAAGTTTCCTTTTTCAGATAGACATTGTCTGTATTTCATGGTTTTCAAAATCAGAAATTTACCGTATTTTGGCATAAATATTAATCACATTTTTCATGTTATATGTGATGAAATAAAAAGTATCCTATCACCAAAAAAATCCATTAAATAGTTCATTTGCATGTAATACGACTATAAAGAAATCTGGCCCTCTTTACCAAAAGTTTGGACCCCTTGGGCTAAAGTCACATATTTTGCGTTATAGTACTGCGACATTATTTATCTATTGTCAAGCATTTTCCAGTAACGTGTTTAGGTTTAGGTCTGAGTGTCCTCAGGCTTAAGGCCGAAAGATAAACAAAAATAACTTCACTGTGACTTCAGTGAGTGGTATGACGAGTATTCTTTTGAAATAATGGAACCTATGATTCATGATTTTCTGAGTAGTTTTTTCTCCTACATTTCAACATCCTCTCATATTCAAATCCTCTGTCCGTCTTGTTTTCTACAAGAAGAGGCTCAGAAATTAGTGTTAATAATACATGGCTGGAAGCAGGGTATGTTTGGTTTATTTTAGGCATCACAAATGCTTGAGAAAATTGAATAGGATTCAGTTTAAGTCCTTAAAGCAATTTGTGCCTATTTGCATTTGTTTTCTTTCATCTAATGATAATTTATACAATTTTTTTAACTTGAAGGTTTATTTCGGCTTAAGCAAAAACAATAAAAGGACAAAAAATCAGATTATTGCTTGCCTTTTCACCATAAATCCTGTGTGTTAACAAAGAACATATATTTGAATTCTTGCCATTTGTTTGGCACGTTTCTCAATGTGTTGATTTGAGATTAAAACTGAAAGAAAACGTTGGAGTTTCCTTTTTATATATATATATATATATATATATATATATATATATATATATATATATATATTTGGAAGATTCTACCAGCAAGAGAGAGAAACAATTGCCGAAACAAATAACAAGCTATTTTTCATACTGAGGCTTAAAAACATCGTCTTGCTTGGAAAGGTCCCTCACACCTTATCTGTTCAACAAACATATTTCCCAGTCAAAAGGCATCAGAGGTGTGTTTCTTTAGTACATTTTTTATGGCTTCTTACAGAACGAATGCTCACATTCAGAGTACAGAAATATACAACTTTCGCATTTTAAAGATAAAGAAAAAACAGGAATTTGTGGAATGCTGAGTGCCAAATACCGATATTTGGTATTTAACAATGCTCCCTTTTTCTTTCTCCATCACAATCCACCCCCCTCTCCACAATAACTCATTTCCTTTTCCTCTTGTATCACTCCTTCACTTCCCCCCTTCATAAACAAAACAGAGAAACCGTCGCGACACCTGTAACTTTGACAAGGAGTTCACCAAGATGGCAACAGACCTGACGCCAACAGACAAGCTGGTCATCATGAACCTGGATCAGGACGAGTTCCTTGGTTTCTCCTATACCAACCCGGAATACGTGGCTCCAGCTATTTAGTACAGATCTCCACCGGAGGAGGAAAATGTTCAGGACAAAGTTTAAAGTCTAAAAATTGCAGTTACTTTGTGTGTGCACTTTGTAAATGTTGACTTTACATCACATTTTGGTTTGTTTTTGACAACAGAACGGGTACTTATTTAGTGACAAAGTACAGCTGATCTGACTTTAGGGGAAATTGACCTAATTGAAAATAATCCACAACACCAAAATTATTCAAGAAAGCGCAGACTTCACCTTTGATTTTCAACTTTTGCATCATTACCCATGATGCCGCTGTGGCTCTGTAAAGTTTTATATATTTCAGTGTCCTTGTAAAAATGTAAAAATCGGCAATGCAGTTTCCATAGTTATTCGGGTTTCATAGGATTTTTCTGTCGTCCGGACATGCAGCGCGAGCAGCCCCAATTAGACTTGTGTTTCTCGACCATTGTCCTGTGCTTCAGCAAGCTTGCACGCTGCTGTGTGCTGCACTCCTGAACCCATCACACACTCAGACTGAGCATCTGGCCGTGACATGGAAACTTCACAGTCTGTCAAACGTTTGTATCTTTTTTTCATCATTTTGACTTACGCATACTGCGTCACAACCATGTTTTTATATATTTTTTTGGTCTTTTCTTTGTTTTGCCACATGGGTGGCAGTTGTTTTAGTCATGTTTGCCAATGCAGCAGCAGAATCTCTTTAACCCATTTTCATCTCTGTCATTTTTAGAATCCGCCATGCGTTAGGTCATGTGTTAAAGTTATGTTTGCATCCATAAACATACTGCTATGTAAGCTTGTAGTTGTATGACTCTCGTCTGTAAAAACCAATTATTTATAAGTGAATCAGGCTTCTGGCTTCAAGCCGCATCAGTGATAATGCTGACAAAGTCACTCTGTTATGCACACACAAACACACACAAGAATGCAGTCCCATCCATGACTGAGGGTTGGAATTATTAGTTGAAGCATAAGAAGGCGCAGATTGACTTTAAAATGTTCCAGCCTGAAGGCACATGTGACATGTACTGTTGGTCCATTGCACAGATTTGGATATTTTATCCCCACTTTTAAATTAAGACAACATTCTCCACAACATTTTGTGTAAAAAAAACAAACAAAAAAAAACACTTTTTTTGGGTGCAAATTTTGTAAGTTTCAATAAAATGATTTGTGCATTGGCTGCTTGGCAGATTTCAAGCTTTATCTCGACCTGCTCTCATTTCCAACTAAGACCCCTCAACAGTTTCACTGCTTTCTTTCTTAGGCGACGGTTTCTGAATCATTGAGAGCAGGCATGCAACTCAGTTAATGTAAAGGTCACATGAACTGCTGATTGTTTTCATCTGAAAACAATCCTGTGTATTAAATGCATCACTTCATTCAACAGGAAGCAAAAAATATGCACATATGCATATTTATGTTAAATATTACAATCTACCTTTCTGAATTATAAGGAATTCTATGCATGCATGTAATAATCTCTCTTCTTATGTCTTTTATTCCAAATGATATGGATTCTATATAAAGTGTTGGGCTGTGTTAGATAAATAATTATTTACACAGTAATAAATACAATTTATGTTGCTCAATTTATGATATGCTACCTGCTAAATATGATTAAAGCAGATTGTTTTTTCTTTACTTATAGATAAATGAGCTTCTGTTGAGTGCATAGGAGTAAGTCTTCCATCTCGGTTGTTGCATTTTTCTATACACAAGTTTAGACATAGCAAATTAAATGTACGAGTTGCAATAGGAACTATGAATTTAAGTGTTTAATTCTGTAGTCCTCAAGAGCTGCAACTGGACTTGGACACATTTCGCTATCTACGACCTTTTCTAAGATCACACCTTTCACTCTGTCATTTTTTTTCTCCTTCTGACCTTTCCCTCTTCTCTTTTCCTCCCTACGTTCCCTCCGAGCTTTCGCAATGTCTTTCCTCATTTTCTTTCCTCTTGACCTTTTTCCCTCTCAATAGATTTATATTTTTCTTCTTGGTTCAACCATTTCATCCTGCTCCTCCCTTAGTTGTATCATCCCTGTCTTAAGTTTACGTTTGACCCATATTTCATACCTTTTTGGGTTTTTTTTATATTTTTGCATTTTGTCAACAGATGTTAGCCTTGCAAGGCTGCATAACATCTGATTCCTGCTTAGAGATTGAAGCACCACAGAAAAAAATGGAGATTGAGTTTTTAGATAAGTCAGCAGAAGAGGAATCTGTTCTGTGGTATAGATATTTACAAGAAAACATGTATTGTGGTGTTTTGATTGTAAAATAATAAATCTTCTTGACAAAACATTGTGTTCGTAAACCCTGCTGTTAAAATTTGTTGAAAAGAGTTTTTCAAGATAGAGTACGTTTAATTTTTTTATTTGTGACTTACTTTCTTAAATAAGAAAATACAAAGGATAACCAACCTTTTGTTTGTTTGAGAAGCTAAATTTTATTTGTTTTTGGAAAAACGTATATTAGAATTATATTTAAAAAATAACATTAGAAATAAGAAGAATTCTGTAGGATTTATTTGAGAGTTTTGATACAAACTTCTGGACTCTAAGATAAAACAATAAATTTATTTAGAAAAACTGTGACAAAACTGTGAATGAGGATAAAGAAATATTCATTACACAATAATATTGAAGGAGAGCTGAAATACAAATACTGTACAAATGCTGGTATGAAGGCCATTGAGACAACTGTGTTGTAATATTGTGCTTTATGAATAAAGTTGAATTGAATAATACAGGACTGTTAAGGTGAATACCCATCTGATTAAAAAAACATCCATTAGATAAAAAAAAGATAGTTACGGGTAGAAAACTTTTTGTATTTTAGGTTGTGTAGATTTTCATACAGATGAGGATGACATCTGTTCTCTCACTGTTTCATTTCATTTAGTTTGAAGTAATTTAAGTGACCAGTGGGTGGAAAGTGGGTAAAAAGGCATAGCGCTTGCTGTCAAGACAGAGTCGAATGTTGTCTGCCAAACAGAGAAAAGGATGTTGAATTTTTAAAAAATAAATTAACTGGAGCCCCAGAACAGAGCCTTGGGGTACATCAAAGTAACGAGGTGTTACTACAGATGTTTTTAAATCAAAGTTAACTTGGCAGTAACTTACTATACATTCAGATCTGCTCTTTAATCATTTTAAGTAATCAGACCTGACTTACAGTATCCATAGCAAAATTAAACAGAAATAACATTGTGTTGCTCCAGTATTGACATGCTTTCCGATTGCGGCTACTGAAAAATTATATTTACAAAAACCTTTTTGATGCTACGTTGTAGCAAAATGCACAAAATGTTTGAACACAAGGCAGAATGTGTATATATTTACTCATCCTAACCCTGGAATTTACTGTCTTCCTTTCTTTTTTCCTGGTCTAACATGTTTTAAATGTGAGTTTGTTTTAGGTTGCCAGTTTAAGGCACAGAGTTATTACCTAACAGCCTTACATTATGCATATTTGCCAAGGAAACAATGGATTTCTGATACCATGGATCAAAAAAAATGAAGGTTTTATACCTAAGAACATAGAATTAAGCCTCTGCAAGTAGGTGTTCATAAAAATGAGGAGCCAGGAGCTAACAAATTATACAATTTAAGACACAAAGATCTGCTCTGAAGGCACAATTTTTAATGAGCTGCCTGATAGCAATGATTGGACCGCAGATGCAAACACAACCTTGATCCCTATGCAGCTGGCATTTAGACATAGATACTGCTCCCATATCATGGGTAGGAACTACATTCTTAGATGAGTATCAGTGTTTTCCTCTTTGGGAAGTCCAAAGTGTTGAAAGCATGACAGCTGAAGTACACCGAGCACTGCAGAAAAGCCAAAGGATCTCTTATTTATTTCCTTCAGTGCATCTTAAAAACGCTCAAGAAGTGAGCATGACTGAAGAGCTTATTGGATTTATTTCACTGTGCCTCTCTTTCTTGCCCTCTCCATTCTATCTCTCTGCCTCTGATGCAGCCCTGCAGACATTTCCATTAGGCAGACACATTTCACACCATTGGACATGTGACTTCACCTCTGTATTAATCAATCTCTCTACACATTTTTCATCAAATTACACACCAAAGAAGGTGAATCGAACATTGAGGGCCGTTAATATACCCTATTTTCCTCACTTCACGGTGCACCAGATTATAAGGCACACTGTCAATAAATGCTCTATTTTCAAAGTGATGTCATATGTAAACTGCATCAAACTCTAAGGTGCATTAAGTGAAACAAAAGAGTCAGAGATACGTCCATCAGTCAGTCTGACTTTATTATCTCTTCACAGTTAAGAACATGTCAAAAACATGTGAGCCACATTAGAAGAATTAGCGTATTCACAATACCTCCCAACCTTGTTTGCAAAGTGTCAAAAAACAGACTGATACCACTAAAACAAACAATGATGTGACTACACTAACTCCCAACCTTGTTTGTAACCCAAAATAAAAACACAGTCTAACACCACTTAGCCAATTAGCCGCATTGGAGTTTTCACAATAGCCTACCTGTAACTCTAAACCTTGTTTGCAAAAAGAAGAAAACAGACTAATATTTCTAAAACAAACTTTAATGTGACCATGCTAAGTCCCAACTTTGTTGTTAACAAGTACAAAAAAAAAAGTCCTATACCGCTACACGATAGCTACAGAAGAACCGTTAGCCATATTAGCGTATTCCAAGTACATTTAACGTCTAACTTTGTTCGCAATAAAAACAGACTGACATGTCTGATGCAAGATTTTCAATGAGAAAGAGTGAGAAATGAACAACAGGTTAATCAAACTGACCTCCTCGATAGAAGAACGAATGATTTAGATCAACAAATAAAAATGAATAATGTCATTCTCACTGGATTTCAGCTCAAACCCCGGGCAAGGCCTGGCGCAGCTAGCGGAGCTGGCACAGAAGCTAGCGGAGCTGGCACAGAAGCTAGCGGAGCTGGCACAGAAGCTAGCAGAGCTGGCACAGAAGCTAGCGGAGCTGGCACAGAAGCTAGCGGAGCTGGCACAGAAGCTAGCGGAGCTGGCACAGAGGCTAGCGGAGCTGGCACAGAAGCTAGCGGAGCTGCCACAGAAGCTAGCGGAGCTGGCACAGAAGCTAGCGGAGCTGCCACAGCCAAAAGCGTGGAGAGTCAAGTTGGATCATTTCTCACTTCTAAAGGGATTTCCTTGGATTTGAATAACATCAAGATCTGCCATCCACTTCCCAGGAGAAAGGAGTCAGATAAACCAACAATCCTTATCAGGTTTGTGAATTAAAAGCACGAGACAGCTCTAATGAAGCGAAGAAAACACCTGAAAGGATCTTCTGTTTATTTTAATGACCATCTCTCCAAATATAATGCTGAAGTGGCAGAGCACGCCAGGCTCCTAAAGAGAAAAAAAGCAGATCCAGAGCACATGGGTGCTGAATTCCAGGATCTATGTTAAACCACTGCATCCACCGGACCTGTCTAAGATCATAATAACCAGCATTAAAGACTTAGAGAAGTGTGTGGTCACGGACATCTTAGCCTCTAATTGATGCAAAATAAGAGTCAAATAAGATTTCAAGAAAATATGGCGTCTAGGATGTACCACTGTTTCCAAGATCAACTTAGACCTTGTTTTTTGAGAAGCGATTTCTGCCCTGCAGACAACTCCAGCTTAACTTACTGTACTTGCTGTGATATCAGTTGAAGGACAATAGACCTGACAAACGAAGTCTGCAGTCATCACAATGAGGAGAACTTTATAAACTCTACTCAAACCAGAAGGACGGCTGTTAATCAAGCAGCAGAAGAAAGAATATCATCTTGGACAAAGACAATCAAACCACTTGACATGGTTGTCTAAGGTGTGACTAATGACTAAGGATCTTTTAATGAAAATAATCTGGACATATTTTTGATTCTTATATCTGATTTAAGTAAATGACTTTTATGACAACAATAAGCAAAGACTGTTTTTTTTAATCTGATTTAAATAATTTACTTTTCTGATTAAAATAATCTGCAAAAATTCTGACTTTTATACTGACTTATGTAAATTATTTTTTTTCTGATGTTGGAAACTTGCTTTATATTGCTGAGTTTTTCTCATGAGAAATAATATACATTAGTGGATGTTTGAAACTTACATCACTGATTCTTTTTTTTCTACATAAGCTACTGACAAGTTGAAAATAGAGTTATATGTACATAAATAGCAATGTAATTCATTGTTACTTAAGGATGCTTAATGACCTAAATCAATGTTGATCATGAATTACGAACCTTTTGTTGACAACAAATGTAAAGTAAATTGTGTAGTAGTCGGGATGGGATTAAATAGGTTCGCTTCCTCCCACTCTCTTTCAAGGAATCTCACATTTAGTGCCTAGTTACCCTATGTTTGACATATTTATTGATGTAAACCTCTGTTGATTGTGTTACATATGTTATTCTTGCCTGATTGCTTGAAATAAACAATTTCCAAATCCAAATAATAAAATATAATTGATATGGACTTGCTAGTGGAAAATATAAAGAAGGCCTACTGGTTATTATCTTGACTATCTTTAAAATACGTAGATTTTCATTTATTTCAAAAATTCTTTTTAATTCTATGTGCATTGAGATAGCAATGCCTGATCAATTCCACAGGCCCTGTTTGCAGACACTTCATAAATCAAAGTGCTGACACTTTAACATCTTGCCAAAGATGTGCCACATCCCCATATGTCCTCCTTCTGCCCTGAAGTCATTTCCGTTCGTTAAAACATACACGAAGGAGGGAACAGATAAACAAACTCACACGTCCAAACATCTTTACAAATGCCCAGATTCTTCATTTATTTGCCCTTCAGCTTTTGATTATTCTTCCCAATCCTTCTTTTAATCTCTTTGCTAACTTTTACCTTTTCCTTCTTGTTTTCTCTTGCCTTGATTTTTGCTTTTTTCCTATTGCTTCTGTGTTCCTTTCATTTCCACCCCCTGAAGACTGACCAGAGGTGTGTGAAGGTTTTAGTTCACTGAGCAGAAACCCTGCAGTCTGTCTCCTAGAGCTTTTTATTATTATTTTCTGTTATTATATGAAAAGAGAAAAAAAAAAAGAACAAACTGAAATGGAGATAAATGGAAAACATTAGAAAACATTTAGTGACAAAAACTTCATGTCCCATGATGCTTTTCTCCACAGGGGTCTTTGCTGCCTGGCAACACCAGAGCCTACAGCCAGCTGGCAATGACTTAGTGAAGAAGTTGATCCTGTGTCTTTCAGAAAAGTTTCATTCAGCAGAAGCACTGAGGCAGAGAGAACACAAAAGTCAGCAAGAAAAGCTTTTATAATAAGAAAAGGATCATTCTAATTATATATAGATACAGTGATTGATAGACAGCTGGACGGATGGATGGATGGATGGATGGATGGATGGATGGATGGATGGAACGGACGGACGGACAGACAGACAGACAGACAGACAGACAGACAGACAGACAGACAGACAGATAGATAGATAGATAGATAGATAGATAGATAGATAGATAGATAGATAGATAGATAGATAGATAGATAGATAGATAGATAGATAGATAGATAGATAGAAATTTCTTAGGCACTTGCTTTTTCATTGCACCTCTTAGGGCCTCTGTCATCTGATTCACTTCCCTCCAAGCTGTCTTGATCTTAGCCTCCAACCGTTGCTTCCATGGTGGGCATTGTTTTTTCCCATGGTTGTCTTTTTAGCCAAGCATCACAAGGATCACTGCTGCTGAAGTGTAAACCTGTTCATTGGTTTTTGTGACTGTTGTGGTAGGAATTGCCTCACTCAGCGTAACAGTGGTTATTGGGGCTTCTCAAGTTCCCTTCCCTTCTCTCTGACCTGATGTTGTGGTTCTTCCCTTGGTGTTACAATTGCGTTATACTTTGTTAATCTCAAGTTGTGATAGCAGCTGCCGTTTCTGGATGTTGGAACAGTAAGCTACTAGTTTTTTGGCAGTTAGCCTTGATTGTGTGATTGTCATTTGAGCTTGAGAAATGCAGTCGGATGGTGACAAAGAGAGGCAAGGTAGTCTACACTGAAGGGGTCAGTTACAAGTACCTTGGAATTCCACTGACAAATGGCAACCTGGAACAGGCAACAAGGAAAGCCACAACAGCCAAATACATCCAACAAGTAAGGCAAATCCTGAGAAACCAGCTCAATGGCAAGAACAAGACCTGGGCAATAAAAAGTTACACACTGCCAGTGATCAGACGCCCTGCAGGAATAATCAGATCAGCCGAAGGAAAAGAAACGGACCACGGATGTTAAGACACAAAAGCTCCTCACCATACATGGAGGGTTCCATCCCAAATCCAGCACCCTGAGACTTTATGCTAGCCACAAGGACGGAGGTTGAGGACTTGTGAGCGTTGAAGTCACAATCCAGTAGGAAACATCCAAGATGCATGAATGCATCAACCTCAAGAACCCAACTGACAGTGTGCTCAGTGAATGTCTCAGATAATGGACAGCAGAGGATGCGGTGCTGGAGGACAGATTCTCATGGGAGGACAAGCCCCTGCATGGGATGTATCAACGAACCATAACTGAAGTGGTTGATATCAAGAAATCCTACCATTGGCTAGAAAGGGCTGGCCTACAGGACAACACAGAAGCGCTCATCCTGAGCACCAAAGAAATAGAGACCCAGATCTACCACACCAGATAAGACCCAAGGCGTCGCCTGTGCAAAGAGGCGCCTGAAACAATCCAGCACACAACTGCAGTGTGTATGCTGGCCAGGAAAGCGTACACCCTGGAGTATGCTGGAGCGCCACAGCCAAGTGGCTGGAATAGTACACAGGAACATGTGCGCAGAATATGGACTGGAAGCCCCAAAGTGAAAATGGGAAACACCTCAGAAAGTGGTAGAGAATGAGAAAGCAAAGATCCTGTTGGACTTCCAGATACAGGCGGACAGGATGGTGATGGTGAGCCAACCAGACATTGTAGTGGTGGATAAAGAGGAAACAGAGGAACAGAGGAAAGCTGTTGTGATGGATGTTGCAGTACCAAGCGGTGGTAACATCAAGAAGAAGGAACATGTGACACTGAAGA
This sequence comes from Oryzias celebensis, assembly GCA_014656515.1. NCBI lineage: Eukaryota > Metazoa > Chordata > Actinopteri > Beloniformes > Adrianichthyidae > Oryzias > Oryzias celebensis. The sequence goes on from BNCR01000008.1 coordinate 15,331,845, forward strand.
AATACCAGGGACTGAGAGAAGAACTGGAGAAAGCCTGGAATGTGAAGGTGACAATGGTGCCTGCTGTAACTGGAGAACTCGGGGCTGTAACCCCCAAACTGGAGGAGTGGCTACAACAGATCCCTAGAAAGACCTCAGACATCTCAGTCCAGAAGGAACAGCTAAAACAATGCGCAGGACCCTCAATCTCCCAGGCCTCTGGTAGAGGACCCAAGCATAAATTGAGGTACCACCCATTGAGAGAGGGGCGTTTTGTTTATTATATATATATTTATATATATATATATATATATATATATATATATATATATATATATATATATATATATATATATACAAGGATGATGCAGTGGGGGAAAAAAGTTTTTGTCCACCGAGGATCTTCTTTGGCCCTTCATGTTAAAGAAGTGGAGACCCACAACTATGAACTCAAGATACAAGCTATGCATCTTCGCATTCGAGCTCTTGATCTGGATAGAAGTTCACCTGTTGCCTCTTCACCTCCAGGCACATCTGCCTCTCCTTTGACTGGTTTTGACATCTATAAATAAAAACTATTAATTTCCTCATTTCGTGAGTCTGAAGCTGACTCATATTTTGGTGCTTTTGAGCATATAACCACTGCTTTAAATTGGCCTAAGAAGTGTTGGCCTTTACTGTTGCAGTGTAAACTTGTTAATAAAGCCCTAGAAGTTTGCTCTTCTTTGTCACTTGACCAAAGTCTAGATTATGAAGTTTTTAAGAAGAGTGTGTTGCAGGCTTAGGAACTATTCCCCGAAGCAAACCAACATAACTTTAGCAATGAAGTAAAAACTGCCAACCAGACATTTACAGAATTTGCATAGGAAAAAAAACATTTTGTTTGATAAGTGGTGCTCCTCATGTAAAGTAAAAAGTCTTAAGGATTTAAGAGTACTCATCTTATTGGAGGAGTTTAAGAAATGTTTAGCAGAGCATATGGTCATTTATTTAAATGAACAGAAAATGACATGTCTTATGAAAGCAGCGGTCTTTGCGGATGAATTTATTTTTACTCACAAAAAAGTGTTCCATCCATCGATAAATCATAGTTCTACTGACGAATTAAAAACTTGAAAAACAAAAGCAGCGCGTAAGAGCACGTTCACTTCTGCTAGTGACATTTGTGAATGTTTTCATTGTCACGAGCCTGGACACATGGTTGTTGCATGCCTTATGCTTAAAAAAAGAAACAGATAAGAAACTCTATGACTCTTACTAGTGTGGGTTTTGTTAATTCGTTTTTGGTTGAGAAAAGCTCTATTGAAAAAAATCTTGAGGTAGACGCTCACTCTCCCACATCTTCTCCAGCTGTGTCTAATCATACTCAGCAGCCTCACCAAATATATTAGCCCTGTATGGACTTTGCTCAAGTATTGTTTTGCTTAGCAATCTATTCTGAGCGCTCTCCTCTGTTTCTTGCCTGCTTGTGTTTGACCTTTACCTGTCTTCTCGAATCCCTGTCTCGCTCTATGTTTTTTGACTCCTGCCTGGCTTTTGACTACGTCTTGTTTTGCCCTTGCCTTTGGTCATTATTATACTTACCTGCCTGCACGTGGATCCACACACCACCCTGGTCATCCTCTCCTTAATACAGTGCAGTCGTCCTGTCCTAGGTACAGAAAAACACCCCCATAGCATGATGCTACCAACCCCATGCTTCACAGTATGGATGGTGTTCTTGGGATGGCACTTATTCTTCTTCCTTCAAACACAGGGAGTGGCTTTAGGACCGAATGTTCTATATTGGTCTCATCTGACCAGGTGATTTCCTCCCACTCTTCTGGTTCAACCAAATGGTCATTGGCAAACTTAAGGTGGGGGGTGGACATGTGCTGATTTAAGCAGGGAAACCATCAGTGCCAAGCATGATTTCAAACAATGTCGTCTTACCCCGGGCTCACACATTATGCGGTCTGGCTCAGGTGCTGCTGCAGAGCGGTCTAGTGACGGTCAGTAACTCACACTGAATACAGATTGCTTGCGGTCCTGATGCAAGCAAGCTCTGCTGCAAACCTTTTGGACCTTTGAGAACCCACCATTTAAATAAGACGTAATTGTAAACAAACCGTCATACCGCCGTGATTTTGGAATATTTTCACAAAACTTGTTTATCTGCTTGATCGTCTTCATACAATGGATTTGCAAAGGTGGGCATACTTTTCTTAACTTTCTAACCTGAGTATGAAAGTCCATATCACAAAAACTCACCATCAAGTCCAGCATCCTGCAATATCTCAGCCCAGGCTCTGTCCTTTTTATTATTATCCTTATAAAAAGGATGTGAAAAAAGAACTGGGTAGTTCTGGATCTCTGTGATCAGCCTTTCGTCATCCATGGTGTTATATTACTCTCTGCCACACACTTTGTTACCCCAATGTCAGGGGAAATGGCATAATGTTTACAACATGGTGAAAACAGCAGGTACAGCGAAAAATAGGTTTTATTTTGAAAAATGTACCAGATGCACTTTACATTCGATCACACGGTTTCTGGTTTAGGTTGTAAATTGCTCCAACTTCATGATAAAGTGCCACACAGTGCTCAGCTCCGGCAAAAGCCAACGAAACGGATACAGAACGCCACAGAGGCCGGACTGGACTAGATGCAGTGTGAGTGCCTCTCACACTTTTCATGTTTTGTAAAGACTCCGCCGTCCGCAGCCGCACCGGATCCAGACCACATGTGGCCCGGGGTTGGTGTATCACCAACAGTAACCTTGGAAACAATGGTCCCGGGTCTTATCAGGTGATTGACCATTTCCTCCCGTGTAGTTCTGAACTGAGTCCTCCCCTTTCTGAGGATCATTGAGACCCAAGGAGATGAGATCTTGCATCGATCCCCAGTTTGAGCGAGATTGACAGTCATGTTTAGCTTCTTCCATTTTCTAATAATTGCTCCAACAGAGGAGCTTTTTTCACCATATTGCTTGGAAATTTCCCAGTAGCCCTTTTCAGCCTTGAGGAGGTCTACAATTTGGTCTCTGGTGTCTTTGGACAGCTTTTTGGTCTTGGCCATGTTAGTAGTCGAGTCTTACTGATTGTATAGGGCGGACAAGTGTCTTTATTCAGCTAACTACCTCAAACAGGTGCTTTTAATTTAGGATATTGAGTGGAGTGGAGGTGGACCATTTAAAGGTGAGGATGAGAATTCTAGCTGATAGGCATGTGTTCAAATACTTATTTGCACCAGCAGCATGCAAATTAATGATTTAAAAAAAATCATACAAAGTGATTTTTTTAGATTATGTCTCTCACAGTGAATGTGCACCAAAGTTTAAAATATCAGGCCCCTCCATGATTTCTAAGTGGGAGAACTTGCAAAACCAAAAGGGGGTTCAAATTGCCTCACTGTTTGGATATTACCACTAAAAATGCTTTGTTGTCGCAAAACATGCAAATGAAGGATTAAAAAGACAAATGTTAAAAACTAAAAATTAGCAATCCAATTGGCTTGATTAAGAATGAATGCCTTGTTGTGTGTAGCAACAATATCTGCTTATCTGGTCGTGGGAAAGGTCTATTAGGGAGACTGCAAGCAATAGGTGAAATGACTCAGAAGTATCTTAGTGGGAGTACCGATAAGAGATAGTTGAGTGATAGATAAGAGAAAGAGCTTAAGTCTTTATAGCCTCATCTCACGTCAGATGCGTTTTGGTTATCCTTGAAAGGAGATAACACCTTCCCACAATTCCCTGCAGCAGCATTTAAAGCTAGGCTCAACGGTGTTCCCAAAGTCACATTAGATTTGTGATTAAGCAGGCAGGAAGATGAATATGAGAAGCTATAGTCAGATTTTTTTATCTTTGCTAACTCCTTACAGAATGTTTCAATTATTAGCTATTATGATACTGCAGAGGCAGCACTCACTGAAATTGAACTATTGCCTTTTGGCTTGTGCTGTCAGACAATACAAACTATAACATTTGAGATCATTTTGTGAGACAATACCATGCTGGAATCCCTCTTTTTCTGTGATTTTGAAAAAAAAGTCTGTTTACTGTTGATTTTTTTGATCAACCATTTGTTAAAGTTGTGCTTAGGTGTTGAGGACCTTCAGAAAAGATGCTAAGCTTCAAGGTCTTCCTTAAAAGATTTTAAAAAAGGGGGAAAAAATCAAACAAATGCTTCTTTCTTATGATGCTGATATTTTGCCTCCTGAAATTTTCCCCCGTCCACTCGCCATCTCTCCTCCGCATACATCTCTCTCATCTTTCGTGTCCTCCTCCATCTCCCCCTGCCCTGCCATTCTTTTTTTTTCCTATCATCCCTCACTCTTCAAACTTCCCTCGCTCCATCTTGTCTCTTAGAAGAGGTGTGAGTCCGCACTTCTCTTCCTGAAGTCATTTCTATGTTAATGAGTGTTCTCATGAGATAACGCAGCAAGCAGGAGCCTCAGACACACATACACACACACCTCAAAAACAGGCACATTTAGGGAAAACCTGTGAGGAAGAGGATAGAACCTGTTACTGCCGCAAGCATCATCCAGGAAATAACATGTGGTTTTGATTGTTATGGCCTTTGAGGTCCCCTTCTCTGTAATTTCTGAACAATTAAGAGTTCCAGAAACTAAATAGTCTAAATCAGTTAACTTGTAACTTTCTCCGTTTTAGTAATTCAATGAATGTGTTGACAAACTCTTAAATAAACTGGTTTCTTGAGATCTGCAGTCACAACACAAGCCAGAAATATCACCAAAGATGAGTCCAAATTCGGTTTCCAGCAATTAGATTACATGGTGATGTACAGATACAGAGAACGCCATGCTACAGAATTAAAGTGACATCTTTTAAGGGAGGGAGTGTGATGGTATGGGATGGCATCTCAAAACGAGGCTTGTCTTCACTGGAAGCAATCTCACTCTGGAGCGACACTGAGATGAGTTTCTGCAAATGATGACAATTGCACATCTCCACAAAGTGAGGCTGAATTCTGTCCTCCAAGATTCTGGACCCCACAGAGTGGGATCATCAGACTACCTGCGGAGTTTGGGGACAAAGGCACAGAATAGCCTGTCAGCAATCCTTACCACCTCTAAATGTGCTGTTGTTACGTTTTAGCACAACCGCAAATGCTGGTTGAAAGAAATGGATGCAATAAGTGAACGACATGAACAGAGGGGTGCCAGGCAGTCTGAGTCTCCTGACTGTAGAGCAAAGGCTCATACGACCATCTCAAGGTACGTTATGAAAATAGAACATCAGACAGTCGTTCTTTATGCCAAATACAAATCGTTACACCACATCAATACACAACACCAACACTGAAATTCTAGCACAAACATTTCCTTTATTCAAAGTCACTCTATCAATGTCCAGATGGTGTGTTTGAGACTATTGTGCTACTAGAAAATCCAGCCATGTTTAACCTTCCGTGCCCTCACTGATGGCAATAGGTTTTCACTGCAGCAATCTATATTTAATGACACGTAGCAAATTTGATCTTGACAATTTTAGCTTTGAGTATCGTCTTCTGAAAGTCTTTTTTTTTTCTGAAAATGACCACTTTTACAATCCAATGCTGTGAAAACACCATGGCCCAACAGGGATTCCTCTCATATATGGGCCCTGCGTAAATTTCACAGACATCCGTTGTTGGTTCACTACAGAGGGATCTCTGATTTGGAGCATCCAAGAAAGACGCGGCAAAAACATTTTTCATCTGGGAGAATCGTCTCCAGTCGGGCAGCTGTAGCTCAGGTGATTGAGTAGGCCAATGATCGAAGGATTGGCGGTCTGGAAAAGCGCAGATAAATCCAATCCATTATTATTATTATTATTATTAATCAACAATTCAGAACCTAAACATTTTCCCTTCAGTTTTGGAGACTTGAATTTAAACTTTGTGGGCTCTGCAGAAAGAACACAAATGTGAACTGCTGCCTTGCTTCAGAAGAATCAATGCTGTCAATATCCTAGGCGAAGAAATTAGCAAAACTCAAGCTGAGGACATTAAGAATCTTATAATGTGCTCCCCTCAATCTGTGCCAAAGACCTCAGAAGTTAAACTTTTCAGTTTTGGAAGCACAGCTTACATTAGGAACAAGAATTCCTCTAAGCTGCAAGCTCCAAGTTCTCACTAAGTTCAGAGGAATCTGTCCGATTGTCAAGACGAAGCAACAAAGAGGTGCATATCTTTACAAAGAGCCTCACCAAGAGAAACATCTGAGGAGAAATCTAAGATGTGCAATGCTGAAGAACATCCGCAGACAATTCACAGACCTCAGATCTTTAGTACAACACAAGAGAAACATAGAAGAAATGCCAAAATCAAGACCGTGCCACAAAAACAGGCCCTGGCCAGTCCCCTGATCCTAATATTAAAGCCTGTTAAGATAAAGACCCTAGACAGAGTGGAAGCCACAGAATAGACACCAGCCCCAATCCAAAAACAGGTTCTAACTGAAACACAAGCTTCAGTCAAAATTGAAGCCCCTGTCCGAACACAAACATCACCAAAAAGGACGATCATCAGGAGACTGTCCTCAATGAAGGAAAATGCCTCAGTTAAAATCAAAGGCTTGGTTAAAACGCAACCACCAAAGAAACCGGGTCTAATCAGGAGATTGGCCCCAACCCAAAAACAGGCTTCAGTTCAAATCAAACCGCCCACTCCCAAGCACAAGCACCAAAGAAATTGGTTATGAAAAGAAGATTGACCCAATTGAGATTGCATTTAAATTCAAGCCCCCAGCAAAACAAAAGCACAATTTCTCAACAGTTGGTGCTTTTGTGTTTTGAAATGGTGGCTTCTAATACGTCACTATGCAAGCGTGAGTCCTTGATTCATCAAATTTCAATTGGGTTAACTTTAGCCACACGGTCATTACTAGCATACTTTGTATTTAGAGGCCGAAAACAGACTCAAAAATGTATGCAGCGATGCGTGAATGGGAAAGTGTTATGTGGGTAAGTCAGAAATGAGCATAAATGGTTTTTTTTTACATTGACTTTTCAATAGAACTGGTCGCTTGAAGGTGCATTTTTGAGCCTGGTGTGAATGTAGCATAAGACTAGCTGAGTAGCAAATTGGCTCTTATTCACATGACCGGAAATGAGTTCGTAAAGATAGTTTTTACTTTTACCTTCTTGCTTTCTGAGTATGATGATTTAATATCATCGCTACTTTTACTTAATCCTTAGTCACATACACCCTTACGGCAATTGACCTGGATGAGTTCTGCAGGTTTTTGGGTTGACTGGATCCGTAGAGAGGATTGTCCACTTCTTAAAGGAAGCACAGATGTGTCTTGTAGTTCCCTTGAGGCTCGTACGGGGCATCATTAAAATGGAACATACCATTGTTGTGCGTTTAGTAAATGTATCGTGATGTATTTGTAAGGAAAAACTAGGATATGCACACTTAAGAATTCATATGATGCTGTGTATGGTATCTCTATGCCCCACTGTAGTTGCTGGGTGTGCATACTGTCTCCTTTACTAGCTGCACATATATGCTGTATGCACAGGGTTTTCACATGATACATAAGTACTTGTAGAATGCCCACACAAACTGCATTTGTCTAATATCCTAATTTATCCTAACAGTGAGGCTGCAAGTAAGGGCAACCTACTTCACCCTTACCGACTCTTACAGGTGTATCAGTGTTAGTCAAGACCTGTGGCTTGCAGCATGCTAGATGCAAAATAATGTGCATGAACATTTTCATTCTATGGGTATACAATCTTGATATTTTGTATGGACCACTTGCGTTCCCTGGTGTTTTTTGTAAATGGTGTATGTATATAGGGCTTTACTACCTTCTTAAGCTACACTACCGTATATCTTCCAATAATGGCCTGTCTCTACTAGACGCTGGTCTCCAATAAAAGCCGGGACTAACAAGTGTTAGTTGTATTAGACGCCGGTCCCTAATAGTGGCCGGGATCTTTAATGACCTAATATCCCCAACCCCACCCTCTGTGCGGTTGCTGCGTACTCAGTCAGGCAGAGGGTGGGGGATGGGTGTCTGTAGCATTCAGCCAGTGTAGCATGGCTCACAACATTTTGTTTAAACTTTTTGTGGTGGAACATACCAAAGAACATTCTGGTGAGGAATCTGAACCACATTTTTGGATGAATCCTAAATATATCCAAGAATGGCTAAGCAGATGAGTGAAAGAGCGGAGACAGAAAGAAAAGGAGCAAACCGATTTCCTGGTGTTATAGTGGATCAATCCATAGTTCTCCTGAACTTCATTCATTTTCTTACCCCATTGGATCCCTTTCGGTGCAGCGGGATTTCCAGAGCCCATCCAGTCCGGGAGTGGAGCTGACAGCCAGACAGAGAGCCGGCACGGGATGGGAAAGCAGTCTGCTCGGGCCTCCTGAACCTGAGTTTCATCGACGACTCAAAAAAGGTACTCTCATTTTATTCTTGTTTTTATTTTTGCCCTTTCAGGTCAATACAGGACAGAGAGCCGTCGAACTCCTTAAGAGAGAGACAGAAACACAGCAGAAGCAGCTGTTCAGACACAGTGGAGAGAAGCTCTCTGTAGCTTGTGGGAGACTAAATGTTTTCATAAACCCAAATGTTGACGCATGATCACTTATGTTTTTGTAGAGCTTTTTGAAATAAATAAATTTCTTTAATGCGTAGCAAATTAAATAAACACAGACATCACTCCGTGTAGCTAACAGGTTAAAAACATTAGCTGCTAGCTCCACGTAGCAATTCTGGGGTGAATGCAAACAACTAATGAGAAAAACTGGCTTGAACATGTATTACTGAGCAAAGAAAAAGGTGTGCGTGTCTCCAAGAAAATGATCGTCATGAAAGCGAAACTGATTTTTAATACGAGATTGATGATATAAAAAGAAAAGAAATGTTCACAGTCAGTTCTAATCAGAACAGAATAAAATGTTCTCATCATTTCAATAAATCCTGAAATGTTCATCTGTTGTTTTCTGCATTTTGTGACCAAATTTCACTGCAAAATGAGCCCATTAACCATCATCATTCTGTCTGTGATGGAATAAATGCTGGTCTTCGTTAGACGCTGGTCTCTAATAAACGCCGGGTCTGCCAACAATTTTTTAAATCAACACCCCCGGCTACTTTTGGAAGAAATACGGTATGTTACCAAAAGTATTGTCTCATCTGCCTTGATTCACAAATGAAATAAAGAGTCATCCCATTCCAAACCCATAGAGTTAAATATGATGTCAGTCCACCTTTTGCTGCTATTACAGCTTCAACTCTTCTGAGAAGCCTGTCCAGAAGGCTGAGGAGTGTGTTTATAGGAATTTTTGACCATTCTTCCAAAAGCGCATTGGTGAGGTCACACAGTGATGTTGGTGGAGAAGGCTTGGCTCTTAGTCTCCGCTCTAATTCATCCCAAAGGTGTTCTATGGGGTTCAGGTCAGGACAGTGCAGGCCAGTAAACTTTATCCACACCAGACTCCGTCATCCACGTTTTTATGGATTTTGTCCACTGTGTACAGTCATGTTGGAAGAGGCAAGCCTGTTCCAAACTGTTCCCACAAGGTTAGGAGCATGGAATTGTCCAAAATGTTTAGGTATCCTGAAATATTCCAAGCTCCTTTCACTGGAACTTAGGGGCCAAACCCAAGTCCTGAAAAACAACCCTACACCATAATTCCTCCTCCACCAAATTTTACACTCGGCACAATTCAGTCCGAAATGTATCGTTCTCCTGGCAACCTCCAAACCCAGACTCATCCATCACGTTACCAGATGGAAAAGTGTGATTCATCACTCCAAAGAACAAATTTCCACTGCTCTAGAGTCCGGTGGCGGCGTGTTTTTCACCACTGCATCCGATAGTTTCATTGCATATTACTTTTGGTCATTTAGTGTATGGTCACACCAAATGCAATTCGTGCGGCAGAGGAGTCCAGTTTCAATGTTAAGGCAATGTATAAATAAAATCAAAGGTCCTGTGCCACGATTTGCGCATTGGGCGCGACATGTCGGTCTGGCAGAAAAGTGATTTAAGCATTGTAGCACGTCCAGAGTTAAAGAAAATCTAAACTTTGGCAAGGACAATGCTTCAATCCAACCCATTCTCATTCCCAAGTTGTCACATATTGACGCGTGGGTAAGGACCTCTCAACATCAAAAATTGACACTTTGAGTGTCCCAACTTGTCGTTTTTAGATGAGCTGGCTCATCCAATTAAATCAATGCTCGCCAACCTCCAGGCCACTAACCAGTCCAGTCCTAGACTGCATCAGTACCCTAACCTTAACCAGGTACCCCAACCCTAACCAAATCAGAATGATTATTGCTCTGATACATTTTCATTAAAAAATTGTATTTATTAAAAATGTTTTGTTTGTTGCGAGTTATTCATATTATAAAACTGACCAATCAGATGCCTCAGTTGACTGGTTTCAAAATGGTGGAGCACGTTTCAGGAAGCAATGGTAATGGTTTTGGTTTCATTTCGCGGGAACCACAGGTAAGGCTTTTTCTCTGGGTTATGTCAGACCTCAATTTGTCCTTTGTTTCAGTGTCAATGTTTAAACTCAATCAATATCATATCTCAACATCCTCTGTCTCTGCTATGCATTGGAAATGAGATATACACAGATCCCGATCCATGTGTAAAGCTGTAAAACATTGGCCAAAGCTCCTCACACATGAATCTGGGGCATCAAGTTTATGAACACATTTTTTGACAAGCATCGAGTAGCAAATTTACCTCATGTCCAAATAGAGGTGTCTGTTGCAAATTTGAAGCGCAAATCACTTTCAGTGTAATTTAGGAGGCCTAAAGCTTTTTACAGTCACAGAACCATTCACCCATGCACACACACACACAATGGACATTCACACACTGATGGACATTCACACACTGATGGCGGCTCCACTGCCAAACACTGCGACCAACTAAAAACCACCAAGAGCAAACTGGGGTTCAGTATCTTGCCCTAGGACACTTTGACACACGGGCTGAAATTGCAGGAACCGAATGTCCAATCTTCCAATTATGAGTTAATTGCTCTACCTCTAAACCATGGTTGCACATGTATAAAGAAACTTATTCTTAAATTTGCACTTCTGAGTATTTCTTTATTCAAATTGTTGTGGATCAGGAATAGACAAAAAAATACAGTTCGAAAAAGTGTGATATACAAGTTACTGCAACAAGCCAGCAGCTTCCTGTCACGCTCCATTCTGATGCATCCACGTGCAGACGACTAGAATCATGTACGTCTTTGTTTTCCTCATCTAATCTGGAATCTGGCTCAAAACTGTACGGCTGGGTAGCTCCAATATTGCTTGCCATTTTTGTTGCACCCCAACAGGTTGAGGGTGTGAAGAGCTGTAAGCTAGGGGTAGAGCTTTTACATAGAGAGTTCTTAGCAAGAGGGAGGGGATGGGTGTGCGAAGTTGCTTTGCACCAACAATCGCCAACAACTCAGAAAATGACACTGGATTTTGGATTTTTGCTTAAAAAAAGGCATAAATAAATAAAAGACCACTGAGAACAATTTTGCAATAGATTTGGAGATTTGTGGAATGGGACTTTAAACAATTATTAACCAATTTATCACCCAAAACACTATCATAGCAAAGGAACAGAAACCAAGCACATATTTTCTTGTACTTTTTTGTTGTTTGCAAAATGTCAGTGTGCAGAAAAAGATATTGTGTTCCTTCGTTTCTATAAGTCGACATGTTTTTAGATTATTATTCCTGTTCTTACAGTTGTCCATCCGAACGCATACGTTCTTCTTCTGTGAACAGAGTGACCTGCAGTCCTCTAACCGCCGAGGCCATTTAGGCTGAAGTTGAATCATAATAAAAGCAGGTCGGTGGCTCTTTAAGCAGCCCTGCTGCTTCACTCCCGGGCGCGATTCTCCTCGCATCACTTGCCATCTTTCGCGCCCCCCACCCCCACCCCACCCCCCTTTACTTATCTGCGTGGCGCAGGAGATTCTGGCGCCGCGCGGGCGGAGGAGAAAGGAAATGAGAAGCAGAAGGGTCACTAGCGCCGCATTCATTCAGCACCAAGGACAGCGCCGGATTCAGCACCACGGACAGCTCTCCAGCGCCGAGCGGGGAAACCAGGCCGAACCTGAGAAGTTTCTAGACCAACTGGAAAAGGGACTTTAGACCGCCTGAAGGTGCCAAACTTTACTGTGGATTTAATCTCTGTTTTTTTTCTTTTCTTTTTTGGGACTTCTTTTGGATTTGGAGAAGATTCTCCTCCAAAGACATAACAGGAGCTCATCTGATTTCGTTTTTCTCGTCCCTTCACATAGTGGGTGGATCCACATTTCTTCCACGTTTCTGACTATAGCTCCCAGTTTAGAGCCCCCCCAACCCACAGGTGGAATTTGAGTTTGTTTTTGTTTGTGCTGGTTGGATGAGGAAGAAACGCGGGGAAATCAATGTTTCCATCATTATATAAAAAACACATTTCTCTTATTTTTTTCCATTTGTAGACGCACAACTTTAACTGAGATTCAAGTTGAGCAGACAGCTCCTGGCACTGGGGTACCGCTGATCCAAACAAGATTTTTGATTCATTTTCTAACCCAGAGCTGATTGTGGACGAGGGAGGGAGAAAAGAAAAAAAATGTCAGTGAGTCAACAGCTGGAGCTTAAAAACAGAGTGCCCTCCTCACAGCTTAGCCAAGAAATCCATGAATTATTCGAATACTAACAGCTCAAATTTTAAAGCTTTAATTAGATTTTTTTAGGGAATGGACGACTTTAATTAAACATAAGCAGAAAGCTGGTCATTTTTGACGTTTCAAGGATGGTGTTTCCACACCCACGTTCATAGAGAAGCCTTTTTTTAGGGGAAGGAAACGCAGCAGGACGTTAGGAGGGAAAAGGGGGGAGATTAGCGCAGCTGGAACGCAGCAGCGCTCTCATTACAGGGGGACACGAGCGGCTGGAGGCGCGCAGAGGCGCAATGTGGCACCGCCGTCACCCTGCGCTCTGACGGAGCGTGGGCAGCTCGTTGGATGGGGATGGTGAGAACCGGTTTTTGATGCGCGAGAATAGAAAGGAAGAAAGAAAGTGACCTGCCAGCTTTCCCGCCCATTGCTTTGAGGCTCAACTAAACAAACCGGGAATCCAAGAATTGTTGATGTTTTTTTTTTTTTTGCCCATTATTCTTTATAATCACACAAATCTGCATCTAGATTTGTGTTTTTATGCGTTTTTTTAATGCCTGGCTGCTCCTCAATTTCTCCAAGTCTCGCGGGATATTAAGGAAATAAAAGGGTGAATCTGAAAGAGCAGAAAAAAGGAGAAAAAAAGAAAAGAGATCAAGGCACCCAGGAGCCGCCTATATGAAGATGCTGATGTGTGACCGCGGCGTCCAGATGCTCGTGACGACGGTGGGTGCGTTCGCCGCCTTCAGCCTCATGACCATCGCCGTCGGCACGGACTACTGGCTGTACTCGCGCGGGGTCTGCCGCGTGAAGAGCAGCGGCGACAACGACACGAGCCGCAAGAACGAGGAGGTGATGACGCACTCCGGCCTCTGGCGAACCTGCTGTCTGGAAGGTACGTGATCAGTCTGACCTGTCTCACCGCCACATTCAGCCACAGCTGCCTGGAGGCGCGCGCGCGCAGGGGGGGTGTACGTGCGCGCGTGGAGACGCCCTTCTCCAACGCACGCGGGCACTGTCTGTCTGTCTGTCTGTCAGTCAGTCTGCCCCCTGTAGCAAAAGAACTTCGTGTGCTTTTATTAAATGTATTTATTTATTTGAGTGTGACAGTAGATCAATAAGCTTCCCTTGAGTACACGTGATGGGATCATAGTGGAAAACCACGCACATTTCTCACAAACACCCAATGCATATAACAGAAGCTCATGTTTGCAGGATTCCTGCACAGATCCTTGCTGTGACAAATGAGGATCCACTGGAGACCCCAAGGATTCAACTTTGCAGTCAACACTTGTTGATGCACGCAAACCACTCTTTAAAATTTCAAATCAACTGCATTTGTTCCCAACTATACCATCCAGAATTCCTTGATTTTTCTTTTTGATGTTTGAGGGATGTTCAAACTTCTTGCAACGATTCCATATTTTTCCAGCTGCTTATTCATGCGTAAGCGAGATGACGCTATAATGCACAATCTGCGGGTTTAATCATAACGAGTAATTAATATTTTAGAAAAAGGGCTTTTCAGCTTTGCTGGAAGCATGGAATTCTTTGTGAATAAAACTGAAAGTCTGAATTTTATTCTTTCCTGAGGGACAGACTCCTTAAAAACGTGTGATAATGCCTGTGTTAAAGATGGTTTCACTTTATAGAAATGATTGCCATTGTACGAAAGCTCATGTATTTCTTCATGAAAATGCTGTGTACTTAGATCTTTCTTGTACTTGGAATTCTGACAGATTCTGCTGAACTCTTGGACAGGTCATGTCTGTGATAGATGTCAAACTCAATGACTTCTATTTTGAAAATAACAAAGAAAAGACTGCCGCTCTATGTTGCAATTATCAGGTAAAAAGGTACAATGCTGGGTTTGCTAGACGTTTAAAGGAGATCCACTTCAGGTTTTTATCTAATACTTGGAGAAACGTGCTTTTTGGTTTTGTAAATGCTTTGACCAACTCAATTTTGTGCTTTTAGTTGTGAGCAAATCAGTGATTATATTTTTCTTTTTTTGGTGACTAAAATTAAACTTTTTTTCAAATTAACCTTGAAAGTTAATGTCTTGTTCCGTTCTTTGCATTTTTTTTTCAATTTACACCTTTAAAGTGTTTCAAGATTCGTTTTTCTTCTTTGATAAACTCCTATTTTCTTTTTCTTCACATTTGGTGGTTCAAGCAACCAAAACTTTTTTCTACACGGCAGCCTTTCTTTTGGCTTTATCTCCAAAGCAACCTTTTTGGTTTTTGGTAGTCTGGGTGTGAAAAACAGGTCAATGCAAGTTTTAGGAGATTCAGCAAAAGTAGCTCAAGAGCCAGTAGATCAAAATGTGTACTTCTGTAGTTGGTACTAAAGGGGATTTTTTCTTTTTTTTTATTCAAGATGACAGCCTCTTCCCCAAGTCAAAGGTAAACGGAAAACTTTGGTTGTGGTCGGAGACTTTTTTCAGCTTTTGCTTACACTCTATCCATCTTTTGGAGAAAGAAGCTGCAATCTTCTTGAATCACTGAAGCAACGTTCACATCTCCCTTGGAGAAGTGACCACTTATAATGACAGTCTATGTAAACACACCTGTTTGAGCGTTTCAGGCTTCTTCTCGCATTCATGCATTGCTACACAAGTTTTTACGACCGTTTTCAGGCTATACAACAGGTGACCTCTGAACTCATATTCAAAGTTAAACCAGGTCAAACTTAGACCAATCAGGAACTGGGATTTCGTAGTGATGTATGGATGGCGTCCCTTTAATGTGCAGAAGTGCCATTTGACAATTGATCAAGAGGACAAATAAATAGTTGCGATTTGTGTCCGGCCAAAATTAAATGACACCAAATCTCTAATATATCAGAATAAAGCTGTGAAAGTGAGTGGAGCGAGATTTGCAAGATTTGCACCGCTTTGACATTTCACACCAAACCTCTTCCTACTGTGGCGGCAGACACGCACTAGTATGGGGTGGCAACAGTCCAGTGGAAACACAATAGGCTAAATGTGAGTTTGGTGTGCTCTTGTCCGTCACACATCTGGTGTGAATGTAGCTTAAAGCCTAAGCAGCAGATTTAGTATTTCTTTGTACCTGGCAGAGATGCTGTTGTCACTTAAGAAAAATGACTGTCAGTATTTACCTTCCAGCTTTTGAAAATGGTCGATAAAAGACAGACTAAAACTAACTTCCCTATAAAGCTTATCTGCCATTTCTGTGCTTATTATCCAAGCAGGGATCAGTTGGCATCTTGAAGACTTGCTCGGCTTTGCTAACGTGTTATTATGGACTTTTTTTATGCTTTAGGAATGCCAAACAATAAAAGCATCCTAAAAATGTAAAACTAAAACAGGCAATCACATTTGTCCTCCTACTATCTCTGTAATAGACGTAACAAACGGCGCCAGTGCTGTTGGAAGCATACAACCTCCTAATTGGTTTTTGCGTTTCCGACTTCATAATAGTCTGCGTCGCTCCTTGTATCCTGTTTCGGCCATTATAGGAGAGAGCAGGTTGTGTTTGAACACTGGTGCAATTTGGAAAGTTGGCCTGCAGAAGCAGACACTCCCATCAGCACTATTAGGATTTATGGATACACACTAATCTTAGCAGGACAGTAAATATGTCACGGTGCGTCAGACTTCCATTCAAATGGTTTGAATTATGTACAGACGGGTCGTCATGCCAGTACTCGTGTACTGCTTGGGGGTTTAAAGGGGAGAAAAGCTTATTAAAAACAAATCAGTCTTTTTCTCCATTAGTAGTTCAGTGGCAATGAATTAAAAAAGTTCAATGATTTAGTCTATGAGATGATCTGTTTCTGATCTATTTAATTGTTGGTTCAAAGGACACTGCTTCCATGTATCACTTTCAATCTATAGCGCCATAAGAATGGGCCGGAGGTCTTTATGCAGGTGTTAGATCTAAAGTACTTGTTATCTTAAAACCTAAGAACAACAGGGATGATGCTTTTAGTATGAAAACTGTTGACACTTTGGGCAACTACCTACCGGTACTTAACATTAACTGGGTTTACAGGTTGAATAATGCAAAACGCATGGTAGTGTAGAATAAAATTGTTTGTTTTTCCATGCAAATCTTTTTAAAAATGATCTTTAAGAATTTTAAATTAATATTTAATTATTTATGTTTGATGGTTAGTTATTTAAAAAAAATTATCTTATGTTAAGACTTTTAAAACTGAATCTTAAGAAAGTAAAAAGTCCCTTGTTTCAAGAAAAAATGTCTTATTTTCTCAACTAATTTTCAGGCTATTAGTTATTCTGACCACAATAAGACATTTGTTTTGTATTTCAAAATAAACTGCATCCACTGCTGCCTGATTCAAATTTCCTTTAGGAATAATAAAAAAAAAAAAAACGTATGTTTTACCTTTTATAACCAAAAACACACCATTTAAACATCTTGATAAAAGTATGAGGTGGTGACTTTACTCTTTCCAAACAGCACAGGAGACACACTTATGAATTGGTTGAGTTCCAAGACTCTATTGCCAAGTAATATACCTCCCCCAAGTGGCTTGTTTAGCATATCTTCATAACATAAAAGTACAGATTGACATACAATGTGCCCTCGCTATATTCCGATTCACTTTGGTCTTGCTGTTTCACAGTTTTTTTTTTTTTTTAGCCCAACTTTGCTTGCTTTGTTTTTAACACCATATTGTGTTCTGCATTCTGATTGGCTATTGATCTTGTCAATCAATCTCTTCCATGCTTTATCTTGTGGACAGACATGCTCCATGTACAGCTTGACAGAGTTACATAAATCTTTGTTCTCGATTAGATCTTTCTTTTTATTCTATAATACTGGACTTAATTTTCTATGAAAATGTATACCTTGAAGGTTTAAACAAGTGAGAAAAGTGTAAAAACGTTAATGTTTGACTGAAAAAAATGAAGTGTGTAGTAAGCTGGTAGTACAAACTTAAAACCTATTTAATCCTTCTTTTTCAACCATCGAGTTATTTTATGCAACATATCCCCTCACCATAAAAGAGGAAGACAGCATATAAAATTGCATTTATTAATGTGACACTGTCTTGTGATGTTTTTGCCAAACATTTCTAATGTAGCCCTTTATTTATATGGTTATACCATCCCTTGAACCGCATTTAAAAATGTAGATTTTCTAAGATTATTATACTAATTACTTTCAATCTTTCTTTAAAGAAACACTTTTTGGAACATTTGATTTTAAATACCACGTGTTTTAAGTAACCCTAATGTAGAAGTTTTAAAAGCATGTTACAACCCTGATACAAAGCCTGATCTCTTAACAAATTCCTTTAGGATAAAGTATAGATTGTGTTAAAATGTTTCTTAGATTGGCCAAGTTTATCTGGTACATTTTAAAGGTTAAATGTTATGATTTAAGGCCAGTAAAGCAGTTTTTTACACTGCATTGTAATTTTACTTTAAAAACCATAGAAGCAGATATGTGAGAGAATTACATGGATTTTGGGATTTAGGTTGTGGGACATCAGAATTGTATTATACATAGTTTCAATTGTTTTCATGATTATTAGCATCCATCGTAAATAACAATATTTATCAAAGAGTTAAACAAATTAGTGGTGGTGTTGGTTTCTGCGTGATGTCTGTGACACAGGAATTCCTCACACGATATGAATGTTTGTCCCTGCAGGTGCGCTTGGTGTTGTGATAAATGAGCATGGGGAAGCTAGGAAATTAGAAATGGAGGGGGCGGGGATGAGTGGATGGCGGAGGGTGTCAATGAAAAAAAGGCAGAAACCATGAATGAACATTCTGGTTCCATGAAAGAAGTGGATTGCAGAAGTGATGGATGAGTTTTGTTTGCCCACTAATCCTGGTGAATTTCTTTAACCGAATAATTCCAAAGAAGGAAGAGAACGAAAACAAGGAAACTGGGGGTTAAATGAAGAGCAAGTACTAAAAAAAATTCAAAACAGAGACAGTTAAATAGGCAGTCTTTGTTTGGAATAAAAAACAGAAAAATTGAGAGAAAACAGAGGACACATGGGAAAGGTTTTATAAGAGATAAATCACAGCTGTTTAGAAACCATGTTGTACTCTAAAATTGGGCTTGCAATCATTAATCTTTTTCTATGTACAGTAGAGGCAGAGTGATGGAGGAAGCAGCCAGACGAACAAGTTAGAATAAAACACCATGTTGCTACACATAATATGTTGAAGTTCATAGAAGGGATGGTTATTTAACCCTTTGACACTGGAGATGTAGTAGTACATAGGTGTATGAAAGTAGTATAATAGTGTCTAATACATCAGTATAAAAGTGTTTGAGGAAGACTATAGAAATATTTGTAAATGAGCAAATGAGTGTAATAATATAGTGTTTGTGTAAGACAATACTAGTATTTGTAAATGAGTATAATTGTTTGTAAGATACTATAAAAGTACTTGTACATAAATGTTATATTGTTTATGTAAGACTATATTAGTACTTATACACGCACATATAGTATTGTTTGTGTAGTCTTTAGTATCAACTGCACAAGGGTATAAAAGTCTTTGTGTAAGACTATATTAGTATTTTTAGGAGGGCTATCAATGTTAGCGCGTTAACGCACATGATTAATAAAAAAAACATTTCTTGTTAATATTTATTGACGCAAATTAATTACACGTCAGAAGCGACTGTCTTCCACTTTGCGTTGAACGATTCCACAGCGAGCGTTAATTTTTGATCATGCACATTTCATCGTGAATTATCCCACTTACACCATGGTCACTTACCAAAGAAATAAATATTCAATTGTTTTTTAGTACTTTATTTTTGTTATTTTTTCGGTTTAGATCACTTTCTCACAAAAAGCGGATGATTTGATTGGTGGTCTGTTAACATAGGTTCTGCTAGCATTAGTCGTGCAACCTGACAACCCAGGGACAGGACCCGGGCACAGAGCAGCAGTTTATTCTCCTCTGAGCTCTCTTTAGTGTGCTGCAAGCCCCATACAGAGGTAGTCGAGCAGCTTCTAGTTTTAGCCTATGTGCAGAAAGTCAAGTGAAAGGAGTTAATAAAATATTTATATTGACATGCTAAAATTGCAGATTCTCTATTATTGTTATTATTATTCTGCTATCTGTGCCATATTCATGCTCTTACCATTTACATGTTGAATCAAATCTCAATACCAATTAGTTGCTAACAGGCTACTAGAAGTTAGAAGCTGGAGAAAGGATGGTGAACTAGGGTTCTGTCCTCATTACTTCTTCCTTTTATTTTTTATAATACACTTGGTGAACAGTAAAAAGAGAAAATAAAGAAGCCCCTCCCTGCTTGGCCAGAGTGAACACCATGGGCTAAATGTGAGTTCAAGAACCTGCGTTTAACATGGCGTCACATGTCCGGTGTGGACATAGCCTGAAGGGCAGCGCATGTGTCTTGCAGGTCCCTTGAAGCCCATACGGCCACGTCAAGGGATGTCATGAAAATGGAACAAACAATTATTGTGTGTAAGTAAGTCGCATACACTTTTGACAGACAGGTAATGCTGCAGACAGGTGTCCTTACACCACACTCTAGTTGTCAGTAAGGTGCGTGTAGAGGTCCCTTACTTACTCTGCACGAATGTCGCACGAATGTGTTTAAGTGTCTGATGGACGCCAGTAGGACGCCCAAAAAAACTACGCTCTGATTGCACTCAAGGAACAGCACTAAAGGACTCGTTGCGCATTGCGTTGAGATATTTTTTTAACTGATTTGGAATTTGATCAAAGCTAGTAGCTGGGTTGACTCCAGCAACCTCGGAACCCCAAAAGGGATTTGGCGGGTTCAAAGGATGGATGGAGGGAATTTGACAAAAACTAACCTTCATAGATGTAATGTTTCTGTCTGAACATGAGCCCTCTCACATGTTTGGTGAAGGAAGTTAATAGGAAGACATAAATGGACAAAAGGAGGTCTGATGAGAACAAAAGGAGAGAGATGTTTGAGAAGAGATGTAAGTGTGGGAGGACATGCTGTTTGAGAGAGAAAGGACGCACAAAAGGGGGGTAGAAGACAGAGAAGAGGTGTGCATCCGTGCAGAACCTTCCTCGTTCCCTTTCATCAGCCATCACCGTGGAAACTAGCCTCTTGCTCCCCCTCTCTTCTCCCCTTCTCTCCTCCTATTGCAAAGAGGTAATATGAGAGAGGGAAAGAGGTGGAGGAGGTGGAGAGAAGAAGCAGCACAGTCCTTCAGACGAAGCTGTCAGAGGTGCTCTGAAGAAACAAGCTCTCCAATTTGCTCTGCTTTTTCAGCTTTCCTTCCTGGCGCCCTTTCACTTCTTATTATTCAGCAGGTATAACAATTTCGTAAATGTGTGACCGATCACATGCAGTTTTTAAACTACACACCAACAGAAGTTGTGTTTTCTTTAGCATTGTACTGATATAAATGTACAATCAAGCATAAAAGGATGTGGTGACCGTATGCTTGGTAATGCCCAAACCCCCCAAAAAAACTTAGAACTAGGTGAGTAGATAACAAAGGTTTAATATAATCCAAAAAGTGGCAGGAATTTGGAACTATGTAGAATTGTAGTTTCATCAGATAGAGTTGTAGCCCAACAGGAAATGGTGGAGTTTTGTGGAGATCGCAGAGACAGGTAGATAGCATAGGACTCATAGCAACTTGATGATGTAAACTAAGGCAGGTGACAGGGATAAATAGTAGCTTTGTGAAGCTACTTGAATATACAGTATTTTCTATGAATATACACTTTTGATCGGGCAACACTTCCTGTTTGAAGCAGGTTTAAAATGAAATTAACTTGGATCCAAGTTAGATTGATTTGTAACACAAAGCAAGCAATTATCGTTCACTTTAATATATAATAGCTCAACTTTATAACAGAAGTAAACATATATAGCCCTTAACGTGTTGCCAGCGACACCTAAAGAACACACTCTTTGGCCTGTCATAACTCTTCCACCATTTACGTGATCAATGTGAATCATTTGACTCTGATGTGGAGAAGGCTCTCAGATCGACTTTATACTTTTATCCCTGTGTAAAGTGTTAGGTATCAGTGCAAGGCTGCTTTTACGGTGGAATTACTTTAAGTGCGTAAACATTTGAAGAGTTACAGTAGTCGAAAAAAAGGTTAACACTGGTGCAAAAGCTCCGCTGTTAAAGGATTGAACACTGGAATGGTGCGTACTATTGTAAACAAAGGAACGTTTTAAATTCGTAGTTTGTTTTAAGCCACTGTAATTTTAAGTTGTCTGTGTGCTTAATTGTATTTTGTAATTGTAAGTTTTTTATATTCAAGTTAACACATGAACACACAATTGCAAGTACACTCAGTTACACACAAAACATGTTGTATGGGGCATTTAAGAGTTAATTTACAATCTGGCTCCCGAAGTTCCTTCTATTAGTCAAAAAGACAATTTTAGATTCTGTACAGTTATCTCTAACACATCACTACATTGGTGAATGTCATTACTTCATTTTATACTTGACATTTAAATAAAACTAAAAATGGGCATAAACTTTGGACTGACTGATGCCATCCTCATTTCAGTTCGAGAAAGTCGTGGTTCATAGATGTTTGTTCATATTCGGACATTTCAAGGAGAACAATTAGATCTTCGTCCATGTTTCTATAGTAACTGGCTTTCTTGTTCTTCCTCCCCTATTCTGTCAGGAAACCAGCACTTGTGAACAGACAGCATAAATGCAACATTTCCTGTTTCTACAGCTAAAAATTACAGAATTTTGTAAGCAGGACAATCATTTGTCTATTTATTTGGTTTTTTTGTGTTTGTCATAAGAAGCTCCTAAAATAAATGTGTGCATATAACACATTAGGTTAGATTAAAAGTTATGTCTTAAAGTGTGTGATGTCTGTCCACATAGTGTCTGTGTGTGTGTTGGAAAGTCACGAATCAAGGACAAACATCTGGCACCTTATGGCTGATGGCTAGTTTGTCACAGTCCTGGGAATCTGAGCCCAGAGTGTTGTTTGTGTTTGTCTGTTTTTTAACCTTGTTTTGAGGCGTGCACCCCCCAAGAGTCTAATATTTTCACAAGTGCTGATGTAACGAAACATTATTCATGCACCGAACAAGACGGGAAATAATCTGTCATGCCTCATGTTCATAATTATTCAAGCGTAAGTGACAGAAGTGGCACAAAGGACCAAAAACAACAACAAAATAAGGTACATTGCATGACTCATTAGAGGAAGGCCTACACAAAATAACATGATGCATGACAACAATGTGCATTCTGGACTCTGGCTCTCATTTTCTTCGTCTCATAATACCTCGCTGTGACTATAACTACGGTTTCCCTTCGGCAATTCTGACCTTTGTGAGGCAAATGTCTGCTGATAAATGCTCTTTGTGTGGTTTATATTTATGCATTTCTGTTCTTCTGGTTGTGTCTTAGTGTTGCTGTTCTTTAAAAGGATTATCATAGTTTTTAATGCTGTTATTTAAGGCATATTTTACTTAAGAATTTTTAAAAAACATTTGATTTCTTTTTAGTTTAATTTTTTTTTTTTTATTTCGCCTGTTGACAAAGAAGTATTTCCTGTGTTTTTGGAGTATAAGTCATGTTTTTTTTGCATAGTTTGGATCGGGGGTACGACTTCTTCTCAGGTGCGACTTATATGTGATTTTCCAAAAGAAAGAAAAAAGAAAACAGAAAGGCTCATGTTGTTATTCTCTCACTAACAACCACTAGTGGGCACTGTAGATGTGTTTACCCATGCTTGCTACTGACAGCGGCGCCGAAGAATAAGAAGCACTGCTCAGTCTTATGTTAAGCTTGATGGAATTGTTCAAAAGTGACGCAGAGGATAAGAAATTCAAAGGATTCAGTGATTTAAAGTTATATAAAGAGTTTATTTTACTTGTTCTTCATGCTATGGTTATCTGAATAATGGTTCATACATGTATGTTGCGCTAAAATACTAGAATCCTCCTGTGTTTCTTGAAGCTAAATAAGCATCAATGTGTCAAGCCACGTTAACACCTAGCGTGACTTGCGTTCAACAATGCCCTGCACACAGGTTCTTGAACACACTTTTTAGCATACGGTGTTCACACTGGTTTGTGACTACTCGATACTAGCGCATGTACTCTCAGTTGGAAGAGACGTGTTGCAAATGTCTAAGCGGTGTAAATCTCATGAA
This sequence comes from Oryzias celebensis, assembly GCA_014656515.1. Taxonomy (NCBI): domain Eukaryota; kingdom Metazoa; phylum Chordata; class Actinopteri; order Beloniformes; family Adrianichthyidae; genus Oryzias; species Oryzias celebensis. Next base: position 15,355,593 of record BNCR01000008.1, read on the forward strand.
TCTTGCTCCAGGCTTTTTCTTTCACAGATTGATTCCAATACATGAAAGACTTGGTTTCATATAACTGTACAATGTAGAGCCTTGAAAAAAACTTGCGTACCTGTGCATTTTGAACACAAAATCCCAAAACGCACAAATACTTGCGTTTACATAGACTTTTCATTGAAAGCAGTTGTTTGAACGCTTGTTTCCGGGCCTGGTGTGAATGTAGCACCACGATGGTAAAGTGAGCATATATTGCCTATTATGGCTATCTATTAAATTATTTTTGTTTGCCTTTTAAGATGAAATGTCTGTTCTTAGATTGTTATATTTTGTAAAATAAATTTCTCCTGTACTTGTACTCCAGTGCGACTTGTTTATGATATTTATCTTCTATACTATGCATTTTTTGTGTCTGGAATTTTAAAGCAGAGCGACTTAATGTCTAAAAATTGCAGGAGATATTTGTCAACAAGGACTGGGATTTTTATTTCCATTTCCAAAAAAAATAGATGGCTAATTGTTGTACATTTGCATTTTTTTATTTTAGAGTTTGAGATTTAAAGGGTGTCATTGTGTGCATAAGTTTTGCTTAAGTGAATGCTCAGTGTTGTTTTAACACTACAAATGCTTCTTTTTAAAAGCACTTTGAATTATCTGCTGGGTATAAACACTATTATAGAAATAAAGCTGGTTAGGTTGTTGTGAGCTGAAAAACTGCATTTAACAGAGAGTCAGTTGTTGAAAAAGACTGAAATGAGTCCATTCATTTGCTACCAATTTAAGCATAAATTCCACATCCTGTAGACATTGTCAGTAGAGTTTTTAAATCTTCAAGGCCTAAAGTAACAAATATTTGTTAAAATTAGGAAATAAAACTTTTTATTACCTTTGTTTTGTATTTGGGACCTGCAACCCTCTTATTTTTAGTCACGTTTACTTGCTTTCAAACTAAAAACACTTCAAGCCAGATCTTCCTGGTTGATTGAGTATTTGCTGATGACAGGCTGGGAAACTTAAAAGAAAAGAGGAAGTCACACGGTGAGGTGAATGAGACAAAGGCAGCATCAGCTGCCTTATTGAGGAGTTGCAAAAATTGGAATGCAGAAAATTTAAAAAAAGATATCAAAACTAGGCTAGATAAGGTTGCTCAATCAGACATATCCATCTGCAGTGTGTGTGTGCTGAAGGGCTGGTGGATCATGGGCTGGTGGTGATGCTTGGGATAAATCTTTGTGACATCGTCTGACTCACTTCCTGATGAAGCATTTGGATGTTGCTCAAAAAAGAAACGGATTGTATTCTCACCCATATAGGAGCAATGCACTGTTGTTTGTTTTTATTTTATTGTCTAACATTTCAGTTTTATCTTGTAAAATCGTATTCGATGTTAGGTGGACTTCCTGTCAGCTGGGACTGCTTAATTGCCACACCTGTTCCTCATAATTAATCAACTCCTGTTTTTCAATATGAACTTATTTTTGTGTTTATTCTCTCATTAGGTTTTATCCGTACGATTGTGCTCTAGTCTGTTGTAACTTGATTTAGTCTAAAACAATTCCTTCATTTTTAGAACTGATCATTTACTTTTAATTAATGATGAGAAACAACAGCAAAGCAAAGTGTTGAATGTCAAACTTTTTTCACTTTTTAACAATTGGAAGAATTAACTTAAGGATTTCAAAATCATCCATACCTGAGCTCTTTGTTAACATAGCTAACTTGCTAACTTACAACCCCTCACACACCCAACCTAACATTATTGTGCAACAAAAATGGTGAGCAATATTAGAATTAGGAAAGTTTTGCAAACACCAAAAACATGATTTTCATTGAAGTGGGTCTTTAAAGCAAGAATAAAACAAATGATTCATTTTTCAGTAATATAATTATACTCTATTTATAACAATTTTGATTTACTCCTTTCTTTAACTGTGTATAAACATGTTCTTGTGAGTCACTTTTTTGTTACAATTTTAGTCCTCAAAGGACAATAATTTAAATAAAACATAATGCATACATATTTTATCCTTGGCTTCGTTCTTAAAACTAAACTAACTAATGCATATTGTTCCATTCCTATTCTCTTGGTTTTATGTGTGTTTGTGCTTGTGTTGCTCATTTTCTCGTCAGTATGAGGAACAAAATAACCTGGAGGTCAAACAAACCCGCCTAAAAGCCCATGGCTTTTTTATTTTTAGCAACAGTTGTTGTTTTTCTAAGCGAAAACCACACTGCAGTTCTTTTTATTAATGGTCCTCCTGCGTGTGTGGAGGTAGTTTTTAAGCTGAACAGGTGAGGGAGTGTACCCCAGTTCCTTAATCTGTTTATTCTGTCGTGATTTAGATGCTACATCGCCCAGAGAGAGGTAAAAAATTCCCATCTATCAATTTGCTCCCCCCTCATCTGCACTCAGTTCGTGTTTTAGTGCATGCTCAACTGTGTACGTGTGTCCGCGTGCACGTCAAGGACTGAGACTGGTGCTCGATACGTTAAAATGGCTCAATACAAATCCGTTAATTTAAAAGGCAGGAGGTTTAATGAATTTCCCGCCACTTGACATAAGCCAGCTCTGATTGATGATGCTTCACACCTTGATGCTCCCAAGCAGCAAAGGCGACCGCCACTATAGCCAGCCTGACTTTACTGGTTCATAACAGAAATGGGTTAGGTTGTCGTAGCAGCCGTAGACATGCAGGGAGATAGGTTTCCTCTTTTAGTTAGGCTAAAGCGTCCTTCAAAAACACAAGTGCTTTCAAAAAGAGTAAAGCTGTTTATGCAAAAGCAGGATAGCGCTGGAGTGCGTACAGAAGTTAAATTAGTCATGCACTTGTTTCTACGTGTGTCGACGTGGTAAAGATGTTGAAACACATTAAAATGATCACTTTTTGAATCAAAACTTTGAAAAAGAGTTATCAAAAGTCTGGAGGTTACCATCTAAGATGAGCTCAATGAATTAATTTAGAAATGATTTCTTGGCTGGGGTTCTGAATAGAGCCTCTTCAAGTGCAAAAAAAAAGCCATTAAGTTGTTCATTTGTTCATTGCCTCCGTTCTCTCATTTCGCTCTATTTCTCTCTGGAGTTTAACCTCCAAACCTCTTTCAGCCAGCATTTCCTCTCTCTTGGTTTGCCTCTCTGAGCTCCCCCTCTCTCAGTGCCGCTCTCTTTCACGGCCCCCGTGGTGATGACCATGTGTGAATGGGACTGAATATGGGGCTGGAAGCTGCATGCGGCTTAGTCACACATGTTCATGGCACACATAAACACACCATGACAAGCGTGAACACCAGGGACGCTGGGAAATGTGTGTGTGTGTGAAGGAGGATGAGTCACTCTCTGCATGGCACACAGCATGATTGTAAGAGACTGCATCCTAGTCAATACAAGCGAATACATGCATGCGTGATTGATAATATTCATGTATCATTTGAACAGGCTGGTTTAAATTTGCATTTGAGATGCGTGTGGTTAAGGGGCTGCGCGTTATTTTAGCAGCATCTTTGCGTTTGGCTTTTTCCATATGTAACATTAAGGTTTACACCCCTCTTTTCCATAGAGCTATTTTGATATCAAGCTTACATATGTTAGACATTCATGTTTAGTGCGCTCATTATTGAATAAAATTAGGTCACATAATGTTCAGAAACATAAACTTAATCTTTTTCTTTTACTGTCCCTTTTTCTTTTGTTACAGTTTTCTATTATTGTATTTTCTGCACTGTAAGGCACAATTAAAAACCCTAATTAAAAAAACAACAACAGCAGTGCGACTAAATCTAAAGTCCCTTATATATGGATGCATACTGGTTATATATATATATATATATATATATATATATATATATATATATTCTCCAATATTGATGTTTTTGTGAATTTATTAGGCACATAGCCTGTTGTCAAAATGTTTGGTTGGGTGTTATTGTGAAAATATGCGAACATGTAGCGGTGTCGGATTGTTTTTTTTTTTAATTTTTTACTCTTATTGAAAAAGGTTGGGAGTTAGCGTAGTCACCATAACAACTAGATTATCACTAACTTGAAAGTGAACTCTGGTCTGGTTTAGTAACAGCCTGATTGCAAACAGTTTTTATGTGAAAACTCTTTTTGATAATTGCTTTTGGCAATGAAACTTGTTTATCTAAAATAGTTGAAAATATTTTTTTAGAGGATCTTTACTTGCCAGGTGAGTATTGGGTTTACCAAAAAAATGAGTTCATCTGACTGATGGGATAAAAAATATAAATTTTTATTTCAGTTTCTTTTTTTTATCAAATAAAAAGAAAAATATTATTAAAAAATACTCATCTATTGACGTGTAGAATTTATTGCTAAATGCCAATGCAAGTGGGTATAGAAATACAGTGACTGAAAGAAAAAAGGCATTTTTATGGGTTGCCATAGAAACTTTTAAGATTAATTTGGTGGAGTAGATAAAGAATGATGGTAACTGAGTGGTGCTTCTGTTCTGCAGGAACCTTCAGAGGTGTTTGTAAGAAGATAGACCATTTTCCAGAAGATGCCGATTATGAAGCGGATGCTGCTGAGTATCTCCTCCGTGAGTCACTCATCCTTTCACGCTTTTACAGACTTCTCATACCAGTTTTACAGCTGAACAAAGCAAATGATTTTCTATAGATAAAAACCCCAAAAAAATTAACTAGGTAAAGCACAATTTTAACCCTAACTTCCAGTGTCAGCTACTCAGTGTGAGGTTTCTGTGATTGGGTTTTGTGATGTTTTTGTCATGTTCTGTATTCCTTGTCCAGCTCACCAGGTTCAGGTTGATCATCTACAGCTGGTTTCATTTAGTTAATCATATCAAGTTAGATTTGCTGAAAAAAAGTTTTGTACTCGTAATAATACATTAATGCGTCAGTAAAAATATTTTTTAACTGTAGAAACAAATTATCCTTGTGTAAAAATGTTTTGTATTACAGTAAGAGATTTGTGTGTGTAAAAATGTTTTTTACTTGTTGAAACAAATTGTCTGTCTGTAACATGATGTCTTACACACAAAGAATTTTTATGGACGGACAATTTCTTTTGACAAGTACACAACTTTTTTACACGCACACAAATCTCTATAAGTACAAAGCTTTTTTTTTTACAGAGACACAATTTTTTTCTGCAAGTACAAAATCATTTTACAGACACACAAATCTCTTCCTACAAGTGCAAAAAAACTTTTTTTTACAGTGGGACAATACATTTGCACCAAATCAGACATCAACAAATCAACCAATCAGCAGTCTTTTACTGTCAGCCAATCGGTGCGCTTACTTTAATCTGCCGAAAAGATGCATGAAATTCATGATAGGAGAACAAGACCAAAACCTTTCCCAACAAAACCTTTGGTTGGTTTGAGAGGCTATTTTGAAGGATTGCATGCCTTGATGTTTTGTATAAAAAATCCTAACATAAATCCTGGTTCATTGTGTATTTCGTTTTAATAAAAGAACATTTTACGTGCTAACATTTCTTCACAGATGCTTACCATTACACACTCTTGCTATACTGTAGGAAAACTCTTAAATGTCCCTTTACAAGGTTCCACAAATTAGCAGTGTCTGGTTTTCAGTTCCTCAGGGTCAGGTCATCTGTTCTGCCCTGTCACCTTTTTATTTGCTCTCATAGTTTTTGTCACGTTTCAGTTTATTTATTAAATGTTTCCGCCACCAAACCTGGTTTCCTACATTCTGGATCCCACACCACCAATTCCTAACAATCTGTCTCCTTTAAGCAATTTTCTGCTCATGAAAATGTCTCCACTGTTACAGAAAAAGTCTTTGTTGAGTTGAATTGATGTCATGTCCGTCAAGGTATAGTTAAGAAAATATTTAAGTTTTAAGAGCAAACAGTTTTTTGTTTGCTCATTTGAACAAAGCTTTTCCACTTGATCAATGCAGCTGCTGTGTAGGTCTGGAGACAAATGATCCTACATACCAACATGTTAATTTCTTTCTCTACTTCCCTGGTAGTGACCGTGTCAAAACTTCTCTGAACCTACATAAAATTACAGTTTTATTTTATTTTTTACTGTAGATCAAAGTATCTGCAGAAAACTTCCATTTAATTTATTCACATATTTTTTAAATGTAAACAATTTAAGTTCAGAATTTAAAAAGAGTTCAAATAAACTTTAAAGTTTTATATATATATATATATATATATATATATATAATTTGAATAAATACTGTATCATGTAGTATAGTGGTGTATTTGGCTAAAATAGTATTTTATTTAACATTAATTAACAATTATTCAAAGTTGCCATTATTGATCTATCCATTTATTTTTTGAACCCCCTGAATCCCTTTTTATGGTCACTGGGCTGCTTGAGCCCAGGTTTTAATGATATTGCAAAGGTGGAGTACGACCTGGACAGGTTGCTAGTTTGATGCAGGGTCACAGGGTCACAAGGGAGTATTACATTAAATTAATCTCTGAAACATATTTTAGGACTGTAGGAGGAAACAAACACACACACATACCCATGGAGAATCTGCAAAAGTACCAAGCTGGGATTCAGACCAGGGAGGCAAAAGTGAGGCAAAAGTGCTGACCACTACACCACCGTGCAGCCCTTACCATTATTTAAAAACAGCAACATTTTTACCAAATAAAAACATGCTTTTATTCAAATGTATGTATAATGTATCATTTTAAATTGCTGTACATGTAAGGGTCAGGGATGAGTTTAAGCCTAACAAGACCAGTACCCTCACACACATGAATTATATTCCAGTGCCAGGTCACCAGCAAAGCTCTAGGCTCATCTTTAATAAATACCAGATCTCTGACCTTGCAAGCCTGTTAAAAACACAGCAGGCTTGCTAAAATGAGGCAGAACAACAGCAAAGCCTGGGATCGCTTTTAAAGCAGAAGAAAGAATCTCTTTCTGTTTTTTTTTTTTCCTGTAACTAAGCAGTAAATATGTACGTAAAGGAGGCAACAACAACGGAGGAAAAGAGAAAATGGTTTCAGCCTGTGCTTGTGTTTTTGTTGCTCCACTAAGCACAGAGTAGCATCCCCCTAAGGCAGCCAGTTAAACCACATGATGGAGGACGTACCAGCCAATGGGGAGCGGGAAACCTAGTGACCGGCATTTCATACAGCCCAGGGGTGTGGACCACATGGGGCGGGCCCTGTGTGCAGAGGGGCTCCAGCTGAATGACAAGGCGGAAATATGTTTCATTCTTTTGCATAAAAGTAAAATCAATTTTTGATGGTTTTTGTTTAATATTCGTGAGACCTTTTATGAAACGACAGGTTGTTTTTTTTAAGTTTCTATAAATAAAACTCAGCTGCACCCCAGAGGGGACCTGGATGTCGGCTTGACATCAAAATTGAGTCAATATTTGATCCAATTAGTGGACGGCGTTATTTTTAACGTTTGTTTTCATTCCATTGTTTTAGTGTGAGAAATACATGAACAGTAGAAAGTCAATCTCACACGAAAAAACAAAATTAAGAATGCTGGGTAATATAGTTGACGTTCAATTGAAATCAATTTGATGGCTACATGTTAAACATCAATTTAATATCAAATTAACTTCCATGCTTCTTCTGTGTCTGAAGAATTTAGGCTTCATTAAATCTCATCTTAAAATTATACTTGATTTTTTCTTTTCAATTCACACTGAATTAGAATGGACCCAGAATTCAATACTGCTGCACAATAATTTAATAAAACATACAATAAATGATTTGTTGGAATAAATGTACTCAAAAAAAATCATCATGAAAGTTTTAGGAAGTATTTCCATCTAAATCAAATGTGTTAATACAGCAAAAAACATTTCTGTCAGGAGATCTGAATGTAAATATGTTGATGCAACAGAATGTATTTAAATCCATAAACCATTTATTCTATGCTTTATACCTGTCATCAGTTTTATTCATTTATTGGTCCAAATTTAAAATTCACACGACATATCGATATCATGATGTCAAATTGATATTAAAGTTTTGACGTCAATTTGATCTGCACATTCAATTTGTTTTTGACCTCAATTTGATGTCGTGCTTTGATGTTGATTTGAAACATCAATTGTCCACTGGGATGACAGACTTGTCTGGAAAAAACTAAAATAAAATCCTTAGATGTGTTAGCACTTTATGCAAGCATGTGAGGCTCCAGTAAGAGCTTCCTGCTCGTCATATCTGTTATTCAGTATTTTGCTCCACATATGTCAGTGTGATTCTCCATCTGTCAGGATTTGGAACATCTTCTCTCTGCATTCGTCTTTTTGTCTGTTATTCTCTGCAGCAGAAAATGCTCCAACATGTTCTGAATTCAGGTGCAGTTGGAGCTGGTCAGAGCTGCATGAGATACATTTGTAAAATAACCACTTTGAATAACCATGAATTCTTGAAAAACCAAAGATTCATGAGCAAAGTCGTCCCCATATTCCAGTAAAAATTAGGCGAGCAACGAGGAAACGCTGCATTTGTGAACTTATCACACGATTCCTCAAACAGGCGTTTTTTGTTCCCGCTAGTGAGAAAATCATCAAATATCACACTTTGGCACAATGTGACATCTCATAATCATTTGAAAACTTCTGTTTGATGTCCCCAACACGTGTGTTTTGGTTTTATTAGTGGATTTTTGAAAAAAGCCCCATAAGAGATTTTGTGCAGATAAAAAATGTTTGAATGTCTTGGATGAAACATTTTCCAGCTTAAATTTTCTAAAAGAAAAGCTTGTTGAACATCACACATGAGCTAATTCACGATGAGATGACCCTTTTTAGGTTTAAACCTCGAAGATGATGAGTTTTCTGCATGTTTTGTCCTCCTAAACTAGGTGCTGTGCGAGCCTCCAGCATCTTCCCCATCATGAGTGTCGGCCTGCTCTTTCTGGGGGGGCTCTGTGTGGCTGCCAGTGAGTTTTACAGGAGCAGACACAATGTCATCCTCAGTGCAGGAATCTTCTTTGTATCTGCAGGTTAGTCATTGCTTTAAGTGAATTCTCATCTTTTTTTCCCTCTCTTGAGTCGAGGAACAGTCACAGTTCCATCTTTTTGTTGCAGCAGGAAGAGTCATTTGTGGAACAATATTTTTTCCACGTTTTCCTTCTTGATTCACCCTTTTGCTTTAATGTCAGATAATTAGTGCTTTAAGAAAACAACAAAATCACAAATATTTACTATAAGAAAGAACGCACACTAAGAGTTGTCTGATTCTCAACATTTATTGTCATTTTTATTAGCACACTTGTGACCAAAGTGTTTTAGGTCTATTTATAGTTTGGTTGTGAAAAATGTCGGAATGGGAACTCAATAGAAGTGATGAATTCTTTTAATAAAAATGCAGTAAATTTACTCATAAAGACAGTGAGGCTGAGTGCTCATGCATAATAAATCACATGAATGCTGACACAAAGGATCCCAACACTATACAATCGTAATTGCTGATAATTGAGATGTGTTTTTTCCCACTGAGTTTTGTTGTCAACTGATGTGACCAAATTGGTAATTATTTGCCACAATAGTCAGGCGCTAATTTGTTTTAATAACTGTTTTTTTTCTGAATTCAACCACCCTGCATGAACTCTTTATTCTGCACCAACAATGGGGAACAATCTGCATCACAATTCTGTTCAGCTGCTGTGGGCGTTTACACTGACTTGAAAGAAACTGAAGTTGTTTCCCCATCATCTGTCTGTGTAGGTGCTCTCCTGCCAGCTTACAGCCCCTCACTTAATATTCCTGGTGCAACAAAAATTGCAAACAATATTGGAGCTTTCCAGCCATACCGTTTTGAGTCAGATACGAAGAAAACGAAGCCCAGCATATTTTCTTTCTCACAAATACAATCTTTTTCAAACAGCATTTTTTTCATTAAATCCAAATTTAAGCTTAATTTTCTCTGTATTTTTTCTCTATGGTCAGAAAAAGATCACAAGAACATGTTAAAAAAAACAAAACCAGTTTTCATCTATCTATGTATCTATCTATCTATCTATCTATCTATCTATCTATCTATCTATCTATCTATCTATCTATCTATCTATCTATCTATCTATCTATCTATCTATCTATCTATCTATCTATCTATCTATCTATCTATCTATCTATCTATCTATAAAAATGATTTTCCTGGTTAAATAATGAAGCATCTAAGTTTTTCTAAATGAGAATTTGTTTTCTGCTTCTCTTTTCTAGGCCTTAGCAACATTATTGGAATTATTGTCTACATCTCAGCCAATTCTGGGGATCCAGGTCAAAGTGACAGTAAGAAGTCCTACTCCTATGGCTGGTCGTTCTACTTTGGGGCCCTCTCCTTCATCATGGCAGAAATGGTGGGCGTTCTGGCTGTGCACATGTTCATAGAGAAGCACCGCAAACTGCGGGCCAAGTCCCGCACCGAGCTCATCAAGAAGTCTGCCTTCAGCCGCATCCCCTCCTATCGTTACCGCTTCCGGCGCCGCTCCAGTGTGCGCTCCTCTGAGGCCCCCAGCCGAGATGCGTCGCCGCTGGGCAAAGGGGGCTACACGGGCCCGGCCGCCTCGGAGATGCCCATGTACACGCTGAACCCACGGGAAGCCGGCAACGCCGGCACCAAAGCGTGCATGGGAGGGCTGCTCAACTCGGAGCGGGAGTTCCTTCAGAGCAGCACACTCGCCAAAGACTACAACAAGGACCCCAACCGGAGAACCACACCCGTCTGAGAGGTTCTGGCTGTAGATATCACCCAGTTAGAGTAGCAAAGATGACGATGAAGGGAAATTCAGAAGGGATGCAATTAAAAATTGGGGCAGAGTTATGCGGGTGGGAAGGAGTCTGACAAACCACAACTGTGAACTTTTAGCCTTTGAACTGTGAATCCTGAGCCCTGTGAGAGTTTAAGTGTGCGTCGCAGGCTTTGCTTTGATGGAGAAGTTGTTCCCAACTCCACTTCACCACATATCACTGTAGCCGCAACTCCTTATGTAAGAAGGCACATTCGGTGTGTAATTAATATTTTCTGACTTTTTCATAAGGAGTAAAAAAGGACTAACCAAAAAAAAAAAAAAAAAAAGCATATCGTGAGTGGTTTTTTGTTGGGGCAACTTCTTCTGAAAACAAAAATAATGAAAAAATGTGAAAAGACGAAAGAGGGAGCATACTTTGTGTGATCTGTGGTCTTTTGAGTTCTCTTCTATTGACTTTTTTTTTGTCAGCAGCAGTTGGATCAATGAAGGGAACAGCCTTAGATCTCCATGCTGACTCTGATTACAATACTGTTTAAAAGTGAGGAAGTTAAACACCTTAACATAGAATAGGAGCCATTTCAGTTCACTTTGGTGAGGAATATATCAAATTTAGGGCAACTTTTAACATTTTTCTGACGTTTGTTGTATATACGGATGGCTTTCACGCTGATCTTTCTAAACTGAAGATGAAGCTCATTCCTGGTCACATTTGACCTCCACCTGTCAAACCTCAAAGTGCGTTCACACCGGCAACACGCGTTCAAGCAGCCACTTCCAATGAAAGTCTTTGTAAACTAGTGTATACTAGCATTTCAATGATCCGAACCATTTCTGTTTCCTGTCCATTTTTCCAGCGCTCCGACATTTCGCACCGAACCTCTTTCAACTGTAGATGGCAGACATGCACTGGTAAACAGTAGAAGAAGAAGAAAGCCCCTCCCTGCATGCCAAATCAAAAGTCCGGTGTGTACGTAGCTTTAGACGTAACCTGGTGGAGGTTCTGACTTAAAGGGAGACTAAATGAAACTGATGAATCACTTTTAGACAGTATTGTTTAATTCATTGGTGCTTCCTTTCAACTGTGTTTTTCTATATATATTTTTTTGATTCTGTTACTTTCTATCTGAAACTTCAGAGGATGAGATATTTGTCAGTTAGCTTTCACAAATCACCTTTCGCCTTCCACGTTTGTCGGTGTGGCTTCATCTCATCCTGCACCCACCCGCGCACCTTCGCTCATCTTCCCACCCTGTATTCTCGCATCCCCTCATCTTGTAAAGGAAAACCAGCCAGATTTAGGTCCTGTCTTCCATCGGTGTCAATTCTAGACCAGCAAGGTTTCCTGAAGGTTCAGGGTACGGAGGAGAGACCGCTGAGCTGTGAATACTGTACTGTGAAAGGCGGTGCCAAATATGACATTCAACAAACTAGAAGGTGGACTATTCCTGTTTGCCCACTACCTCTTGATGATTATGTTTTAGATGAATTTAATACAAAGTTGTCTTTGCTTGCGAGAATGACTGTCAATCGTTCGGCTGCAGAAATAAAGCGGACAAAAATGCTCACTCCAGTCTAAGAGAGCATCTCTGCAACTGTTTGTTTGACCGAACAGTTTAAAGATAAGTGGAAAGAGGAGGAAAACAAAACAACAACAAAAAAAAACATTTGCACCCTTCAAAGCATTTGCTCCACCTATCATTCAAACTGTCCGTGCACAAATATGATCACACATGCAGAACATGAGCCTAAACCTGCTGTGTCTCCAAGATGTGACATTTACAGATAGTTAAGCTCCTGTGTGATCGGCTCATGTCTCAGCATTTTCCTTGCAGCTTTTATTTTTAATGGCTGTTCGGTCAAGGTGCAGAAAATTCCTACAATAGTATTGGCAACAGGTCTCTTTTTCAATGTAGTACACTTAAAAATGAGCATTTAAATTCTGCAGCAGATGTAGACCAGTTTCCTTCAGTAGATGTACCAGTGCAGGGAGATAAATGTATCCGTATCGTAACATAACTGCAACTTTTGAGGGCTTTCTTAAAATATTATAAAAGGTTTTCACATTGTATCTCTCTTCTATATAAAAAGTTGCAATTAGAAGATACACAGAAAAAGATTTTATCTAGAAAAAATGTTTTTGTGTTTTTACCAAAACTGGCCTTAGAGCCAATCAGTGTACAAACATATGAAGCACGGCTGTGCAGAATTCACAACTGCATTAAGAAATACTGTTGAATTCTGACTAATTTAAAGAATTTGGGTTCAATTTTTCAGTTGAGTAACATCAAGATCCTAAATTGTAATTTGATTTGAACAAAAGAGGAAAAGGTCCTACTGTAAAATTGAAAAAGTCATCCTTTGCAGTTCAATAATCCAATGACGTTTTTAAATTTAAAATAAAATGATTCAATATCCACCCACATAAATCACTGTCAGAATAAACAGAAAAGAAATGTTTATCCTCCCCCAAAAAATATCTTTTATTTGTAAATTTGAATGAAGTTGGATTATTTAAGAAAAAAAATGTGAATTTTTAAGAATGTTACAAATTTGCAAGAAACATTAACAGAAAAAAAGATCAAGTTTTATTTATGCCAAAAAAATTGAGCTAACTGCCCAGGGATTTTTTTTCTTGCTAAAAATGTTTTCTAGATTCTAAAAAAAATGTATTTGTTCTTACAAAAATGAAACATTTTTATTTTTAAAATGACAATTGGGAATTTATTAAATATATCCCTATTCTGGTTTTTATTTCTGTAAATGTAAAGGCAATTGTTTTAACAAAAACAAACAAAAAGCAACCTATTTATATTCAGAATTTTATTGTATTAGATGAATATATTTGACTTTTTTACAGGCTAATAAGTAAGAGGGATTTTTTCCTAAAATAAATGAAATCCAATTTAACTTCCTGTGGGTGGAGCTAAATTAACTCATATTCAGGCTTATGAAATAAACTGAAATGAATTATTGATAATTATTGAGAAGATTTAAATTGTTTTGTAGCCCTTATATAAAGGTGGCAGCTGTGATAGAATGAAAAAAGCCATAAAAATACAGAGCAGAGGAGCTGGAGTAAGAACATTAGTGTGTAGCAGAAAAGTTTCACATCATTCTTCCCATAATCCTTTTTCTGGGACATTGAATGAGTGAAACCCAAAGAATGTGAGGGTTCTTTTTATTCATTCTCTCCCAAAGCCATCATTGAATTCTTTTGTAAAAAAAAAAAAATTAAAAAAATAATAGAAAAGAAACAAATATAAAGGTAAAGAAACAATGCTGAGCTGATACCTCCATGCCCTGTTTTGACATTCATGACTTCTGATAAATAAAAAATGGTCTCAGTGTGAGCAAAACTGCTTCTTTTTACGATGCTGCTCTTTTATCTCCTGTATTTTTGCACCAAAAGCAAGACCCTAAAGGGACAAACGTGCATCGCTGTGGACCTGCTCGTGCTATCCTTCGTCTGTAAATATTAATTTTGCAAGCTAAAGACAGCCTCCGCTGCTGTTACAAGGCTGTGAAGTGGAGAAAAAAGGGTAGAGGAGAACGGGGGGAGGTTTTTTTTTTTGAGCAAGGGCTTTTAATTTTTAAAGAACAGGAGCACACAATGGCTTTTCATGCTCAACACTCCGGCAATGTCGTTTAGAGGGTGTAATGTTGGAGGGAGGGAAGAGACTTTAGCACGGAAACAACTGTTTTATAAAGCCGAGAGCGAAGATGTGAAAAACTAGGAGTTTGACCTGTCCTGCTCTGTTCTGTTCACATCAGACTAGATCACTTAAACTTAGATTAATTAGAGATAAAGAATTTATGTGCAAAAGATAGGGTGATTAAAAAATGAATTATATCGGAAAGTTTAGCTTCTTGATTAGATCCCACTTTCACTTACTCAAATGTAGGCTTTTATGTTTTTTGCGCTCAGCAGCCGTAGCTAGACGGGTCCCTCAGGCCCTCAGGGTCAGAACTGCCATCCATGAGCCATGCCAGCTTTGACCATTGAATCCATGCATGCCACATCCATTTGCTTCCAGCAGCTACATTATATCTGAAATCAGCTCTCAAACAGCACCCGCATCTCTATGACTAGTAGGGACTGGTGCATTAAAGACGCCTTACATGGGTGTTAGGGCCCTAAGCCTGAGCTGTTTTGATGTTTACTCCTATAGAGAGGGTGGTGCTCTTTGAGGCTGTCCACCATTGAACTTTGATACTCAAATATCAAGAAATATTGTATTATTAGTAAATATATATATATATATATATATATATTCTAAGGGTGCCATTGTGCAGAGACTAACTCTGTCACATTATACTTATTGCTGTATTCTTCTGGGATACGGGACTGATCACAAGCAGAGTTGGGATGCAGGACTGCTCGTGTTTCTCATGTATTATTCTAGTTTTATCGTCTACTTTGATGTAGTTGTGGGGTTGTTTTGATCACACTGGAAGCCTCGGACACACTGGAGAGACGGAGGACGAAAAACCCCTCATCCACCTGGTGCAAGAGGCAGGACAGTCACCGCTGGGAAACACACACTGACACGCATTTCGACGAGGCCGTTGGGAATTTTGATTCGAAATTGCGAAATAATGAAGCGACAACATGGATGGGCAAACACACATACAGCACACGCTCACAACCTCTGCTTTGCCCTTTGTGGTGCAAGGAGGGAAAGAAATCACTGTGTTATGTTTGATGTTTCTTCAGGGGGCAAAAAAAAAGGAGTAAAAATGTCCCTCTTGCTTTGATCCTCATTGGGGAAATACTCTGAGCCAGCTAATCAAACACGGACGATCAGCAGAACTGGAACTTTATTCAACCAACTCTGAGACTCGTGACACTTCTGGTGCACAGACACACTGACACAAATATGGCTGCTGTGTGAGGAGGGCTTCTCGTGCCTGCATGTTTGTGCGTGTTCACGTAATTGTGTGTGTGTGTGCGCGTGTGTTTGTGTGGTGTGTGCAGCTGGTCTCTCCTCACCCATGCACCTAGTGCCTGCCTGTCCTGCCTTCAGACAGTTCCAAGATCAGCCATAAGGCCTCCTGGAAAAACCTCCGCTGCATTCCCACGACCTGACGCGGTTACATTGGGATCAGTTTTAGAGCTAATCGCCTCAACCATTCCCTCAGCAGAAAACAGCCATACAAACTTACACAACTCTTTGACACTGATTTTTCCAGGATTTGTTCTTTTTTTCAAAATGTTTTTAATCTGAAAGTTTATCCTCAGCATTTAGTTTCCTTCCATTTCACAAACCATCTTTTCCACACTATATAGGTGCACCGTCAATGAATGGTCTATTTTCAACCTCATATCATATAGGTTTGCACTGAATTAAAAGGTGCATTGAGCGAGACAAAACAGTGGTATAGGTCTGTTGGTCAGGCAGACTTGCCTGCATTCACAGTAATTCTAGGGTTTGTTTTTAACGCACACTGTTTGTCCCTTTTGAAGTGTTAGCGGATCAGCAGTACCTGTAAATCCCAGCCTTGTTTGCAAGACGTAAAAAAAAAGACTGAAATGATTAAAACAAGCTTTACTATGACTTTGCTAACTTCTATCCTTGTTAGTAGCGGAAAAAAAAAATACAGTCCAATACTACTACTAATACGTTAGCGTGTTTACAAAAACATTGTTAGTTACAGGTAACCAAAAAAAGCACGACACAGCTACACATTAGCTACGTTAGCGTATTCAACTCCTAATCTTGTTAGTAACATGTAAAATTAAAAAAACAGCCCAATACTGCTACATGTTAGCCCCGTTAGCATATTTACAAAAGCTCCAAACATTGTAAGTAACACACTAAAAAACCACAGTCCGACACCTCTACACGTTAGCACCGTTAGTGTATTTACAAAAACTCCCAACTTTGTAAGTAACACGCCTAAAAAAATTAATGTCCGACACAGCGTGCCGTATTTATAAAAACTCCTACCTTGTTACTAACAAGTAAAAAAAACAGTCAGTGCTGGACATTAGCAACGTTAGCGTACAAAAACTCCTAACCATTAAATGTTAGTAACAGCATAAACCACATAAACAAATTCACAGTACACACAGTCACAACAGCCCAAAGTTGTTTGGAACTGATAAGGAAAAACAGACAGAATTCAGATATATAAAGTGCTCTGTATTATAAAAAGCACTGTCGTTTTTTTTTTTTTTTTTACACAAATAACAACGCTTTTAGGTGCGCCTTTTAGTGTGGAGAGTCAGGTATTAAAATATATATATAGATTATGCCTATACATTTAATTACAGGAAAAACAAAAGTAGCCAATTATTATTGAATTATTCCCGCTGTGACCTCTTGTTTACTTGTTTTTAATTCCAGATTTGACCCTAATGTCTACATTTAAGCTTTAAGCTTTCTCTGTGTTGATAATTTAACATAAACATCCAAAGGCCACCAAACGGTGAGACTCGGCGGCTTAGATCCTACATCATTTTAATCATCAGCAGCTGGAATCTTGAAATTCTATGGTGAATCGTTTACAAACAGATTGGCTGAGATTTTATGCACATTTGCAGAGAAATCCGAGCAAAAAAAAAATCACAAGACATTATTCAACATGAATTGTAATTATTTTTCTATGATTCACATTGTAAATATGAATACTTATTCATTGCTGTTCATTGAGCCAAGTTAAAAGAAAGCTACACATTAGATACCAGATTAATTGTACATTTAAAACGTTTCCCTGATTGGTCAGTTGATTTAACCGAAACATTCATTCTATGTATTATTTGAAGTGAAACCAAAGTAGCTGTTTCACGGTTAAAGAACAAAGAAAACTGCTGGGATACAAACAGGAAGTTTGGGGGAAATTTCTTCTTAACATATGTAAAACAATCGAACAGAAATGTTTTTCCAAACTGAGGAGAAATGTTTCTTCCTTCATTGATGGGATTGAAAAGTCACCCTTCTGGATGACTAATCTTAATCTTGATGATCCAATCTTATAGTTTCATCATATTCCAGATGTTTTATGGCAGTTTGGAGCTGCAGCACATCCAACTGTCAAAGGCACACCGCTGAATCATCTAATTACTCTCAAATCTCAAGAGTTAGCGGTAACTTTTGTGGTTGGATGGCTGTGTCACTCAACAGGAACTCCACAGCAGAGGCCTCCACGCAATAAGGAAATATGTTGAAATAATTTAGGAGAAAAACCGGAAATCTTAGTGCTTCGCCTGCTCCTAGTTGCAGGTTTTATTCTACATCTAAACCACAAACATACAGATACAGGTCAGAGCGAGCAACTCAACACACACTATCCAGAAGCAAAGGATTATCTGCTCTGTTTTCACACCGAAACATCCTGAAATCTCCTGGTTAGACTCCCGGCTGAGTGATCGCCACAATAATTTGTTTTTTTCTGACTTTTGTGTTCTCACCTGTGTGGATGGTATGGAAAATCAAGGTCGCCCTGCTTATGAGATTCTCAGCCGACTAACAAACATCTCAAGTTTAGTACTTCAGTGGCAATCGACTGTAAACTGACTATGTCCATTTGAATCTGATCTGAGGACTGTTAGAGAACAAACAAACTCAGGAGACGAGTCGCTTGCATTGTATTCCTCAGTTGGCCTATTGATTTGTGTTTTGCAACAACTTGAAATACTACAAGGTGTGTTGCACATGTAGCATTGGCCTCGTAGCGTTTTTTTCTTCAAGGGAACGCGTCTGGCAGGCATTGTAGCAGTTTGGCTTAAAGATGAAACCCTTCAGATGGAGATGAGACTAATAAATAGAAAGCAGATGTTGCTCTGCGTGTCGCCACATTGGGGATTGTGTTGCTCGAGCGCCAAAAGTGAAAAACGAGCGCCTCCAGTCAAAATGTGCCGTTTCTTGAGGGGAAACCCCCCTCCCAGTGTGGGCGATAGAAGGTTTCAGCTGAAAGCGTGGTTGGCGGGTGGTTGCAGCTTTGACATCCTCCTCCACCCTCAGTACCCTCTCTGAATGCACACGCTTGCATGCACTCACATCTGTCTCTTCTGTCCACGGGAACACCGACTGCACCTCATGCACACAAACACAGCCGCACACAGATAACTGCCAGCCAGTTTCACTTTACACTTTATGATGTAAAACTCAGAATAACAGCCGTCTGACACGGACGACATGCTGTGAAGAAAAGCACACTTTTCCTTACATGGTATGAATATGATGACATATATGAAGAGTATTATATACAGTATAATAACTAGAAAATAAAGAATCACCTTTTCAAAGCCACTGTGATGAGTTTCTTTTGTGTTCCATTGTGTTATGTTGTTGTGTAGGATGTTTTTTGCAAATACCACATGTTTGTGTTTCAACTAAAATATATTTTTCAACAAAACAAATTCCCCAATAATCTGTAAATTGTTATTTTAAAACAATCCTGTTCCAGCTTAAAGTGCTAAAAAAAAATAAAAAGAGGAAAACAGAATCATTTTCAGATTAAAAATAACTTGAATTGAAAATTATTATTTTTTTTATTTTCAAAAATTCTTACCTTATTATGAGTTATCACACTTTAATTTGAACATTCTATCTTTTTTCATTATAATCTGTTTATTTTACACTTCTTATTTATTTTGATGTTTTTTGTTTGTTTTTTTTGCATTTTATGTGTGTCTTTCATTGTGAGGCGTCTGACCTAAATTTGAGTCCTCAACACAATCTGCCTTTTTCTAGAATTATGCCTTCATTTGGAAAATTCAAACTTTTTTCTTGGTGTTCTGCCTTTTTTCTGAAAATTAAAGTTTTTGCTGAATTCTGCCTTTATTTTGAACAATCAAACATTACTCTTAGCATTCTAACATTATTCTATTAATTTTTATTACAATTGTTGATTATGTTTTAATTCTTAGATTTTTGACCTAAACTCAAGAAATCCAACTTTTTTGTATTTTGACTTTAATCTGAAAATTCCAAACACATTTCTTGCGTTTTGAATATACTCCCTGTATGTTTTTAGTAATAATGATAGCTGGATGTGGCATCCAAATACTGAAGGGTCATTTTTATGCTGCATTCACACCGGATGTGATTTGGGTGTCAAATCCATGTCTGCCGTCTCTCTTTTAACAAGCGTCAAATGTACTGTTCGATGCCTGCCCTAAAATGACCTCGTCGCCTTGACACCCCGGCCACCGAGCAACCGCCAAAGTTTTTCTGGATTTCATTCGTTGCCACATCATGGAAAACATGGATGATGTTGAATGAGTAGTTTGGGTTTGTTTGCTTTGAAACAGTGACAGGCTGAGGACCTTTCCAGAGTGTATCCCTAATGGTAACTGGGACAGTCTCCGGCAAACCCGCAATTCCAGCGGGTTAGGAAAATAAATGGAAGTTCAGGACAAAAATTCCTGCATCAAGCAACCATATTGGATTTGTTTTTCAAACCGTTGATCAAGTCACTAAAAGATGTCACATGCCCAAAGCTAAGTCCCTGATTTGTTGACCTGCCGTCAACCTCACCGCTACCCAATTTTGCAAGTTGCACCAAGCCGCTCAAATTGCGCTGCTGCTGGACTGATATGCCGCGCCCACCGCAGAAATCACGCCGCAGAACCTCAGACCACATTTGTACATTGACTTAACATTGACATTCAACGTCTGTGCCACGCGAATCCTGTCCGATGTGAATGCAGCGGAACAGCGAGTACATTTTCATTTCATGAGATTTTTACTTTTTTTTTTTCTAATGTGTATTTTTCCCACTAGAAGTCTGACTTTAAACCCAGATATCTGACTTGAATTCAGACGGTGGAGAAGGTAAGCATCTGAGCTGACGTGGAAGGATTCAAAAATGTTGTGAATGGCAGGTGATCAAAATGGGTAATAAAAGGTTCAAGTTGGTCTTTGTTAAACTGATGCACACCTCAATTCATTTTAAATTCACTTCAAATCAACCTCATAAATCCTTAAAATATTTACTTTTTCCATTTGGCCATAGGTCCTGCACAATTGTGACTTTTATTTCAGTTTATTCTCAAAACTCTACATTTTTTGTCAAACTTTCGGATTTAAAATAGTAAATAACGCCATACAATGACGTATTAGGGCCACTATAAAACAAAATAAAGAAATGAGAATAAAGTTAAAAAATTATGAGGAAAGAAGTCTAAATTTCACATAATTTAAGCTGTTCAAGTTTCATAAAAAGGCAACATTTCACAACACAAAAATTGTAAAATTATTTTACAAAGCCATAATTTTCCAAGAAAAAAGTCATGCTTTTTCACATAAAAAGTTGTAACGTTATGAAACTTGTAAATTTCCAAACAAAAAGTGAAGCAAGATTCTGGGGAAGTATCCTGTTCATCCAATTTTTCTGAATTGTCTGCAAAATATTTTAGGAACTTAATGCCTGATTGCTTTTTATTTTGAAAAAAGAATGAATTTTTCCTAATAAAATTGTAACTTTCGAAGCATAAAATTAGGACTTTATTGTTGTTAAATATTGAATTTTTCTTTCCACAATTTTACAACTCTAATGTCATAACAATTTGACCCCTAATACCCCCCTAATAATTTTACAACAATATTCCTATCAGTAATTTACGTTTTTCTCATAATTTTGTGACTATTTCTTAAAATTTTGACTTTAAAATTTAACAACTTTATTTTTGTAAAATTTAGATATTGTTTCTCATAATTTATTTTTTGTAAAACTTTGACTTTTTCTTATAATTTCATGGCAATATTCTTGGTAATTTGTTTAAACTTTTTTTTAATTTACAACTTTATTCAGAAATGTCTTTTTTTCTTCTTATATGGTGGCCCCAATACTCAGTTGTAATATTTTACTTTTTCTTTTCCTTTTTTTGTAAACTACAATGTAAAAACTTTGGTAAACTTTTTACCATGCAGAATGTTTCTTGAACTTTGTCAAAAATGTGTTCCTCAAACAAAAACATCCGCTGCACCTTTGCACCACATAACGGTATAGTCTCAATTTTTGTCTGTTTTATTTTTGTCATCTTTTCACTGCTTCCTGACAAAAGGAGAGCGATGTGACCTAAAATCTGTTGACCCTGAAGAACTCAGATGAAAAAACTTTGTCTATTGCAGTGCGTATGTAGGGGGTTCCACATAAAATTGGAAAGATGCAAAAAGCAGTCGAGTTCGATGTAAGTTTGTCCTTTGAGCCTCATCTATATGAAAAAAGCCCAACTTTTCTCCTCATCCAGCTTCTTCCTGCTGCTCTGATCCTCTCAACCCCCCGCCCTCGTAACAATGTCCTCTTTTGTCAACCCTGCCCACCATCCAGCAGCACGGCTCTGTCGTAATTGCTTTCTTCAGCTCCATTGGCCCAATACAAGAAAACGTCCCTGTTATGTTAATAGCCAATAAAAGACATGAAGGATTCACAGTGGGAGATGGAGATCAAAACCGTTTTAATGCGCTGCTCAGGACAGTTATGTAACGCGTCCTCAAGGTCTGCAGCTAACATTTGTGTCGCAGAAAAAATAGTGTGGACAGGCGACGCACAAAGTTCTATGTTTTGTTAAAAAATCCTTGTGTTTTTGGGGGGAGATCTTTAATTGTGTGTCTCCCAGAAATTGTGGCTAAGCGTTAATAAGATGAGATCAACAAGAACAAATAGGAGTAAATATAACATTTAAGTTTGTTGTTTTAATCTTTAGCAGGCTGGAACTACTTTACAATTTGCTTCAGTCATTTTTAAAAATATTTTTGAGGCAATGTTTGATAACCAATCTGATTAGTTTAATCTTAGTATTTTTTTTTCATAGATATCTATTTTGATTTTACTTCTCAATAATTCCACAATGAACATGAACAAAATGCAATCAAACAGTTTTTTCATGTTTTAGAACAACAGATCAAACATGTAGAGACAAAATAAAAATGTATTGACCCACAAAGAAAGCAAAGACATGGTCAGAACAATGGGAATTCTGTCTAAAAAATCAGCGACGCTCCAGTGAAAAATACCGTTCCAAGGTTTAAATGAAAGGGTTATCATAATTATGTGTTATAATTCTTTCTAAGTTGAAACCTTTGTGAAACCATCACATCAAATTTTGAATGAAAACAATGCTAATGGGAGGTCGGTTCCATTCCTGCGTCATTGTGATGTGATTGGCAAACTCCTAGGTAAGTTTAGGGACTACTGAGAACAAAAACAGTTATGTTTTTTATGAATGATCACTTTTGACACTTTAAAGTTTTTTCAGTGAAAATTATCTCACTTTTCTTTCATTTGCTGTGCAGTTTCAGTTATTTTGATCCACTTGTGTATCTATAATAAACCCAAATTTTTGCCTGAATATAGGTTTTTGTAGCTGCCTTGACATTGCCCCTGGTTTCTAAGCAGTGGAAATTAAAATCATTTATACTATAAAACTACTTTAAAACATTGTACAGCTGGAAATGAAGGCATTTTAATGGTTGCACTCATTAAAAATTGCGCATGCTCTCAGAGGTAAATAAAACAAAAAAGGGGAACCTGGAATGGTTTTAACTAAGAAACTACCATTGTTTTTTTTTTTTTCTTTCAACATATACAACAATGAAAAACAATGAAAAATAGACTATGTGTTCCATTTGACAACAGAAAGTTGTGTCCAATAAAAATATTCAGCCTTAAATGTGTGGTTTGCTTGGTTGCAAGAGACCAAATCAAAACATAAAAGTAAAATTTTAGAATAAAACACACAAAACAATGAATTTTGCTGACTTTAGTCTTTTTCAAAGGAAAAAAATCACTCTGATACTTTAGCACCACCGTTATAGGACAAACCATTGATGGAAAGCTTTTAGTGGAGAGAACCAAGGCCTTACTCGCTTCTGCTTCCTTTCACTTCTGAAAGACTCTGGATCACAGCATTCCCATCGTTAATAAGACATTTTATGCATATTTTATGTTACAATGGTGATTTGCATTCTGAAACGTGAACTTTACATTCTCCTCGCAGCTCTTTGTGGCCGTACAAAAGCAGAGCCTTGAGCTAAATGCTGATGCCTGTATGCTAATGTGCACTCTGCCACTGACCTGACTGACCGAGAGTATGTCATGAGGTCTGCAGATGGGTGCTTTTAAAGCAAAGCAGAGAAAGAAAGTTTTGGGCTCACCAAGAAAAAATTAAATCTAATATCTGTATATATATATGTACATATATGTACAAAAGTGAAATATCCTATTTCATTTTTTTCTCTATATCTGGTAAGAGACCATATTCACAGAGGTAGAATAATTCATTGATGTGGGTATTTTAAGAATACGCACCCACAAAGCTCAGGATTTAAAATGATTTAAAGACCCGCTTTGATTAAAATTGTGTTTTTGGTGTTTTTAACATGTTCTTGTGGCATTTCTCTGAATATGGGGAATATAAAGAATATAAAGAAATTGAGCTCAAAATTGGATTTCTGAGAATTATTTATTCAATTGTTGAGAATCAGGGGATGAAAAATGCAGGTGTGACGTGGAAGCTTTTTCCTCGTCTGATCTGGTATCTGGTTCAAAAACTGTACGACTGGATAGCTCGCTCAGATATTTCTCGCCATTTCTTTTTGCACCGGTAATGTTAGGTTGGGGTATGAGAAGCTGCAAGCTAGTGGGAGAGTGGTAAACAGATGGAGGATGGGAAATAGGGGTGGGGTTGCTCTGCGCCAACAGTCTCATTAGGGACGATGATAAATAAAAAAATGTCCTATAAAGCAACACAGGTTTTTAGATTGTGGTTTAAAAAAATAGCATAATCCTGATTAAAAGTTCATTGGAACACTTTTAAAATAGATCAAGATGATCGGAGTGGGACTTTTTTCAGCAGAATCCTGGCTAGGTAAAACAATCCTTGATTTACAAAATAGCACTGTGGCAATTACAGCTACATTTAGAGTTTTAGTCATGAAGCCATCTTTAATAAAACAGTGCTGTTACATGTACCCTGTATTTCTACCAGAGAAAAAAAATAAACTGCATCCACTGCAACCTGACAAAAATATGTTTACGGATGAGAAATACACACGTGGACAAAATTGTTGGTACCCCTCAGTTAAAGAAGGAAAAACCCACAATTCTCACTGAAATCACTTGAAACTTACAAAAGTAACAATAAATAAAAATTTATTCAAAATTAAATAATCAAAATCTGCCATCACTTTTTTAATTGCTGATTAACATAATTAAAAAAAAAAAAAAACTAATGAAACAGGCCTGGACAAAAATGAAGGTACCCATAACTTAATATTTTGTTGCACAACCTTTTGAGGCAATCACTGCAATGAAGCGATTTCTGTATTTGTCAATGAGCGTTCTGCAGCTGTCAACAGGTATTTTGGCCCACTCCTCATGAACAAACTGCTCCAGTTGTCTCAGGTTTGATGGGTGTCTTCTCCAAATGGCATGTTTCAGCTCCTTCCACAGATGTTCAATGGGATTCAGATCTGGGCTCATGGAAGGCCACTTTAGAATAGTCCAACGCTTTTCTTTCAGCCATTCTTGGGTGTTTTTAGCTGTGTTTTGGATCATTGTCCTGTTGGAAGACCCATGACCTGCGACTGAGACCAAGCTTTCTGACACAAGGCAGCACATTTCTCTCCAGAATGCCTTGATAGTCTACAGATTTCATTGTACGTTGCACACATTCAAGACACCCTGTGCCAGATGCAGCAAAGCAGCCCCAAAACATTCCTGAGCCTCCTCCATGTTTCACCGTAGGGACAGTGTTCTTTTCTTCGTATGCTTGGTTTTTGAGTCTATGAACATAGAGTTGATGTGCCTTACCAAAAAGCTCCAGCTTGGTCTCATCTGTCCAAAGGACATTCTCCCAGAAGATTTGGGGCTTGTCAACATGCATTTTTGCAAATTCCAGTCTGGCTTTTTTATGATTGTTTTTCAGCAGTGGTGTTCTCCTTGGCCGTCTCCCATGAAGTCCACTTTGGCTCAAACAATGACGAATGGTGCGATCTGACACTGATGTACCTTGGCCTTGGAGTTCACCTTTAATTTCTTTGGAGGTTGTTCTGGGCTCTTTTGATACAATTCCAACGATCCGTCTCTTCAATTTGTCATCAATTTTCCTCTTGCGGCCACGTCCAGAGAGGTTGGCTACTGTCCCGTGGGTCTTGAACTTCTGAATAATATGAGCCACTGTTGTCACAGGAAGTTCAAGCTGTTTAGAGATGGTCTTAAAGCCTTTAACTTTAAGATGTTTATCTATAATTGTTTTTCGGATGTCCTGGGACAATTCTCTCCTTTGCTTTCTGTTGTCCATGTTCAGTGTGGTTCACACCTTTTCACCAAACAGCAGAGTGACTACTTGTCTCCCTTTAAATAGGCAGACTGACTGATTATGTTTGGTAACACCTGTGATGTCAATTAAAGGACACACCTGAGTTAATCATGTCAGTCTGGTCAAATAGTTTTCAATCTTTTATAGAGCTACCATCATTTTTGTCCAGGCCTGTTTCGTTGGTTTGTTTTTTTTTAATAATTATGTTAATCAGCAATTCAAAAGTGATGGCTGATTTTGATTATTTAATTTTCAATAAATTTGTATTTATTGTTACTTTTGTAAGTTTCAAGTGATTTCAGTGAGAATTGTGGGTTTTTCCTTCTTTAACTGAGGGGTACCAACAATTTTGTCCACGTGTGTAACTGTTGCCCTTTACTACCAAAAAACCATACTTTTTAGGGCTTTTTGGTAAGAAAGGGGTTTGTAGTCGTTTGAAACTACACCAACAATTTTGATGGCAGTACCACTCTCATGCTGCCTGCTTAGCCTGTCATCGTCCAAAATTTGAAATTAGTAATTCAATATGTCTTCAAGGAGAATTGTGTAATATTTTTCCATATTGATTCAACTTTTGAATAAAAAAAATACTTACATGTTTATGGCCAACGAAAAGTGTTGTGTTTGATGGTGTCACATGCCGTCCACTAATTAAGAAAACAAATAATCCTACAAAGCAACATCTAATTGTTACTGTGTTTAATGACTGAGTAGTGAAAGCAACCTAGTTCAAATGACAAAGGGATATTTGTTCAAGAGGAGCAGCTGTACCATTTTCCTCCTTTTCTGCTTTCTTCCTGCATCCCTCCATCCACCCACTGCTTTCACAATGGTGCGGTAAGCCAGAGAAGATAGGGCAAATCCCTCCTCTGAGCAGAGCAGGCAGAAGAGCACGAGTCAGAGCAAGCAAAGGAAGAGGGCTGAGTGCATGCCATTTTTCTGCCCTTCTTTCTTCATTCAACTGGATCCAGCTTACATTTAACCACTGCTGGCCTCACTTTAATACATGTGTATGTTTTATTTAATCTACCAGCTAAGAAACTCAACCAATTCAAATAGAAACCAACTTAACTATTTTGTAAATCATCATATTGCAAAACTGCAAAGGTATTCAGTAATATTTTAAGGGATTAATGACATTTTAAGTTATCGAGAAAGTTGTTAGATCTTTATCCATTCCCCGCCATGTCTGCTACCCAGGAAAAAATGACTGAAAAAAAGGCTGTTGCCTATTTTAGATTTAATTATTTCACATGTATTCAGTGTGATGGTAATTTTTGACACTATAGCCACAACACTTCAGTCTAAACTAATTTAATTCTGCTTCAATAAAAAATAAAAGCAAATATACTTTTAGAGTATTTTTATATCTTGTAGGACAACTCTTTTTAAGCTTGTATGGTCAAGTAAAACTTTACAGCAGCACCAAAAACACAAAAATTGGAAAATTGGTCTTTTGTCTCCCTCTAGTGGTGGATATTGGTTGCACAAGCACAGATAGAAAATTTGAATGAAAAGTTGCAGCTTTTATGGAGGTCCACAAGAGACTAAATTAAATATAGGTAAAAACGCAATCAAATAATTAACTAAAACTGTAATTAATCATTAAAACTGGCATTATATAAATAAAACTGAAAATAAATAAATAACTGTTGAAATATATGTGGCATTAAAATATTAAAATTGCCATCAAAAAGCACATTTAAACATTTACTAACAGATTTATTTTATTTCGTGGCCAGTCTTGGATATAAGAGACAAATTGAAATAAGCATCTAACATGAAAGATGTAAATAAATGTGTCATTAGTTTATCAAAGATTGGAAATAATTCTTTAAAATTGTCATTAAAGTGTCAATATTAAAGTAAAATTTTAAGTTATCTAAATAACATTTATTTATTTCATGATTTAATTGACACATTTCATGATTTAATGACACATTTCAAGATTTAATGAATGATTTCATAGTGCTGTTTGCAGCATTTCATTGCGTTATGTGTCAAAATTTCCAGTCAAATTCAGAGGGTGTGGCTAATTCAGATCATCTGTCCTCCATTGCTTTTGCATGGTTTGAATCTCATCATGGCGCAGAACTGCTGATCTCATGAAACGTATGAAATTTATTTCAGTTTTTTGGGGTTTTGTCTGGCACCTCACACACATGCCAGATTTAAACATTGTTTTGGCGAAATGTAGAACTTTTGTGAGGGTCGCTTAGTCAAATTTCCTTCTCCGTCCACGTCCACGGGAATTAATAGTCATAATAAATATACATGAATCAATAAATATGTCATGAAATGCGTAAATGGGTTTTTTAATGCCAATTGTAACATTTGAATCCCAGTTATATGTCAATATATATTTATTGATTTCCATTTTTTTAGTTTGTAATGCCAATTTAAAATAATTATTTAATCTTATAATTAATTATTTATTGGTGGATATATTTATTTAATATTGTCTCTTCTGGACCTCCATAAGCATTTTTTTATTCAACTGCAATTTCTAATGTGAGTCTGAAAATCAAAGGTTTTTTGTATGATCCATGACTGAAAGTTATGTTGTAATCATAATTACTAATTACTTGTACGTCCTTTTAAACCTATGGCACCAAACAGACAGATTCTTTTTTTTTTTTGTAATTGTTTATATTTTTGTTTAATTTTTTGAAAATAATAAGTCTACTCTGGCAGAAACCGTACAAACAAGAGCACCTATTCAGGATTCCGAATAAATTTGCGGTGTTCCCACAGTACCTGTCGTGTTGAGCAAACAGGTGCCTCGAGCAGAAAGATGCTGCCTTTACTGTCAGGCAAAAAATAGGACATTTAGGCTCTCCATGAAAACGACAACACAAAACTTTAGGTAAATGTTGTTTTAAAACATTTTTGACAAAGAAATATCAAGTCTTCCCTTTTTTTGGTTAAGATTTACTTTTTTCACTTTTAAAAAGTTTTGCTTTAGTGGCAAATTTAAGCACCTTAATATATGAAGAAAAAATCTGAATTTTTGTTGCAAGGCGATCTGCAATTTAATATTTCATTCTTAATCATTTTTCTAACATAAGCTGCAGAAGCAAGTGTTGTTAATATTTAGCTGTAGTTCATTTACATCACAAGAGAAAAGGAACGGTTGCTTTGAATAAATACTGTTCAAACATGAATTCCTTTTTATAGTCTTTTTTAAATGTTTATTTAGGATTGTTTTTTTCCACAAAAACATTCTAAATTCCTGTTTTAAAAAACATTGGGCCAAAAAACGTTGCATGATGATTGGAGCCGTGATGTACGAGGGTTGCCTGAATGTAGCACGAGCTCGTGCGTGCACCGTGCTGACGAGTCGCTTGCCTGTAGAAACAGCTGGTGGTTTCTGTCAGCGAACTCGCCGGATTTAAGGCAACATTAGCGCGAATAAAAGTTCCCAGTTGACTCGAAAGTGACCCAAAACGCTGTGGTTTGAATCCTTGTTCCTGTTCCTCTGGCAGCCGGAGCATGTCATCCCGCGAGGGCCACTCTCCCGGGCGGCGTTTCATTAAACGCCCGGTGTGGTAACGGCGTTCGACTCCGCCGGTTGCTAGCTAGCCATCTTTGGGGCAAACGTCGGAATTGACTTTTTGCAGTGGGAGAAAAGGGGCTCGTTTTAGTGGCTGTGGGGCATTCTGGGATCGAACTTTTAGTCCGGGTTCACCATGGCGCACATTCATTATAAGTTCTCCTCTAAACTCAGCTACGACACGGTGGTTTTTGACGGCCCGCACATCACGCTGACTGATCTGAAGAGACGAATTATGGGTCGGGAGAAGCTCCGAGCCGCAGACTGTGACCTGCAGATCACTAATGCGCAGACGAAAGAAGGTAAAGGAAGCTTCTGTTCTACTTTATCATCATTATTAGTAGTAGTAGTAAAATGCATTTATTTGTTTTTTTGCTTCATTTGGAAGCTTTTATTTTTCAAGCACAAGTTCTGAATGTAATCACGTGGTTCCGGTTTTTAACAGCTGTTCATGTTTTTTTTTTTTAAATAATCAAAAATATTGTTCTTTAAGAAAACTTTTCACACACATAATATTCAAAACGTAATATTAACCCAACTTGGTTTTGAATTCTGCTGCAATGAAATGTATGCCTTCATTTTTCAAAAATTAAAATAAACAAATTTGTTTAGCTTTAACTAGCGGGGACCAGAATAACTCATTTAATAAATGAAAACATTCAATATAAATTGCATTTATTTTTACATTTTAAAATATATTCCCAAACTAAGTGAGCATATGACGCATTCTACTAAATAATTTGAATTAATTATTTAAAAGACAGATTGAAATATTGAAATTTGAATTAAAACGTTTGGGTGGAAAAAAGAAAATAAAATCAGAATTTTAAAACAAACATTTAGACAAGCCTGGAATTTCTTTTTTAATGAAATTGAATAAAGCGATAAAAGCGGTTGTGTTTCAAATTTGCTCACAGTCTTCATCTCTTTGGTTCAGAGTACACTGAGGATGAGGAGTTGATTCCCAAAGGCTCTTCCGTTATTGTCAGAAGAATTCCCATCAGTGGAGTGAAGTCCAGCTCCAGCAGCAAGACTCAGAACACGTAAGTGTGTTTTGGGGGTTTCAGCGGGTTGGTTCCTAGGCCGTTATTAGAGTGGAAATCCCTGCAATAGCTTACTCCACCCTGCATGAGTAAACTGAAAAGTGGCTCCAAAGAGTCTACCTGCAGTTGTGCAACGCTGCTTTCAGACAACTGCACCAAAAGCAAATGTTGAGTCAAAAATATTTGACTCAGGCATTTAAAAAACTACAAGAAGTACTTCAAAATGTACTGCTAACTTGATTCCCGTACCCAATTACATTTTTTAATTGGCAGCTGCTTGGAGTTTCCTTTTAAAGTTTCATCCTGCATCTTTCATCCTTTCTTCTTCTACTGTTCACTAGCGCATGTCCGTCACCTGCAGTAGCACGGTGCGAAAATTGCTCCAGGCTTTTCTTTCACAGCTCTATTCTGATATAAGAAAGGTTTGTGCTGTGTCCAGATTGCTTCCGTATCCTTAAGGCCTTTTCCCGTCCCCACATTTATCCCATCAAGCCGAGAGAGATGGAAAAACTGTCTTCAAGTTTGGATGTTACTATCACTTGATGACATCATCACTAGTTGTCGGTCATTTAAGTTAGCGTGTAGCTAGCTCGAGAACTACGTAGAAACTTTGGTTTTATAACTTTAAAAAGTCATGCAAAAACTTAATTTAAATGCAGACGCAAAAATCCTTTTCCGCCTAGGACGCCATGCAGCCCATGGCCTTGCCTGGCTACGCGTTTTGAACATAGAGCTGGAGAACGGTTGTGAAAACTTGCAAAGCAATGCGTGAATGTGAGAGTTTTGAAGACAGAAGCCCGAAATGTGCGTCTACATGGACTTCTTGTTGGCAGTGGTCGCTTGAACACGCGTTGCTGACCGCGGTGTGAACGTAGCTTGAGGATTAGCAGATATTAATGGGGCTTTCACAGCTGAACTGTGGGTTTTATTTTTAGAGAAGCACAGCAGCGAAACAGCGTTCAGCCCCGTCAGCATCACACAGACGGGCAGGGAAAAAATTAGTTTTTTTTTTCTTTTTATCTATTGGTACAGAAAAATGCTTTCATTTTTAAACTACATTTTAAAGCTATCACAAATCCATGTCACTGTGACATTACTCGCAGATAAAAAGATAAGCAGAGATGCAGCTGTTATTACTGAGGAAACAGGAAACTGAGACTCTAGAGTGAAAGTCAGATGCTTTTTTACACCAGGAGCTTTTTTACCAACTGCCCCCCTTTGCGTAAGGGTTAATGGTTTGACCTAAAATGATCTAAATGACTGATCTGTTTTTGAAATGACCATAAATGCCTTATTGTTTTTATCAAAGACCTATCTCGTCTAATGAGTTTTTGCTTTTTTTTTGTCTTTCAGCGAGCGATCACATGGGCAGGCTCAACACATCTATGGGGCCAGCAGAACCGTATGTATTCAATCAAAACCATGCAGCCCCACAACACCAATCTGCTTCATATATTACTTTAAAAGTATCTCCAAATTATTGCTAAAGTTTATTTTAAGAACATGTTTTGCCAGAAAAGCCCAACCCTCTTAACTGCAAGCAGGCATTTGGTTTATTGACATCATACTTATGACCAAAATTTGAATTTAGTATTTTATTGACAAATTGTTAAAAAAACACAGAGGACAAGAGGAAGTCTTTATATTTATGATATTTGAAGTAAAAATTAAAATCAAACTATGACAGTATGAGTTTATACAGAAAGCAATGACCTGCACTTTGTAGAAAATGTGAAACAAAGCTGTGAAAGTTTTGAACATTTATTTTACAAAAGTTGTGAACAAATTAACTTTTTCTAATTTTTTTATTGATACTAATTTTATCTGCACCAAACTTTCAATACTCTTAAAATTGGAAATAGCTTAAAGATATTGTGTATATTTATGATTCATATCTTACTTGGGATGTTCCAGTCTGATCATTGGAAATTGGGCCCGATCAGAATCGAGTTTCAGAATCGATCGGAATTGAGTGATCCAACCCAATCAGAGATTGGATATTTATTTTATTGTTATGATCAGCGCTGAATATTTCACAGTTATTATCAGAGATAGACACTCTACTGCATATCAGGAACGGGTTACGACATTTTATTGCCGTAAAGCGCAGCAGAACTAGCTTGAGCCGTAGGCGCAAAGTTAGCCACATATTCACAGATTTGGACTTCTGGGCTAAATAAACATTTTAAACCGACATCAAGTGTCTTTTGCGTTTTCTCTTAACTTGAAGTGATTAAAAATAGAAACTCATAATCATAAAAGGTTACATTGATATGAGCTAGTCATGAAAACGAATCCCTAAATCCTACAATCCTTTACTTTTTTTGTACATTTTTTTAATGTAGCTGCTACTAAAGTAAAATGATCTGCTCTCAGTGTTTGGTCATGATGGCAGTTTCATTCAGTATCTATGGGAAGGGGGAGCTGCCGAGGTGGGTCACACATTGTCATGCAGGCATGCTTTTCACAGCTGATAAGCCCAACTGTGTTGTTTTAAGATACTGACTCTGCTGACAGTCATGAGTGAGCAAGTGCGATTCAAATCACAAATGTACCAACTAACTGTTGCAATTCACTCATAAATTCCTTTTTTTAGACTTCATGATATTCTCATGAAAAAAATCAGTGTTCTATAGATGTACATTTCAAATTCTCAACTGTAAAGGAATTTTTGCACTGCTTTTTAAAACCGTTTGTGTTCAAAATAAGAACTACAATGGTTTTACTATGCTACATTCCTGCCATTCCTAATAATCAGTCACATATTTTATTATCTAATAAAAACTGGAATGTAAGCATTTACATTGTCATCAGTTTCCACTCAGCTGACCTGATTTTTATTTTCTTATTCTCTGGTTCTTTCTTACTAGGCTATTTTTCTGAAAACTTTAAGTCTGAGCTGAACTGCTTCTATTACTTTTTGTTTTTCTTCCAATAAAGTAATTTGCATAAATCTGTGTTATGTATTGAATTTTCTTTTTTTTTTTTTTTTTTTTTTTTTACAATTCTAGAGAAATGTTCAAAGTTCAAATAAAAGTTGATACTGTTATGAAACTTCTGATTTCTGTCAGTTTCATTTAAGTTAAAGTTGATCTATTTATTATCCCAGAAGGGGAAATAATTGAGGATAAATGTATTAAACCGGCCTCGGTATTTAGAATATTTATTCAAAAAAGGACAATTTCATTATAGTTTCAGAATAATAAGATTAGTCACAACTTTATAGTGGTTAAATAAATAAAATGTATACCATGACTGTGTTCTAGAAAGTATTAAAGTCTATTTGGTTAGATTTAGCTAGTAGGGAGCATATTTTGAAACTATTCGCAGGTAATTTTCTAAATGAATATGTGCGACCAACAACAACATTTAGTCTTGGACACATTTAAAATTCGTGCAGCTGATGCAACAACGTGCATTTTTGACCGCACATATTACGTGTGGCCACTTATCAATTTTCATCAGTTTTTGTGCTGGTCGCACGGAAATACATACAAATAACAAACTGACGGTTATATGTAAAATAGGCTATTTGATGTATTAGTTGGTGTATGTTAACAAGCCAAATTAATTTAATGGAAAAATGCTCTATGCACTTGTGCAACAGATTAAAAAGATGTTTATCTCAAATGAACTTTGAAATGTATTTATTTATTAGAAATTATTAGTAATGAATTCAGAATGAACAAAGAGCCGTGATTGCTTTACAACATGGAAACGTGTTTGACATGTCAAAGCAGCTAAATTTACCCAAAAGTTTAACATTTAGCATTGATTATTGGTTATATTATTGATTTCACCATAGAAAACACCATTTTGAGTCCAGAACTTTTTTCTTTTTATCAGCACAGTGAGTTGATGATGGATGCCATTACCCAGACCATGCTAAGAGATCAAAACATTGAACTTCTTGTAGAACACAATTTTTAAAATAGGCAAAGGGCTTTACTGAGACACCAAACGAAGACTTTTAGCAAAAATTGAGCTTTTATTTAAAGGAAATCAAAAGGTTTCATGAAGACTGTTTTGATATTCATGTTATATAAAAACACTTGTTGTTGCAAAAATAATTGTTGGTTGCACTGGCAACTTTTATCAATGAGAATGAACTTTTGTTTTTGCACATTAATGTTTCCGACTGCTTGATGTGTTAAAATGCATTCTGTGTTTAACTATAGCAGATGGAGGACCAGAGTTCTACCAAAGCTTTATCTTTTTTTGCCAAGGTATGCTTCTTCTTTTTACCATTTCTATGTTTTGGATCCCATTGTGTGCTGATAGGAGCCCTGGGCTGACATTTGTTGGATCTGTAATAAATGTATGTTAATATGTTTAGATGCAGATGGCTAATCTGGTGGATGCAGATGTGCCAGAGGAGGATAAGATTAAGGTTATGATGAATCAGTCCAGCTACAGCACCATGAAGTAAGTTTAGCAGTGCTGTATTTTTATGTTTTGCTCTTTACTTTTTGGTGGTTGTGGTGACTTTTTTCTTAGCTGAATTACAAGGATTTTTAAACATTTGCAGTTTTTTAAATGTAATTGATTTTTTTTCTGCACCTGTGCAGGTTAACATAACCAGGCACACATTTATTGTGATTATCTGCAGCTTTTTATTCTTATTTATTCCAAAAAAAAAAAAAAAAGGAAAAAATATGTATGTAAAAATCTCCAAACTCCCTAAAAAATATCTTTAAAAAAAGACAAAATGACACTTGGAATGAGTTTGGAATGTTGGAATTAAAATTTACAGGTAAAGTTTTAAACAACAGTGTACCTCCATTCCGGTTTGTCTCCAGCTTGAACACAAAGCTTGGCACCGTCCTTCCAGAGAACTACACTTGTTTCCGCTGTGGAAATGCTGGACACCATATTCGAAACTGTCCAACCAGTGGGGTGAGCACAAATCATGCAAATCCAGGCTTGAAGTACCTCCTGGACAGCAACATACTTAGCCTTTGTTAAATTTGGACATACATGGTTTAAACTCCGATTGTACTCACAAGCACAACAGTTCCAAATCATGATGCTTCTTCCACTGAGCTATTCGTGATAAACTAGAAATTGCGCGTCATATTTTCATTTAGAGTTTTTTTATGGTAGCTGTTGGCTTACTTTTTTATAAAAAAGAATGGTTTTGTTTTGCCATCAGGACAAAAACTTTGAAGCTCCTCAGAGGCTGAAGAAGAGCACAGGAATTCCTCGCTCTTTCATGGTTGTAGTGGATGATCCCAACATCAAAGGTGTCATGATGACCAACTGTGGGCGCTACGCAATTCCTGCCATAGACGCGTGAGTGTATGAGTTATGTTTGTTTTTTTATCATGCTTAGCTCCATTGTCATTAAAAAGTGACTTCTGTCTGCTACTCAGTTCAAATAAAATTTACTATATTCTTCCTAGTTATGTAAGAAAAAGCTTTATTTATACCTTTACAGAAGATGACATGAAGGAGTGTGCTTTTTTAAAGTAACACATTGTGTTAACAAAATCTGCAAAGGGGATAATAATCTGCACTTCGACAGAATCTCAAATCAATATATGAATTATCTTAAATAGATTTGGTATATCTATAATCATTTTTAATTTTGATTACCTTTTTCCTTTGTTTTTGTTGCTCAAATTGTTTGAAACAAAGTAGTTAATCAATTAATAAATGATTGCAAACTTCACTTTCTTAACCTGTTTCTGAGTTAGCAAATCACATCTTTTTATTTTATCAAAATTGGTGTGTTTTTAACACTCTCATCCATGTTTCTGTATTCTCATTTCTGATGGATTCCTTCTTTGTGTTGTGCCCCAAAAAACTTGTTGCAACTTTTTTTTTAATGTTTTTTTAACGTTGTTTTTCTGTTAACTGCATCTCAAGTTGATTAAAAATGTGGATGTTATGTCATTAGTGAGGCGTACGCCATCGGCAAGAAGGAGAGGCCTCCATTTGTCCCACAGGAGCAGCCCAAGTCTGAAAGCGAGGATGAGCCTGTCCCTGATGAGCTTCTCTGTCTCATATGCCACAACCTGCTGGATGATGCCGTGGTCATACACTGCTGTGGAAACAGCTACTGTGATGACTGTGAGCTTAAGACACACAAAACAAACAAATAAATTGGAATCTGGAGTGCACAGACCAGCACTTTGGATGATGAAACAATCCAAAGCTTGTTTTGACTCGTACTGAAATATTTGGTATAAAATATAGTTCTTTTGTGTTTGTATAGTCTAAGTGTCTGACCCTTCCATCTCTCTCAGGCATTCGAACCACATTACTTGATTCAGACGATCATGTTTGTCCCACTTGTGGCCAATCCTCAGTTTCCCCCGACAGCCTGACAGCCAATAAATTTCTCAGACAGGTAAGTCGATTTTACAGATATAAAAGCATCGGCTCTGTTACATTAGATGCGTTAAAAGTGGAAACATAAAATAAACCAAAATCCCTTTTCTGGCCTTTCAAATCCAGGCTGTTAACAATTTTAAGAAAGAGCGAGTGGGTGTGAACAGCTCAAGGAAAAAGTCAGCCATCGCCCAGTTTTTGAATTCAACTCCTGTAGCTGGTCCTGCCCCGCCCCCTCCCACCCCAAAAAAGCTTCTGCAGCCACCGCAAATGCAACAGGTAAAGCTTTGACAGTAGTGTTCCAGACTGTTGAAAGACTGTTGAACTGTTTGTGATGCTGTCATTTGAAATGCCTACAAAAAAAAGAACATTTCTTAGCAACCACTGTTGAATCTCCCCTTTAGGATATTCAGCTGAACTATCTGAGGCCTTCAAAGCCGCCATCATTATCTCACGCTCCTGATGCTGTCACCCCTGTAGCAACAGATCCCACCTGTGCTAACGGCTCATCTAACTCTTCTCCTCCCTCAGCGCAAAGCCTCGCGACAGCTGAAACGTAAGCCAGCAGGTGCAACAATCAAACGGGGGCTGTTAAACTGGTTTTATCTGGAAGATCTTATCTCTTAAAATAGGTGACAGGATAGAAATGCTTGGATATCCCAAGAATAAAACCAACTAGAAGGTTTTATTCTTGGATATCCTAAGAATAAAACCAACTAGAAGGTTTTAAAGACATTCTCCTGTCTGTGGTCTATGTTGGTGGTTTGAGGCCACCATGACTGAATAGACCAGTCTATCATACTGTGCAGCAATCTGCAAATAATTGTATGAATTGACCGTTTTTTTGTGTGATAATGGGGTCTTGTAGCAGCTACATCTGCACATTGTGAGCGTGCAGCATTTGTGCATGTTCAGTAACACTGGAGTGTGGTGTAAGGACACCGTACGACAGCATCACTCATATGTCATAAGTGTGTGAAAATTCGATTATCCTTACAAAGACTTCACAGGTTTCCAGGGTTAGGTGATCAGGATG
Source organism: Oryzias celebensis (assembly GCA_014656515.1). Taxonomy (NCBI): domain Eukaryota; kingdom Metazoa; phylum Chordata; class Actinopteri; order Beloniformes; family Adrianichthyidae; genus Oryzias; species Oryzias celebensis. The sequence continues at coordinate 15,393,511 of BNCR01000008.1, forward strand.
TTTTTTCCGTGACATTTGCTGTGTGCTCTGTTGACTAAGGGTGACTGAAGGAAAGACACGCATTGATTCCTCTGCTGTTTCCCTTGACAAAGATCCTCCAGATAGTCTGTCGAAGCTGGTTTCAGAGGTGAGGAAAGATTCGTAGAGAAAATGTAAAAACACTCAGACTCTGTAGTTTATGAATTGGGATATTTGTTCAGGTCAGCCAGATACAAGAGGCAGAAGTGAATGAAAAGCCTTCCTCTTCAGGTGAGGACTCATAGAGAATAATATTTGTGAACAGTTATCTTTATTTGTAAGTTTTGATGTCAGAAGAGTTTTTTTTTTTTTTTGTCTCTCAGGATCCACAGATCCAGTCGTGGGATTGTCAGGATCGTCCTCTTCACGGGATGGGTACAAAACCTGCAGATGTTTATATTAAAATTGTTACATTTGAACATGAAGCCCTGATGCCTGTTTTCTTCCTCTGTCTTCCCCAGCAGCGCATTGTCCTCCTCAGGTTTTTCCTCTGGAGGCTTGACTGAATCTAACTCCCAGCAGCTTAGAAACTCCTCCTCCTCATCTTCCTCGCCGTCCTTCTCTTTTCTCTCACCGTTCTGCCCCAACTCTTATACCAGCGCACCAATCCCAACACACCAGCCTAACAGCGCTTACCCCCCTGGATATCAACCAGCCCCAACCACCTGGACACTTCCCCCCAGGGATGCCCCTTCCTCTGCTCTGATTCCCAAGGAATGGTACGGTTACCATAGAAACGAAAGAGACAGGTAAACAAAAAGACTCCCTAGTTTTCAAGAGAGTTATTTTTGTTTTAATAATCATCATTGCAAAATATGCAGTTGAGACTGTTTAGAAGTTTCTTTTTTTATAGATTTAATGTTTAGGTCATCAAATATATACTAAAAATACAAGAATAAACTAGAACTTAATAAAAAAAATTACTCACAAAACAATACACATAAAAACAACAAATAAAAACAAACACAAATAAAAAAACCACGGACTTTACTGTCCATCTTAGATGGAGCTGGAATGAAAATGAATGCAATAGTACATTATAAGTGCTAAATAAGCTTTCAGTGTCATAATGACTAACATAAGCTCCTACATTCAACATTTTAAATGTCTTCCCGTTTGTGCGCTTTAGGCGTTCTCCTTCTCAATCCAACCTCAAGATTTCCCAATCCTACGGCCTCTCATCCGCACAATCCAGATCCAGGTATTATGAAGCTTTCTGGTTTTTTTTCTGGTTGGAATATTTTTTGAAAGCATTTTTGGTTTTAAAGATTAGATGACGCCTAATTCATCCAACACGGAGACGTTGGTTGTGAACAGAACAGAAACTTAGGTTCAACAGATATAAATCTAATGATTAAAGATCCCCTCCGATCATTTCTTGATCTAATTTCTAGCTAATATTGGTTATATTTTATAACCAATCAGAAGATGATCAGAGTGAGACTTTAGGGTCCCAAACAAAGGATACAAACCTGGGGAAAAACTGAAATGATGTAGCATTTTATGTCACATTGTGTAATACAGTTTTTCTTCTTAAATATTTGTCTTCAAATGCTTTAAAGAAATTAATGTTTCTTTTCTGATAGGAATAGTAGTCAGTTGCTGTGTCCAGATCCATTTCATCATTCTGCTTTTTTTTTCCCCCCTGTTTTTGTTTTCACGTCTCTCCATTCACAGAGACTTGCACCCTCGATCATATCCAACCACCTATAGTTTCGGTTACAAACGGCCTCCTTCCTCCACATCCTCATCCTCTTCCCCCCTCGGCGGCTACCATTCCAGATCTAACTCCTCCTCCGACCACCAGAAGAGCCGCCATCACACCCGTCACTCTCACAAGGGCTCAGCTTTAAGGAGCCGCAGCTCCAAGAGGCACGGCGAGCGCTCTGGGAGGGAGGCGGGGGGCCCATCCCGCGCTCACGCAGACGCCGGAAACAGTCACCTGGAGCTGGACATGCAGCTCTACCTGCAGTGGAGGAAGGAGTTCCAAGACTGGTACAACAAATGCTGCCCCCACTTCCACCAGCTGCCCCTCCCTCCTCCTCCTCTTCCTCCTCACCCTCAGGATTCTCACGGTTCAGGTCGGAATGGCAGGACTATCGACCGCTCACCTTTGTCTGAGCGCTCCAGCTTCAGCAGCTCGCCTTCCTCTCAGTCCTCGACTGACAGCCGCTCCACCACTTCCCACTCATCAAGCGACAGCTGCTCTGATAAGGCCAGCAAAGGTCACCCCCCTCCCTCTCGGACATCCAGCGCCAGTCGCCGCACACCATCGGAAGACAAATTCCGGCTCAGGGAACTTCCAGAGAGTGTCACTGAGAAGAACACAGAAATATATCAACAAAAAACAGGTGGGAAGCAACAGCTCAGCCCTCAGACTCAAAACCAAAAGGAAGAAAAGGAGTTTCAGAGGCGAGGGCATGACGGGGCATCATCTCCAGCTTCTGCAGAGTTTTTAGATCAGAGCAGAGATGAGAATCAAACTGAAGCAACCACCAAGAATTCTTCAGACTCAATCCAACCTCTCATGAAACTTGAAAAACCTTTAGACAAAGAGCAGGAAAGAAAATCCAAAGAAGAGAAGAGTTTACGAAGAAACCAAAGCAGAAAGAAGGAAAGCAGAGAATCAACCTCTAGAGAAACCGATGAGAAAAACCAAAGAATTAAAAGCAGCTCAAAGCTGGTGAAGACTGAAACGGGAAGAGCAGAACACAAGAAAATAACTATGAGAAAAAGAAAAAGGGAAGACTCTGAGAATCTCGAAAGGAGGAGTGATCCTGTTGGACCTCAAAGCAGCACATTCCAGAAAACTGCCGAAAACCCTGAAAGCAGTGGAAACAAGAAGTCTCCGAGTCCTTTTGATAGAAAGAAGCAAACGATGGAGAAGAAGGAGAAGATGCCTTTGACAGAGAAAGACATCTGGGAAGGAGGGATGAAGGTGATACCTCAGAAGAAGATAAGCATCAACATCAACTTAGAAGGAAAAATAAAGGAGAGAAATGACAAAGAAAAATCCTCAGGTTCTGATATGAATGTTGAGGAAAAGACAGCGGAGGCTGACGGAACCGAACAGAATCAGGAGGGAGAAGAGGCAGGAAACAGAGTGGATGAACTGAAAGACTCACATCAGAAAGATACGAATAAAGAAAAAATCAAACTGAATGAAAAGAAAGCTTCAGAAACAGATTATAAGGAGGAAAACTCCGGGAAAAACTCAGCCGAAAAAGAGCGAAACGACACAGAAAAGGAAGATTTATGGCACTGTGCCCTCTCCACTGCAGGAGAGGATGACGGAATGATAGGAAAAGAAGCAGAGGAAGGAGTAGGGGATCAAGGAGGAGGGTTAAAAGGTGCCAATTTAGTTCAAACGCCACAAAAAGACAGACGGGAGCAAGAAAGAAAAACTGAACCAAGGAGCAGCGAGGCTGCAGTGAAGTCCAGCTCAGAGACTCTCCACCAGGGGCAGAAGAAGAGTCGGGATGATGGGAGGTCAGACTCACACTGCGTTTTTCATCCCCTGGACAGCAGTAATAATTTAAATAAAAAATTCACAGATGTAAAGATGGTTTGATCCATTATTTATCTTATTAATTAATACGGCGATGTTGTGACTCTTCAACACTATAGCTTCAACTACCAGCTGTTACGCATAATGTAGATGCTCTACAGGAGACCCACTTTTAAAGACCCACTCCGACATTTTTAACTTGTTGCATTTTTCTGATGATGGACATGTATAAAGACAACTAAAGCTGAAAATTGCATTTCTGAGTATTTCTTTATTCAAATCGTAAATAAGGAGCAGCCGAAATAAAGAAATTCCCTTTAAAGGAGATCATATCTGTGACAGAAATACACTGGGCGGGGCCACAAGCTCTCTGCTTCAAGCTTTTATTAACGAAAAGGGGAACGGGGGCGGGGTTGCTCTTCGCTAACGCTCCCTTACACAACTCAGAGGCAACATAGTTTCTGAAAATGACAGTTTTTTTAATTTTACCTAATCATAATTAAAAAACCACTGGAAATGCTTTTACAATAAATACAAAAAGGATCGGAGCGGGACTTTGAATGATTAAAAAACATGTATTTAAAGAGTCAACAAAAAGTTTAAAATGTAAAATCTACAGGTTAAATACACAGGTGAACTCTAATCAGAGAATTACAGACCAAACTATCAGAATTATTAATGTGAAAATACTTTAGACTCTGCTCCATACATCAAGTTATGGCCTCAAGCACGTGTGTCATAAAAACGCACTTTTCTTTTGTGGTTATGCTACGTTTTTCAAACTTTTGTGTGACAAATGCAGTAGTTTCTCTGTGGAAAGCAGCTGTGGAGGAGAGGGCCAGCTGGAAAAGAGGACGACAGAGAAAATGGAGGAGAAAAACCTGCAGGACCGAGACGAAGGGGGACAAAGTGAACAGGTGAGGCCAGCTGAACAAAAAGGTAACTGATTACTCTGAAACACCTGAGGCTCCGGAGCCACATGTGGCCCTTTGACAGATCCTTCATGGCTCTTTGGTTGAAGAATATTAAAATGTTTGTCATTTTCAAGAGTAACGTGTGTTTAATTTAAATCATTCACAAACATTTATCAGTGTCAGACTGTCATAATATTTTTATACTAATATTCCAACAATCCCTCAGACGGTGAGCTGTCGTAGTTTACCAAAGTTAAACATTTGGACAGATTTTTAAGCACTGTGACCCACAGAAAATCAATTTTAGGCTTTATTTTAGTTAGATTTACAAATTTCTGACTGATGTGCACCAACAATGATAGAAAAAAAGCTGTGTAGACTCATAGTTTTATTTTATTTATTTAATCACTGCTGATATAACACTACCTACTACTCCATTTGCTGCATTGAGATGATCCTTATGGTACAAAGTGTTTTATTTTGAAAGGAGGTCGTGTGAACCTCTGTCAAAAGTTTTAAGCTACAGTGGGGATCTAAAGTTTGGGCACCCCAGGTAAAATGTTATATTATTGTGCATAAAGAAGATTTTTTTTCTGTTATTTTGAAAGGGTAAATGATGGTGATGAAATGAAATGACAAAAAACCAAATGATTTTCTTTTACATATTAAAAGGATATTTCATCTGTAAACTGATGCCTTTAGAGGATTTTTCAATCTTTACTTGAGTTCTTTATGCACAATAATAGAACATTTTACCTGGGGTGCCCAAACTTTCATCCCCACTGTATTTCCTTTTTTGAAAGGAAAGTGAAATTCTCCTTAGGATTGTTTTATCTTTGCCAAAATACCTATTGTTTATTCATATTCATCATAATAGTAAGATTATCATAAATGTTTGTGTCTTATTTTCCAAAGGGTGAAATAAGACTTTGAGGCTCCTATTGCGTTGTTGTGGATGAGAAATCAACCCTAATGGTTATTTAAGACTTCTGCTTCTAAGTATGCAGATACTGTTTAGATGCATTTTACCTAAACTTAATCAAGTAAAATTATAAAATGTTAAAGATTTTTTGATTATTTAGTTTATGTTGCTAACTAATTTGTTATCTATATTTGTTTTTCATCCAAATACTCTGGTTCTGGTTCTCTGGAGGTCCTCTGGCAGAAGCTGCTTTTCTTCATTTTATCAGTTTTTTAGGTCAAAAGAAATTTAAGCCTTTTTTATAAGCATTTGGCTTCAGAAGAGTTCTGAGGTTACTAATGAAATATCTGGGCGAGGGAAGTCTTTTCAAAAGCCACTTTGTATTGCTTGACCTTTTCAAACGATCAACAAGAAGGCCATGAACTTACTCCAACTGTTTATAGTCTGAGACCTTCCTCCAATGGTCTGAGAGCTCATATCTTCAGAGTAAAACACATCTTTATCTCTTTGACTGTAGGAAAAAAGGACTCTTTGTATTTTCCTCTTTTTCAAGGCTGTTTTTTGTCAGCCAAGTTGTTAAAATCTATTTTTTTCCTCGTTTTATTAGATTCCTCATGTTGAAGAGCAAAAAAATGAAGAGAAAGGTGAAGGACAGATCAGAGCTGACTCGATCTCTCCCACTGTGGTTCCTCCTGATCCTTCAGAACCAAAGACCTACATCGAAACGGGGGAACTGAGTAAACGACATGGACAACTCTCCAACGACAAAGGGAAGGACAAGGATTTGGCTCCCTCTAGTGGCAGAAAGAGGAGCTTGAGCACAAACAAAAATGAAGAAAGAAGGGAGAGAAGCAGAAAAAGGGAGAATGACGTCCAACAGGAAAGCAAGCGATTAAAAGTAGGAACGAGGGACGAAGAAAGAAGAAACCTCCCCTCTGTGCCAAAGAGAAATCTGCCTTCGTCACAGGCTTTATTGTCACAGGAAGCAGAAAGAAGGGATCAGCAGCAGCGTAGAGGTGACCATTGTAGTAGAAAAACTTCTTTCAGTTTCCGAGAAAAGGAAAGCAGCTCTATGGCTGAAGTGAGCAGCCTCCCTTATCGCGGCGCATCCAAAACACAGAGAGACAATGACCGCTTCCGCCGCTCCAACTATCACCCATCTCCATCAGTCAACCAAAGAGATAAAGAGAAACCAGCTCGAAGCCACCACTCTCCGCCTCCACTCTTTCATAACCACTTCGATTCCTCCGGTAGCCTTCACCGGGGGGGAACCGACTGGCCCTCAATGCAGCGCAAAAGTCGTAACGAGAAAGGGGAGCGCAGGTCTGACAGTAGTCGGTCAGTGAGCAAAGAACGACGGAGTCGAAGAGATGTGGAGGAGAGGCAGCGACCCGGCAGGAGCGGCGACGGCGATGCTCGCTCATCAGAGAGCAGCAGAGGGAAACAGGAGAAACACAAGAGGGAAACGCCGCACAACTGAAGGAGCGGCGAGATGCGGGAAACACAAATGTGATGAGCACCAAAAACAGAAAGATGTTTACTTGAATTATGTTTTTCTTTCTCTGACCACCATGTGCCTGGATCCATTTGATCACCTTTAGTTTCGAATCTCCTCAGATAGCTGTCGAAATCTTGACCAATCCAAAAACTGCAAAGTGAACGCACTTTACAGAACACACAACCTCTGTGAGTTTAAGTTAAAAGAATTTGCACATGAGCACCACTTCCTTTTTAGCAGTTCGGGTTCCGATTGACCGAACCCTCAAGGTTCCAGCTGGAATGTGAGGAATCCGGCTCGCTGATGGAAACTGAGCCAGTAATTTGATTTGCTTGATATGGGGGGTTAGTGAATCCGCCACCATCCGAAGAGAGCTGTGGTTTATTTCTGAGAGTGCTTATGATTTCAACCTCTGTACTTGAATTTTTTTCTTTCTTCGCTGTTGTAAATGTCTGTTTTAATTTGACCAGATGAATGATTTATCAGAGGACCGTTTATTTCCTGCTTTTGAGGATATAAAAAGAAATCCATGCAAATCAGGTTTGGTTGTATTTGTCTTTATTGCGCCCTCTGCTGTTGATGTGACTTAAAACATTTGTTGTGAAATTAAACTGGTAGTCACTGATGTTTTCCTTTTAATATTAATCAGAAATGTATTTCCCTTTCTGGTTTAAAAAAAAAACAGACGTGTTGTTTGTCCTGCAGCAGTGCTGGACTGCAAGGACCAGAATGTTTTTGCCAAGTTTTTTTCCTTACTGTGCCTTTGAGCAGAGATTTTGCCCCCGCTAACCTAGAACCTGGTCAATCGAACCTGGGAATAGTAAACGACTCTCTAAAATATGACAGCACAGCTGGAAAAAAAATGGGGCCAAAATCTCTCATGGGGATCAAAAACTTTTCAAAATTCACTAATGAAACGCATGTTTCTGGGATATCAAAGGAAGTTTTAAAATTATGAGATGGCCACAGGACCTGCTGCTTGGCAGCTTGCTGTCTATTTATTTTTTTTAATAAGAGTGAAATTTTTACTTTTTCCTGCAATATGAAAAAATAATTTGTTGTTTGAGCTATCTTCACAGAATTACACACACCACCAAGTTGAGTCTACAACCACAATTAAAGTTTTATTAACCTCTGACCTCAACAAGAGGCCGCCATTATGAATTTTCCTCCAAAAAGCAGCTTCTTAAAATGTAAACTTTATTGCCTCCTAACTCCACGAGCATCATTGGGAAGCTGATAATTTTGCCATTAGAAGTTGTAGATTTTGAGCAGCGTTCACATGGTGAGCTTGCAAACGTAGCAGTTTGCCACTGTTCGTTTTAACGGAATATTGCAAAACAAGATATACATTTCTGGCTCAAGTATATTAAATGAAATAACATACAATAAAAACATTAGGAAAACAAAACACTGTTGTTAAGGAAATCCAAAAATGTACTTTTTCTGATTCTTATAAAATTACATTGGACTGTCCGTCACTCCCAGGCAACCAAAAAATAAAATTGTTGCTATGGAGGTAAAACCAACAGATAAGCTGCCAATTTGAAAAAGAAAATGTATATATATATATATATATATATATATATATATATATATATATATATATATATATATATATATACATTTTTTTAAATAAATTTTTAGACAAATAAGAAGATTGTCTATACCACATTGAAATTTGAAATTCCAAAAGATTTTCTCACATCAGTGAGGCATTTGGCACATCCATCATTCTTTCTGCAGAGTGCCTGCAAAAGTATTCAGCAACAAGGTGCTAAAGCGCTAGAAGAGCTCCAATCACTTTTCTGATTATCCCAAAAGGTCACAAGAAGCTCCAGTTTTCAGGCTGTCTTCTAAAAGAATCTAATCAAATGTTTTCCTTCTTCTCTGACATGCTTTTATGGGGCTTTTTTTCCCCAGCAGATGTCTTTCTATTCTATGTTTTAGCTTTAAATTAGAAGAAATCTGTTCTTTCTTTATAGGTCTGCTGCCTTAAAAACTAACAAATAAAAAGCTTTTTATAAGTAATTTCCAAAACATGTTTTCCCTCCATCCCGTAAAGGTGCATCGTCCTTTTTCCTACTCATGTTCAAATTTCTCATTCCTCTCTTTGTTCTCCCATAATTTTGGGCTTTGTGCTGATTTCCTGTGTGACCAGACATCCATAAAAACCCCTGAAATGAAGCACAACAGCAGCTTTTCATCTAACATCTGAGTACCATGTAAGGAAGCTCACACACCAAGCTTTTTTCTCGTTTCACACCCAAAAAAAAGCATATGTCGTATATGAATTGCTGAGGAGGGTTTTTGTGTTACAATAAAGGTGAAGGACATTTTCAATATGGCTGCTGTGCTTTCTGTGTGTGTCTGTATGTTGGTGCTTGAAGCGTTCCCAAGCTTTTTTTGCATCATTAACTCTCTACAAGAAATCCGTGGCAGACATCCAGCATCCCTCTGCCTTTTCTATGTTTTCCGGCGGCGAGAGCAATTGCTCAGTGTTGTGCCAAGGCGTGCTGGGATCAAAAGAGAGGAAATCTTGTGGGTTGGCATAGGTCCAGAACCTTTGACGGAGGGATGCAAGGACACTCGCAACAGTCTGGCACATGAGAGGTTTTCTCTTTTTGCCTTCTTGCGTGCTTTTCAACACAAAGAAGGGGTAATAAAGGTTCCTGCGAAACTGTTTTTAAATCTAAAACCTTTAAAAGTATCCTTCTGTGTTTTGTTGTGTGCATGTCTACAAATGACAGCCACGTTGCAGGGTTAGATTACCTCCAGCAGACGTGTGGAGATAAGCTAGTAAGACAAAACAGAAGAAGACAAGGTATACATTCAGATGCAACAACTGAAGCCGTTGACCAGCATGCAGGAGCAGATTTGATGAGGCATCAGTCTGAAGGTTACTTAGACTGGTGTTTCCTGAAAACACAAACATCTCTCCTCTTCTCCCAAAGAGCCAAGCATCCCAGACCAAGTATGACTATGTTTATCAATCGCTCGGCTGCAGCATTTCTTCTGGCGTGCTTATTCTCTCTCTTCTTTCTTTTTGTCTTTCTTTTTGTTTTTCCTTCCGTCTGTTGTGCCAGGGATGAGTGCAGACGTTAGGGCTCAGTGCCAGCTCCAGACGATGAGGTGTAAGCTGGTGGATGCAGACTGGCTTGTCTAAGGTTGGAGGTTGCAGCTGCAAACACTTGTTTGAGGCATTATGCGCTTGTGGGCCACTAGTTGGGCCACTTGTTTGTAATCAGACAATTAAATTCACACACGGCAGTCTGCCGCGATGGACCACGACCGCAATGTTTGCTTTGTGGTTCGAAGTGAGGAGAAAAGCAGCTTTGCATCATGCAGGAGAGTTAGCAAAACCAGAAGGTCAAATGTCAGTAGTTTCGACTGTATTTTTGTCTGATCATTAGGAAGAAAAATATGGACCACACTGTAAAAGATGCTTTTATTTTGCTCTTTTAATACATCAATTTAATACAAATCTTAATCTTCCTTAAGATAATAACTGTAGCAGGTTGCAGGTTTTTATTTGCGTGTAAAGATGGTCTATGTGCTGAGGTCTTTTTTTTCCAACTAAGGTTTGCTGTCAACTATTATTCCTAAAAACATGTACATTTTCAATTGGACAGTGTGTGTATTGCTTGTTCAAAATGTTTCTTATAATGTCCAAATATCACAACTTTTGTTTTATTTCAATGCAGTATTTCACTATTCTGTTGCTAGCCAGCCATTTTTGCCAGCCATTATTAAAAACTCTAATAAGATTGTATATTTATGTCATCTGCAAACAGTAATATTTAGATATATTAAAAATAACATCATGCATAATATATTTATTTTTTAATTAATTGATTTTTTAAAAACTGCACTCTGTTGTTACTGTGATGTCTTTTGTCTGTTCCTCGCTGGAGAGCTTAAAACATTTTAAGTAATTTCTTATTCAATATTTTAGTATAAAGCATTATTTAATGTAATTTCATTGATTTCTGGCTATTAAATGAGTGTGTAAGAGGTTGCTTTTCTTCTTATGATCTTAAGGTTCAACTTTTAAAAAATCTTTCAGTTTTAAAGTATTGGCAGAGATTAAAAAAGAGAGAAATTGATTATGAAGGAATTTCTTTTAATTTGAAATAAAGAAATGAAAACAGATGCATGTAATTTATCAGACCTTTTTTATACTAATATAAAAACATGTAAAAATACATTTTTAAATCAACTTTACTTAATTCTTTAAAAACATTAGAAATTGAATTTTTTTGGGGGGGGGGTTCAGGTTTTTCTTCATTTGCACCAGTTGACAATGTAGACTTGAAGAAAAATGGGATAAATCACTTCTTGTTCTTGTAAACCCACAGAAAAATGGTTTGATTGCCACCTAAACTCTTCCAGCAGAGACAACCCATATTTTTTTAAGTGAAAAAAAAAGTGCGTCAATTCTAATCTATTTCTAGATCTACACATATTTACTGGGAGATGCTGCACAGAGTAAGCAAACCAGAGATCAGCCTGACCTGTTAGAGGGGCCCAGACTGATCACACACGAGTTGATCACACAGAAAAAAGAGAAACTGTTGGAAATTTGGAACCAGTGACCCACCGCAAACAGCTCAGGTAGTTTCCTCAGCAACATATTCATTCAGCAATGGTTCAAAAATAGATTCAAAGTTAAGCCAATCAGATAATCGGTCTGCAAGTTTTGACCAATCAGTAAAGCTGAAGCTTTTTAGGAAATTTGTGAGATAAAAAATGTGAAAGAAAATGCAAGAAAAAAAATGGAACAAATGTTGTTTATGTTTTTGTTTGGCTGTGAAAAAATAAAAGAATAAAAAAAGATTGCTTTATTATTTGTTTTTTTCAAAGGTGGAGGATGTGACAGGAAATGATCTGCAGCATTTCAGCTTACAGATAACTGACTAAGTGTGAAGAACGGAAGTCATGTTTATTTTATGAAGTCAGACATCATTAAGCTTAAATTGCAACATAAACACATTAAAAAAACACAAAGCTGCAAATGTAAAACTAGCAGATACCTGAAAACTCACAAAGTAAAGCCAGGGAGGACTTACTTTGGGTTACATTTAGAAAAATGTGTTACTTTTTGCACCAATATACAGAATAAAAATGTCATCCTGTGTAGTTTGTTAGTGATTAAAAAATCTTAGATATTTACGAGGATTTTATTGAAGCAGGATTGTTGAAAACCTTTTTGTGGTTTGTTGTACTTTCACGTTGCACTCCTCAAAGCAGCCTTCTGCAGATGCAACAGCTGAGCTGCTCTTTCAAAATGAGCCCTGGAGGAAATGAAGCCGCCAGGTTATAGCAGTAATTATCAGTCATAGAGTATCCATACATGTACTTTATCACCACTCCTCAAGTGCCAACAACACATTTTCCAAAAATTTTGTTGACTTTTTTTTAGGTTAGAGCAAAGTCCTCTCCATTTTTCTCTCTCTTGTCAAAAACCCTAAAAAATGACTCAAACTTCCTCTATTTTTTACAGTTTGCTCCACACTACCTGACGACCATTTGCTGTATGCGAGAACAGGACCAAGTAAGTGTGATGTCATCAATCCATAGAAAATGTTTTACTTCCGGCTCCAGCCAAAGGAAGTCAATTTAAGTGCCATTTTTTCACAACACGGACGCCGCCGTGTCGGAGCCAGATGATGTCGTAAGCAGTGTTTGGTCCGAGTCAGTCTGAATCAACGTTTCTATGGCAACCACCCTCGGCTAGCAGGAGTGAGCTTGTTGGAAGTCCACACCCCTCCCACTTAAAGGTGGGCGTGGGAGATTCTGTCATTCCAAAGTTTTGAATGTTTGAGAGACGACGTGCTTTTATAGAGAATTCTGATTGGTGAGTCTGTACCTTTAAGTAAAAAATAAAAAAGGTTTAGCAAGAACATGTATCAGAGCAAGAATGGTTACTCTGACAAATAGAATGACTCAGAGCTGTTTAATTCTCAATGGAAGTCTTTGAGATGTTACCTTCGTGGAACCAGCGGGTTCCTGTTGTTTAGAACATGATGGTAGAGGAGTCACTCATTCCAGTTCAAATATATAGTAAATGATCACAACAAACCCTGGTTAGTTTGGCAAGCAAATATGGCCAATAAAAACTCATAAAGGTCTTTTTTTTTTGGTTAATTTTGCTTGCCATACAGTATTTGTCTGATTTCAATTATCCCAGAATCAAGCTTCAATTCAGTGAGGAACAAAAAGAGCCAAAGAATATTCTGGCAGCTCCTCTTAATTTCTGCTCTGAAGGGAAAAGATCCACGGTTGTTATTCTGCAGACCATAAACAACATACATATCAGGGACTCGTCAGTTTAAAAGCTCTCCATTGAGGATGCAATCCAGTTCAGGTCTGGGTACTTGTAAACTGCTGCTTTATGGGTTCAAAAAAGTACCATAAATCAGTGTAGAGCAAGACTTTGCAGGACAGTTTACATCTTTTCTTTGGTCGGGCAGGGGAGGCTGTCTGCAATCACACTGCAGGTGAAACCTTTAAAGCCCAACTCCAATCTTCTTTTGATCTATTTTCATTTAAAGCAGGGATATTTCAATGATCATTATGCCTATATAAAAAAAAATCTTGTTTTCTAGGACATTGGTTCTGCAGAGTTACAGAAGTTTATCAGAAAATCTGCTCTGAGTTGTGGGCAGGACCATTGGCACAGAGTAAGCCCGGCCCGCCCCCATTTCCCATCATTCATCTGTTCACACTCCCTCCCGCTACCTAACGACCCCTCACAACCCCAACCTAACATTACTGGTGGATACAGGAAGCTAGTGGCCTGCTAATTGTTTGTCACAAACAAGTTTTTTACAACAGCATTTTTTTCATCTACTCCCGGTTTACAATGATCCGAATAAAAAACTACTTAGAAATGGCATTTTAAGCTTAATTTTCTTTGTATATGTCCTCCATCATCAGAAAACACAATTTTCACGAACAGCCGTTTTATTTGGAAAATGTAAAAACTCATTTGAATTTCCGTCATTAACTCAAACCATGTTGATGTTATTTCAAATTATGAACCAAAAGTCCAAATCATGAAACAATCAACCTAATGTAGAGAAAAGGTAAGGGTGCTTATCGGTGACTGATAATGTGTCAGTTTGAAGAACTAAAAGAACTAGCCTCCTTTCCAGATAGTATCTGTTATCACTGTGTGGCATTTCCAGGTAGTTTGGTCTGGTAATAGTGAAAGCAAACAAAACAAAACAACGGTGTAAAAAGTGTCAGTCATTCAGACACATCTAGAGGGAATGGCACTGCATCTGCCTCTGTGACGTGCAACAATAAATTCAACCAAATACCTTCATTTTGAAAGTCTAGAATCAAATTGACTGAACAATCATGCCTGAACCTTTTGATTCATGATTCAGAATCATGACATGTCCACTAACTTCATTCTCTGGTTATTCAAATTTCATGAAAGTCCCCAAGCAGATGTTCCTCAGCCAGTGATGGAATGTGTGAATCTGTAGCAGCATGTGCAAATGTGTGCATGCAAATTGGGGCTTCTTTTGTGCTTCTTAATCTGGTGAGGAATTTAGCATTTGTGATGGGGTCCTGGCAACATGCACCCCATTGTGCGTGAGTAGGAGCCCCCCGTGCGTGTGCCCAGACTCTTGCATGGCCCTGTGTGCGACCACAACTGTGTGCAGAATAACAAAGAGCATGTCATTTTACCTCCACTGTTTGAGAGTGAAGGGGTTTAGCCTGCATGCATGCCTTTGCCAAGGGGCGAGTGCCATTCTGCTTAGATACTGACTGTTTTCCCAAATGTCTCCTTTTGCATTCATAACATTTAGGGTTTAACTTTAGCATTTAAGATTTTGGGAGACTTTACTAGCTTGAAAATCTCATTTTAAAAAGTGAAAAATAGGCTGCAGAGACATCTGTAAGGGATGTTGGCAGGAAGTGATGAAAGAAAAGGGTTTTCATGTGGGTAAAACGCTAGTCTGAGTGTGCAAGCCTCAAGATTCTACCCTCCGTGTGAGTTTGCATGTGCAACAGTCCAAATCTGTACATTTACTCACGCTGTGTGTGCATTACAACACAAACATGGCGATTGGATGAATCAGTCTTTCCTAGAGGGTTGAACAGATCATGCATATTTATGAAGATTCTGGCCTTGCGCCCCCCTCTTCTCTAAGGTCAATCTGTTGATTTTTATCTTCCACCACACCAGAGGGCAGGCCTGTGGCTAAGCTGTCTAGACATCTTATTTATGGCTGTGTGTTTGTGTGCAGGTGCATCCTGGAGAAAGGCTGTGAGGGCTCTCCAAAACAACAAAAGCACAAACTTCGTGTGCACACTCCGAACGCGTCTAAGTAAAACCACCAAAGCCTTCTATTGTGATAAGTACATTCTGTCCATTTAAACATGCACACCAGATGAACACGTCTCTGACCAGTGTTGACAGTGCGCTGTAGTGATTAGACGAGCTTGCTGCATTTTGTTTACCTTGTGAAAATATGGCAGCAGCTGATTATCACACAGAGGGGAGGTTGGGGGAATTATGTAAATGATGTACCATCTTGCCTCCACAAGAAAGATTGGCTACCACTGCCCTGAAAAAATCTACAAAGATGAATCTATGTTTATATGTTTTCATCGCATTTTTGGCAGATTCAACCTGGAAGCGTTGTTTCATAATATAATATGCCTTGTCTATGTTTTTACTGTTTTAAACTTGTCTATCAATGGTTAAATAGTTTTTTTAAGCATAAAAAGCAAACCTATGAAGAGAAACAGTAATGAAAAGGGATGGTGGTTGTGTGTCTCGGTTTGTGTGTGCATGTGAGGCTGCTGGCGTAAACTACCTAACACTACCCTTCCACCAGTGATATGGAGATGAAGGGGGCTGACCACTGCTGTTGTAGAAGACCACATCAATAAAGTATGAAGGATGTGGGAAAAAAATCAAACAAAATGCCTTTTCACTTTTATAATTTGTCTCCTTTAATGCAGTAATGAGTTGAGGAAACAAAAGCTCTACAAAGTTAACAGCCCTATTGTATTTCTAGTTTTTTTTTCTTATTTGTTGATCATGTCTTGAATCATTGTGACCAAGTCTCTATTCAAATTATTTTACTTCATGTTTCATTTATTTGATCTCTGTCTACTGTATCTTTGCAAAATCCTTTTCATAAATCTGCTTACTTCAGTAAATTTAACCTTGCTTCCTTGTTGTCCTGCAGTTTGTTATGCTTCATTCCATTTTTTGTTTCATTTGCCAATAAGTTTTAGATTTATTTTTTCATGAATGCTTTTTTTTTTTTTGCATAGATCTTTGCCACATGTAAAAACCGACACGCTGCTGAGACAAACGTAACTGCATGTCTGACAACTCCCAACCTTCTTAATAACACATAAAAAAACATCCCGGCACTGCATGTTAGCCACGTTAGCGCATTCACAACCAAACATTTTGACAGAGCGCCATTTTCCTCTCAAATTCGCTTTGACATTAGTAAATGCAACCAGAATTAATTTCTTATATAAAGCACTCCAGATTATGAGGTGCACTGTTATCTTTTGGAAAAAAATAAACGATTTTAAGTGCACCTTATAATATGGTCTATAATATGGATTTGTAAAAAGGAAAGGTTTTGCATGCACAAGGTAAGCAGAATTATTCTGCTGAATAGTAGAGGAAGGTTTTGTTCACTTTCCTAATAAGCTTGGAGACAATCCCTTTTTACGAACTTATTTAACAAACTTCAATAATTTTGCTCTTTTGCTGTTTTTTTAAGATACATACTTTGCTTGTCATTGTCATGTGTACATCAAAATTTGTCAGTGCTCTTAGGTCTGTGCATCATTCAATAAAAAAAGAAATAAACAGTTGCAACAAAAAATAATACAAATTATTCACAAATATTAGAACATTTACGTATAATAAATAAAAGTGTTTGCTTTCATACATGCACTGACTCCAGTTTATCTGGTCGCATTTCAATGGGTTGTTACATCTTGATGACCCCCCCTCCCCTGGAGACATTTCTCTGACATGTTCTGATTGCAATCTCACTATCTTTTATCAGTTTGAATGTGGTGCAATCCTGTACGTCTCTATCTTCCCCAAGCTGATGCACGTCTTCTAATAAACAGTAAATCAAGTTGCACGTGTGAAAATAACAACAGCTAGACCTAAACATTTCCCAGAAACCATGGTATCACTACGCAGGATGTTTTTGTACCTGAGAAGGTGGTTGTTTTTGCATCGGCTGTAATACTACACCGTTATGAATAAGTGATGCAAAAAGGAACTTCAAACACAAATAAACAATGAGATCACACACTCACTTTTACTGATCTGGTTTTTAGCTTTATTCTTTTGCAAAACTTAAAAAAAAAACTTTATGATCGAAGACAACTTTAGGATTTAAGCAGGTCTACTGTACAGTCAGAATGAGGAGTGCTCTGACAAACACATGAAAAGAATCACATTTTTAAGGTTTTTGAAAAATAATCATTTGTTACATTGAAAAAAGTTTATTCCTCAGTTAAAATAAATAAAATTAAACATTGATTTTGTTGTATTTAGGGTTTTTCCTTATAGCTAATGTCTTGAATGTAGCTTTTAATGCACAGCGCCTTGTTTGACAGTGATCACGGTAAGGCACCATATATGGTAAACAAACCTGAATTTTTGTCTAGTTTTTGTATAGAGGTAAGTGTTCATTTGTGCCATGGTTTGCTTATCTGAGAGGTCACTTATGTTTTGATGGGTTTTAGAGAGAACTACCGCTGAATCTGGAGCAAAGTCAGACAATTGTTGTCTTTTTACTTAAGACAACCTTAAAAAGGAAATGGAAATGCTTGAAATTGAAATAGTAATGCTTAAGAAATCCTCAAATTCAATCCAAAGTGATTTTTTTTCTGTTATTGATATTGACAGCTGACTTTTCATAAATGATGTCAATTGTCACATTTTATTATATTATATGACTTGATGATGAAAGTCCAGCAGATCCATCACACAGCAAAATATCCAAAATGAATCAAATGGGCTGCTTGTTTCATCTGCGTTTCTGTCTATCTCCACACGGTTTTGCAACATTCAATAGAAATATGAGGCATTACATCTGGAAGCTGCTCTGCCGTTGCCACGGCAACGCTTGTCATGCTGACAGTCGCCCCTTGCTTCGCACACTCCAACACATGAGCACTTTTACACACACAGCAGTAATGAGAAACCCAGAGACTGGAAGCATGCCAGGGCAGTCTGCACACACACACAAATACACTCACAGTCACAGACACACACACACACACACACACACACAGAGAAACAGACACATACCTTCCCCCATGCACTGGAACATTCTGAGCACACAAACACTAGAGAAACGTCCAAACCTTTGACACAGACTGCAGCTCAGACTAGCCTGCTGCGCAGATCTCCTCTATTTTCTATTTTTGGAAGTAACATTTGATGAAGAGACTTCCTCATTGCAAGAAAAGGGGTTGAGGGTTAAACTGCATAGAAATCTGTTTGATAGAGAACAAAAAAAAAAAAAACAGCAGAATTTGTTTGAACTTCTTGAACAAAAGAAGCGACATTTGACTGTGGTCATGAGCTCTTTGTAGCTTCTTCCCCCTCATCCTCCAATGTCTGCCACTTCTGTCCCTCCCCTCCCATCATGACCCTCTTTGTCCTTCACACTTTGAAGTGCACTCACTTTCTTTTTCCCTATTCCTGCGTTGACTGTTATCCTTACAATGGGTCTCACATGAATCTGCATTCCACAGATGGCCACAGTCTGTGGAGAGTAAACGAAACTTTGTCCCATGTCACAAAGTTAAAAAATACCCACAAAACAAAAACATGTACTGTATTTTCTGCACCAAATGGCACACTTAAAAGCCTCACATTTCATATGCAAATGAACTCTGGTTGTGTTTAAAGTTGTTGAAGTGAGTTTGAGAGGCACATCTGTCAAAATGTCAGTTTGTTTTATTTTCCCAAGTTGCAAGCAAGATTGAGTGAAGACGCTAACGTGGCTAACATGTAGCAGTGTTGGACTGTGTGTGGTTTATATTTTATTTTACGTGTGACTAACGTGTTATTAATGTGGGAATTAGCTGAGTCATCGTAATTCTTGTTTTAGTGGTATCAATCTGTTTCTTTTATGTGTTGCAGACAAGTTTGAGAGTTACAGATATTGTGAATATACTAACACAGCTAGTGCTTCCAATGCAACGAACGTATCTAACACTTCTAATGCGGCAAACGCTTCAGTTATGATGCACTACACATGCCCAGTGTTCACGTTGCTTAATGTGGCAAACACCTCCCACACGGCTAACGCTTGTAGTGCTTCAGAAGATACGTACACACCAACAGCGTCGACTGGCATTCAAGCAGTAACTATCAATGAAGTCTATGTAAACTAACGTCAACCAGTATTTCGGGCTTCCGCATCCAAAACTCCAAAAAGTTTTTAGGTCCAGTCGTGGGCTCTACGTACAAAACGGGTGTTCAAGGATTGCGCGCTGAAAGTTAAACCAGTTGAACTTCATGCATGCAATAATTGTGGAAATGCTGAACTGTGACGAATAAGGGACTTGGGCTTGGTAGTGTTGTGTGGTGGAGTCTACTTCAAAACACTGAAGTGCGTTTTCCTTCACAGCTCTATACTGATATTTAAAAGACTTGGTGTGATATAATTCCGGCCAGGAACAAACCATAACTAAGAATTTCTCTGTCGTGATCAATTTTCAAACAGTTGGCACCTCAATGTTTTGAAAAGTGTGCCATCTACTACTTCACTACTAAATAAGAGTCCCAAATTGGACAAATTTCAAGTGGTTTAACTGGCTTTTAACGCACATTCATTTTCAGTGCAACTTGAATGTAGATAGACCCGCACACAGACTTAAAAACTTGCGTTGCGAGGCGTGAACTCGATAGTTTTGAGTCCAAAATACGCATACGTGCACGTTTACAAAGACTTTTCATTGGAAGTTGTCACTCAAACATCTCCAAGCACTGTGTAAACGTATCACGATACTTTTTGTCTAATGCACCTTATAGTTTGGTGAGTGTTATATATGGCAGAAATCCACAAATAGACCATTCATGGATGTTGGGCTGTAATCCAGTGAGTCATATAGAATGGAAAATACGGGTACTGTAAATATTATTTATGCTTATTATTATTTAAGCTCAATGAAAATTACCTCATGCAGTGCTCTAAGGCAGATTTTAAAGAAAATACTAATTAGATAGAAGTATCTATACTTTTATTTATATTTATTTAAATTGTATTTATATTATATTATATTTACTGGATAAAAAAAATGAAAAGTGTAAAAATTAAACACAACAAAAAAACAGAGATTTACCATTAGAGGGTGAAACATTTCACAAAAATTAACTTTTGCAGATGATGACAAACCTGAAACAAATACACTCATTAAAGTTTACAAATCTGAAGAGGGTTAAGAAGCACCAACTAGTTTGATCTCCCTCCGTGCTAATCTTAATGTCACTTAATGGAAATGAGGGAAATCATAAGGAAGTTTTAAATCCATAAGAACTCGGTTTCCCTTCACCTTGACGAGCAACACGCTTCAAGAAACCTCTGCACTTCCCTCACATCAGTATAACAGAAAAAGAAATTTGTTCTGTGGGCCACTTGGTCTGTGGTACATCCCACATGATATTTGGAAGAATGGGTCTGGGTTCTTCTGGGTTAAAGTAAAGATGAACCAAGTTGAATTTATAACTCATAAACTACAATGAAAATTGTGTAAATTCCCATCTTTCACACATTTTCTGTCTTTTTATCTTCAGTTACACACACCACTACCTCAGAGGAGCACAACAATGAAACCGTCTCTGCAGCTTTCACAGTGAAGACCTTGACTTGACACAGAATATTTGCAGAAGACAGTTTGGTGAATTTGTGCATTTTGCATCTGTGTCGGTTCCCCTGCAATAAAAAGAAAAGTACAGGCGGGGGGTGGGGGTGGGGGTCCCACGACCAGCCAATCACTGCACCCTGTGACCACTGATATGCATGAGCTGCCGCAGTAATAGAAGACCATGGCCAGCACAGAATCAGATCAGTGATATGAATATAAATAGGGGGGAATTTGAATAAAGAGTTACATTTGACTGTGTAATAGCATCACCCAGTGTACTTATCACGACTATCTGCCACATTCAGGGAGGGAGAATGATTGGAGAGACAGAAATAGGAAGATCTCATAATGTTTTATAGCCACGGAGCTCAAGTGTGTGCAAAATAAAAATGCAAGGGCAAAAGTGATCACAAAGTTAAAATGATAAAAAGAATCCTACAAAGAATTGTGAGACACTCAAACGTGTGTGTGCGCTCTTGAACGCACCGCCGCACTTGAGCTCACAAATGTGCACGTCTGTACTCAGGACAAGCCTATTACTACTTGACATGCAAATCTCCTTTCCAACCTCCTTCTGTCTGTCAGTCTGCATCTCTCTCACACACACTCCGCCTGTCCACATAATCTCTGTCTCACTTTCTCCTCCTATGTTCTCTGCTCCTCTTTTCCTTCACGTTTGAGACCATTTTTCTCTGCCCCATCCTTCCTTAACAGGACTAGTTTTTCCTCTTCTAACCCTTTTGATTTTTTAACTCACGTAAAAGCAGTATGTTTTGAATAAAACTGATTCAAAATCTAAAACTAAATCATCCATAAATGGAAAAACCTTCCTCTTACATGCAAAATGCTGCATTTAATGCCTGGCCTCTTGAACTCATGCAGGTATATTTAACAGTACAGTAAAAGTGAAGCTGTGGGCGTATCTGTGTGTTGTTTACAAAGTCTATTTCCTGCTCTGGGACGTGTGTGTGAGTCTGTGTGTGAATGGTTGAACCTCAGCCTGCTGTGTACACACTGCTGTGCATATCAAGATGAATGCCAAGTTGGAAATCATTACCAAACACTGATCTCTGTGCATGAAGGTTTCTCATTCATAAGGAATTCAGTTGAATTATACCCACATAGTCATGGAGAAACTTCTTTTCAAAAGAGAAAAAAAACTTGCACTTTTTTGTTCCAGCTCAACTATCATTTTTAGTTTGAGTTTACTCAGTAAAAGACACTCGTCTCACCTCCTGATACGATTATCTTGTTTCCTTGTTTGTGTGGATGCCAAACCGTCTTTTATGCTTACAGCTGTCAACACAGGTAGTGTGTTTATGTATTCTGAATAATATATTTTTTCAGGATCATTCAGATAGAAAATGCAAACATCTTCATTCCTCTAACATGAAACTTTTTGCAGCAACTGTCTTTTAAAACTCAGGCCATCTGAGCGTCTGGAAAATGTCCTATTTCTGGGAGGTTACCATGCTTTTGATACAATCTAATCTTCTCTTTTGAAACCTGGTCAAATAAAATCATTACTTGGCAGCAGGCAAACCTTGCCTCTCGCAGTCAAACCTGAACTGATAAGAGAGATCATTTGCAAGCAAAGATGGGGGTTGTTTTTTTTGCCACCAGTGGGTCAATGGTCATTGCCTTACACTCACGCATTGCTGCTCTCTCCTGTAAGCAGCAGCAACCTTTTGTCTCACTGATGAAGCGTTGGCAGATTCCACGCTGTTTGTTTCTCTGTTGTTTACCAGTATGCATTTCTCAAAGGGATTTTTTTTTTGGTTTAGTTTGGTTTGGCAGCAAGTTTGACCAAGGCAGTGAAACCATCAAAATGTTTTGAGTTTTTATTTTGTAAATGTGTGAGTGATTTGCTCTCTTTCCTTTAATTTTTTATTAATCTGTTTTTTTTCCAGTCTGAATATCCTTCAAGAAGTGTCACTTATCTGGAAAAAGCAGATTAACAAAAATATTTACAAATGGAAACTATGTTGTGAAGGGCTTTGCTGGAAGGGATGTGACCTCTGAGTTAAGAAGATAAATGTCAGCAGATAAGTGCTGGAGTTATTTACTATTTATT
Organism: Oryzias celebensis; assembly: GCA_014656515.1. Lineage (NCBI taxonomy): Eukaryota > Metazoa > Chordata > Actinopteri > Beloniformes > Adrianichthyidae > Oryzias > Oryzias celebensis. Next base: position 15,416,335 of record BNCR01000008.1, read on the forward strand.
GTCATTCTAAATATTTTATACTGTCCTAAAAACCTTCTGTGATGCATATAAAAAAACATTTTTAATCATTTTTTTCCTTTAATGTAAACAACCAACAAGAAAAATGTACTGAGATCATACAAACCACATTATTGTAGTTCTTGAAATGTTGCTTCCTACAAGGAGTAGGAAGTAAAAAAAAAAATTAAACAGCTTAATAAAAAGGTCATTATGTTTCAGAGAGAAAAAATCTTTAAAGAGCAGAAATTTACTGATAAGTTAAAGAAACATTGAGAGAAATTGATTTACAGAAAGATTTTAAAGTAGAAAAAAAGTTAGCAACATATATAGAATACAGATGGATCACTTTTTTTCAAATCAAATTTGAGAGTTGCCATGAAAGTTATTAGTGTGTTATTTCAGCTTTCTTTTTACTTTATTGCCCATTTGTCTGTCTGTTTATTTATTTGTTTATTTATTTATATCGTTTAAATAAGGGGTGCCCATATAATAAGAATTATATTTTTCAAACTATTCCCTTTCCATTCACGTAAAATAGCTAAGTTGTAAAATACATGTTGTATTTAGTACATGTATTTATGTTCATGCTTCATGAAAAGGAAAAAAATGAAAAGAAAGAAATTTGAATGACTTAGTTGATGAAATATGAGACAGTAAAAAGATCCAAAAGATGATGGAGGAAAAAACATAGCTTAAATAAAGAGTTTAAGTGTCTATGTAGCCTTTGTGTTTCTCTACATAATTTTAAAAAGCTAAAATGTACTATTTATATTTTGCTTAAAATAGCTTTCATTTTTAACTTGTCAATAGTTTTCTAGTTTTTGTCCATTTTCAGTTCCTTTATAAACTCATTGTTTTGTCTTTAAGGGTATCTTTATGGATATATACACACGTGGACAAAATTGTTGGTACCCCTCAGTTAAAGAGGGAAAAACCAACAATTCTCACTGAAATCCCTTGAAACTTACAAAAGTAACAATAAATAAAAATGTATTGAAAATTAAATAATCAAAATCAGCCATCACTTTTGAATTGCTGATTAACATCCTTAAAGACAAAACAATGATTTTATTTCTTATTATTTATTTATATATATATAATAAGAAATAAAATTATACCTCCCACAATAATTCGACTCTTATTTTTAAACATAACTGCCTTTCGTCTCGTCAGTCAGAGGAAGTGGTTAAGTGTTTCCGGTCCCCTCCCTTCCCTGCCAGAGGCACACACACACGCACACACACACACACGTACACACAACCTGAGCTGGGGTGAACGCAGAGAGGAGGGGAGCGCAGAGCACAAGCGAAAGCAGCGAGCGAAGAAAATGGCGATCGTGCAGGATGAATGCCCCCACTCGTAGATGCTGCAAACGCATTGAATTTCTTTAGCCTTACAGTCGGCTTTCTTTTCCACTCTGTTGCACTTTATATTTCAATGAGGTATGTTTTTTGTTGTTGTTGTTTTGTATTGTTTGTAAGCTAATGCACGAAAGGAGCTGGAGGAAAGACCAGGGGTCGGTGGATAAGTTGACCAGCCGCTGTTGTTTAGTTAGCTATGACGGAGCTAATATAGTTGACTACTATCCCGTCCAGGTTGCGTTTAGCAAGGCGGTTGGGGTTTATAGTTTTGTTAAAGATGCGACTCTAATTTGTTTTTTTCTTAAACGTAAATACACATTTTAAAATGCCCGATAATCATGTTGGTTTACGAAGGCGGTTTAACCTTGTCCTTTCGCTTAACTAGTACTATGTAATTCGAGATTGGTGGCTGTGTGTGGTTAGGAAAATGTGTAATTTGTTAACTAATATTGTCTTAAATTTAGTTGTTTTTTTCTTTGTGATAAATTGGTCTAGAATATCATTGCTTTGCGTTAACAATTTCACTAATATTACAAAAAAAGAAGCTCAGTCGCTATTAGCATTAGCTTAGCAACATGCTAATTTGACGACGCAGGTTCCTCTGTGGGAACAACAGGCCATGCTAATACACTGAACGTAACTTGCATTGAGTGTACTGTTGTTATAATATCACTTCGCATAAAAATAATCGTTATTTCATTAATGGATTTCCAATTATTGCTTGAATTAACATGCACAGTTGTTTTTGATTAAAGTTAACGCCTCCCTATGGCACAAAGCGGTATTGCACAAGTACTCCTAAACACGGACCTAATCTGCTTCGGGTTTGTAGCCAAATCGACACTTTTCGTACCGAGCTTGCAGCAGGAGCATCCGAGATGAGAATAATTGCCTGAGTAGTAAATTTACTATCATGCGATTATCTTAGACTTTATTGCAAACCTACAGCTCTAGAGAGAAGCCATGTTGGTTAAGCTGCAAGTCGGGCAACAGCTGAGATAATGGCCGATCAGGACCCGACTTGTAACTTTGACCTACAGACTCCCACTCTCCTTTGCTGTCAATTCACACGCACTCGGTTTCCCTTCACCTTCACGAGCAACACGCTTCAAGAAACCTCTGCACTTCCCTGTGAGCACTTCAAACCTGTATTTCAGCACAGTTCACTTTCAGTATGGACTGAGCTTACCCAACACTTCATATCTGTGCGGGCAGGATCATTTGGATGTTTGTTTGCCTTGCATGTGATTTTAGGAATGTTTCAAAGTTTGCAGGTTATGTTACAAACTAATGCCTTTGGGAATTTGTACTACAGTGTTCGCTGGAGCTCTTCTCTTGCGAAATCAAGAACTTTCTGCAGAAAAATGTTCTGGTTATGCTTAACTTTATTTAATTATCTTTGAGAATAAACTATTTTTGTCCTTTTTTTCTTAGAGATTTGGAATTGGAAGCTGTTGCCACCAAAGAAACTAAAGCATCTTAACGGGTGAGTGGGCCTCCATTAAAACACCTATGGGAACTGTTGGTGAAACTGAAATGGATTAAATGCAGTTTTAAAGTATAAGTTTAAAGATCCACTCCCACAAAAATAGTGTTTTTAGCATGTTCTTGTGGCAATTTTTCTTAATAAGAAAGACATTTGTAAAGAAAATTGAGCGTTTTGTAAAAATCCTGTGTTTTCTTTATTCAATTTGTTGTGAATCAGGAGCAGATGAGAAAATGCTGTTTGAAAAAGATTGTTTGAGATGTAGAAAATACTCTGGGCGAGCCACAAGCCCCCCAATCCGCTCCATTCTAATGCAGTTACTTGCAGACAAATAGAACCATCTACTTCTTCGTTTTCCTTGTCTGAGCTGGCATCTGGCACAAATTTTTATGGCTGCAGAACTCCGACATCGCTCCCCATTATTTAATGTGCCAATTATGTTGGGTTAGGGGTGTGAGGGGCTGTAAGCTAGACAGTGAAGTGTATCAACAGACAGATGATGGGAAGTGGGGGTGGGCCTATTTTATACCAACAATCACACCCACAAGTTAGAGGCAAAGATTTAATGCACTATTGCCTTTTTGCAGAAACTGTTATAAAAAATGAGACAATTTTTTGGGTTTAGCAGAAAATCACTCAAGAGTAATTAAAAGACCACAGGGATTCTTTTAAAGTAGATCAAAAATGGTCAAAAATATTTCTTTATAATTGGAGATTGTAGTTTGCAGTTTTTTGTAATAATATCTGGGTTGTTGTTTCACAAGAATATAATAGGTCTAACTATTCCCCATTTGATTAATCAGTATGTACCAAAGTGAAATCAACACATTATCTGAATCTCAGTATGTAAAATCATGGCTTTCTGAGTGATGTTCTGTTCGAACTGTTTGGGACTCTGATGGGATGGAGGGGGGCTTGCGATGAGCTGCTCCTGCTTATGCTGGCACATGCAGTTCCGTTTGAATTGAATTGGAGGGTCTGGGTTGGTCCAGGCCGTATTGTGCTGAATAAGCTCCCATGTTTTCAAATCGCTAAATGAGAAGCCGTCGTCCTGGTGTTTTGTGCACAGGGAGGTGTTTGTGCGGCTCATTGTGTTTATACAGTCGGTGCACATGCAAGCACACAATAGGACTGTGGCTCATGACTAGTTTGTCCATTCAAACGGTTCAGTTAAGACTATTTTGCTGGTTTCAGTATCTACTTGTTTGGTGTTAGATCTGGATGGTCAATTCACTTTTCTGGAGTTAGAAAATGATCTGAATTTCTTTTATTTGATAAAGAAAACAATCTTGTTGAGTCAATTCATGGTGTTCAGTAGTTGGTACTCTATTGTTGTTATTTGTTTTCATTTTCCTGTAACATTTTCTATCTGCTGGGCAATCTGGCCAAAAAATTTCTCCTCTTTTTACTATCTTTAAAAAAAATTAAAATGACAGAATATTAAAAAAAACTATTTATTTTAATATTTACCTTGGAAATATGCTTGAACATAAAGTCCAACTAAATACAAGCTGAATGTTTGCAGGTCAATGATGTTTTGTGTGCTACAGCTAGCTTAAGCATCTTTATAAAGAGAAACCCTTCTTGTCCACTCCAGGTGTTAAAACACATTTGTCTTAGTTCCACTTTTGGCCACTACAACCTTTAAACAGATTTTGCTGCGTGTGGTTTGATTCTCCAAGTTTGAAGCCACACCCTTACAGGTCACCGTTTCATTTTTTACTCACCAGCTAAGTTAGCCAATAGATGAATAAAATAAAACTATTTTAAGTGATGGATTTCTAATCAGTCTTTGCTCTCTGCTTTTGGCATTTTCACACTAAGTCTATGAAGTGTTTTATTTTCTACAAAGTAGTTGTTTCTTGTCTTTAGCACAGCTAAAAAGCTCTCTTGTGACCCCTATGAGGAGAATGCGTTTAGTCTTAACCATTGACAGATAAATATATATATATATATATATATATAAGAGAAGGAAAATTGCATAAAAATAAATTCTAAATAGTATGAAAACATCTTTAATGTCATCTGACTGTAAACTCAAATTAAAACATGCTGAGAAATCAAGGCCAGATTTACTAGAGGACAGCAGATTAACAGATAATGGACTTTTCTCCTAAGTCTGCCTCTAGGTGATTCATTTTTATATGAAATCATAACAAAAACAGCCTAAAAACGTCATGTTTTAGATTCTTGTCACGCACAGTAAAGATGCAGTGATCTCACAAGCGGGGGCTTTTTGAGCTCTGTAATGTTAGATACTGTGGATAAAGTTTCATTCAAAGTGGTTTCACGACTGTTTTTGTATTTAGAAAACAGAGTTTTTATGAATGTCCCTTGAATTAAGTTGGTTGTATTTATCCGCTACGTCTTAAAGTCCGCTCCATGGAAATATTGTCTGACTTTAAACCAGTTTGTGGTTGCAAACAGCTGTGGGTGGAACAGCTCCTTAGCATAGCATACAGCGTCACAGCATGATAGCATCAGTATTTAACAACGCCGCCATTTCCAAATCAACACTTTTCATTTAACTCTTTTGCTGCTGTGAGTGCATCCACTTTATTTCTGTTATGTCCCATTAAAAACCACCACATCTTGCTGCTACATCGGCCTAAGCTAAACGCTTCAGGGAGAAATGTACTGAAGCCGGGGCGGTGGGGGTAAATATCGCCCAACAAACTTTTTTTTTGCCTCGCAGAAGAAGCGTCCCCGCTTGCCGTCACTCTCCTGACTACTCGTTGGAAGAGACGGGCTGGCTGAGTTTACTCTGAACAATGGAAGCCTAAGAAATTAGAGAGCTGGGAAATAAAATCTTGATTTTTCCCAAAAATAAATAGTTTAAAACAACAAATTTGAATTATACGATTAAATTGATTAATTACCCAGCCCTAGCTTAAATACTAAAGTGGTTGTTATAAAGCAGTTAAAATGACACTGTAAGACTTTTGGATTGGAAATAGACTTGTTTATTGCCGTTTTCCATCGTCTGAAATCACTTTTAAAGGCTTTTGATCTCATGTTTAAAAATATTTTTTCTACAGATGGCCAGTGTTTATGTAACAGAGATACTGAATTAGAAATAGACTCTTGTGAGGCCCTTATATGGAGTGCATTCCTTGGGACAAAACGTGAATAAGTAGCAAGACTCTTTAGCATCAGTTACACTAAAGTTTCTAAATTCATTCATTCTTTTCTTAATTAGCCAGGGAAATTGATCCTAGATCTTATCTATTTTTAAGAATTATAACCCATATTCTTCACGTGTGCACCTTGAATTTGATTTACAGTTCTAGTAAAATCTTTTTGTTCATTTGTTTTTAAATGTTAGAGGGAAAGTGCATGAAATGACTTCATGCCTCTTGCTGGGGATTTGCCATTTAATACTGCTGTGTTATAAATTCCCTAGATGTTGCGACATTTCTACTTTGGTGCTGCGTTGGTTGGGGCTCAGGTTGTTGACCATTGCCCTTCAGAGCAGTCAAACCACACCTACAGATGATCACAAGACTGGAACAAGTGAGGCACCAGAATGGAGGATCTGATGGTGTATTTTATTTTTTAACAGAATGTAAAACAGCTTTAGCCACATTATTTTTTTACATTTGGTTACAGAAAGCATTTGAGATGAGTCTGCAACTTTGCTGCTGAGGTGGAACTTGTAAGTTTCTTGGTCCTACGTGTAAAGTGATGGGAAACAACCACCTTCTATTCTTACAAATTTCCTTTTGTTAATCAATGAAGAGTTTCAATTAGAACATTAGAGAAACTGAACACAGAACATTTTTCTATTTTGTAGCTCTTCTTAGACGAGATTATCTGATAGCTTTGTCTAAGTTACCTTGACCTGAAATGAACTGGCTGCTATTTGAACACATCAGACAAAATACCACTTGCTGCCATTGCCACTATGTTACTGCTAAACTGACGATGGTACTACTCATTTATTGACTTTTTTCAGTGCAGCAGTTGATTAGAAATTGGTGCAAGTTTGTCACGCAATGTTGGTAGACATTTGAGTCTGTTAGGTAGCACTGATTTAAATAACTAGTGTTAAGACAGCATATTTCTAAAATAAGATAACCACAGTGTCACTTGATACCTGTTTGTCTCATTGAATGACTACTATTATTTGATATAAAATCTGAATGATCTGATCATTGTTTCATCCAAAACACTAAGTACTTGAGGCAAGTTTTCACATCAGTTGCAAACAGCTTTTTTATGAAGACTTAATGGCTATTTTTTAGTGTTTTTATTTTTTAAAACAGTGTTTTTTCTTTAGTTAAATTAAATGTACTGTGGTCTTTTAACTGTTGTCCAAAATGTGAATTGAAACATTTGAGCATCATTTGTTCATCTTCAATTTTTTCCTGTTAAAAAAACTTTATTTGTTCATTTATATCTTGTTTACTGCATAAAAATAAAAAAATACTATATTAAGAGATCAAATATTTAGAAGGAACGGTCATTCTTACACAGTCAAGAGGGAGTATTGCATGTTTTGGAGTGAAAATTACAGCTCATCTTAAAAGTCCCCCAGCCCTGTGGTTTTTACATTCATATGGAGGTTTCCCATCTGCTTTGGGCTGTTATTTTAGCACATGCTTGTCCCCCAAGTTTAAACCTGTCAAACTATGTCACGCTTATTTCCTGCATACTTTTTCTTCTTCTGCAACTTTGATGATAAATGTTGACTAGGAAGCTTGTTTCATTGAAATCGTGTTTCTTTTTTAATTGGCATTAAATGAATGAACATACCATAATTTTTCATTAAAGAAACTCCTCATATTTGATGAAAATCGCCTTTCATTTGCTCAAATTCATACATTTATTGAAAGTAGCTTTTAACTCTTATCACTGATGGTAAACTCTCTGTACGCAGCATTATAAATTTATATCTCAAATGTTGTTGATTGCACAAACTACCAAAGACTTTGTTCTAAACAGATTATCCAGTTTCTTTTTTCTTTCTAATGTAATCAGAGCTTTCATTTTTAACAAACTAAAGCGCATCTAGGTTTTTTACCATGATTTAATTTTAAAAAATTACAAAAATTTTGTGGTCTAGAATTGTTTTTTTTTTTTTTTTTTAATGAAACATTGAAACTGGAATTAGTCTCTTTCCTCTACTAAAGATCTGTTGACTCCTCTGTATCTGAGACACAAATACCCACACTGATGTACTTTTCATTTTCTGAGTAGTGTGGGGTAAGGGGTCTTCCACCTTTTCAGTGTTAAAATCACCAACATCTAGCTTGTTTGGTTATTTGCAAAGACTTGATTAGTATTAGTAATGGTACCATGGTATCTTTGTATATTTGCTTTTCATTGTTTTAGAAGGTGATTGAGAGTTGTTTAAAGGAGCCACTAGAATTCTGTCCGACTTTTATCATTTTGTAGCTCAAAGTCTTGGATCTTTTTCTGCATTACTTTGTCGTGTCACTGAAAATATTCCGTTTATGGCTTCTGCTCATTGGCATTTGGAAAGTCCATTCTGCGTTCACATTGAAGTGAACTGCATCTGACTTCTTTATCAAGTTGGGCTAAGACCCTTGTTTTCAAGCATAGGAGGGCAGGCTTGTTGGGTCCATATCGGCATTCTTTTGTCACACCTGCCAAACAGACTACACCATGTAGCAAATTGTAGAAGCAAATTGTGGTGTGGATCAAAAGAATACTGGCTGTGAATTCTAGTTTGAACATTTTGTTTGTGAAAACTTGTGAAAAACCAGGGCGCACATATTGAGTTCCTTCTTCTTTTGACTCACTTGTGTCCTTACATGAAATGTCAAGACCGGAATCTTAACTGAGAGATTACAAAAGATTGATGGCGTGTAAACAGCAAACCCATAATACAGTTTTGCTGATGTTTTCATCAACTGCACTCTGAGGTAACAGCTGCTGCAAAAAAGAACTAAAAGAGAACGAGCAAATCAAGCTTTTAAATAATTTGTTGACCTAAAAGACATTTAATTGACATATTTTCTGCACTCTGAGGTGGAGTCAAGATCCTTAATAAAAATGCATGGGTTAATTTTTTCAGTTTTTGGGGGAAGGTGATTCGATAAGTTGTTCATAGACAGATGCTGCTGTTAAATTGAATGCATGGACTCCATGGAGGCAAACAACGTGCTCTGAGGTTGCTGGAGTCACAACCATCTGTTGAAGTCCTTGATGGTTAAAAATAAACATAGAGAAGATAAATGTAAAATCCTCTTAGGCTGATTTGTTTTTTTTATTTTATTTTAAGAAATAACATCAACATAGTAACTGTTTCTGTGATTTTATTATTCTTATTTGTATCCTTTTTAAAAGAAAACGTGGAGAACTCAGCCTGGTATAAGCGTTAATGTGCAAACACATCAGGTGATAGGTGTCTTGTTATTGTTTTGTTTTTGTTTTGACACATGGCATTTTTGCATTAATATAAACTTAATAATATAAACATCTGTCAATATTTGGCATCTGCTGTAAGGCATGAATTCAGTCTTGGGGAATCCTTAATGCTTTAGTACTTCGTTGAACTCAAACAAGTTGGATAAAGACCTCTTGAAGGTCTTGTGTTCATTGGTGACTCACTGGAACTTTTAGGTATTGCAAAATTGTTTAAAATTTACACCTTTGACTTTGGTATCTTTGTTGGTTTAGCATCTTTCTGTGTATCTGGATGGAGCTGGAGTAAATTGTAGAGTAATCTCATTATTGGATTAGCCTGCAGCTTTCTCTTGTTGGATAAATGGCACACCCACCATTGCAGCTTTACGTCACACTCACAGATTGACGAGCAGGAACTTGCAGAAAACTAATTAATTGGACAAAGTAATTTTAAATCAAGATCATACTTATCACATAGTTGTTGTTTTTCAGTTTCTTTAGAGGAACTGCGAGTGACTACAAACACATACTTTCCTGTTTTGAGCCCTTGTCAGATCTGTTAGTTTTGATTTTCATTTGTCAGATTTTTTTCAGGTTTTTGTCTTTTTCCAATTGTTTTCACTGGTAGCTTTTCATGTGAGCTGAGTGAAGCTATCAATGACTTTATTTAAAAAAATTTAATTGAATTAAAATTGGTGTTTTTGTTTGCAGGGAAGTCACCCACAGAGGGAAGAGTAGTGGATGGAAGAGAGAGACGGAGATTTTGAAAAGGAAGCAGGTTAAGAAAATACTGGACTGGACAGTAGGTAAAAAAAATACAAATGAAAAGTTAAATTTTATTTTTCAGAAGTCACGTTTTTAGGGGTTTTAGTTACAAATATTAGTTGCTAAACAGATCTTTTAAGCTATGTTCACACTGGGCGTGTGACGCCGTTCAAGCATGAACTAAATGCAGGTTCTTGAATGTGCATTTAATTCATGGTATTCACTCTGGACAAGCAGGAAGGGACTTTTTCTACTTTTTACTAGCGCAAAAAGCAGTTATAATCTGGCGAATCTTACTCCAGGCTTTTTCTTTCCCAGCTCAATTTCAATATATAAAATACTTGGTGTCATAATTCTGGCCGGGCACAAACCACAAATAATTTCTCCTCCATAATCAATTTTCAAATAGCTGGTAAATTAAAGTAGGCAGCATCCACGCGTCACTACAAAATCAGACTCCCTGATTGGTCAGAGTTCTACCTGGTTTAACTATCAACGCGTGTCGAATGGTGTTTTGTTTGTAGAGCCTAAAAATGTACACAGCTACGCGTGAACCCGAGAACGTTGATCGTGGAAACCCAAAGTGGGCATTTACCCGCGTTTACTTACAACTTTTCTTTTAAAGTTGTTTTAAATATGCCTTGCTGAGGGTGATGTCAATGTAGCTTAAAAGGTTTTAAAACCAATCTTGATAAAAAGCACTGATTTAACTAGTAGCACCAATAATTAAATTTCTCATTTGGAGTAAATGTGTATTAATGGTGGAAAAAAGTGGACATTCAAGAACATGTTTGTACTTTAGCATAAAAAATGAATTTTGGCAATTTATCCCCGTTTTTTCAATTTGATGAGCTACTGACCTGCATTTGTTGCTATGTTATATCATCTCCATTTTGTGTTGCTGTGTATTCCCCAGACAGACATGTTATTCAGCGTTTGGCATGTTGTATCACAGTGGTGGTGCGTTATTTCGTTGCCTTGGAGGCGCCTCTTGCCCTTGTTAAACAGTAACAGGGATGCAGTCATTGCTCATTTGAAAGCGACTGTCTTTTATCTTCCTGAAAAGAGGCAAATGTTTGTCTTGTGATGGTGGGGCCCTGAAAACTGTTTAGTTTTCAATGCAAGTCATTATTTATTTGTATTTTATAAACAAAATAAATATGTCAAAGAAGTAAATAGCAACTTTGTGTGTGCAGGTTTAAAAAAAAAAGACACAGAAGTGTTGTATTGGTCAGCCCTTCAGTGGTTAAACCTGAAACCTCATATGCACTTTGGCCCTGGTTCAAATTTGGAATGGATGGGGGGCCCCTTACAGCCCCTCCCAAAGTGGACTTGTTGTTGGCTAATTGTGGGAGATACTTTTATCTACTCTTAGCACACGCTCTCCATGTAATCACACACACTCATGCTGTTTCATTATGCCCACTGACATATGCTGAACCTAAACTTATCCACTGGAAATGATGACTTTCACTCACATTTAGGCTGCTTGGTCTGTTGCATTAATCATGCACAGACTGAAGAAGCTTGACATTAGATGGTATTCTGATTCCATATTTTTACCTTCATGGAACCTTTCTTTTAAAAACCTTTACAGTTGAGAGACACTGGTATGTATGGTCATTTGTATTCAAATTTATTAATGCTCTCATATGTTTCTTCATGTTAGTGATGTTTTGCAAAGGAAATTAGCTTTTTAAGCTAAAGATTTTTAAAATCACTAGTTAATTTGTTGCTTTAAGTTACATGTTTATTGAGCTTCTTATAAATGGTCTTTTTGCTGTATTTTTTTTCTACTCCAATATTTTTTATAAAAGTCAAACCTATCATTTCTGTTTTTTTTGTTGTAGTAGTTTATATATATATATAATTATAGCTTCAACAATTGGGATTAAGTCAAAATCGATGATGCATGAAACATATGACTGTTAACTTTGGAAACATAAGTTATAGACAAAGAATTGAAGATTTAAAAAAGTAATAAAACAAAATATTTTGTCTTAATGCGCCAGGGCTGATTTTATGATTTTATGATGCGAGTGTTCGGAAGTTAGAATTACAACTATTTAAAAAAAACAAACAAACACCACTTCGTTGTTCTGATTCGTGTTCTAATACACAATTATAATAGCATTGCACAGAGTGAGCAGATCCAGATGTCACACTGCTGTTTGGAGATTGAACCTCCAGAGGAAGTTGGCTCTAAACAGTAACCAAAAACAGAAATGCTGCTTTACAGTTTCTTTCAAAATACATTTTAACAAAACTAATCTTTTTTTTCATAATTCAAAATCAAGATGGGACTATTTAACTAGAATGTGTTTGAATTTACTCATTGGTCTTCCTATCTTTTTGATAAACCTCAGCCCACTGGGTCAATTTAACAAAGAAATTTGTAGCATCATTTTGGGATCCAGATGTTTTAGATTTGATAATTAAGGAACAAAATTATTTGTTTTTATTTTTTTCAAATTATAATTCAGGATTTTCTTTTTGTTATGACTACTGTAACAGCCTCATTTGTTGTGACAAAACTATTTGCCGTCTCAATTGCTACAGTGAGGCTTTCAACAGAAACCACAAAATGGGAAGACTATATTAATCCTATTTTTACATGACTTCCTGTTAAATATCTATATCTATTATCTATTTATAATATATCTATAATATCTGTTATCAATTTTAAGATATTAGGTTTAACTTTGACAGAATTAAATGGACTGGGCCCTAAACAAAAGCAGAGTTTCCTTTGCCAGTTTTTATCTGTCTCTACTTTCCGGTTCTTGGGTCACAACCTCATTGCAGTCCCCAGAACCTGTTTTAGCACTTTCTGACTAAACCTGATGGATGGGTGTAAAATTGTCTTTTTAAAACTGTTTTGGAAATTGAGGAATTTCTAATTTTTGTGATGCCTTCATCTTCAGAGAACTGTATCACATTAAGTTAAGGCCTCCGATTTCCATCTGCCTTGTAGTTGTTTGTCCTTTATGGGTTTATTTGTTATTGTTTTCTTCTGCTTTTGTGTTTTGACTCTGTGCTAGCATGCGTTCTGAGATTAGACCAAAAGATCATGTGACAGTTTTAAAGAGTAAAATTACATGTGATTACTGTTGTCTAAAAATAGTTTGTCGTTCATACAATGGGGTGTAAAAGTATTTATCCGTTCTTGGTTCTACAAGTTGTACCACTTAAAAAGGTTTGAGGGGTCAATAGTGTTCATCAAAACACAAAAAAAAACTCAAGAAATCCCATTGTATGTTTAATTGTTTTCAATTGTGCAGAAAACAAGTATTTGGTCAATAATCAACACTTTGCAATAAAACTATTTTTATTTGCAAAAAAGGCCTTTGTACAGAAACAATTGTATTTCTGTTGTGGTACATTTTTTTAATGCACGTCAAATAAGTGGGTTTCAGTTTGACACTGGAATTCCGCCCGTCTATTGTTATCTCCAGTGAGGTTTGTTCTTGTTTGGTTGTCTAAGTGCTTTTCTATTCAGGCAGTTTGAGTTAATTCACTTACCTTAGTCTCCTTGTGTATATATTTAACCTTTAAAGTATTGAAAGTATGTGTGTGAGTGTCTGGTCTTTTGTCATTGCTTACTTGCAGTTCTAGAAGAAAGAGCAGCAGCAATGCAGCTTATGATGGAGGAGGAGGGAGCATCTCAAGCACACTAGTTTTTAGGTTAACGGGTCTATACCATCCTATTCTGAAGCCTCTTATGGTATACAAAATCCATCTATATCATAATTTATTACCTTTGCCACGCAAAAGAACAATTAGAAACATTTTTTTTAGTTACTTACTTTTCCAACCCTTGTAGTAAGGCAACTCAATCTCTGAGGCGCCGCCTTTCACTTCTTCTTGGTGCCGTCCATTTCATGACGTCAGCCAAGAGCCAGCCTCAGCATCGTGTCTGTGATTCGCCCACAAAAACAAACACCCGAACCTTTGCAAAAATGCATATAAAATGAAAAGCGTTTTACTGATCACTGCTGTAGCTCTGCGGAGAAAGTGGGTTTGTGTGTTACCCCTTGAGTGGTGCCAGCAGCGGAGACTCTTCCTGGAAGGGGTTGTTCTCACTTGTCTACATCGACTCGTGAGAACCTGTTTGTTTTTGTGGGTTGGGCTGGGGTGTTGCTGAGACCGCAGGTTTTTAGAGGAATGCTCAGAGATGCTTGAACAGAACAAAAGGCCACTTTGGGGTTTCTTTTTGTTATTATAATGCACTTACAAAGTCAAAGAAGGATTTTGTGTAGTATAGGCCCTTCAAGGTTTTTGGAGCAAAGCTGACTGGTGGATTACAACTCCATTGTATTAATTTGTGTATATTAAGGGTGTAGTGGATCACAAAAATCACGATTCAGATTGTGTCACAGTTTTAGGCTCACAGTTCGGATCATTTTTCTGACCAGTAAAAAAGAAAAAGAAAAAAAAGGCAATCTCTAGATTTTGGCAGAAAAAAATATCTTTTTTTAAGTTTTACAACATGTTTTTAATAAAACATATGTGAAACACTTCAAAGCACAAATACACACATATGTTACATCAGAAAATTGCTCATTGAGGCCTATTTTATAAAAACACACTAACATCTTTAATCTCAGAAGTATTCCAATACATAAAAAATACTCAGGATGTTCATATAAACAAGTGCATTATTGGGCATCTTTAAATAAACGAGATGGATGGATTTAAAAATGTACAACTTTCACTCTTTCCCCTGCTGCAGCAATCCCCCAAATAAATAAATAAAAAGAAGGGCACAACAGCGGCTTTGTCCACTGTTGCGGCTTTCTCTGCGGGACAAAGAGATGTTCACATTTCAGGAAAATATCTGAATAACCTCAACAACCCACACGTGGAAATGTGTTTACTGATGTTCTTTGTTGAACTCTATAAAAGAAAAAAAAATTGTTTAGCCGTCTCTCTTGAGCTGTAGTGTCGGATTTTTGTTTTACACACTTTTGAACATCAGGCAGCGAGTTTGACGCACACTAAAATAAAGACGGTGGATGCAAATTTGAGGCTTTTGATCGAACAATGGATTTAAATGATGTGCGCGTGGGGGTGGGAAGTAGGGTGTACGCAGTACAACTGTGTTCCAGACTGTGGTGAGTGATCCACACGAATCCCGAATTATCCGTGATTTTTAGCGATTACTCACACACCCTCTGGTGTACTCCTTTCTTACTCCTCAACTCATTTCTCCTTTGAACAAATTTGCGATTCTTTTGAATATTAGAGTTTACACAACAAAAAAAGTAGATATTTTATCCTAAATGTAGTTAGAATGTCCTGAGAGGTCACAAATAAACAAGACTTGAGAACAAAACTGTAAGCCACAAATCAGTAAAGTAAGAGTTTTAAAATGCAATTGTAGAAGATCCTGCTTATAGATGAGTATATGTTATCAACTTAAGCTGTAAGAACCTGTTGCACAACAGGTTTAGACCCACCTCTTTGAAAATTGGGGTTCTGGTGTTTTTAACGTTTTTTTCCGGCATTTTTCTCATGATGGAGGACACACATCACATAAACGTGTATTATAAATAAGGAAAAAAACTGAGCTTGAACTTGGATTTTCGGGAGCAGAATAAAAAAATGCCATTTGAAAAAGCTTGTAAGTGTTCCATACAAGTTACCATGGCAAGTCACAGTCTCCGCTCCATTCTGATGTATCCACTTGTAGACTACTAGATCCATGTACATCTTCATTTTCCTCGTCCGCGCTATCTGGCTCAAAACTATACGGGTTGATGGCTCTAATAGCCATTTTTGTTTCACCTGTAAATCTAGGTTGGGCGTGTTAAAAGATGGATGATGGGAAATCGAGGTGGGCTTACTCTGCACCAATAGTACCACCTGCAACTCAGCTGCACATTTTTGATGAACTCTTGCCGCTCTGCAGAAACTTTCCTAGAAAATTAGTTGTTTTTTTTTTTAAACTTGGGCTAAAAACAGCATAACCATATTTAAAAGACAATTGGGAACGCTTTTACACTATGATCAAATTATGATCGGAGTGGAAATTCGAAGTGTTTCAGGACTGTATCGGGATATGATGTTGACGGTGCTCATCTGTGATGATTTGTTTTCTTTGTCTTGCAGTGCCAGAGCGTGCCGAGGGAGAAAACAGTATTATATTCAAGCCACGCCCCCTTCCCCTCCCTACACATTGATACTCATACTTGAAGTTCTCAGCAATGCAGAGCGGGGCTGAGCAGCCCGCTGCCTACCCTGACGAGCCCCGCCTCCTCATCTCACACCTTTGAGGTTCCACTAACAGAGCTTAGATCTTTGCCCTCTCATCTTGTCAACCTGGGAACTAAAGGCCAATCGTTCTTTACGGAACCTGAGGACGCCCTCATACCCAGCCAGGAACCGTACCTGCAAGTGGCACTCAAAGGTAAACAGTAAACCCCCCTCAAATCATTTATTTATTTCTTAAACTCACTCTTTTGGATATGGCTATGTTAACTGTGCACTCATTGAAGTCCATGAGGGTGGATGTAAGTTTGAAATCACTTTTTAGTTTGTTCATTTGTTGACTGGCACAAATCTTTGAGTTTGAGTTTGTAAAGATGTATACATTCTACAAGAACTATTTATGAAACCAAATATATATATATATTTAAAACAATTATAATATTTTTCAGACTATAAATTCTATTGGAGTATAAAGCGCACATTTGGAAGACATTTATTAAACAAAATACAGTAACTGGAAAGTACATTTTCATTTTGAGGGGCAAATCAATTAACAGTATACGGTAAATAACAATAATAGACTGAATGTTTCATGAAACATAGGAGGAATCCAGTATATTAGCGCAACACACGAACAATTATTCATTAACCATAGCATAAAGAACATGCTGAAAAGTCAAATTAACTCTTTGCATCTCTTTAAACAGGAAAATTCATTCAATTCTTCATCCTTTGTCACTTTTGGAACAATTCTGCCAAGCTCGATGTAATACTGAGCAGCACTTCTTCTTCTGCTTAATTGTCAGTAGCAAATATACTGATACACACTTCTACAGGGCCCTCTAGTTGTTGATGCTCTTTAAAAAACAAAAACAAAGAAAATCACATAACTCAAACCCTCAGCCAGAATGGTTAAATTGGCTGTGTGGAAGAGAATAAGTCAGGGGTGTTGGTGTCCTGGTTTTAATATAGAAGTTCATATTTTTAACTATTAGAAGTTCTGCTATTGTCCAGTCAAACTCACTTTTTCATAATGTGTTCATTAGTTGTTCATAATGCGGCAAAATTAAGTTTGAAATGAAAGTTGGAAATATTTTTCCTTTTTGTTTGTACTTCAAAAGTTAAAACTAGACTTGTGGATGTGAATCTAATAAATTCAAGAATTTGGCAGTGATACCCAACTTTAGCAGAAAATAACAAAAGATGTGTATGATGACAGATTTTACTTGAGACACTTGAATGTAGAAATCACTTACTATGAATGTCTTTCTGCTTGAAATCTTTCTTTGTCTTTAAATCTCTGACTCGTCTTTCTTTGCTTTTGTGTGTGCTTGATTCTCATTAAGCTGCTATTTGTTTCTATCTGCTTTTTTCTGTTTCTGCCTCTTACCTCTTAGTCTTTTTGATGGTCTCCTGCTCTCTGTTTCCAGGCATGGCTCCCATTCGGGATTCCGTCAGCCATTCCCCTAATCAAACAGGTGACTAGATATTTCTGTCTCGTTAAACTTGTTTTCCTAAATTTCCTTCTTCCTCTCAGTCTTTTTCCTCTGTATTCTAAGCAGAAATGGCTAAAATTAGCTACAGCTCACACTGGATGGTATTTAAATTGTGTTGTGACAAAGTTAAACGAGAAAATGACAATGCAGTGGAGCAAAAAAAGTTTGGATCTTAAACAGTTACAATAAGTCTGTAATCTTCATTGTAAGTCAAGGAAAACACATTTTAGTATTTATAAAGAATTTATTTGTGCAATGAAGTAGAAAATAAATATTTATAGTTCACCTCAATATTTTGTAATGAAACCCAGATCTGATTAGACCCAATATTTTTGTTCTTTTTGTTTGGGATGATGAAAAAAATCATTGACAGCTTTTAAATTAATGAAGGATGCATCAAATAAATGAAAATGTAGGATCAAAACGTCAAATAGCAAACTTACAGAAGATGTTCCTCCCCAAAAAAAAATATGTCACCTGGTATTACATTGCTTAAAGGTAATGCAAACACATGCAATTTGTCCACAGTGTTGCTCATGATTCAATCCTTTATTGTTTGTTCCAAAAAGGTACAAAACACCCTTTATTCCTGTGTGCAATTAAGCCCAGATCTTTGCTAATCTGAGGCTATTTAAAATTTGATTTTACCTGTACTCAGCTCTGTTGAGTGCAATTCTAATGCACTTAAATTCCTATGTCTTGTTTACCTAGGTAATTTGAAATAAAGTTTCTTTCTTTTTCTTCTATAGGTCTGGACCATCCTGGCTTGGACTCGCAGTATGAGCCTTCCCCATGGTCTTCTGGTTCCCCTTGCAGCAGTGACAGCAGCAGCAACTGGGGCAAAGTGCTAGTGGACGGAAACACGGACAAATCCAATAATCCTTGTTCAGCTAGCTCTTCTGTCTGGCCACCTTCCTCGTCTTCATTTTCTTGCTCCTCCTCTTCTTCCTCTTCTGGCTGTGGTTCAGGTTCAGACCCTGAGTTGGCATCAGAATGCACGGACGCAGATTCTAGTTCGTCAATTGGCTCAGAGAAGAACCTTGGCTCTGTTGCTGCGCCTACAGTGATGATGATATCAGGAAATGTTTCATCTTTGACATCTTCTGCAGCTTCTACCCCCTCTTCTTTGGGGACTTCTACCATGATGCTCGAAGTTAACTTTATTGGCGAAAGCAACAGTTGTCAAGTAATCAGTGGAGGTATTGAAAACGAAAGTAATGGAAACGATATCACTGGATCCTCACACTTCCCCAACATGGGGTCATACAGTATTGGCAGCAATAATTTAAGCAACCACAATACCAGTGGTGTGTGGGGCCTGCCCCCAGAAGGCAACACAATCACCACTGACAGGAGCAGTCCCTGTGTCAATGGGGGGTTAAACCCAAACACTTTAAATCCAAATAGCAACCATGGTGCCTGGCCACAAAATTCTACCCCAAGCCCAGTGTGCCAGGGCCAACTGCCTCCACAGGCTCAGGGGATGAGTTCCAAACTGGGTATGACTCCCAAACAGGTCCCATTGCTGGGCTGGGGAGGAATGGCAGCTCCAGATAACAGCAGTATAATGGAGGATGCAGAGGTGAATAATGGTACATCAAGCGGCAAATTGTTGCACAGCAACAACGGAAGCGGTGGTCTGCAGTCTACCAACTTAAGCACTGAACCCAATGGACCAAATAACACTATCATGATGAATACTACTACTACTACTAACACCACAATGACCTCTATTCCACCAAACTCTACCGCTTCACCCCAGCTTGAAGGGGATTGTTCCTGGGGTTCCTTTGGAGGAGAAAATCGGGGTCTACTGGCCAATGGAAATTCCTCAATAGCCCCCCAGCACCCCAAAGGAGAGTTGGGAGGTACTGGGGACATCGGTACGCCTTGGGGCACATCTACCTACCCTTTTGACAAGGGCCCCTCTAATGCAGACACTGTGAACCCACAAATCTCCTCTGCTGCTGCTGCTTTCAAGAGTAATAATAACCACAATAACACTGGGGCTTCACACTGGGACCAGGGACCTACCAATAATCCGTCTCCGAACAACTTGTCCTGGGGTGTTGATGCGACTCAAGTCCCAGGTTCTGCAGGTCAAACGCCAGGAAATAGAAACCAAACTACTATGACCCCTCAAGCAGGAATACCTCGCCCCTGGGGGAGCAGTGCATCCTCTACTTCGTCATCGTCTTCTTCCACATCTAACAAGAAAATGTCAAATGGAGAATGGGGATCACAGATTTCTGGTAACAACCACTCAGATACCGAAAGCCATAAAGGGGCATCTACCAACAATGGGTGGAAAAGTCTGGAAGACGATGCCATGGGGATTGGAGCAGCAGGGGCGGGTGGTAGCCACGGCTTGGGAAATGTCACCGGAGGCTGGGGCCGCTCTGGAGGAAGTGAAGGGAGCGGTGAGAGTTCTGGGAGTCGATCTACTTCAGACAGAGAAGGCAACCAGTCCAAAGGAGGGAACCGCAGAAAAGGTACCTACTCGACATCAGTAGTGCCAGCCATCGCCCGGGCCGATGTAGACCCAAGGGTTCTGTCTAACACTGGATGGGGACAAACACCCATACGGCAAAACACTGCCTGGGATGTCAATTCTCCTAACAATCAGCACCAGGGTCCCAGAGGAGATGAAAGAAAGCTTTGCAGTGGAGGTTCCAGCTGGGGCCCGGGGCCACAGGCGACCCCCTCACAGACCTCTGGAGGTAAGAGCTGTGTGTTGGAATTTGTTCTGGTTTATAGGATTTGCATTTTAGCAAACGTTGCTACAGTAAAATCAAGTACTAAACACAATCTATTTGCACTTGTGGTCCACGTATAGGTTGGGGTGGTGGATCAGACAGTGCAGGCCCTGACGGTGGAATTTCTGGCTGGGGAGATCGGAGACAAACTCCTGGGTGGGACGGTAAAGGCTCACCTAATGGAGGTAGTGGACATGGTTGCTGGGAGGACACATCCAACTACAAGGGCAGTAACAGCAACACCTGGAACAACAACATGAAAGATGACAGGTAAATATTGTTATTTCTATGGAGAATATTGCATTTAAACAAAAGTTGACCAACAAATTCCATTTTGGTTGTAGATCAAGTAACTGGACGAACACCTCCACTGGGCAGCAAGGCTGGGGTTCTAATAGTAAGAGTGGAAGTGACGCTTGGGGGGGTAGTGTTGATGACACCAGGACGGGGGCCAGTAACCATTGGGGGGAGCCTCAGAAAGGTGCCGGCTCAGTGGGCTGGGACAGTGACAGTGACCGGTCCGGCTCTGGATGTTGGAGCGAGCCAAGTCGGGTCAACACCAGCAGCAGTAACACCTGGGTGGGCAGCGGAGGATCTAATACTCCAGACCAGAGCACTCCAAGCCAGAGCTCCAACTGGGGGGACTCTGTACTCAAATCTAACCCTCCGAGTAACACTCAAGGCTGGGGCGAGCCAGTGAAGAACAGCAAGGGAGCTCAAAGCTGGGGAGAACCAAATTCTAAAGCTTCCAATGAGTGGGGGAAGGGCCCAGAATCCAGAAATAATCAAGGCTCAAACAAACCCACAGGTGACAGAATTCTCTTTTCTGAAAAAGATGTATTAGTGTTTTTCATGGCATGTTCATTTCTTTGCCAGTAAGACATTTTCTTTATATATAATTACTTTTATTTTCACTCCACTCGTTAAAGGCTGGCGTGGAGGTCCTATTCCCACAGTTGGTCATAAGGAAGAAGCATCAACAGGATGGGAAGAACCTTCTCCAGAGTCCATACGTCGAAGAATGGAAATCGATGATGGAACTGCAGCTTGGGGAGACCCTGGTAAACATTTACGCAAATTCCTCCAAAAAGAACAATTTAATGCTGGTGATGAACCATTTTTAAAACACTGTAAGACATTTTGGTTGATGACAAATGTCTTTTAGGTAAATACAGCGGTACGTCTGTCAACATGTGGAACAGCAAGACTAATCAGTCTGATCAAGAAGCCATGAACATATCCTCTCAACACAACACCCACCCGTCACACGGCTCAGTGCAACCTCATAACCAGGAGAAAATGTCAGGTATGTTGTACAATGTGGATAGCTTCATTTGACTATGCAAAAATGATACATTTAAAGGGAAGTTTTGTCAACTCAAGGGAAAACAAATATGGACAAAAGGTATTTAATTTGTTATGATGTTTAAAACTATGAAATTCTAACACTTTGCATGATAGCAAAAGTTTGTGAAATGCTTTTAAACAGAAAAAATGCATACTTGCCCTTACTATTTAGCCATTTTTGTAGTTTAAATTAACTTGAATTAAAAAAAACAAGTAC
The DNA here is from genome assembly GCA_014656515.1 of Oryzias celebensis. NCBI lineage: Eukaryota > Metazoa > Chordata > Actinopteri > Beloniformes > Adrianichthyidae > Oryzias > Oryzias celebensis. Next base: position 15,438,345 of record BNCR01000008.1, read on the forward strand.
CTAGAAACATCTCAACAGTACAAGCCAAGAAAATGAAATGACATTTAAAAATATTTACACTGACACTCAATTTCCAGGAAAGCATAGTCAAGTAAACACATCCCTCCCGAAATTTTTATGGCGTTCCTGTTGAAGTCCTCTTTTTTTAGCTTGCCAAGTCATTCCCTTGGAATGTTAAGAGCATCCGAGTTTCCATCCTCCAGTTCACATTTATTATTTCATTCCTGTCTAGTTCTCCTGCCAGTTCTGTAAAGAACATACTTGAGTGTTTGGATCAGAGCAGAACGGGTCGTGTTTGGTAGTTGAAAGGTATTATGGGAACAGTTTTATTGGTAATGGAAAGAGTTATCGAGTAAGTCAACTTACTTGAGAAGACAAAGGCGCCTTTTTTCCCCCCACAGTTCCTAGTGTCAGAATCTAACTGAAGCAACAGCTTTGACAGCGAGGCATGTTGAGACAAACCTCCCGGCGTCTGCTTTGAGAGAAAAAGAAACTAGTTTTGAATACATTTAGGTTTTTTGGAGTTTGTTTTGTCACAGAACTGATTAATAAAAAGAAACCCAGACATTCATTTTTGTCCTGATTTTAAGATAAAGCCTTGAAGTCTGCTCTTGGAGGTGTCTCTTGTCGTCTGCTGTGTTGTTTATTTTTGTTTATCTGATTTGTGTCGATGTCTAGCATAAATGTCTTCCTGAATGTGGCGATTACCTCCTTCCATGTCTGTTGGTCTGTTTTCTTTGCATGCATGCACGTACTTGCACACAACTGCCAGAGTGCGTTCCGTCTCTAGAGAAACGCTTGCGTCCCAGGCAACCCCGTGATGTGTCTATTTTTACAAAGCGGTATCCCTGGCATTTCCCCAAACTCTTCCTGTGAAGGAGAGAAAGTGGCAGGTCTGGGTAGTCAACAGAAACAGGAGCCTTTTGAACTCACAAACATTAGGGAACTCGGACACTGCTATCTGCAGGGCTATTTGTTCAACTAAACACGAAAATGGCCTGATCGTATGACTTCATTTTTAGTATAACTAGGAAAATCTGAGATTTTGTCATTATTCATCATTTTCTGATGAATAGTCTATTTTCTACTTATGTCATATATAAGATGCACTAAACTATAAGGCGTATTTTGCGAGACCAAAGACTCAGATATATCTATCCATCAATCAGACTTTAGTAGCTGTGTTCACAGCAACTCTAACTTTTCCCACTAAATTGTAACACTACATGTTAGCCTCATTAGCATATCTGCAAAACCTGTAACTCCCAACCTTGTTAACAACACGTAAAAAAACAGAAAGCCTGTCAGTAACTTAAAAAAACACTGTCCGACACACGCTAGCAGCATTAGTGCTTTTGCAGTAACACTCAACCCTGTTACTGACATTACGCGGTACGACTTCTACACATTTGCTGCTTTAGCATATTTTCAAAAACCCCCAATCCGTGTTTTCAACACGAAAGAAAAACCTTAGATTACTTGCGCAACACCAGTTGTCTCAGATGTCTCACTATTGAGAGAACAGATTGACATTTTGACAGAGACCCCTTTACCTCTCAAAATTGCTTCAACATCACAACCAGAATTAAGGTGCTCTGCATTATAATGCATACTGTTATTTAAAAAAATTACGTTTTTTAAGTGCACCTTTTAGTGCACTAATGTAACAGCAAGTCAGAGGTTGATAACATTAACCTGATGATGATCCTGTTGAAGTTAATTTGTGGTCTTCAACAAAATTATACTGTCACTACATTTAGGAATTATAAAACATTGCTAATGTCTTTTTATTTAGATTGGGGTGAGATGTATCCTCAACAAAAAGACTCTTCATCGTGGAGGAAGCCTACAGCTGGTCCCCCTGTTACAGTGGATAATGGTACGTCTGCCTGGGGAAAGCCAGTGGACACCAGTACTGGCTGGGAAGAACCCAGCAGGGATAAGAGAGAGCCCGCTTCCGGATGGAGCTCCCAGAACAAGTCCTGTAAGTGTTCACATAAATCTGTACGAGGGAACTATGTAAACAATAAGGTCAAAATTGTAAATGGTTCCTGCCAGTGGAAAAATGATCTGCCTCCTCTCTGCAGCTACTGGTCACAAACCTATGGAGACTTGGGGCGGTGAGGACGTATCCATGGGCAATAGCTGGGATCAGGAAGAAGAGGTGGAAATTGGAATGTGGAGCAACAGCCAGCAGGACAGCAGGTCCAGTGACCAAAACACCTGGAACTACAAGCCTAAAGTCTCCAACAAGGTTTGTGACCTCACAACATCTATTTTCACGTTATTCTATTAACACCCATTTAAAACAGATGTTTTGTTTTGGTTTCATCTGTCTTGTTTCAGATGAACAAACCTGTCAACAAACAGGAGGAACTTTGGATGAAACCTTTTGTCAACCAATTCAACAACATGAACTTCCAGGCAAGTCTTGTATCGAACTCTCTTCAAGCCCCCTGTAATAAAAGCTCTTTCAAGGTTTTAATGGATTTAGTGAAGGAAAGGAAACAAAGTTTTGTCTTTTGTTTTTCTGAAACTTGGTTAGATGTTTTTATGTTGATGTTGGACAAGATTACTTTCTGACAATTTTAACAGGAATGCTCAGCTTGTCCTGTCCTCTGTGGTGTATTTTAGCTTGTGCAAGTTGTTCCATTGTTTTTCTTTGGGCTAACAGCTGCTTTTCTGTGACAGTACTATTTCTAAATTCAAGATGAATGTTTTCTTTTTGTTCCACAATGGTTTGACTAAAGCTCTGCGTTTAGGGGGATGAATATTTTTGAGTTAATCCAAAATTAAAATGATGTGAGGGACATATCTGCAACGATACCAAAATCAGTTTGTTGGAAAACTTTAATTTGCGTAAAATTACAGGAAATGTTTTAAAAAGGTGAAGAAAATTGTATGATTACAAAGTTGAGTTTTCAAAGTTTGTGACAGATTAGCCTACATAAGCTACTCCTTTTAAATTACAAGTCAACATCCATCCAGTCAAAGGAAAACTAAAAGAAAATCACAGCTTTTGAAATGTTTCCATCAGGAAACAACTAACACTTTTGTTTGTCTTGGTCTTGCAGAGAGACTCACCTGACGACTCCTTAAAATCAGGGCCGGGCATGATGGCCGACAAGCGTGTGGACATGAGCGGTATGGGGGAGTTTGGCAGCATCATGGGGAAGAGTTCAGGGTCCCGGCATCAGCTCCACAAGGATTCTGCAATGGATCGCAGTCCTTACTACGACAAGGTATGTTGACAGTTTACGAACAGACTCTCCCTTTTTTATTTGTTTCGTGACTATTTTAAGCTCTAAATGCACTTTTAATGAACAGGTGAAACCTTTTTAATCCATGTGAAATAAAGTTTAAAAATAAACCTGTAACCCTGTTATGTTTTTTTTTTACATTTTATAATAATGTCAGAAAAATTTACAAAAATAAAATACTAAAACACAAGGTGATCAAACTACTTCAGATTAATTAAACAGCCTGTCAAAATGAAATATAAATTGTTTTTTTAAAAGAAAAAAAAATCAGGTGACATTTTTTTTATTTTCATTAAATATTTATTTAATAACCTGTTTTTTTTACATTTGTTAACACAATTTTCCTCACTTTTGGCTGAAATCATAAATGACCTGTTGTATAAATAATAATTCATCTGCTTATTCAAAAACACTTTTCTCATTGCAATTTATTACATCAGTTTACAACACAGCTTCATTATTTTTTTGTTTACTTTCACCCTCAATAAACAAGACAAAACAAATCAGATTATTAATTTTTGTTAAACTATTATAATTATAAGATTAGAAAATACACAACTTAGACTGGTGTTGTGCAAAAATGTCATCATCCAACTTCAAGAGTTTCCGTATGGAACCTAATTGAATACAAAGTTTTTTGAAAGAGAACATACAGTTTAAATGAAGTCGTTTCTTCAAACTTTTATTACTAGTTGCTTATAGCTTGTGGCTGTGCAAATACGTTACACTCTCTTGCTGCTTTGCCTCAATCTCTTAAACTTTAAACCTTCTTACGTTTTCCATTTGAACTTCCTGATTTCTGCGCTCACTCTGCTTGTTTCCTTTCCTTCTTTTTCCCTTTTCCTCCTCATCCCACTTTAAAAATTAACTTTGGTTCTTTTCTTCTTCCCATTGTGTGTTTCTTTGTCTGCTGATGTGCCTCCTGTCCCTCTGTGCTTGCCGTCCACCCGGGCTTTGCTTCTGCAGCTTTCTGCTTACGATAGTCCAGTTTCCGATGAGCTTCCCTCCAGTCAGAGCATGAGCCTTTCCTCTAGCAGTTCTGTTAAACCCGTTCCTTGTGTCAGCTCTGGGCCGTCTCCTTTCCACTCTAGTTCTGGGGCAGCTCAGCAGGTGAGTGTGGGAGGGTGTGCTTGTTTTAGTTTTGTGCTGTGTCCGGCACAGGCTGTAGTTTAGGGTTTTCAAGTTTTAAATAAAGCTTGCTTTAAAGACAAACTCTTCCTTCTGTATTTGACGCTTTACTGTAATTTTGTTTGTTAGAATTAAAATTAAAAAAAAAAAAAAAGTCACTGAAAAACTGCTTTAAAGTCACAGGACGAACAGAGATGATAAAGAAGAACAATGATCTTTTTTTATTAGAAACACATTTTTTAGTGTGCTCATATGTCACTCATGAAAACATCTAAAAGCCAGATTTTAAAAGTGAAATATAAAGAGATGAGAATTATCTTTTCAACAGTCTTTTAAAACACCAAATAATTCTTTTTTTCAATTATAATTAAAGACCCACTCGAAAAATTGTTTTTAACATGTTCTTGTATTTTTCTGATGGAGGATGTCTATAAAGAAAATTAGGCTTGAAATAGCATTTCTGAGTTGTTGTTTTTTTTTTCTCATTAAAATCGCTGTGAATCAGGAACAGACAAAAAAATGCAGTTTGAAAAAGATTGTTACGTAGAAAATACGTTGGGCAGGCTACGAGCTCCCTGCTCCGCTCCATTCTGATACATTAACTTGTAGAGGAATAGATCGATGTTTAGATCGCCTTGGTTTGAACTGAACTGGAATCTGGCTCAAAACTGTGTGGCTGGATAGCTCTTGTCATTGCTAGTCTTTTTGTTGCTCCGCTAATGTTAGGTTGAGGGTGTGAGGGGCTGTAAGCTAGTTTGTGAGCATGTAGACAGAAAGATCTCGGCAATGGAGGGAGTTGCAATGCACCAATGGTCCTGCACACCACTCAGAGGGGAAGTTCTAATGACGTACTGCTGCTCTACTAAAACTATATCCAAGAAAATGACCCTTTATTTTTTTTTTTTTACTAGTTTGGCAAAAGTATTTTTAGCAAATAGCATGATAATTAAAAGATCACTGGGAACGCTTTCATAGTAAATCAAAAGATGATTGGAGAGGGACTTTAAGTATTTAAAAAATAAGGAAAAATGTTTTATTTCAAAGATCATTTTAGTAATTATTTTCATATGAAGTTGTCACATTTCACATCCAGTAGTTTTAAACTGTCCTCCTTTGCACCAAAATGTAACATAGCTATGAAAAAAGGGAACACTAAGGTGCACAGCTTGCTACGTTTCCTTTTTTAAGCCTGAGGGACATGAAGTTTAAATGTCATTGTGGGTTTTTTTTCAGAATGTAAACTCCATGTTGGGTGGCAGCAGCGTAGCACAAGGCCGAGGCGCCACCCAGTCCCAGCCCCCTCTTCAATCGAACCTTCGCAACCAAGTGCCTCCACCCCTCCTGCCCTCTCAGGTAATAAAGCTCTAGGTTACCATCAGGATGGTCTTAAAGTTCTATTAATAAAGCAAAAAACATAAAATAACATAAAAAGAATATTTATCTGAATTTATGCAGGTGATGTACCCGATGGCATTGCATTAAATGTTATCCTATGTAATTCCCATAACAATCAAATAAAAAGCAACATTCATTCCTGGCTAAGAAGGAATAGACTGTTATTTAATGAGTTAAAAACCTCTCTGCATCCTAAAATGACCCAGACTTTCACAAAAATCAAAAAGCACTTTAAAACTAACGTGTCTAATTTGAAAAGATTTGGGAGGAGGCAGAATATATGATTAGACCTTCAACCACAACCATGTCGGTTTAGGCATAATTTTAAGAAAAGGACATCCCAAAAATCTCTGTAATTCAGCCTGCAACAAATTTTCTACACAATTAACATAATTAACAAAGACCAATAAAGACTGAATTTTAGTTTAGAGGAAACACTAATATTTTATTTCAGATATTTTTACCAAAAAAAGGTACAACATGGAAGACAAGAAGTAATATGGCAAAAAGGAGAAAGCAGATTTTTAAAGGTAGAAAGGTAATTGGATAAAATGAAAAGAATTAACCAAAAAGACTAGTTATAGGGGGATTCATCCTCGAGATAAGTTGCTCCTTTTAACCAACAAAAACTAAATAAAAAAAGAGCCTCTAGTAGCGAACTGCTGCCATAGCAACCGCTCAAGAGCACAACAGAACTCATTTTGATTCTGTCTGTTGTACATTCAAGTGTGGTCTTCATAATCTGCCAGTTTAATACATCGCAATTGTTTAATAAAATAATGAGAAATGTATGTAAAGAAGACACTACAAAGTACAACAATATATTCTACGATTAAAAGACTCATACCAATTAAAGACAAATACCATAGAATGTATGGGGGCTAATCCTTAGTTCAAAACTTTATTAATAAACAAAACATAACATTCTCGTCCAGACTGACTCTAGCTTTGATACCGATGCTACTTGAATGAACTCAATTCATTTAGCTAAAAAAATAAATGAACAAAAGTCTTAAAAATGTCAAATGTGTTAACATGTTACTTTGCAGCCTCCCAGCTCCTGCTTTAGTTTGAAGCTAAATAAGTGTACTTTAATTTGAAAAGTACCAAAAAACAGTCCACAAAACTCACACCAAGCATGAAAACAGTAAACTTTTTTGGGCACATTATGGTGAAAAATATTTATCAGCCACCAAATGAACTCACAGAATATTTATTAGTGGCTTGAATAAAAACAAGTTTAAGAAAAACACTTGAAGGCTCAAAAATGCCTTTTTAAAATGTTTTTGTTGATGTCCAGGCCCCCCCATCTTTGTTGAAATACCCAGGAGGTAATGGAGGTCTAAATCCTCTGTTTGGCCCTCAGCAGGTGGCTATGCTCAACCAACTCTCCCAGCTCAACCAGCTGTCACAGCTTAACCACATTAACCAGCTACAGGTACACAGATCATTTGGTTCAACTTTTTGCTTTCTAAAACTATCTTCTGCTGATTTTGTTTCACATTTGACATTGTCTCGTGTTTGCAGCGCCTGTTGCTCCAGCAGCAGCAGCAGCAGCAGCAGCAACAGCAGAAGTTTCAGAACGCGAGAGCGACACCAGTGGGTCGTCCGACTGAACAGGTGTGTTCCTCTTCTGCGTTTTTTGACATTTTTTATATATCTGTGCCAAATACAAGTGTCTTGATTCTTGTTTCCTTTTCCAGACACGTCCTATTGGTTCGTCTTTGTCAATGATGCAGCCCCCACGGCACCTGGATCCATCTCTGCTAAAACAGGCTCCACCTCTCAAACCATATGCTGATAACTACATGTCCCACAATACATCTGAAATGCAGAAGAATGCTCCTCCTCTCGGGCCATTAGGCAACTTCCCTTTAAGTATGTAGACTATTGACTGATTTTATGATGTCATTAGTTTCATAAGTACATCATTGACTTCTTCCCTTTATTTAGGCTTGAACCCTAGCCTGAATGTACCCTTGGATATGGGCATTGGCGGCGGAGCCTTGACCTACAAAGAACCACACCAGTCCAGACTCAAAAAACTTTGGGCTACTGACCCGCTGGAGCAGAACAGCAAATCTGGTAAATTTGACATGATATTTAGTAATGTAAATAATTGACTCAATCATAAAGTTTGATTAGATGTTTTGGACCAATACCTGGGCTAAAGAGGAATCTTTGCCAAAGATGGTAGCATTTGTGACTGTAGGCGCTGCGTGTTTGTGTTTCCTCTCAGGTGCCATCTCGTCTGGGTTGCGTCTGGATGACTCTCCTTTCTATGACTTCCTGCCTCCTGGTCCACCTCCCCTGAGCCCACCCGGCCAACCAATAGGCTCAGTGGGTGATGGCTGGTCGCCCCGTGCCAACTCCCCCCCTTCCCATGCCAACACTGTCACCTGGCCCCCAGGTAAATGTTCCATCACTGATCCAGCACAGACTGGTACCAAAACAAGCTAGCAGCTAAACTAAAATTCGAATGGCCTCGGTTTCTTTTTTTGCAGAGTTCCGACCTGGGGAACCTTGGAAAGGTTATCCCAACATTGACCCAGAAACGGACCCTTTTGTGACCCCCGGCAGTGTCATCAACAACCTCTCCATCAACACCGTCCGTGACACCGATCACCTCAGGGACAGGAACAACGGTGAGCTACAGACGAGTTCGGACTGAGCAACTGATGGTGACACAGCGGAGTCTGAATTCACAGGTCCAGATTCTAACCCGCGGTCCTTATGGTTTCCAGGGCCACCCTCATCACTGAACACCACGATGCCTTCTAACAGTGCCTGGTCATCCATTCGTGCCTCCAGCCACAGCGGTTCCCTCACCAGTACAGCACAAAGCACTTCAGGTAGCTTTAAAACCCATCCCTTTCAAAATAATGGTTCATTTTAAACTCCGCAGAGGCTCTGATTGATACAGAAAAGGCTGAAAATGTTTTAGAATACGTTGAAGTCCTTTGTAAACCTGTTAAAGGAAACAAAAGTTTTAACTAAAGGGTTTTCTTTGGCTTTGCAGCTAGACCCAGTGAGTCAAAGTGGTCTCCTGGAGGCGGTTCTGTGTCCAACTCCTCCCTAGCCCATGAGCTTTGGAAGGTCCCCTTGCCTCCCAAGGCGTTGCCGGTTGCAGCTCCTTCCAGACCACCACCCGGCCTCACAGGCCAGAAGCCGTCGGGTTGGGATGGATCTGCCCTGAGGCCGGGGGGGTGGGGCTTCACCGAATCCAGATACACACCTGGTGAGTTCAGAGAGGAATCACACCGTCTACTTCAGTTTATTTACTTTGAACACCTGGTTCGTTGAGTTTAAAAAAGTATTTCCCTTTTGTCCTTTTTTGACAAATTTGACATTTTTGTCGAATGAACTCATTTTGGTATGTATTTAGGGCATGTATGGCTTTCAGTAATGCTAAATGTGAAGGGGTGAGGCTCTGGGAATTGTAGTTTTTGGTGGATTTAAAAAAAGGTTTTTGACTAGATTTTTTTTTACCCATCTGGTATTGAGGAAGTTGAGCAGAAATTGTTTCTGTTTTTTAGTTTATATCTCTTGATTTCATGTATTTTTCATACCTTCAGGTCCATCTGAAATACGTTAAACCTGTAGTTTTTAACATTTTGTTTTGGTTTGCATTTCCAGGTTCTAGTTGGGGTGACAGCAGCAGCTCAGGGAGAACCCAATGGCTCGTTCTGAAAAATCTCACACCTCAGGTACCTAAATGCACGCATTTGTTTTTAGCTGGTTAAAACTGCAAAAAATTCCCTGTATGTGTGATGATGGCTGTGTTTCAATCCCTCTTTTGTGTGTTTATTTCTACAGATCGATGGCTCCACACTTAGGACCCTGTGCATGCAGCATGGCCCTCTGATCACATTCCACCTCAACCTGCCACATGGCAACGCCGTGGTCTGCTACAGCTCAAAGGACGAAGCCGCCAAGGCCCAGAAGAGCCTGCACATGTAAGGGCACGACCTTTACCGACCACTGATTTCAAACAGCGCTCCTGTAAAAGCTAACGGGTGCAACTACCTGCTGTCTCTACAGGTGTGTTTTGGGGAACACTACTATTATGGCTGAGTTTGCCAGCGAGGAGGAAATCAGCCGCTTTTTTGCACAAGGGCAGTCGTTGGCCACTCCCTCCTCCAGCTGGCAGGCCATTGGCTCCTCCCAGAGCAGAATGGATCAGTCTCAGTCATTTCCCAGCCGTGCTTCTGAACCCAATCAATGGAACAGCGGCGAGCTGCATGGCTCCTCCCTCTGGAGCAGGTCCTATTCCAGTACCCTGTGGGGGAACCCCAGCACCTCTGACCCTGGGAGGATCAACAGCCCTTCTCCAATCAGCTCCTTTCTCCCAGTGGATCACCTGACAGGGGGTGGGGACTCCCTGTGAACCAGCAGCCAATCAAACCGGCTATGGTGATCGGGTCAGTGAAAGAAATGATCAGTAAATCAGCTAAAAGCAAAACAAAACGAAAAAAAAAGTAGTTCAAAACGCAATGGCACTCGTAGGACTTTTTCTCACTTACAAGTTATTCAACAAAGCGGGGTTTTCCCTGTGGAATACAAGTTACGTTCTCTGCACATATGTCCACTTTGTTTTAGCCCAAAAACATATCAGTCAGAATACTTGAATCATGCAGGCCAATTCTATAATGTGAACAGATGGATATTTGCTTCCAGGTAGTGCTCTTTCAGACCGGGAAAAAAAAAAAAAAAAAAAAGCTTCAGTCGAGCTCATTATTATGTTTCATTTGTTGTTTTTGAATTCCAACTTTTAAACTTTTTTTTTTGTTTTTGCATTTGTTTGCCGACAATGTTGGAGTATGAGCTTTTAACTTTGCACTGAATGTGTGGTTTTTTTTTTCATATATATATATATATATATATATATATATATATATACACATATATATGTGTGTGTGTGTGTGTATATAAGCATACATATATGTATATATAGTCTGCAATACAGAGGGAGCAGCCAGTTTTTCCAGTGTAGCTGTTTACTCATTGAGGTCCTTACCGTGTGTGTGTGTGTGAAAATACTTGTGCGACTGCGAATGGTTAACGAGTACGTGTGCGCTCCTCTCTGCCTTGGCACGCCTACCTTACTGCGTTGTCGTGGAGATCAACAGATAGTTCAACAATAAACCTGACTAGGATGATTATCTGGTGATACAAAAAAAAGAAAAAGTGACATTTAAAAAGTATTGCACCGACTCTTATTTTGAAAACAAAAGAACGTTGAGCTCCACAGTGCAAAGAACTGTAGTTGCAGCTGGGACTAGCAAGCCACGCCCACTCTGAATGTAGGAGGGGTGGGGCCTATCTAGCAAGCCCTTTCCTGGTTTGGCCCCCTAGTGGGCTGGGAGGGGACAGCACTTTCAGAAAAGGCTTTCAATGTTTTGGAGGTGCCACACTGCAACCTCTTGTTTACAAGACTTAGGAGGCGGAACGTGTGTTGATTCTTCATTTTAAAAGAAGATCGGATAAATTAGAAAATGCACAAAAAAATGTTAAAAAGCTTAAAAAAACTACAAAAAAATGAATATACATAAAAAAAAATTATTTTAAAAAAAGTATTGAGGATGGAGACGATGCTTTGTATCTTAGGGAATTTGGATCAGTGTTTTTGGCCATGGCGTTGGTTATTTAAACTATTCCTCTTTGTCTGCTAAATAACCAGCAATGGTCCTCAGGAAATCAAGCCAGTTTTACCCCCATTGTAGTTGAATTAAAAAAAAAACTACTACTCCTTGTAGGAAAGGAAAATCCAACTTCTAGCACTGAAACTATGTATAGGTCTTTTTTTTCCTGCCAAATAACCGCTTTAAGCTGGAGAAGCTCAACACACTGCTTTCAATATGCTGTCTTTAAAGGAACGGGGAGGGGAGGAGGCCCAGTCTTTTGGGAAGGAGGTGGAGGATGCATGGTAGTAATCCCAGAGCTCCTTCTCTCTTCCTCCTCCTCCTCCACCCCAACAATGTAATTTTTAAAACATTTTTTGGTGACTTTCAATAGAAAATGTTCTGTCTTGTCTGAATTTTAAACCAAGAAAAAGGCAACTCTGTATCTATGCATACTGTAGCCTCTCACATCGATATGGCCTACTCGAGAGGTGGTTCCCCCCCCCTTTTGTCTTTTCAATGTTTCATTCAAAAAAAAAAATCTTTTAAATTATTGCCATCTGTGGTGTTTAGCGAAAAAAGAAGTTAAACTCAAAGATCCTTTTTTTTTGGTTTTAACAGTGAAAAAGTCGTCCACATTTCATTGCCTTGATCCTAATTGTGTCCGAAGATGCAACAAGTCAAGTGGCTTCTATCTGTTTACAAATAGAATATGATTGTATTGTTTTAGGGTTTATTTTTTTCTCCTCCTATTGATCAGGGGAGGGTGGGGTGCTCATTTGAAGTTCCTGACGTCATGAATCGTGTGTGCGTGTGGAGATCTGCAGGGTTAGGGGTTCTCAGTGTGTGTGAGCAACAGTGTGAATGTAAACAACAACAAAAAAAAATCTCTACCAGTGGTGTTTGTTAACATAAACATTTACAAGTGTGAATTCTAGATCTACTTATCTAGCAGTGATTAAGTCACTACAATGCACAATTTTATTTTAATTTTTTTTTGTTTTGTTTTGGGGTTTTTTCGGCGGCAGAACGAAAACGTGGAAGCGCGAGAGATCAGCATTAGCGAAGCCATGGACCTTAATCTCTTCATTACGTCTTTTTTTTTTTTTTTTTAGTGAAGCCTCTCGCGTGTGCACATTTCTACCCTCGGTTTTTATTTCAGAAGTACTATAATCGTTGGCTTCACTCGTGTTTTCTTGAATTTAGCCGTGAATATTTAACAACTTCAAAGCGTATTTGAGAGTTAGCCAGACTTGACAGTGGTGTGTGCCAGTATTGAATGCTCTCTACCAAATACTTCAATCAGAAAGAGTAGTTTACTGATTTCCACATCTTTGCTTAAACTATATATATATATCTTGTGTTTTTTTTTGTCTTGAACAGCTGTTTTCAAATGAAACATGTTTTTTGGTGTATTTGAGTTAAATTAATTTGACAAATTGAACTGAAGAGCCTTGGATTTTGCACTTGGGCAGATTGGAGGGAAAGCCAAGCAAGGGAGTTAGTTGGTCAGGGAAGTATTTTCAGGTCTCGAGAGTGTCAGCGAGCGTGCCAGGACAGGGTAGGGTGCATTTCAGCTGCTTTACGAAACGAGAGCTCGCCGATCTGACCGTGTGTCGTCTTTGCCGCTCAAAGTGAGCCGAAATTGAGTCAGAAGATCAAAAACCTATTTCTCGGATCTGAGGGTTTGTGGCAACGCTAGCATGCAGTTTGACTGAAACGGGGAGAGGCTCGACCCGATGTGGGTGTTGACTTGCAATCAGCTGGTTCTTCCTGGCTTTTTCAGGGACACAGGGTTCCACTTGCCTCCTTGCTGGCTAATCCAGGATCAGCTCTACCTCTCCGACCCCTAAGCTTAACTACAGGAGAGGAAGTGCAAAACTGACAAAAGGTGCGGGGCAAGTGAGCTCTAGATTGTCTTTATTCCCTTTCTGCGCATTGAAATTACTTTAAACTTTGTTTTTTTTTTTTTTTTTTTTTTGGCAATATATTGTTCCTACTGCTGATACCAGAGCAGCTTTGTCCCTCTTCACAATCCTTACCTTAACCTTCGTCGGGACAAAAAGTGATCCCGGATCAGCAGCTCAGGAAGCAGCGCTGCTGAGCTGGGAGAGAAGGGACAAGCAGTGTCTGTAAACATGCCTCTCAGTAATGTTGTTACCGTTTTGGTTCCCTGTGTGACCTTTGACGTCTCTTCTGTGTGTGTGTGCGATGATGATGATGTAAAAGCTTGTCCATCAAAGGGTGTGTGTGAACTCTTAAGCCAAATCGAGGAGTGAGAGGGAAGGAAAGGGATTTTTTTGTGTGTTTTTAGTGTATGTATTTGAAAAAGCTGGACAATGTTAAATGCTTGAAGAAAAACAAAAAAAAAACAAGAAAAAGGATGATGTGAGGAAAACCACCATGAGCATTGTACAATCCCCAAGGCTGCCAAGCAGCTTCCTGAGCGGATGGGAAGAAGGAAAGAAGGAAAAGAGGCGTTAGATAGAAGAGGGAAGCTGGCTAGTGATACTCTACTACTTTTTATATTTAAGAATAAAAATGTGACTCATTATCTCTTATCTGTGAGTAGATGCTTTATTATCATGACGCACCCAACGCATCCTACAGTTGATTAAAAGTGCTAACGCTGTTTTTTTTAATGAATATGTACAACAAAAAACAACAAAAAAAAAGCTAAACAAAAACTGTGAGAATCTGCTGTCTTTGTTTTACATTTAATGACCACAGACAAACCCTGAAAAGCTTTAGTCTAACCAGCACAAAGATGTGGGGTGGGCGGGGATTATTGGGGTGGGTGGGGTTTGCTCAGAGAGACTATGCAGTGGAGTGTTGAACCCAGGCTTCCATGTCCACCTTGGGTTTCTTTAAAATAAAAAAAAGTAAAAAAAAAAAAACAAAACAAAAAAAAAATCCAATTCCTGATATTCCTCAAAACGTGCCATCTTTGAATCGTACTAATAAACCTGACAAACCTTTATTACCTAGCGGCCGTTGGGCTAGTTGTAGCAGAAGGGGGCAGGTTCCGATTAGCAAAGTCCATTTTTTTTCTTTTTTAGTTTTCCACCTTCTCTCCTTGTTACGCCAGAGGGGGGCGCTGTGGGGAAACTTTTTTTTTTTTTGAATAGAGATTCTATCAATCCAGTGTAGTTGGATCACCTGTAAAACCTTTAATGCACATTGCTTTGGGCAGACTGTTGAAACTATATAATATGTAAGAGAAACATACAGCGCCTGTAATCAAGCGTGGATGGAGGGGGATGGGTGCGTGTCTTCCTCTCTCAACACAAAAACAGGAAGTACCTTTTTATTTCAAATGTCTTCCTCGACTCAAAGGATTTTATCTTAAAACTTCGGTGGAATCTGCACTTTTTGAAGGACAATCTTTATTTGTATGGGTATAAAAATTGACAAAAACGAAGTCGCCTGATATTACATTGTATTAAGAGAAAAAAACTCCAGTGTACTCTAATGAATGTCTCCTTTAATTCTGTCTGTTTCATTTAATCTCTTTATTCTACTTTTATTGCTTGGTTTGTTCTGTTTTATTTTTCAGGATTTTAGTGCTCTTATGAGAATCTGTACTAAAGGTGTAGTTTAGTAGGTAGTAGGTCTTTCTGTTGGCTGTACTCGTATACTGAATACTGTTTGTAACCCTTTGGCTCCTGCAGCCAGCATACAAAGCTGTATAACTTGGGTTCAACCCTCAATAAAAGACTAACAATGATGCAGACGTGTCCTTTTGCTTTCTTCACATCTGTTTGGAAAAGTTTTAAAATAACATTCAAGTTATTCCCAATTTATATTAAGAAAATGAAGCTTAAAATTCAATTTTTGAGTATCTCTTTATTCAAAATGTGAATCAGGAGCAGATAAAAAGATGCTGCTTGAAGTCCCGCCCACAACTCAGAGGTGAATTTCTAACAAACTCCTGATGTGTATCGCTTCCTTAAATGGACAAATATTTGGACAATTTCTATTATGCTTTTTAAATCTGGCTTTCTACAGGACGGAAAATTGGTGAATAGGTTTGTCAAAAAGACTTTAATATCATATTAAGCTAATGGAACACGCACCAGGATGGGTGAAGCCTAAAGACTGATGCAAGTCTTCCTCTAATTCTTTTGCTTCAGGACGTGGCATTCTGAATTTGATTTTCAAACAAAACCAAGATCCTTAAGTTTTCGGCAGTAACTTCAAATGTTTTTGAATAAACGTACAGAGACACTGTAATTGATTTTATTAAACTATTGAGAAATTATACATCAGAACCATTGGAGCATGAAGAAGACAAAAATACCTAAAACAATAAGTTCTTTGTTTTAATTCCTCTGGTGGCCCAAAAACATTTAAATACACATAAGGTGATTCAAACTTCGCTGGTCAGGCAGAGGTGGGAAAACAGCGTGAGTTGGCATCACCAGTATTTCCCGTGGGGGCTGCATTCTGTGAAGGGAATGAAAACATTTTTAAAAATCTGATCAGAATCTGCGTTGCTGTGCGGTTGAATGACGGGGGAAGGACACCTGCCTTTTGAGATGTTGAGCAGATTATTCATAAACGTCTTTCTTGTCTGCGATGTACTGTACAATCTCCTCTGGAGTCATCAACTTCTCTGCCTCGGCATCTGGGATCTCGAAGCCTGAGAGAACCACACAAACGCTGAGTCAGGACAGAACAAAAAGGTTTCAACTCGAATCCTAAAAAAGTGAACATGACAGATGTAATGATTTAGAGTATTATTAATCTAAAAGTTCTAGTTTGCAAAAACAACTGTCATTTGCATTAAATCATCAAAACTATACAGATTTTTTCTTTACTTGCAGTCAAGCAAATAAGACCAAAACCCTTTTTTTTTTTAGATTTGTCAGACTCCACAAAAATAAGATTAAGCTAAAACTGGTAATTGAATTTAATCTGATGAGTTTATTCTGGCCTTTTCTGATGCATGTCTACCAATACAAGGGCACAAAAATCCAGTTGGATGCAGAAGACCACATCTATCGAACACAGAAAAGCACAAAAAAAAAAAGCCAAAACTTTGTAATTCTTTTGATGCTTGAAACTGTTCTGTAGAATTAAGATATTCTGTCATTTAGGAGAGCCTTTTCATACATCTCAGAGTGCATATATGTCAGCAAGGCAGGTCTGTCTGCCTTGTTTCTGGATTCAAAAACAATTTCACGTCAACATTTTAGCAGCAAAATAAATTTTTATATTTAGCTGTCTGAGTTAAGAGTCTAGATAAATGTTTCACTTGATAGCAATAGAAGGTCTGGAACAGGATGAAATGCACTTAAAAACAATTTGATCTCTTTTTTTTGTCAGAGGACCAAGACACGGCACAGGCAACAATCTCCATGGTAACTGGATCGTCTTGGTTTTATCCAACCACCTTTTCGCTCGTTCAGTTCAAAACTATAAATTTACACATCAATGTCATTTACTAGGGAGGATTTTTGAGCATTTCCTGAAGCCGCAGCAATAAAAGTTGACTCACCAAACTCGTCCTCCATTGCCATTATGATCTCCACCTGGTCCAAGCTATCCAAACCCAAGTCTTTCATGAAGTGGGAGGAGGTCTGCAGCTGGGAGGGGGGACAGATTGACTATTTGTAAGTTCAGCTTACAAACAGATCTTTCAGCGTTTCACCCTTCCAACCAGCTTTCATAGTTTCCCCATCTGCACATAAATGTAAATATTCTGCAGACGTGAGGATGCTCACCTTCTCTGGGTTGATCTTGTCGTAGAGCTTCAGTACATACATGACACGGTCTTTGATGGTTTCTAAGGTAAGGGGGGGCAGGTCGCCATACTGTCGGCAAAACACGCCCAATGAGATCTGAAAGAGAAAGAAAAACAAATAATTTTCTTGTAGGTTAAAAAAGCTGAAAACAAATATCAATGCGTTTCAATGAGCTGTTGAATGAAGGGATGTCAGAGTTCAACAGAGTTTAACTAAAGGTCAACAGATGTAGTCGGTCATGATTTATTGGTAAATAATCCAAATACTGGTTCAAAATTCAGATCAGGCATTCACACATGACCTCATCATACATAGAAGTAGAAACAGACGCAAGTTAAGCAACACTGTGTTGTTCCATCGGGCAAACAGAAAAAGCAAAACAAAAGCTGTTTCCACACCGCGTCGCATTAATTTGATAACATTTTGAGCGCCACCGTGCATTTCAGGCATGTCTTCAATCTTATTCAATACAAATGTTGGGTTAATGATAAAATAAAGTTTGCACAGGAGACTCGCTAAAAGGGAAAACACAAATGTTGACTGTCATTGAACTTGCTAACCTGCTAGCTTATCATGCAATTGATTTAGCAAAAAGTGACGCGCGTTTGCTGTAAAAAAACGGCCTCGCGCGCTCACGTAACTTCAAATACACTGTTGATACAAATTCAAGTCCGAACATTTTTAGAAAGACTGCCTTTAAAGGTCATTTAGTGGTGGGGTTTTGAAAGACATCGGTAGGTCAAGCTTAAAGTAAGTGCTAGGCCACGGCTGTTCCGTGGTAGCATGGACTCACCCGGCTCTGACCGAACCACCGCGTCCTCCGGCTCTCTGCAGCGAAGGACAGAGGTCGGTGGATGGCCACTGCCGGAGCGGCGGAGGCTCTGACTGCTACATTACCCGTGCAAAGCCTCAACGAAGGCCGTGCGAGCGAGCGGACACACTGCTGCAGGACACGAGCCGCCATGACGATAAGGATCCAGCGGAGGATAAGCAACGTGCGAACCGTAGAAGAAGAACGAAGGGAAGTGCTTCACAGTACGCATGCGCAAAAAAATAAAAGTTTAAAAAAACCCAAAATAATCGTGTTTAAATTCATGTCAATTGTTTGTAAATATATACAATTACGTTTTTAAGGATATTACATTTATTTTTTAAAATAAAAAATTTTAACTGAAGGTGTCAAGTACAAAGCAACAGACAAAAACAATCGATCACAGAACTTCTTTTTAACCTTGAAGTTTAAAGCCCTTCATTACCTTTGTTCTACATATATTTTAAAAAAACTGAAAAAAACTCAAATGAATCACATTTTTGTAATCATTTTTGTAATACAAGCTGGTTTAAACTTTATAGACTTCTTAACCACTGGTTAAAACTTTCCCTAATTAATGTATCTTCTTTATAAAACATCCTCCGTGCTTTGTTCGTTTCCCAAAATAGGAAACGTTCCCGCAGATTTCTCTCAAACTTTCATAGACAAATTGCCTGCTCCCTTATTTTTAAACACAACTTTTCACCACTCACATTATGTCTGGAACATCAGACACCACACACAGCTAAAAGAAAAAAAAAAATTGCAATAATAACTGGAAGAATTGCAGTTCCACCATTCAATAAACTTCAGTGGATTTGAGAAAAGTATTCAATTTTCTTCCTAGCAATGTTCTCAGGGAGGATCTCGTCTAACGTCATAAACCTCTATGATAATCCAAACTATGGATCCGTCAAACTTTTTTCAGTCATAATATTTATAACTTTGATATTATAAAGTTTTATTTGTGGCCCACTTTAACAAAACGACTGGGATGCAGATCATTACTGTAGTATATTTTATTAGAATCTTTATCTTATTGATTGAGATTTGCCTTGTGCTGTTGTTCATGTTTTATTCTTCACTTTTTAATTGTAATATCAATGTCAAAATGTCATTATATGTGTGTAGATTTAAAAAAACTACTTGAAGCTTCTTTTTTTAGTTGTCATTAGTTAAGACATATTTAAAAACAGGAAAGGTAAAAGGAGATGCTTTCCAGTCTTACCACTGACTGTGTCTCTGATGTTTGTAAAAAAAAAATGTTTTTTCTAAATTATTTTAGATTAAACAAGATTGATATTCTTGAAATGTTTTTAACATAAACAAATAAGGGTTCTTAAAGGGTTAAATATACTATTCCAGTTTAATGTATTTCCCCAAGTATCCAATAAAAAAACATAAAGTAAAACATATATGCTGTTTTGTTTTTTTTTTTTTTCAATTTTGGATTTAAATAGTTAAAAACATTTTGGTACAACTTTTTACTAAAAGAACAAAACTAACATAAAAAGCAGCTACAAAGCTACAAAGGTAAACAGATAATAAAACGAATAATTAACAAGCAAAAAAATACTTGTCAAATAGGGAAGTACAAAGTTCCACTGTATGGTACACTTCATGAGTATGAAGATTTTTAAGAATATTATAAAACCGATTAAACGTTTTCCTTTCTATCGTTTGTGTTAAGATGACGTCATGTCCGGGGTTGCGCAGAAGATGAGCATCGAACCCAGCGGAGCAGAAGTGAAGCTTCAGTTATTGTTATCGAATATTATGTTGTATGTTTAACTTTTTGCAGCGTAAATAACAATGGAATTGTCGGAAATACTATACAACAAAGCGGAATACATCGAAACGGTAAAGTTTGAGCTTTTCGTTCGTCACGCGAATTAGCATGTTGGGTGTTTTATGCTAGCCGGTTGCTGAAGCAGAAAAAGGGCGTAGTGATGCCCTGAACTCCGCTTATCTGAACAAAATAAAAATTATAACATCATATGTATTCAGATGAAATATATATAATATACTTTATTACTACTAATTTACCGCAGGCTTCTGGTAACAAGGTTAGCAGGCAGTCTGTGCTGTGCGGGAGTCAGAATATCGTCCTAAATGGCAAAGTAAGCAACAAAACAAACAACCAACTGTAGTTTTACCAAACACAGATGTGTCTCAGGCTCTGTTGCTATGATTCCTGTCTTTTTTCAGACTATTGTCATGAATGACTGCATCATCAGGGGGGACCTCGCCAACGTCAGAGTGGGGAGACACTGTGTCATTAAAAGCCGGAGTGTCATTCGACCCCCTTTCAAGAAGTTTAGCAAAGGGTAAACATCATATTCATGTGGACTCTGCATTATGCTACAAGCCACTGTGTTTATTCATGCTAACAATCTATTTTAAACTATTTTAATAAATATTATCTTGCTATTTGAGTTGTACTTTCAAACTATTTACCAACAGATTTATAATCTCAGTTTATTTTTCTCTGTAACAGACCAAAAACTTAACTTAAATATCTATCTGAAAGCCTTATTATTAAAAAAAAAAAAAATACAATTATATATTTCTGTCATTCTGTTTAGCAACATGTCTTTATTTTGGAGTTAAACCGTGCTTTAACTGCTTCTGTATTTCCCTTCAGAGTGGCGTTCTTCCCTCTGCACATCGGAGATCATGTCTTCATTGAGGAGGATTGTGTGGTCAACGCCGCGCAGATCGGCTCCTATGTCCACATCGGCAAGAATTGTGTTATAGTAAGTGGCCTGAAAGCACAGACAGCTTCAAAGAAGTTCCTTTAAATGATGGAAACTTGGCCTCAGGGGGAAAGCCTCCTCAGGCGATGGAGTCACATGGTAGTCATGCTGGGGAGTTGCAGTGAAGGGACTGTTAAAAATAAAGGATTAGAATAACTGCAGGAGGCTTATTTTTCTACTTTAAAAAGTGTTTAGTTGTTTTTCAGTTGTCATAATTACAATGGAAATAGAAAATGAAGTAGCAATAGATCAGAAGATTTAAAACTTTAGTTATTTGACCCCAATAAAATTGGTGTATAGTAGTTCGCACAATGGGTGGGAGCGAACACTATTTCCTGACAGTTTCATGAAGAATTTACAGTATAAAACTATACTTTATATCTAAAATCTGCAAACATTTATCCCAAAAAATGTTTTTAGAAGATATTTACAAATAAAGCACTAAGCTGAAGGCTATTCAGTCTAAATTTCAATGTTTAGATCTAACATTGTCCATCCAAACCACAAGTTCTACACTATCCAGTCACTGGACCTGCTTGAAGTTTTATAGACATTCCCCTGTGCCATCCTTTTCAAAAGGTTTGTCATGTCACATCATTTATTTTTTAGAGAAATGCTCGGTTGTGGCATTATAATGGTGCCAGCTTAACGTGGCGTTGAAACTGAAGCTTGCCATTGAAAAATAAAAGATTTGAAAAAATTACATTTACATAGTTTTCAAGTCAAACTTATTAACATTTTTAGTTGATAACTTTTCTCTTTTTCTCTCAATTCTTTTAATTTCAATGAGATGCGTTCTATATAGAAGCGATCTGAAGCTCCACCCCTAAGACTTCGCCCCTTTGTGCATTGTAACAGTACTAGCTTTGGCATGGAAAGTAAAAGAATCAAGAGAAAATGCACATGGTAAAAATAAAGTAGCGTTAAAAATAGCTGTAAAAAAAATAAAAGAGAAAAGTAATTGATTTAAAATGCAAAATAAGTTTGACTTGAAAGCCAAATGACTTTAAATTAATTTGTGGTTTAAAATGTGAGTTTTGTCATTATTTTTTCTGTTTTCTTTTTCAATCCCAAGTTTTTGATTCAATGCCACGTTAAGCCGACATCACCATAACAACCATACTCAATATGTTTAAGGTCCGATCCCTTGTAAGTAATTCAAGCTGATTTTGTGTTTTCTTTACAACTTCTTTTTCTGTTTGAGCTTTATGAGTCCTGCTGTAGACGACAAAACAGAACTGGTTGCATGCTAGGTTTCTGCATCACATTGTCTGCTCGTCTTCCTACCCTGATCAATCTGGACTCATCACATCACAGGATTTTATTTAAATACTTCAGAGTCTAAAATTCCTTTGCTAATGGTAGCCTTTTGTTGTTGTTGTTTTTAAATTAGTGGTGCTGAAAACAGATATTTACTCTGACTACCACATGTACTTGGTCTATTCTGCGAGAATCTAGCAAAAGTCTACAAGACTAGCAAAAGATCGCTTCCACCTGGGTAATGCAATTATTATACCAGGGTCACTGAGAAGGAGGTCCAGATGCATTACATCAAAACAAACAGATTCAAGTCATTTCCCCCAGAGCTGTTGAAGCCATAGCGCCCTCTGCAGGACAAGCCCGGAAACCCACATTCATGGACAATGTTTCTTTAAAGCGTGAATGGCCTCCAACTGCTTTGTCCTTCTAGCCTGTTTATTTATTTATTTTTTATTTTAAGTGTATTTAAACTGAAGATTTTGAATCTCTTTAATTTTGATGCTTTCCAGTTCAGACAAATTAACCTAATTTGAGTTGTTTCCAACATTTTTCTGGGTGTTTTGTCCTTCTACGGCAGCTCTTTGGAATTGTGTTGGACTGCTTTTGTCTTATGTTGTCTTCAGGGCCGTCGTTGTGTGCTAAAAGACTGTTGTAAGATCCTAGACAACACGGTGCTTCCTCCAGAGACAGTAGTTCCACCTTTCACCGTCTTTTCAGGATGTCCAGGTGAGCAGAAAAAAACAGCCGTTTGACTCCTCCCCTCTGCTGTTCGCTGCCTGGTTCTTACCCACGTCTGTGCCCTGCTCCTGCTCCCAGGCCTGTTCTCCGGAGAACTCCCAGAATGCACACAGGACCTGATGATGGACGTAACCAAGAGCTACTACCAGAAATTCCTCCCTCTCAGCCAGATCTGAGTTCCACTGTAAATCAGGATCTCTCCTGAAGTTGTGGAGGAACTGATTCTACGAGGTCACCGTCTCCCCTCGAGTCTCACTGGCAAACGAAAACCATTTGGTTCGAGCCTTTTGAGAGGACTAACAAAAAAACAGAGATTCTAATCTATTTTAAAAAACTGAACCTTAAAATAATCAGACTTCAATCATGGATTCTCTGGCTGCAGTTACAGAAGAGGAGGTGAAGGTATTTAATGCTCAATGACCAAAATGAAAGGTAGTTATAGGATGATATTGGCTCCATTCTCTACAGAAACATGTCCTGTAAATGTTTAAGACTGTTTGTTGAAAACTTGTTGCACAACAGAACGTTGTGTTTCATAGCTGCATTAAAGTGTTTGGAAAATGAGTGGATTTTTTTTTGTTAAATTGATAAACATTAAGGAGCACTTCCAACAGGATTCAGTTCACGCCCAAATAATAACAAATCTTTATAGATTTTCATGAGACAGGGGGTTTATTTGAACAGTTGGAAAACCTGAAAGAGAATTTTGCAGTAATACATCATTACACTACCAGCTGTAAATTTCCTGTTGAGTCACTGGGTCTTTTTTGGCCAGCTGAATGATGCAGAAGATGCTGCATAATCCACTGGGATTAGAAAAAAAAAAACTCCCCCCAATTTGCCTTCATTGGGATTTGATCATCTTCATGTCATCGTTTGTCAGGATTTAAAAGGACTTATTGCTGACATTTTTCCCATAATTTAGAGATACTGACACACTAATGAACAGACTGGAAATTCTTTTGAATGCAACTTTATCCAAATGTTCTTTTGTTACAATATGAATAGCAACAACTGAGTGTTGAGTAGATAGTTTAGCCATTTATTGGATGAAAACAGAAATCTGAAAATTCAAGAAGCATTCAGAGATTGAGTTGGCTCCACAGACATGTGGCATGAGTCGGCGTTTTCTGTAACAATGTTGCTGAAGGCCTAGACTGACTCAGGAGAAATGCAGACAAACTCCTTCAGCATGTAACTTTGTTAAACACCAATTACATTTTCTTTTTTTTGATTGCCCTCGTATGAACCTGCATATACACTCCATCAAAAAGCAGAGTGTTAGGACACAAAACTAGAAATGCATTGTGGGAAGTTTCCTATACCAAAGCTAGCAAAGGCTGACCCCATCAGAAAAAAAAAGCGACTTCTTTTAAATAATCTCAACAGGTTTCTTTTACGACCAGAAGAAAACCTCAAACAAATTCCAACCTGATGGTAGAAGAACAAAAAAACCTTTGAATTGTGCAGAGCCAACCGCCACGTTCGACCACGAGTAACAGAAGTTCACAACTGGCATGCTTTGAAAGCTCAGACCATAAAAGATGAAAAAGCATGAGGGTGGGGGAAAGAATAAACTTCATAGCATCACAAGTCAGCCTTTGTGTGCATTATAGGTAGAACAGTACTTTTAGATGAACGTCTGCTTTTTTCTCATCTTTTGAAAAGATGTGATCATTTTTGTTTGTTTAAGCTGCTAGAGATGTCAAACACATGTGCAAAGGGTGCTTCACATTATCTGATTGCCAAAAACACCCAAAACTGGACCGTTTTGTCCTACGACTTCATGAAGGGCATCTGTTCGCAGCTGTCGCTCTGTACCAAACCCAACCACATTTTATTAATGCACACGCCCTTCAACACCTGATTCATCAGTATCTGATGGGGTGGTCGTCCAATCACATTCCAATGTTGACCAAAAAAAAAAACTTTTCTGGGATTTTTCCATTTCCTCTAAGCACCAATTACTTTTTAATAAGTTAAATGACATTTTAAAACATCCAAATCTTCAAATATTAATGAAGAAATGTTTCAAAATTGGTCTTTGAGGAATTACTGAAATATTTTCTTTTGTTTCTTCAGCACCTGAACACAAGCAGGCCTGCTTGGGACTAGAAAAGCAGAATATAATGGAAGCGCTGATTTGTTTGCATGAATTTAGAGATGGAAATGCTAAGTGCAAAAAAATATATATTATTGCAACTCATCAGAATGATCACACGACCACATAAAGCAGCAGCTGCTTTGGTTAAGGGTGGAAGGACAGAGAGCATCACAGTAAACAAGTGGGCAGTCTCAGAAGCTGTGGACACTGAAGGGTTTCTCTTTAAAAAAAAAAAAAAACCTTAAATGCAAACTGAACTTTTGCTGCAAACGATTGCAACAAACAATGTTAACACTGGTCGTTTACAAAACAAAAACGAGACGGACAACGACTGAAGCAAAAGTGGCGAGAAAAGGAGCCTGAGGGGTCAGACTTTAACAGGCTGCTGCTGGACGCCGTCACGTGATCTCCACATCCTTTAAGAGCTGAAATGATGACGTAACAGACGACGGGGCTGTCCAATGAAATGAACTGATCATGGCCCTCGCTTCCTTATTTAAGGTGGATGGTGAGGGTCATGGTGGGAGGGGGGCGAGGGACGGGCACGGACGTGTCCAACATCCAAGTGGCTTTTTTTTCGTCTAGCAGCACGGTCTGATTTCACCCACGGAGAGCTGTCTGCGTCCTAAAGAGTTTCTGTCGTCTCCTTTGGGGGGGGCGGAGGCGTGTGTGCACACACACAAACACACACTCACTCTGATTGTGTATGAGGATTTGTTTTTTTTAGTGTTGACAAAAGGAGACTAAAGTGAGAAAACCCCACAGTGGGTGTAGTTTTCTCTGTATTTCCATGCATCCGAGTGTCTGTCTGTACACAGGTGCACTTGTACCACAAGAGACCCCCCCTCAAACACACACACACGCACGCACAATAATGGAAGTGGCTTCAACAACTCGCTCCACCTTCCCAACGTTGCCAGGCGGCAGATCAGATCATTCTGTTGCGTTTGTGCGTGGGAGAGTCTGTGATTACATCACTACATTGGGTGGAGTTTCGTTTCCTGGTCCCTCCCCCTCCAGCAGAGGCGGAGCCTGTAGAGTCTAGATGCAGTGCCATCTCCTCTGAGATGAAAGTGTTCAGGTCCACGTCCTGGAGGCCGTTGCGCCTGCCGCGACAGACCGAGCCGGAGCCGGAAGAGCCCCCTCCGCCGCTCGCGTT
The DNA here is from genome assembly GCA_014656515.1 of Oryzias celebensis. Classification (NCBI taxonomy): domain Eukaryota; kingdom Metazoa; phylum Chordata; class Actinopteri; order Beloniformes; family Adrianichthyidae; genus Oryzias; species Oryzias celebensis. The sequence goes on from BNCR01000008.1 coordinate 15,464,324, forward strand.
ACTGCTGCTCCCGCTCATGTGTGTGGGGGAGCCCGGAGCACCAGAGCGCACGCTGATGCTCGCCATGGCCCCACTCAGACCTACAGAAGCACCAGAGGACAGAATGGTAATTAGGAGTGGCGAGAATGAACAAGGACCAACATTTAAAGCTTTCCTCCATCTTTCCTCCAGCTTTTATCCTGCTTTGGGGCATGGGGGATGCTGGAGCCTATCCCAGCTACTCCAGGGTAAAGCTGAGGTCTGAACAGCTTTTTGTTTGACCAATAGCCTTCACTGACCCTTTAATACCGGAGTTGTCCCTGGCGACACCCAAATACGATGTATAATAAGATGTAACTTTTTTTAAACACAATATAGCAACAAAATGATAACATAATTTGAAACCATTATATCAAACTGAATACTTTAGTATGAGCTAAAGCTAATCACTGTAGATTTATAAATCCAAGTTTTAAAAGGATTTATGCAGAAACTGGTTACATTTGGATGAAGCACCGACAAACTTCATCTCATTCACTGTTTTTCAGCACTTTAGTCTGAAAAGCACAGAAAATGTGGCCCCAAAAAAAGAAACATGTAAAGAGTATAGGGTACAATTAAGTAAGAGGGAAATGCAGCACCTTTTTAAACTCATTAAATAGTTCAAATTCAAAGGAAAAAAACAGAAACTCACTCATGCAGATTTGTGAGCAGATGGACAGAAAACTGCAGCTCCTTGAAATATAACATATCTTCCACAAAACAAACTTAAGACCATTTATTTAAAAAAAAATAAAATTATGGTCAGCTGTACCCATGAACGAAACAAACACACAACTGGAAAGAAATGAACCCAAAGAAAGTTTAGGATCTGTAAATCAACTGTTCCTCTGGGTTCTGTTTACCTCTGTATTTGGTCTGAGGGGGAAACAGGAATAAACTCTGATGTTATGGAATGACAACAGCCTGTCCGGGTGTAACCTAATGAGGCCGGCTCTTTCACACGGTGCATCACTACAGGCCCATCCTTCCACAGCAAAGCAAAACACACTTATCTCTGCACCATGTGGCAGACGATAACTAGAGGACATAGTAACGCACACAAACACACTTTGGAGGACAAACCAACAGACCAAAGCCCTTGCTTTCTAAATGCCACGTCAGAAAAAGACTTTTCTCTACTTTTACCATTTGAGCAGATCGCAAAAACGACTCCCAAACAAATTGTAGACAATATAGTAACTTGAAGATCACTTCAAAAGTTTTTTTTCTCTTTTTTCTCCAGGTAAGGCTGAGATTTGCTTACCATGCAGGGCTATGGCTTCCCTGAAGGGCTCCAGGTCTGCTTCCACAGATGAGCCGGTCTCCACGGGTGAATTGGCCCGGCTGGGGGCCACCACAGCCAGCCGAGAGGTGGCCCTGCTACTCCTATGAGGAGGCGCTTTGCCACACAGGAAACTGATGAGGTCCTCTCTTCTGATGGTTCTTCTGCGCTTTTTCACCCATGCCAACATGTCCTGGGGATCAACAGACGCCTCACTTTTGAACACAGTTTTGAAATGTACTTTTCTTCAAGCTCTGCTCCTATGAAAACTGAATAATAAACTGTTTTTAACATGTCCTTGTGGCGTTTTTCTGAAGATGGAGGACATGGATAAAGAAAATTAATGTAAAAATGATTTTCTGAGTATTTCTTTATTGACATTGTGGTGAGTCAGGAGCAGTTGAAAATTTGATTTATGAAAAAGATCGTATTTGTGACGTGAAACATACGCTGGGGGGGCATAAGCTTCCTGCACCACTCCATTGTGATGCATCCACTTACAGACAAATAGATCAGTGTACGTGGTTGGGTTAGGTTAGGTTGGGGTGTGAAGGGCTGTGAGCTAGCAGGAGAGTGGGCAAGCTCTCAGTTTTGGGTGACGGGAAGGGTGTGGGTTGGTTAAAGGAACGGGTTGTGACAGTACCTTACAGTGAGAATCCAAAGTTTGGGCACCCCAGGTAAAATGTTATTTTATTGTGCATAAAGAATCTAAGGGCAAACTGAAAAACATTTCCTAAAGGCCTCAGTTTACAGATGAGACATTTTAATATGTCAAAAATGAGGCTTTATTTCTATCATTTACTGTTTTAAAAAAACAGAAAGACCAAATATGAATGTGTGCAACGGTTTTGATACCCTGCAGAGTTAGTACCTTGTCCTGCCCCCCTTTGGCAAATATCACAGCTTGTAAACACTTTTTGTAGCAGACAAGAGTCTCTCAATTATTGTTTGCGGTTTCTTCATCCATTCTTCTTTACAAAAGTCTTCCAGCTCTGAGATTTCTGGGATGTCTGTTACACACTGATCTTTTCAGGTCTATCCACAGATTTTCAATGATGTTGAGGTCGGGTGATTGGGAAGGGCACTGCAGAACCATCAGTTTCTGCCTCTTAATGTAATGGATTTTATTGTGTTTAGGATCATTATTCACTTGTAGAAGCCGTCTTCTCTTTAACTTTTTCACAGACGGCATCAAGTTAGTGTCCAAAATTTGCTGAAATTTGGTGGAATCCATTCTTCCTTCTACTGGTGAAATGTTTCCTGTGCCGCTGGCTGCAATACAAACCCAAATCATGATTGATCCGCCCCCATGCTTTACAGTTGGACAAAGGTTCTTTTCATTAAACTCTGTTGGCTTTCTTCTCCAAACATACCTTCGTTCATTGCAGACAAAAAGTTTCATTTGAACCTGGTCGGTCCACAGAACTTGTTTCCAAAATGCATCAGGCTTGTTTAGATGTTTATTTGTGAACTTCAAACATTGAATTTGGTGATGAGGACGTAGAAAAGGTTTTCTTCTGATGACTCTTCCATGAAGACCACATTTGTACAACTATCTCATGACAGTAGAACAGTGAACTACAACTCCAGAGTCTGCAGGTTTTTCTGGAGGGATCCTGCAGTCAAACGTGGGTTTGGACTTGTTTTTCTCATGATTCTGCGAGCTGCTCTGAGATTATTCTTGGTCTTCCAGATCTTTCTTTAACTTCCACTGTTCCTGTTGACTGCTATTCCTTCATGACATTCTGATCAGAGGATACTGGCATCTGAAAACGCTTTACCATCTTCTTCTAGTCTTCTCCTGCTTTGTGAGCATCAACTATTTTCAGTTTCATTGTTCTGGACAATTGCTTGAAAGAACCCATGATGCTGATTGTTGGAGCGAGGTCAGATGATTCAGATTATTTACAAATCTTTGAAATTGTAATCATCTGGTCTTTGCAAACAATAATTGTAAACAATCCATGACACTGTCAGGTCTCAGCTTTTCTAGAGGGAGCGGTGCATACTATCAATTCTGCAGGGTGCCCAAACTTTTGCAGACGCCATTATTTTATCTTTTTTGGACATATTAAAAGAAAGCCTCATTTATAAACTGATGCCTTTAGGAGATGATGCCTTTTCAATCTTTCCTTGGGTTCTTTCTGCACAATAATATAACATATTACCTGGGCTAGATCCTCACTGTATGTGTAACACTTAGGGTCTGAGGTGCAACACTGGGAAAAAAGTAATGTGACCCACCTTATTTCGGCGTTGGTGGCCAATCTGGATACCCCGATCAAAACTTCTCTGGTGGGCCTCCACACTCTCTGATATTATACATAACAAGATGAAAATGATCATCATTTCAGAAATCAATAAACAACTCCACAGTATCTCATACATGGGACGGATTTAACCTTTTAAGACCAGAGATGTGTTCAGACATGCTCTTTCACACACCGAAACTCCTCGACTATCGAATGCAGAAGCTTCAAATGCATATTTTTGCACATTTAAAAAAAACAACTGGAATCATGTCAATTTTGTAAATGCTCGAAGTCATACACATGTATAAAGAAATATTTTAAATTGTTCTTAGATCTCAAAATCTGTCAATAGCAACAATAGAATACAACTTTTTCCAATGTTATACTAACCATTTCTAATAATATGGCACAAACTAAAACAATACTAAGCACATACATTTCAAGTTACAGCACAAAATAGTCTGGCTTTTACAAAAAATATTGAAATAATTTAATGACTGGTTAAGAAAGGGGGAAAAAAGCGATTAACTTCTGCAACAAACTGATATAAAAATAGCAAAGATCTAAACTGTCAACGTGTTTTTATTGTTTCAATAAAACATATCAAGTAAACAGACAACCAGAGTGTAAGAGGCTCAAACAGCTGCCCGGCTGTTGAAAAATAATTCTAACCACAACAGCCATGAAAAAGTGTGTTTGTACAGTTACCTTTGTAAAGGTTGGTCACTGCTGTAGCTGCATTCTGAAATGGCACCCACAATGACAGGCCCTGCTGATGGCAAACCCTGTCTGTGAGAGATGGAAGACGGAAAGTTACCTCCACGCCACCATAAAAGGGGACTTTTCTGACACACTTGTGGCATTCGGAGCGGAGAAAACCCAAAGGACAACCACTGTGTTTCGAATAAACTTTGATTTTTGAAACGCCATTTTGTCTCGCTTCTCGGATTGCTGAGAAGGGGTTATGGCATAAAAATAGCTGTCAGCAAAGCGCTAGATGGCCAGCTTGGCAGCACATCCTTTCACAAGAAAGCAGCCAACTTACTCCAAAGAAAGTTATGGAGTACAACGTAAAACACATCAAGTAAAAATCAGCTTTTTTCCCAACAAAATGATCAAAGGAAGGGAAAGACTAACTCCACACCGACCCAACATTTTCCTCGCCATTTTGTGATTAGAATTCTAGCGTTTTTAAATAAAAATCTCGCTCCCTTTGCTCTCTTTTGTTAGTCGACTGCTCATGGTAATTGACACTTCAACGGCCACGTGTAACATGTGTACCAGATGTTAAGACTGTCAGCTGAGAATGTCGCGTAGCTACGATTGTTGTTTCCATCGCCATTTTCTAACTAGCCTGGCTAGCATGACCGTTAGCCACAATCTAACTTAATGTCAACAACATAAATAGCAGCTATTTTCAGGGTACTGCTCTGCTATTGCCCGGTGGTTGTAAAATCTGGGACGTAACGTCATACTCCGTTCCTTACTTTTATAGGTAAATTTATTAACTGCGTATTTGTGTGTGTTCGTTTATAAAGGAAAAAAAAGAAAAGTCATCTGAAATGTTATGTTCCCGGTACCGGCGAGCCGCCAGGCTAACAAGCTAGCTGGCTAGCATTTAACTAATACTTATACCAGCATTAGTTCACTGTCAGTGTGGGTTCGTAGCCAGATTGCTAACACAAACCGATAGCATATAAGCAAAGTGTGTGTCCGAAAACGACCAGACGTCGAGAAACAGCTGCCTTCCAAACCTTTATATAACTGTGCGACAGCAGTAGCGGAGTTCTGAAACAGATGCCATAGTTTATCCTGGTCGTTGTCGGCCTCCTCCTCGCTTAGCTCCCTCTGCTCTGCTTCGGCCAAACACTGCCGCTCCCATTTTGAGAACCAGTGCTCGGGTCCGTGTTCCTGTATTTCCGATTCCCCGTCTTCTTTCTTCTCCTCCATTTAATGACCCCAAACTCGGTAAGAATTTGAGCCTCGTCGTCGTCGAAATGTTGGTTTATGGATACTCTGTGGGTAGCTAAGCGTATAAAATCATGAACACTGTTATGATTTTCTATTTGTCCTACAACATAAAATTACCCTCCGGTACTTCCATCTGACTAAGATAAGCCTAGCTAACTAGTTTTCCTAGTTACCGACGCCTAGATATATAGAACGGAGACTAACTTGATGTGTAGCTGATCCCGCCCATGAAACCCAATCTAGAAATCCAATTGGCCACCTTATTGGCAAGGGGCGGGGTTTATGTCTGTTTTTCTCAGTTGAACTGGCTTTTTATGACGTCCATCCGGGCATTTCCACACAAGAAAAAAAGAAACTCATTGAAAGAAGCTTGTTAGAGAGTTTATGTTTAAAAAAAACGTACCAATACTAGGATCTAAAAATCTATTATTAATAATTAAAGACATCTGTTACACTTGTCATTTTTTAATTGATGAAATGTTGGTTGTTAGCCTTCAAAAGTAACCAATAAAAATTCAAATAAAATCCTAAAATGAGACGTTGCTTTCATGTGGATTTAACATTGAATCAATTTAGGTTCATATTCATTCAACAGAATAGGATCGGTTTCAGGTTAACAGTTTGTCAAATCACATTCTTTTCTAAAGTACTGAAAAGCAAAATTGCAAGTTTATCACACAACATTTAATAAAACAGCCAATTTTTTACATCTCCAATTCTGTTAATTTTTTATTTGAATAATAAACAATAAATTTACTATGACTATTACTATTATGTAATGTAATCTTTTTTTAGCAAAGGTTGTATAATGTTTCTCCATATGCTTTGTTTCTCTAAATTCTAAGGATAATTGTTTTTAATATATACAAATAAGTATAAATGTAAAGTTTGCCATTCTAAGACAAACAATGGATCGATTGGATGATTAAAAATCAAAAATTGCTGCAGAGCGTAGACAAATTAAAGCAAGAGGAAGACATAACCTTATTCCTGGCTGTGGAAAAAGTAATGAATGACACAAGAACAAAGAGTAAAACAAGCAAAGTCAGAGCATATTTGGAGCCCAACCTGTAAAGGAAATCTTACCTAACCTCACCTAAATACTTCGCCTTCTCCTTTTGTCTCCAACCAAGAGGGGATTGGTAGAAACTGAGCTTTCTAACCAGGTTTTATGTCATTTGATTTCAAGTGCTGAAGCTCTTTAATGGTATTAGGAATCTAACTGGATCTGACAGCAACTGAGCTTTTTACTCGAATTATTTAGGTTAAAATCTCCAGGTGTACGTCACCACAATTACCTGGATTAGCATCCATCCTGCAGATATGCAAAAATAGAAGCAATCGCTGCAGAAAACTTTATTGTCGTTAGCAAACAAAATGTAACACCGTTTTTTTTAGATTTAGAGTCCCTTCTTTCCTTCAGTTTTATTTATGACAATGTGAACTCAAAAAATATCAAAGAATGATCTTTGAGATAAATAACATAGACAGAACTACAATTAAAGACAGATTGGCTCAGTTATTTCTATAAATTACCGCTAGTGAATACATTTTGTTGCTTCCTCTAGTAGTTAGTTAGGGATCACAGTTACAGGTCTCGGAGACAAACATGGTAACATCCACATTCAATCTAATTTTCAGTGATGATATTTTTTTACTCTAGCATTCCACTTCATCATTATGATTCCACAATAAAGACCAAAAACAAATCTGATCTTAATGAATTTAGGATCACCCGCTAATTAAAACTATTCTTCTTGATCCTTGATTCTGAAACAGGAAGACACGTTCCAAGGAAATACTAAAGGGGTGATCATGAAAATAAAGTTTAAAGAAAGTTGAAAAGAAATGAATTTAAAGTAAATTTGAAGTAACTGTGTGGATGAAAACTTCTGAATCCAAACTTATTAAATGCAGCTGAGTTTTTAACCTAGATTTAAATAAAATGAGTGTTCCAGCAGATCTAAGGCTTTCTGGAAAAGTCTGTTCCAGATCTGTGGAGCAAAGAACCTGAATGCAGCTTCTCTTTGTTTGGTTTTGACTCCAAGTACGGACAAAAGACAGGATCCAGATGATTGGAGTGGTCTGGTTAGTGGGTCAGGAGGTCAATCAAAAGTGTGCAACCATTGTTCTGTTTTTTTTTTATTTTTTATTTTTTTATAAAGCTCTACTTTCTATGCAGTTTTGCATCACAAAAATGTTTTGTGCTATTGCTGTAGAATGTCACATTATAAATTGCTATCTTTTGTCTGGTTTGGAAAAAAAATAACAACAGAAATAAGTTATATTAAGAGTCAACGTAGATTGTGGTTTCATAATAAAAGTGTGAAAAGGAAATGACAGAACTGGAGTTCAGACATTCCCCATTGGAAGTTCATTCCATTCAATTTAAAAAATACTTTATTAACTCATGAGTCAGTACTTTAACTAGTTAAAAGAGGGTCCATGATGGAATTTGTTAACCAAGTATAATTCTGTTTAACAAAACATTCACTGCAATCACTGCAAAAACAGAAAACCTTTTTTTGATTCAGCACATTTAAAAGGCATATGATTTGACCGCTAGATGGTGCTGTTTCCCCGAATACATTAACTGAAATTTTAGCGTCAAATTAAATTAAAAAAAAGAAACTTGGTGTTCTGTAAACCCCCCCATTAAATAAACAAATAATGTGAATGCTACAGACCATCTTTAAGTTTATTTCGGTTGGAATCAAATTGTGTCCTCGGTTTTTTATTTTATGATTGTTTTGATTTTTGCAATTGATAACTGGCAAAATAAGTTTCAAATTTCTATTCAAATAAAATAAAGCAGTTTTTTCAATCAATAATTAGAAAGAAAAACATTTTCAGTATTATTGTAGATCTAAACATAGTCCCATTTGGGTTGTTTTCTTCTAAATTTTAATATTTTGTTCGTAAAAACGTTCATTTATGATAATTAGCTTGAACTGCAACCTAAAGATTTAGTGCAAAGCGTTTCTACATTTTTACATAAAAAAGACATGTATTTTTTAAATATTATATTATATTATATTATATTATATTATATTATATTATATTATATTATATTATATTATATTATATTATATTATATTATATTATATTATATTATATTATATTATATTATATTATATTATATTATATTGTGTTTGTTTGTAGTGATGTTTCCCTGTAGTTTGAACCGGCCGGGTAGGGCCCGTGTTTGGAGCTCCATGCGGATGTGACATTTCAGAGAAGAGCGCGACCGCCATTTTAGAGATTTAGCTCAGACTCAACACATCACAAAGTGCGAGAGGAGCGGGTCCGCAGCCGCGCAGTGTTGCATGACCGGGCACATTCCTCACAAGAAAAGCGAGGTCAGTTAAAATGCAGCCAGGCGCCGCGTTCGGTGGTTTATATTGTTAGGGGAGGATTGGGGGAATTGTTTTACGTCGGGCCTGTCTCCGCGAACTTCCAAATTCACGCTCCCGTTAATGGAAACTGGTTTGAATGGATAGTTTTTTCCTTCGTTTCCCTCCAGACAAGGGACAATCGGGGGAGCACTCTGACTGGGGATCTGGCAGGCAAAGTTGGTGAATGCCCCCCTAGCAAATGAGCCTTTGTTTTCATTGTTGCACCTTTATCACTATTTGGCTGCCTAGTGTCAGGTAGCTTAGCGCTAGTCGTTACACAGGGTATTTGTGCTTCAAAGTGCTGCTGCAAGTTCTCTTATTGCCCCTCATTTCACGGGGTAAAACCGGATTGGCTTGGTTAATTACAGCGGGCCTCCGTCCCTGGTGCCCCAGCTCAGCCTCTTCCGTCAACCAAGCTACTCGCACCCACCAAAGGCGCCGAGATTGGGCGAATAGCGAGCAAATACGTCCGCGTTTCTCTACCCGCTCCCCCACCGACCTCCCCTCCTCACTCCCCGGCGCTGACAGCGGACAAGGCCGAGGTCGTCACAGAGCAGGCCCGGCCGCCAGGGCTCGACCTGTCCACCCCACCACCGCATCCCACCACGCCTCACCAACAGTCCAGAACCCGGTTCCCAATCGAACCGACCCTGGACAAGGTCGAGGATAAGAGAGATAGCAAGGTGCACAGCATCACGACCACAACAGCAGCTGCCAACATGAATCACCACCACACGCAGCAGCAGCAGCAGCAGCAGAAAGCCGGCGAGCAGCAGCTCAGTGAGCCAGAGGACATGGAGATGGAAGGTAAGGAATCACCCCAATAAAGGTTAGCCAATTATTTGCAAAATGCGAGCTACGATTTGACGGTTGCACGAGAAATTTGCAGGAAATTCGTTGCGGGAACTGCGATTAACGTTACAGTAAACAACAAGGCCTGACGCTGCCTGGGATAGCCGGTTGCTTTTTTTTTTTTTTTTTTTTGCTGATTGTGCTTCCATTGCAGGATACTTGCGAAGCTGACCTCATTTTATGATGCTAGTTTTTTTTTTCTTTCTTAAATTATTCCTAGGAGTTTCTAACTAAATTGCTAATAGACAAGACTTCGCGTTTCTGATCCACATTTTAAACGACCGGCCACATAAATCATTCATTCTGAGCTGAACCTAATTTCTAAATAAACAGCCTTTTCCCTCCCCTCCACAATTACTGAAATGACAACTTTTCTGTCCCAGTCTGCATTCAGATTGCTGTTTAGGACTTTCACCAATACCTGTTTCTATGCTTGTTGTTAACCTAAATATTTGTAAACAGTGATTAATGGGCTTAGATGAACCCGTTATAAGGTAAATTGCTAACGTTCTCATTTCTGTTTAAAAATTGGGTTAACGGGTAACATGTCTGCCATAAAAGTGACCGTTATTGCCGTTTTCATAACGATCAAATATATACAGTTTTTTTTCCCAGTTAAAAAAATCCCGCTAGCGCGCACAGACCAACGTGCTAGCACCTTGTTTGTAGACTTTGGGCTCCCAATGCGGTTTCTGAAACACGGAGTACGATCTGTCAGCAAGGAATCCCAGGTGTATTTTCACATGGCTAAATTTAAATGTATGTGTTATCGATGTCGTATCGTCTTCCATCCTCGAGTGGAAATGTATTTTTGTTTTTTTAAAATACAGAGCATTAGCAACGTCCTGGCTAACTGTAAGCTAGCTATTTAGCTCAAAGGCCCACTTCTTTTTGTGCATTCTTTAGTTAGCATGCTAGTTAGCTTATGCTAATGGAGGGGGTGTGTGGCGTTCCAAAATGGTGGCTTGTATTTAATATCGGTTGGCTAATGCTTGAACGTAAGGCCTTGGTTGTTAGCGTAACTTATCTTATTTCGTGCTTTTAAAATCAAATAATACGATAAACAAACGCTCAGGCAATTTTACGTTTATGTTTACGTTTGTATATTACCTAATACTAAAGCCAGCGTTGCCTCATGAAAGGCTGTACATTAATGTCTGGCTAGCACTCGCTAGCTAGCTTACGGGGACACAGATGCGTCAGCCTCAATGTAACGTCATTGCTTAAACACGTGTGCTCGTTAGTGTTGCATTAATTGTTGCAGAAACGTATGTTGACTGTGTGCTGTAACGACACTTGGTTCTGTGAATCTGCGTGTTAAAGCGTGGCAGTGCGGTGTTCATAAAATAAAAAAACGTGCGACAGAGATGGCAAGTAACGGCAGCCGGTGCTGCGGTGCGTTTGGCCCGCACAGGCAGGGGGGCAGCGCGGGGATTTGCTGTTTCATTGTATGCGAGACCAACAGGCGTGGAGTTCGCCATTTTTAATGATCTGTGTTTTTGTTTGGTCTTTGATATGGAATCAATGCCAGGCAGTAAATCGCGTGTTATCAGTTCAAAGCACAAATGATCACACAAACCGGATTTACTCCCCTCCCCTTTCACCTAATGATAACTTTAGACTAAGTACAGACTGGTGGGAGCTCACTGCTTCATTTATGTAGTACTATTTGCATTTTCTGCTTTTTACATCGGTTATTGACTTTTCCATGCTTAAAATGTGAAGAACTTGTGGCAAGCATTACAAAATCATAGCTGTTGACCATCCGTGGTTTAATTTAGTAGAGCAACGCTCTAAATAACTTGTTAGTTGTTTGTTCTGCATTATTTGGTGTTTTCTAGCAACACACCTCTTAAGACAAAAATTTTGTCTACAACTGGCTTTCCACGTCACAGATTGGCTGTTTTGGAACAGATTTTTTTTCCCCGCCACAAATCCGTAAATATACAGTTGTCAGAGATTTCAGGATAGATCGATTGTGTCATGCAATGAACAGGCCTCATTAACCAGGTGTAATCCACTTGGGAAAAGAAGGTCAGTCATCTACAGGAATTGCTCGGAAGTGTTGACCAGAAGCGCAGCACTTTGTGCTTATTCTCCTAAGTGGGCTGCAAAAAAGAAAAAAAATCAGTTTTGTCAGATTGATATGCAGACGTGCTTGTTTTTCTGTCATCGCTGTTACGATCTGTAGCTTTTTTATTTTTATTTTACTGCAATTAGAAACATGCTGGGTTTTTGTCAACCCTTATTCAGCTACAACAGTAGATGTCTGTGCAGACACGTGCTTTTTCAAAAATGACATCCACCTCTTTTGTATCAATACATTTTCAGCCTACTTTGTTTCACAGCCTTTGTTGCTGATTTACAGCAATCACTATAGTTGGAACTCAGTCTAGGCTAAAGCCAATCAAGCAGCTTCTATGTTAAGTAAAAGAATGAATGCATGTGTTACATTTGCTGCTGTGGAGGAAAACTCCCCTTCTTTTGGAAAATCTTGTGTTATTTAAGCTCACATTCCTCCATCCATTGACCTTTGACCTGTGGTGTCCCTTTGCTTGCCTAGCTGGGGAAACAGACGACCCTCCAAGAATCCCGGCCAATCCAGTGATTAATGGTAATGTGGCCATGGCAGATGGACACAACAATACAGAAGAGGAAATGGAAGATGGTAAGATCCTAACACAAAACACTAGAATAGTTTAAAAGCTTTTATTTTAATCTTGTTTTATTATAGTAATCATAAATTTTGGGGGAGAGTTTCAGTTTAGGTGCGATAATAATGTATATCTTATTTTTTGTTGTTGATTTATTTTTATTGCATGTAACAGTAAAACATCTATGTAGAATTCTAATTTATTGACTAAATGAGAACCAACATGGAGACCTAATGTTTACATTTATAAACTAATCTAACTAATATCTGTAATGAAAAGGGCTTTAATAAGTATCTAAATACAAAGTATGAAGCAAAAGTACACTTCAATGGAATGAATGTTGCTAAATGCATTGTAATTCTCTACCCGCTCAGACCGACAGTCCACATGCTTGCACCGAATATATGACAGAAAAAGGAAAAGAATATAGAGAATTCTGGATGTTGAATTTTAAGTATATAAACTAAACAAACCACTGTCACCAGAAGTAAATACATCTTCAAAGTAAAGTTTTGGTGATGCCTCTCAATTTCAGGATTTTATCTAAAATGATTCAAAACGACAGTGAAGTTTGTTTTGTTTACTGCTGAAGTTAACCAGGAAGTTGACAGAAAAGCTTTTGAGTGTAACTTTGTGTAAAGGGATAATATTATTTTTTTGTTTGTTTTTTTAATCTGTGGTGTTTTAGTGATTCTGATCTCCTTTTTTAAATAAAGGTAAAAATATCTTTGAACTTTCATTCGTCCAGTAAAAAGTCAAACCAAAAGCAACTATTCAGACGTATTTAGATTAAATGGTAAGAATCCTGATTTGTGAATCTGATCTCTACTTGAGTAACGATTCATAGCCCAAGTAATGGAGTTTAATTATTGTCGCTGTGTCTTGTCATAGTTTGCTTCTGCTCATCCATATATTACCCTTTTCTGATTTACTTACAATTGTTTGGTAATTTAGATCATATTTAATGTCCCATGCGATGTAACATAGGAGGAACTGTTCTTAATTCTCACCTCATCTTCTCGCAGACACCAGCTGGAGGTCGGAAGCGACTTTCCGGTTTGTGGTGGAGAGGTTCAGCCGTCTGAGTGAGTCGGTGCTCAGCCCGTCCTGCTTTGTACGCAACCTCCCTTGGAAAATAATGGTGATGCCGCGGTTCTACCCCGACCGACCCCACCAGAAGAGTGTGGGCTTCTTTCTGCAGTGCAATGCAGAGTCTGACTCCACGTAAGTGTCTTTATGTGTGAAGGGGTTTGGAAACATCTTACTTCTTCAAAAAAAAAAAACCCACTATGATCACCTTTGGGTCTCTTGTTTTTATTATTTTAAAGGAATGTATTTAAGACGTTAAGACAGGAATCGCCATGGACTATGATGTTTGCAGACAATTTTGTGATTTGTAGTGAGAGCAGGGAACAGGTGGAGGAGAAGCAAGAGAGGTGGAGGTTTGTCCTGGAAAGGAGAGGAATGAAGGTTAGCTGTAGCAAGATAGAGTTGATGTGTCTGAATGAGAGGGACCCAAGTGGAAGAGTGAGGATACAGGGAGAAGAAACAAAAAAGGTGGAGGATTTTAAGTATCTAGGGTCAGCAGTCCAGAGTAATAAAGAGTGTGGAAAAGCAGAAATGTAGATGCTGAGGTTCTCTTTGGGAGTGACCAGGATGGATGGGATCAGGAATGACTGCATCAGAGGGACAGCACATGTTAGAGGTTTTAGAGATAAAGTCAGACTGTGATGGCTGGTCATGTCCAGAGGAGAGACTGTGAATATATTGGTAGAATGATGCTGAGCTGCCAGTCAAGAGGTCTAGAGGAAGACAAAAGAGGAGGTTTATGGATGCAGTGAACATGAAGGTATCTGGTGTTGGAGGATGCAGAAGACATGGTTAGCTGGAGGAAGCCGATTCGCTGTGGCGACCCCTGAAGGCAAAAGCCAAAAGGAAAAGAAGAAGAATATTACTATACATTTCTTTTTTTGTGTCCTTGTTCTCACACAATACCAAAGCTAATATTTTGTTGGTAGGGACTATTTTCCAGTCACTTTGTTCCTAATTAAGCGAATGCTTTGTAAATTAAAAACATTCTTACAAAAACAAAGTAAATCCTGTAAAAATGTTGCTTCTTATGCGTTCAAAATGATTGTTAAATAAAATGTATGTTTTGGGTTTCAGGTCATGGTCTTGCCACGCTCAGGCCATGCTGAAAATCATCAACTACAAAGACGACGAGAAGTCGTTTAGTCGCAGAATCAGTCACCTTTTCTTCCACAAAGAGAACGACTGGGGTTTCTCCAACTTCATGTCTTGGAGTGTGAGTACCATACTCCATCACATCTTAGGAAAAGTTTCGAAATACAACTTTAAATGAAGCAGAGTGATTTATTCTGTACTTGTTATATTTAAATGTTTATTTGTCTGGCTGTTGGTAGAATGTGGTAATGAATACTAGTAATGACAGAAGCTGCTTTCTTCTGTTAATTTCATGAATGTTGGTTTTCAGGATGTGACTGATCCAGAACGGGGCTTCATTGAAGACGATAAAGTCACATTTGAAGTCTATGTCCAGGCCGACGCCCCGCACGGAGTGGCGTATGTGTTTAACCTGAATTTAATGTTCCTATCCTGTTTGATGTAAGGGTCATTTTTTATCTATAAATCTGAACTTGTTTGTCCACCTTAAACCAGCTGGGACTCTAAGAAACACACTGGCTACGTTGGACTAAAGAACCAGGGAGCGACCTGCTACATGAACAGTCTCCTTCAAACGCTTTTCTTCACTAACCAGCTACGGCGGGTACGATTTCACCAGGATGTTTCAATTGTCCGCTTATATTTTGGATTAAGTTAACTAAATGTCAGTTTTTTTTATTTTGTCTCAAATAAGGATAAAATATAAACATGTTTTAAAACCTAATCGTCCATTTTGACCTTTTTAGCTGTTTACAATTTAAATCTGAAGTGTTGATTTTATTTTGTTCCAATGTATTGTTTTTAGTTTATTCCTCACAACAATTTCTTGAAATGCCTTTTCCGCAGGCGGTGTACATGATGCCCACAGAAGGAGACGACTCGTCAAAGAGCGTTCCGCTGGCGCTGCAGAGGGTTTTCTACGAGCTGCAGCACAGCGACAAACCAGTCGGAACCAAGAAGCTCACAAAGTCTTTTGGGTAATTTTTTTTTTTCTCCTTAAATCCTTGTCCAAAAGGAATCCTCAGCGGTTGAATTCTTTCTGCTTTTTTAATGATGACATGACTCAAAGATGAGGAAAAAGTATAATAAATCATATATTTGTCTTAACTTTTTTAGTCATCTTAATTCCTCACATTTTCAACATTCTGTTTGTGGTTAATGGCGGTTAAATAGTGTTTTAACAGTTTGCCGGATGAAAATTGTGTTTTGTTTTGTTTTGTTTTTTTTTGTGTAGAATGCACCTGTACTCCCAGTAAATTCTGTTGTTTTACTGAATTTATTGTTTTTAATAAGCTTTTTCTTTACTTCGTTTCCTTTATTTCATTCTTGTCAAAAGTTTCTTTTATCTTTGAATAGTTCATAGTTTCCATTGTTTGACCTCTGTAAAATTTTCTATGTGGCATTTCAAACAAGTGAAGTGTTCATGGGAAATTGAGTGAATTCATAATACATAAATCAAGCAAATACACATGAACGTATTGAGCTTTTTTTTTTTTTTTTTACTCTGAAAATTGAACTTTAATGGTTGTCATTTAGAGCCCTGGTTATAATCACTTGTGTTCTGAAAATATGGAAATGACATTTAGTCGCACAAACAGCTTTCTTGCTTAAATCCTGTAAAATCCTTCATTCCAAAAGCTTCATCTGACTTTGGTGTGTCTTGCTTGAAGGTGGGAAACACTTGACAGCTTCATGCAGCATGATGTTCAGGAGCTTTGCAGAGTGGTGAGTCCTCTTGTCAATTCTTAGAAACAAGTCTTAGATTGATGCAAACTGATGACTGATCTGCAAAACATTCATGTGTTTCAGCTGTTAGACAATGTGGAGAACAAGATGAAAGGAACTTGTGTTGAGGGAACGATCCCCAAACTCTTTAGAGGAAAGATGGTGGTAAGATTTTCCCTTTTTTTGTCTGCTTTTCACATTCTGGTCTATTGTTGTGCATTTTTAAATGTTCCTTTAGGTTAGATGATGATGAGCATTATCGCCTTTGCTTATCAAAGTTTGATAAATATTGGTTCACATTTTCTGTTTGATATTCAGAAGTTTAGTTTTAAATTGTACATTTTGTAAAAAAAAAGGTAACATAAAGTTGACCAGGATGTCTAAATATTCTCTATATTTGTTTCCTTTTCCAGTCATATATTCAGTGCAAGCATGTGGACTACCGGTCAGAGCGAATCGAGGATTACTATGACATTCAGCTTAGCATAAAAGGAAAGAAAAACAGTAAGTAGAGCTTAAAGAAGACAGAAAGTTCGTTTTTAATTGTAAACATCACATAACAATAAACATCTTTTGTTGCTGATTTGTGAGCTAGAAAATAAATTGATTTATGACGGGAAGCCTGCTGGAGACCCTTCGAAAACATTCCGATTTACCTAAAATGAACAGTTTTTTTCCCCAAAACATTCTTAATATCTTGTGTTGCTGTAGCATCAAAATTTCCCCCTTGAAGGACAATTTTTAAATGAATTTGTCAGTTTAGCTTTAAGTACTTTAAATGGAGTTTGTTTTATAAAGTTTTTGCTTTTTTTTCTCCTCCAGTTTTTGAGTCTTTCAAAGATTATGTTGCAACGGAACAGTTAGATGGAGACAACAAATACGATGCAGGAGAACATGGCCTTCAGGTGAGCCTTTAGTGTTGGGAGGAAATTGTTGTGGTTTTCTCCTCCTTTTTTACATTGATACGTTCTTTAATTATATTTGAAAGTTGTTGGTTTTCCCCTTACAAATGTACAGCTGCTTTCAAATATTTTTAAAAACATGATAAAGTGAAGATTTCTCTCAAATAAAGAGCTTTTGTAATTTTTCTGTGTTCAAACTGTGTGTGCAACTTTCTGACGCCACAACTTCTACGCCTGTGTTTGCTGCAGGAAGCAGAGAAAGGTGTGAAGTTTCTGACCTTCCCTCCGATCCTCCACCTGCAGCTTATGAGATTCATGTACGATCCACAGACCGACCAAAACATCAAAATTAATGACAGGTAAAACAAACGCCATCAGCCATTCCCTCACACTCTTTCAACTTTTACTTCTCTTCCTGTTTTATTTGTGTGTTGGCTAAAAATAAACATCCTCTATCTTCCATGATGATTGTCCTCAACAACTGTCAGTGTCAGTGGCTTAAAAATAAGCTAAAAATGCATCCAAGGAGTAGAAAAGACTTTGTTTGCATGTTCATCCTGTCTTTGGCAGTATCCTGCTGACACACAAGTGCTTGCTTGTTATCAAGTTGTAGCACCTTTGACCAAAAACATTCGACAAATGGGCATTCCCAAAGCAAGGGTTTAAAAGTTCCAGCCTCTTTTTGACGTTTCCAACACAATAAGTTGTTCTTAAGACCCATTCTATATAATTTTACCAGAATTTTAATAGGATTCAGATATCATCAGCATAAAGAAGCATTTTGTGCTGTTTACCACGTCCTGTCATACCCCTAATGTTACCATGTCTGCCAGTGGCTCCAGCAATAAATAATAAAGGTGAGAGGACAGACACCCTTGCCTCGTGCCTCTTTTTAAAATAAAGAATGATGAAATAACTTTAGTTGTTACAGATAATTTTGGACCATTTTATGCCATTTTAACAAAAAATAAAAAATACGAGCTCCCACTGAACTCAATCAAAAGCCTTCTCTGCATCAAGGGAAAGGCTTATTAAATGAAACGGTCTTCTCATGTCTGTTGATGGTCTATTTTTCATAAATCCCATTTGGATTAGATAAATACTGATGAAACTTAACGAGTTGCTGATATTTTGGTCAGAATTTTTAAAATTGACATTCAATAAGCTTATGGGCTGATAATTAGATGGCGGAGACAGATCCATATCTTTTTTTCATTTTGTAATAATGCTGTTATCAATTCCCATCTGCCCCTTTTCTCTGAGTTGTACTCAATTTTATTTATTTAATAATGCATCACCTGCTTTGTTATATTATTCAAACTCAATTAGACAATATGACTTATAACAATGAGAGAAAAATTATCTTCTCAGTCAGTTGGGTTTGTCAGGCGCCAAATATGTACCAAACTATTATCCTCACTTAACATACGAATAGCGGCTCTGACTTTGGTACTAGTGAGTCAGTGAAAGCACTTCTATCTATAAATGGATCCCAAACTTGATTAAAATCTCCTGTCAGATCTATATCCCTTTCCTTTTCACCTAAAATTGTATTCACTTTGTAAAAGAAGTTAAGATTTACTAAGGTCGGTGCATAAATGTTGCACAAAATCATATTTTTTCCATTGATTCTGGCCTGTATACAAATCATTCTGCTCTCTTTTTCAATCTGTTTAACCAGAGTAAATGCCACATTTTAAGGATAAACCACCCCATTACGATTACTTAAAAATGAACAATGAAAAATATGACGTAACCAACCAAACTTTAGCTTCATTGGCTCCTCTGCTTTGAAATGGGATTCTTGAAGAAATACCACATCAGCTGTATTATGTTTGAGATATTTTATCACTTTACATCTGTTAATTCAGTTCCTGAACATAAAAAACATTTCCTCTGATGTTTTTCTTTCTTTTTTCCTTTCTCCTTTTGTTTCCTTCCCTTGCAAAACATAACAAAAATAACCTATTGAACAGAACAACCTTAAACCTAAAATATGTCTGCGCCGTAGGTTTCTTTTAGACTGACCGTTCTGACATGGTTCCTTTTGTTCTGGTTCTCCAGTGTTTGTACACGGTCCCATAACACGTCCATACTTTACTGTCTTTCTCAAGAGCTCCGGTCTTATCGTCCACCTCGGTCTTAATAGTTGTAACATCCGAGCCCAACTCCTTTAGTTTGCTGCTCATTTTAGTGATTTCATCTAAAACAGTCTCTAACGTTATCTTCTTTTCAGAGCCCTCACGTGTGGAATTCTCCACCTCGTCTCCAGACTCGCTTACAGTTAGCATATTCGGCTTGGTCCTGCGGCTTCCATCTTTTATCTAACCAAGACAAATGTTTGCCAGTGACGTGCTAGATTTCACCCCAACTCTTAATGCTGTAGCCTTAATAAGGTTTTAGCCTTATTGCTATGTTAGGGAAGATGTTGCTAGAGTAGTTTGAGTTTATTTATTTTGAGGAGCTCTACAGAAGCATCGGCGAGCACGCCATCATGTTGGCGTGAGATCATCCAGACTCTCCCAGTATGGTGATATTCACCATCTACTGCA
Organism: Oryzias celebensis; assembly: GCA_014656515.1. Classification (NCBI taxonomy): domain Eukaryota; kingdom Metazoa; phylum Chordata; class Actinopteri; order Beloniformes; family Adrianichthyidae; genus Oryzias; species Oryzias celebensis. The sequence continues at coordinate 15,484,114 of BNCR01000008.1, forward strand.
GGAGCTGCGTCTGAATGCTGCTCCTTTCAGCGGTACTTCTGTGTCTCTGATGATTTGCTGTTCTGCATTAGTCTGCAAAGAAAAAAGTGAGAAGAAAATTGAGACCTTTTTTATTTTGTCTGAATGCAAATATGTAAAACATCATAGTTTTGGATGAGCACAAACTGTAACAATCAGCTTTTCCCTTCATGTTTTGGACTTCAGCTGCTTTTCACATCATCAACACGTCATCATCAAAGCTGATTGGTTGATGCACCGCAAAGCTTTGCCCAAATTTCAGATATATAAGCTCTGGAACCAGTGCTCTGCAAAAATGTTGATGCAGGTCAGAATTTTCTAGCTCCTGCTAAAGGATTGCGCTGGAGGATCTCCCATTGGGTCTGTGCATTGACTTAACATGGAAACTGGATGCCCCCAATGCTCAAATTGCATTTGGTCTGAATGTTGCTTTAGTGTTTCTTCTGTAAATCAAGAGTCATCTTTTGATGTCTCGCTGATTTGCATTTTTTTTTAAGAGCATTTTTGCATGTTTTTTTTAGTTTTTGATTTAAACAGCGCACTCTGTTCTGATTGGTCGTTGACCTTATCAATCTCAACAGGTTTGAGTTTCCAGATCAGTTACCTCTGGATGAGTTCCTCCAAAAGCCAGACTCAAAAGATCCGGCAAACTACATCCTCCATGCAGTCTTGGTGCACAGTGGGGACAACCACGGTGGGCACTATGTCGTCTACCTTAACCCCAAAGGAGATGGTAAAGTGAGTGCCAAGGAACCAATAGTGAGATCAATTTTTTTTTAAATACTTCTTTCTCAAAGCATCATTTTGAGTCTATGCTTTCTCATTAGCTGGGGTGATTGTTTTCTGTGTTTTGACTAGAGCTTAAATAAGTTTAATGAATTGATGTAATTAGTTTGCTAAAGTGCCTTAAAGTCTCTTTTCTGTTGTATTTAGCCTCTTTGGCTTTCAATATTGAATATTTAATGAACTTGTAATAAAATGTTTTCTTATTTAACCTTCTCTTGCTGTTTCTTTTTCTCCATCTGCTTCTTCCTCAGTGGTGTAAGTTTGATGATGATGTTGTGTCACGGTGCACCAAGGAAGAGGCTATAGAGCATAACTATGGCGGACATGACGATGACCTCTCTGTCCGCCACTGCACCAATGCCTACATGTTGGTCTACATCCGAGAGTCCAAGCTCAGTAAGTGACCCGTTGGTAATGAAAGTAAGCGAATGGGTTTTAAACATCCAGAAGGCTGACTTGATACCTGTTTGACGTTACAGGCGAGGTCCTCCAACCGCTGACTGATGTGGACATCCCCCCTCAGCTCGTAGAGCGCCTTCAGGAAGAGAAGAGGGTGGAGGCGCAGAAGAGGAAGGAGCGCCAGGAGGCTCACCTCTACATGCAAGTCCAGGTAGGAAGTTGAGTGTTTTCTATGAGAGCAGGAATTTAAAGACAGAAGGCTATAGGGTTTCAGATAAACTGGTTTAATGTACGCAGTGTGTACTCACATGGGTGGAAGTTTGTTCGAAAATGACAAGTTGTGCAGAAAAAGAAAAGCAAGCGTATGCAAGGATTGGTTGATAACACAAACTCTGGGTCTGGAGGGCTGCTGCTCTGCTTGATTTCTGACTATTAATAGTAAAACACACCCAAAGTCACCTGATTTCCAAAGGAAAGTTGGTTTTGTGTATTTTGTTGAAGGTTACACCAAACCTGAAAAGCAAACTGGTTGTTGTTGGTTACAATATTAAAAAAACGCACAAGGAAAGAAGATGTGCTATAAAAACAAGCAAATTCTTGCCTTTTGACTCACTGAGGTCAATAAACTTGTTGCTCTGCTTTGTTTCTATAGTCGTCCCTCGCTAGACCAGTTCAGCTTTTTCAGCCTCCCTGTGTGTTTTTTGTGAAATTGTACTTGCTTGCATTTTACATTACAGTTCATTGTGTTCAGTGTCCTGATTGGCTATAGACTAGTGTCCATTAGTCTATGCGCTGTGTCTCCTGTACTGAATAGACCCTATGTGATGTGAACACCCTGTCTGCTGTTTTGGGAGTCAAATTTTAGAGGTTAAGCATAGGTCATTACTGCTCTTGGATCTTTGTCGTGTCAATTTTTTGTGGTGTCCAGTCAACTGTCTGCTTTTGATCAGTTGCTTCAATGTTGTGGGAAAGAGGTACCCATGTCTGGTGTTTCGTCTTACCGAGCCCACAGGCCGCGAAGTAGAGGTTGCAGTGTGCTCGTCGAAAGACTGGGTTAAATATTCATATTCACAATATACATTCATGTTCTACAATGGAATAAGCATCTATAGCATTATTATTGCAATAATCATCTACATGGTGATGGTGACGGAAACTGACAGAGAAACAAACAGTTCAAGAACATTCAAGCTCTGCAGGAACCTATGCTGTTGCTTCCTCACATTTCCATGTTTTCGGTAAAAGTTTGCAGGTTTTTTTCTATTATTCAGTCAGTTAAAGACAAAAAAGTTCTGATTCCAGACTGTTTAAGTACTGGCACCCTCTCAAAAATAACAGATTGCCATCAGTACCAGAGAAACTCAAATAGAACCCATCATTTAAGAGATAAAATGTGTAATCATAGGCCTACCTGACAAAACGTGCACTACAGTCTGCTGCCGTCCTTCCTGTTTGACTGCAGAGATCCATCGCTGTTTTCTGTCTCCATCTTGGAGAAATTGTCGCTTGAATTAGAAATGTTTCTATTGTGACAACCAACAGTAACACGTGTCCACTGCCATGAGATGTGGTTGCCATTTCTCTACTCCAAAGTTGCAGATTTTACCCATCGGATGTATCAAAACAATGTGTGCTTGACACCCAAAGTGGTGGACAAAGGTGCGCGTGTGATGTCACTGCAAGGAGTCTATAGAATGCCTTCAGCTTGTAACACCGATCTTTCTTTTCATTCTATAAAACTATAAAAAAAAATTATGCCTGTCTCAGAAAAATGTATAAAGTATTTAGTGAGGAGCTTTACAGCCTAAAAACATCTATAATTGCTGTAAAAAACTTAAAATCACTGCTTTGTGGATGTTGTCTTTTGTGAGGTATTTTTAGAATAACCCCCATGATAAACGAGAGACCAGTATACTCGCAAAAGGACAGGGGGGAATGGAAATGGTTTATGTGCTACCCAACGTAACTTTGTTCATCAATAAAATCTACAGGGTTCACATATCTATTGCACACTGAAATTAAATGGTCATCTGTGGCGAATTTTCCCTCTAGTTTCAGTGTTACTGCCTATGTTTAAAAAGAAGTATACCTAGAGTTTCATTGTTACAGCCTTCTGTATGCCTGTGTGATGTTTGCCGTTTCAAACTGTGCTGGTAGCTCTGCGACCGTCATTCTGAAATGTAAAGCTGCTCTTGCGTCAAACATTACCAAAGGTTGGATCATAACACAATTTAATTGGATTGAGAGCTGCTTTGATTGTGCACTGCAGGTGTGTGGAGACGTTTAGACGTTGAATGAATACAGAAATGCAAGAAAAAAAAAGGTTTATTCCAGAGACTTTTTCCCTAGAGATCTGATAATTGTGATGTCAAAATCAATAGAGCTCAATAAAGTGAAGCGGCTGTCCAAAAAGAAAATTGACTTGATGTTCTAGCTCTAGAGCAAACAAAATTGATCCCATACGTCACATACTGTTACACAGTTGATCCTGTCAACTTAAATTGTCTAAACTACCCAGTTCTAATTGTTCATGAAAGTACTTCATGATTTTTTAGTTGTTCTGCTTATTTTGGTGTCTTTAAAAGACAATTCAGTTAATCGGAGCCAGGAAAAAGCCCAGAATGCTCAGGTTTTTTTTCTGAATACAAAACCTGCATTGCTGGACCAGCTTTTAAATATTGATGCTCCTCAGGAGTAAATAAGGCGCATTAAACACTTCTGCTCCTGGCATCTCTGACGGGATATTGAACACAGAAATGATTGTTATTCGTCACGTTCAACACCTGAATATCCCCCTGATTTGTCATCCGTACTACTGATCATTTGTGCTCTTTATTTGTTGCTTGATCTTCTAAACTCCGTTTCTTCTTCCTACCTGCTGAGTGGGTTGCTGGTTGCTCAGCTGATCTGCAGTTCCGGTTTGCTGCACTTTTATGGCTGCAGCTCTCTGCTGCGTCTTTGCTCTCTAAAGGAAAACAAAAATGGTGTCTTTAAAACGTCAATATGGCGTTACCACTGTTTGCCAGCAGCCTGTCAGTCGAGCGTGGACTGTTTATCTGTTGCTTTTCCATTATTGTTCCAAAAACACTCAGACTGGATAACTGTCAAAGTAAAGGTTCATGAAAAGTGTGATCAGTTCAGCAATAGTCAGATTAATGACAAATAAAGCCATATATGAGGTGTTTTTAAATATATCTTCTAATATGCAATGCAAATCATGTGGGTTTTTTTTTTTGTTGCTATTTTTAGTAGCTAAATTTTTATAAAAGCAAAATGATTTTTAAAATTAGAGTCCAGAGTGTTCAGGTTTGCTAATGGTTTTCCTTTTTTCCCCTTCTGATTAGATTGTGATGGAGGACCAGTTCTGTGGTCACCAGGGCAACGACATGTACGATGAGGAGAAAGTGAAGTACACGGTCTTTAAAGTCCTGAAGAGCTCCACCCTGCAAGAATTTGTCCAGAACCTTTCCCAAACCATGGTGAGTGAAGAGGTGCCTGTAGATGGACAAACATGGACACTCCCAACACAGAAAATTAGTAGATGATTAGAAAGCTATTCATTTACAGGGAAACTGGAGCAGAAATTGTATCTTTAACAAAATAAAAGCCTAATCTAATTTTAGAGGAAAGACTTTCAGAGTAAGAAACTAGAAATTCAACATTAGTTATTTTTCTAAGAAAAAATATTTTGAATAACGATTCAGATGTGTTTTGACTCAAAAGAAGTAGAAGAAGAAGCTGTTATTCTGCCCCTCTGTGTTCAACAACACAGGATGGACTGGGACAGTCCATCCTCACGCTTGTCACTTCACTGAACCCAATACTCAGAACCACAGATCCTTCCACTCAGAACTGAGATGGAAAGCTTTTTCCGTTTGTCATAGGAAAGCATAACACTGGTCTTTTTGTTTAAGTTAAACTGTTAAAAGTTTTGTTGATGTGCTGCAGGGTTTCCCACAAGACCAGATGAGGCTGTGGCCCATGCAGGCTCGTAGCAATGGAACGAAGCGACCCGCAATGCTCGACTACGAGGCCGACTGCAACAAGTCGGTATGTGCTTTTGTTCCGTGAAGAACTTGGGATTGTGGGAGTGTAAACGGCATTGAGATTTCTGTTTAAGGTAAAACTGATGTCATTGTTTAGAAAGTGTGGAACAAAAAAAACATGAGAAATGTACAAACATGTTTACATAATGAGGTTTTACTTAATTCTATTAAATAAAGTTTTTATGGCTAATTTTTGACCAAATAAACTAAAAGAAAATTGAACAGTTTTCCTCAAAGTGTTACATCAAAGTCCTCTTTTAAATGCTTTTGTGGATGTTTTCAGATGATCGACCTGAGTGACAATGAAAATCCCTGGACAATATTCTTGGAGACAGTTGATCCGGGACTGGCTGACAGTGTGGCCACATTACCCAAGTTTGACAAAGATCGTGAGTTTTTTTTTCTCCATGTGCGCTTTCACCAATCTTAATTTAAACAACTGTTTTCAACCCCCTGGCTGCAGACTGGTATCAGTCACTCATTACAATACTGCAGACAAAAGATGCATAACTATCATTATTTTTATTTTATTTATTCTCTGATTCTGAAGGAAGTTTTATTTTGTAAAACTACCAGATTCTTCCTCGCATAAAGTTTATTTTTGAAGAAAATAGCCAATAAGGAAACAGAAGGAACACTTGACTTCAAGGAAAAAAGCTAATCCTTGTTTGAAATATGTTTTTTTCTTCAATCAAACTTCATTTTATTAAGCCATCAACTTGCCAATGTTAGGAGGGAGCTGCTACAAAAGTAGCATAAACTATTATTATATGTATAGATGTCAGTTTTGAGACGGTTGATCATTTGATTTTGTTGTTTTGTTTGTTCTTGAACGTCAGTCGAGGCTGAACTTGGCGTCTGGTTTTTAATTCCACTTCAGAAAAATCAATATCACAATTAATTGGTCTCTACGTAAAATGAAGTACATTAAGTTCCAAACCAAATCCAGGTCTCTGGTTTTGAGGAAGGGGAAAGTGGAGGACGAATACAGTTTCAATTTAGGAGGGGTCTCCATTCCGTCTGTGTCGGAGAAGCCAGTAAAGAGCTCGGGGAAGATCTTTGACAGCACCCTGAAGGATAAGACAGCAGTGCAGACAGCCGATTGTTGATGAATCGGGCCTTCCCGAGAAGTTCAAGGCATGGATATACCAGCATGGTATTTGCCCAAGAATGCCTTTTTAAGTAGTCTCAGTTACCATTGTGGAAGGCTTTGAGTGAAACATCAGCTAGCACTTGCGCAGATGGCTAGGGCTTCCAAAGAGCCTGAGCAACATTTCCCCGTATGGGCACATCAACAAAACTCCCCAAAGCTTCCAGATGGCTCAATAGAGGGGAGGAGTGGAGTCGCCTGCTGCTTGGACACAAACCGGGGCCTGATCAACCCCGTTTGGGTCACCCAGATGAGGATGTCTTAAGATCAAAGACCCGAAACACCCTATGACTCTGGGTTCTTCACTGACGTGTGTTCAAGCTGCGCCAGTTGAATGTATTCTTACCAATTCTAACTGAGTGCAGATATTTTCAAATGTAAGGGAATCAAAAGCTTTAAAAAAAACTTGAAAATATTGTATAACAATAAACCGGTTTGTGGCCTAATAAAAGTTGGGACCACTTCTTTACAAGATCAGAAATTGAATCATTTGAATGGCATTTCTTTGGAGTTGGACATTTTTGGAACATGTACAGAAATGTATAAAGTTGTATTTTACTGTCAGCAGTTATGCAACTTGAAAGACTGGAAAGGCTGTTTTAAATTACAGTTGTGGCCCAAAGCTGTTGGCACTGTGGGAGGTGCTAATAATTGTACATTCTGTCTGTTGTTAAAGCTTTGCACATTATTGTTCATAATTTTACTTTTTGCTTCAGTTTTTACGTAAATTTTGTGAACTTGTTGTCAGAAAGGTCTTTGTGAAATGTGTCTTCTCTGTTTTTCTTTTTAGATGACGTCATGTTGTTCTTGAAGATGTACGACCCCAAAACCAGAAGCTTAAATTATTGTGGACATATCTATACACCTATATCCTGTAAAATAAGTAAGAGCTGGCTTTTTTTTTTTCAGTGTACCTGTTTCTACAGGTGTATTGGATCTAAAGCTTTTATTTTGATAGAGACTAATCGCTTGGCCTTTTTCTGATACTCCAGGAGACTTGTTGCCAGTCATGTGTGAGAGAGCAGGGTTTCAGCAGGAAAATAGCCTTATCCTCTATGAGGTGAGTTAAAATTCTAACTCTACGTCTTCCTCTTCACTCTATCACACATAGCACTATTTAGCACACAAGTTTAGTCACGCTGTCTTTTTTATCAACTGCTTTTGCTCTCAAATCGGCTTCCATAAATGATCCGATTGAGTTCTGGTTAACTGTCTTTTTCCTTGTTGGGTTCACAGGAAGTAAAGCCCAATCTAACGGAGCGGATACAGGACTACGACGTGTCTCTGGACAAGGCCCTGGATGAGCTCATGGACGGGGACATCATTGTATTCCAGAAGTAAGTTTGGGTTCTTGGCTGATCAGTGCCATCAGTTCTATTAAAATGGGGTAAGAAGAGACAGTCTGGAAAGTTCAAGCTCCGGGTAAAATGAAGGAATCAAAACCTACAAATGTTTCCATTGATGAGCTAGTCAAGAAAACTCCTCATATTTGTGCTACAAAAAAAAAAGTCATTCAATTGTTAACACTTTTTTTTTGGAAAGATTTAATTTAAATATTATCAAAAATGTTCAAAAGCTTTGGAGATTCTAAAGTCATCAAACTCGTTCAGATGAATAATAGTGGTAAAATTGCACTATTTTACTTAATTGTTTAAGCTACTTCACATAAGTGTCTGTTTAAGTGTTGAATGATCAAAGAACGTTCATAAAATAAAAATCTGGGACAACCTGGATCTGTTTTTAAATGTAAAGCAAAAGTTTGATATTGATTTGTTATTGGCAGCTACTCAAAATTAAATGACTCTGAATCCAATCGGGGCCAAATAACACGATCAGGACATCCTTTGTTGGAATAAACGGGTTTTGGAAATGTAGACAACGTGGATTTTTCTGGGCTTTATATTAAGACGTTTTTTATTTACATTCAAGAATAATAATATTGAAGGTACCGTTCATGCTTTTAACTGCATTAATGCTGATATTAGTCTAGTCACAGATGGACAATTTCTACAGTCTCTCTTCTGCAAAGGTTGTCAGAGTTTGGACTTCTCGACTTTTTTCAATCCCTGCTTTTCTGCAGGTCTTAGATCTCTAGCATTCGATGTCTTAAATTGCTGCTGTACATCTGCCTTTCTGTCTGACAGTACTTCTGTTTTCTGTAATGGGATGTTTCCGTCCTGCAAATTGACAGAGCAGCATCATTCGTGAGGCAGGGAGGCTGGAACGGAAAAAACCCCTTCAATTCTTCATTTCTGCTTGAAATATTGAATAGTCTTGGGCTGATTTGTATGAAATGGTGATGTTATATTTATTGTATTTCAGTCAGCTCAATTGTAAGTCATTTGTTTGGTTACGGCAAAATATGTTTCACTTCGGTGATGCCTTCTGTCTAATGACTATGGCATCCTTGTTTGACGCATGATCTACAGATGTTCTCTACTTCCATACACCTGTATGGTCCTCTGCTTCTGTTGTTGTTGTTTACAATCGTCTGCTTTTGATGATCTGTTCATTGTGTGTTTCACGCATTTCTTCATCTCCACAGAGACGACCCAGAGAATGACAATAGCGAGCTGCCTACAGCAAAAGACTACTTCCGAGATCTCTACCACCGGGTTGACGTCATTTTTTGTGACAAGACCATCCACAACGACCCTGGCTTCGTGGTCACGCTCTCCAACCGCATGAACTATTTTCAGGTACAAATCAGTTTACTCTCTCATACTGTATTTTACAATGAATGGTCAAATTTCAAACCTGTCGTATATAAGGCTCACTAGCAAGACAAAAAAGGCAAAAAAAAGTTTGTACGTCAAACTTTATCAGCCGTGTTCATAGTAACTCATAGTAACAGGTGAAATGGTTGTTTGTAATTGAAGAAAACAAGTTTATGTTTTAGTTGATGCTGCTTGAAAGCTTCCAGGTTCTTTTAGGTGCTGTAGTTTCAGAACATGGACTGATGCTTGTGATGTTTTATTTGGTCAGGTGGCCAAAACAGTCGCACAGAGGTTAAACACAGATCCCATGTTGCTGCAGTTCTTCAAGTCACAGGGGTAGGAGGCTTGTCTCAATCACACATTACTTTGGAATAAATTGATCGTTTCCTCTTCCTGCTTTTTGAAATGAGAAATATTGCGTAACCTGTCCCCCCTCCACCTGTGTTTTTGTTCTCCCCACTCTCTGCCACCTTTCCTTCCTTACCTTTGTCTCCTCCTCCCTTCCTTCCGTTTCCAACCCCTCCCCTCCTCTCATTGTCCTGTCCCCCCCTGCCTGGTGGTGTGGTGGCCAGGTACAGGGACGGTCCAGGGAATCCTCTCAGACACAACTATGAGGGAACGCTGCGAGACCTGCTGCAATTCTTCAAGCCTCGGCAGCCCAAGAAACTTTATTACCAGCAGGTAGGAGGAAGCACCTCAAATAGCTACTTCAATCTTACAGTGCATCTATAGAATGTTCTGCTGTTGTTCAAGCATTTTTTATTTATATATTTGAACATTTTTGTCAAATTGTGGAATTTTCATCTGCAAACACGAAGGATTTCAAAATCCTCTGATTAAATAACATAATTTTCAGCAACCGGCTGTCTGTCACAAGGATGCTGCTAATAAAGTTGTTCAAATGGTGGATTGATGGTTATTGTATTTAAAAGACACCAGTTTTAGTGACTTTTTGCATTTATCCGTCACACCTTAAACCAGATAAGGCTGAAGTTGGCGTCTGATTTATATTTGGCTTCTACTTTTGACAGTTCTGGGTAAATGGAAAATCTATCACATTTGAATGGTTCCTACAGGAAATCTAATGAACAAATTAAAGATATTTTACTTTACCCTCAAAAGTTATGTTAAGGAAAACTGAAGGCTAGAAAATAAGTTGGACGCCCACTCCAGCCTTGTCCAGGCCAGTCCATGAGCATCGTGTCTGACATTAAACAGGTCTGTGATTGGGAACCTTCACTACAGTATTATGTTCTTGTAGAAAATGTGTTCGCTTGATTCTATTTATCACCTATAAGCTCCAGTTATGAAGCATAATCAACTGTTAGTGATTGTTTTAGCTGTGTCTGGTGGAACATCCCTCTGTAATTTTGTCTTAAATGTGTTTAATCATAATTTCTTGGTTTATGTGTTTAAAAACAGAACTGGAAGTGAGCAAAAAAAGAATAAGAGTTCGAATCTGTTAAGAAATGAGGTGGAAACCAAACAAACGAGACGCAGCTCTTTAAAATGTCCGTCGTCCTTTTCTGTTGTTTTCTGCAGCTAAAGATGAAGATCACAGACTTTGAAAACAGGAGGAGTTTTAAATCCATATGGCTCAACAGCCTGTTCAGAGAGGAGGTAAACACACACACACACAGAGAAAACAAACAAAGAAACGCACAAACCACTTCAAGTGGAGCATGTGTATGTTGCAGGAGATCACCCTCTACCCTGACAAGCACGGCTGTGTGCGGGACCTTTTGGAAGAATGTAAAAAGGCAGTGGAGTTGTCTGAGAACAGCTCTGAGAAGCTCAGGTAACCACGCTCGCTGTTCTAATCCTGTTTGGCGACATTTCAGTTTAATAAGTCGACAGTTTATCTGCAGCTCCAACTATTAAGCTGCGTTCACACAGTAACAAGTGTACAAGCGGCCACAGACTTCCACGGTTCAACTCTGTTCTGGTAGTGACAAAAAGATGGCGTCCCCTTTAATTCACTGAAGTGACAACCATTTAAAAATCCATCATGAAGGACAAGTGGGTTTTATCCCGACAGAGTTATACACCAAACACACAATATTTCACATAAAGGAATGTAAAAGAAAAAGCCTGGAGCAGATTCATGAGAATTGCTCCGCTTTGACATTTCCCACCAAACCTCTTGGAACTGGAGGTGGCGGACAAGTGCTGGTAAACATTAGAAGAAAATAGCCCCTCTCTGCCTGTCCTGCTTGAAGAGTAATTTAGTCGTCAGTTCTGGAGACGGTGGTCGGAGCATGCTCGCTTTGGAAAAATGAAGACGTTAAAAAAGCAGCAGAAAATATTGTTCTTGCCTTTTTTTTTTAATGCTCCACAGAGCTTCAAGCTTCCTCAACTGTCTACTAAAGATGACAGTAATGTTCACAACACGCCTCCACTGATGAGTTCAGGAAACGACACAAACCCTTTTACTTGTGTTTTGACTCACTTCAACTGTTTCAATTTAGTTTAAACACTGAAGTTTGTTATTTTCTCCGTCCATATTGATCATTTTAGGAAATGTTTGCAGACTCCTTCCTTCATTTCTATCTTTACACTTTTGTGTTTGTCCGCCTGCAGGCTGTTGGAGATAGTAAGCTATAAAATTATTGGGGTTCACCAGGAGGACGAGCTGCTAGAATGTTTATCTCCTGCTGCGAGCCGCACCTTCAGAATAGAGGTAGGAGTCCCTGATGGATGTTGTGAGTTTGTTCATGGGCGTTCCTCTTCCCATCAGCCTCTTTAGCAGCTACTGTGGAATATTCCGGCTCATTTTAGGCTGAGTCACTGTTGTTTGTTCTCCGTCCACCACTAGAGGTCATTGTGGCTTCTTGTTTGACCAAACTTTGGTTGCTTTTTTTTTTTTTTTGTACAGGATTTTTCCCAGCGCTCAGACTTGTTTTTCCTTTCAGGAGATTCCCTTGGACCAGGTAGATTTGGACAAAGACACGGAAATGCTAATCCCCGTCGCCCACTTCCACAAGGAAGTCTTCGGCACATTTGGGATTCCCTTCTTGCTCAAAATCCGACAGGTACGTCAGCAGCTACTGATGCAGTTGGGCTGCTTCCTGTATTGTTTGTTTGATTTATGTTTCTCTGTTCAGGGTGAGCCGTTTCGGGAGGTGATGAGGAGGATCCAGACCATGCTGGACATCCAGGAGAAAGAGTTTGAAAAGGTGCAGCCTCTTTTTCACAGCTTCAATATCTTCTGTCCTTAAAAAACCTGCAATATTTTTGCACAAATGGCTATAAAACCTTAAAGCGCTAAAGACCTTTGAGGAATAATTGTTGTTCTGAGTAACATGTCCCAGGTTCTTCTGAAAGTATGGCTGCAGATTTAATGAAAGTTTCCTTCACGTGTATGAGTGATTAAATAAACTTTATTTATAAAGCCCTTTACAACGGCACTTTTCTACACCAGAGATGTCAGCGGCCTTTGCCGTACCTTAACACAGTTTACGCGATACGAGTGAATCAGAAATGTGACTTTTCATATCAGCTTTAAATCGATACGCAGCACCACAAAGTCTCTTTTCTGAGCAGCAGCATCATCTGATTTACGCTGATTGCGTAAACACTTCACTGCACAAATCTGCTTTCAGAATCTGCTGGAATTATTAATTGCATCAATGGTTGAAGAGTTACTGTAGAGTCCAAAAAGTTCTGGTGTAAAGGGGTTAAGAAGAGAAATGAAAATAAAAAAATAGAGCAAATTATGAAGAAAAATAAAATAGAAAAAAATAGAAAAAATGTAAAATACCAACCTAAAAGAAAGTGTTGTGGGATTGATTTGAGTGAAAATGTCTCTTTTCATGTTTCCAGTTCAAATTTGCCATCGTGATGATGGGCCGGCATCAATACATCAATGAAGACGAGTATGAGGTCAACTTGAAGGACTTTGAACCACAGCCAGGTACTGACTACTGAGCTAACAAAATGAAATTCTAAATGATTGTTGAGAGTGGACGCATCAGGATGGGGCGGAGCTTGTAGGCCGCCCAACACATTTTTTCAACTTCAGAAATGCAATTTTAAGCTTAATTTTCTTAATGTATGTCTTTAATTTAAAGAAAAATGCCAAAAGAACATGCTAAAACACCCAAAATATAATTTTCATCTGCATTTTTAAATTTAAACTCCTGGTTAGTTTTAGTTAACCGCTGCTGGTTTTTCCTTTAAAATGCTGTTTCTCAACTTTAAATAATTTTTGAATAACGTGTCGATCTTTTCTTTTTTATTTGCAGGTAACATGTCCCACCCGCGCCCCTGGTTAGGGTTGGACCATTTCAACAAAGCTCCAAAGAGAGGCCGCTACACCTACCTGGAGAAAGCAATCAAGATTCACAACTAAAGCAGCCTGCCCTTCCTTCTCCACTTCCTGCCCCGCGTTATCCAGCCCTCCCCTACCACAGACTGTAACCAAGTGCACGCAAGTGTGTGTGTGTGTGTGTGTGTGTGTGTGTGCGCGTGTGCGCGTGTGTGTGTGTGCCAGAGATAGTTTTTGGGTGTGCTTGTACGCGTGTGGATTCATCACTTTAACACTCTGCCCTGGACACCTCGACGGCTCCGCACCTGCACTATGTCTTCAGTGATACGGGATCTCGCTGCAGCTGACGGATTATACTTCAACCACAAAATAAACGGCACCAACCACCTCCTGACTGTTGATTTTTGTTGTACATTTTTTAAGGCCCCCCCACCCTATCCCTCTCTGGCTTCCTGATTAAGTTGGCTGCCTGCTTTTTGTTTTTTTTTTTTGTTTGTTTTACTTCGTCTGTCCTGAAGTGGGAGAAAACAGATTTTACGAACTTGGAAGGAAGTGGAATCGAGATGGAAGTTTTTTTTGTTTTTGTTTTTTTCCTCACCTCACTCACCAGTTTCTGTCCCCCCCTCCTCCCCTTCCACCTTATGAGTTTTGGGGGATTGATTTTAAATAAAGTTGTTTAATGAGGAATCATACTGCTGTGTGCAGAGTTTAATAAAAAATGGTAGGACTAACTGATAAAAGATGTCATTTTAAAACATTTTTTTGGCAGAACTGACACCCACTCTGAGGCTCGCTCGGCGCCGCAGATTTGCTGCTTCATAAGTCTCTGCTCCCATCCTGTAACAGTATTTACACGTTTACACAAGTCTTTCACACTTACTTGGATTTGAGGAAAAATAAGGTTTTGTGCTTATGCAGATGTGTACTAAAATAAAAAAAAAAATCTAACAAAAAGGTTTCGAAATGAAATACTTCATCAAGATTGGCACTTAAATTGGAAGCTCTCAGGACTACAAACGTACTCCTTCGCTCGCACATGCTCAGAGCCCCGTCAACTTCCTTTCCTCCCCTTTCTTTTTCCCAGTCATTCCTATTGAAGTCAAGCATGCACACAAGCTTCCATCTCCTAAGTCTGACGCTCCCTGGTGGTTGTAAGCAGGAACTGCGTTGTACTTGGGCAGAGCTTCAGCCCTACAGGTTTGGGGATTTTTTTTTATGGGTTTTTCGTTTTTTTTTTTTTTTTTTTTTGAGCCAAAACCAGCATTGTATGAAACCCCTCACCCTCTATATGAGTTTTTCTTTTAAAGCACAGATGGAATGCAACCCCTTATAGCGCATAGGTGGCTCTGTAAAGACATTTAAGAATTGTATATTTAAAACTGAACATGTACAAATTAAAGAGAAAACACGCCATTCTTGTTGGGTACAGAAGGAGACAGGTGTTCATATTTTTTGTGTGTAGGGTTTTTTTTTTGTGTTCCTGATGTACCATTAAAACATTTTTTCTGTTACATTTGCATTTTTTTTTCTTTCAGAAAGGAACTGCGGTGGTTTCTTTGTTTCAATAAAAAAAAAAACCTTTTAGTTCAAGGATGACCTGCAGAATCACAACCTTAATTTGATCTTTTCCAGTTTGAACTCTTCTGTGTAGCAGCAGTGTACGACAACTATTCCTGTATATTGCCTTTTTGCTGGAAAAATGTATGTTGAATAAAATTTTCTATAAAAAATCAACACCTGCAAATTTTGACTTCTGTCTGTTCGTGTTTTGGAAAAGTGGGTTGGTGGTAAAACAATAGGTTCAGCGGAAAACTACAACAAAGCACCACCAATTGTTTAATAGAATGTTTTTTTCTACATCGTGTGATAATTACTACCAGATATTCACATCTATACCAGGTTTAAACCGCCAAAAATTTGCAGAATAGCTGAAAAGTGTATGGTAAATCATAAAAAAAACAGCTGAAAACAGTTTTTTTTTTTGCATAGAATCATATTTAATAGGAGAAACAATGTTTTTTTTTGTAATTATTCATTGCAAATAACGGAACTCAGTTCTGTTGACGAGCGGCATCAAAGTATTTTGCAAACTTTCTATCATGAGATGAAGAAAAAAATCCTAATTGATGAAACAACTAAATTACACTTTTATTTTTTTCATTTAAAATGTTCGATATACTGCTTTTTATTGCATATCCTTAAAATCAAATGCTATATATTCTGTTGTAAACAAATGTCCAGTCATAAACCATGTTGATCTTCCTCTTGATGAAGAAAACCCGTCGGATTCCTCAAAACAGTAGCTTTCTTGCTGACATCCAATAAATATTGCACACGTTTCATGTATTCTCTGTGTCGTGTTTCCTTTTTAGAACCAGAAAAGTAACAAAATAAAGCAAAACTAATGCATTTGTGGGAAAAAAAAGGAAGCTTTTCTCTGCTCTGGTTTAAAAATGTCTCCCTGAAAATTAAAGTCTATGTACAAGCCCTTCAATTCTAAATGTAAATATGACAATGTAACATAAAAACTATGAAAGTGCAAGTGGTGTTCTTTAACCCATTTCCCCGCAAGCACAATTGCTCTCAGTATATTGGAAAACACATGATGCAGCATGGAGATAGCTCATTTTTTTCAGCGTCCATTAGAATAAGTTTATTTATAGTAGTCTGTCAGTGTTGGAAGATGGTATTTCTGCCTTTTTTAAATTATACAATTTTGGTGGTAAAAGGCAACATTTGCATATTATTTTTCTAATTTTCCATGTTGTCCTCCTCCCTGTTATTCACAGCATTTCTTCTTCTCAATGTGCAGGAGATGATGGCAATCGGGGCAATGATGGTGAGCATCTTTGAAGCTGTTCAGGAAGAACGGGATCAGGCAGCAGCACAGAACCAACCTGCAGCAAAAACACACACGTGGAATTAAAATACAAACATATATTACAGGCATCATTACAAACCATTTTATTTCTCTATGATGACTCAACTTTACATTCAAATTAATATTACAAACATAGAAGGAAGTGGTCAGGAAAAGTAAATATATATTTTTTATTTTAATAATATGTTTTGCTTCTGTGGAAAAAATATATATATATAAAATCAGAAGTTTTCAAAAACAATAAAAAAAAATTAAAATGCATTATATCTAATACCTATTTTAATTAGATTTTTTGTTTTGTTTTATGCCATTGTTTTGTGGTTATTCTATTCTAAAACATTGTTAAACTGTTTTGTTTTTTTTTATTTCTTTACATTGTGCTGTGTGCTGAATTTTGTACTTAAATGTTTAAAAAAGTTCAATGGAACTGAAACAGGAGTCTGCAACCTTGAATACTTTCTAAAGAAAAATTTATCATTGAAGTCTAATTTTAGAAAAATAAGACTTTGATTTTTATTTATGTCATTGTTACTTTTGATAAATAAAACTGATTTTTTTTTGCATAAATAAAACATAAACATGAAGAGAAAATAACTGTTTTGAAGTAGTTTATAACTTTTTGAAGTAGTTTATAACTTTTGACAGAGGTTCACATGACTTCCTTTCAAAATAAAAGACACCCTGTGTCACATCTTCTCAGCCAGGATAGTAACGAGAACTCACAAACAGTGAAGAACCAGAAAATTTGCATCATAAGTCATCAGGGGTTTAGTCATGGAGCACATCCTACCAATGTTTCATTTGCTTTAATATTTTTCCTCAAATAGAATAACTATTTTTCATGCTGGTGCTCAGGTGGACTCACCCGCAGCAGATGAAGAGTAGACACATCAGCCAGGCGTAGGTCCCGGCCTTGAAGGACACTTCCGTTTGAACCTGCTTATGGCAATTGGGGCAATTCGTCGTGCCAGAGGTACGGTTCAAACCCACACTGTAACTTCTTTTGCCTGATTCCTCTGGCAGGTAGGACTCCGTTTGTTGTGTGGATACGAACTCTAACAGAGGCAGAGGGCAGGAAAAGAGACTTAAACACAAAAGTGCGTTTTACTTGACACTGAGGCTACAAACACTTGGGACATTACTGCGTTCCATTGCCGGTGGAGTTGGCTGTGGAGGCTCAGATGGGACATGGGGGGTGAATGGGGTGTGGAGATTGTACACCCTCACTCCACTGCCTGGGCCAAACCATTTAGATGAGATCAATGGGAACAGAAGAGAAGAGGAGAAGGGTTTTTACTGAAACACTCATAAGGCAGGGGCGGTTACACAGTTTTAATGACAAATATTTTTCTAAAAAAAAAAAATCATCAATAAAAGCTTCTTTAAGCACAGCAAAAAGAACTCTTTTAAATGAAGTAAAAATTATGAAATTTTGGATCCTTCCGTTTACCATTTGCCCCCGCCCCCCCCAAAAAAAGGTCTTCTGCCCCCCAATATATAATGCTCTAGCTCCGCCCCTGTCATTAGGGGTAACTGTAAATGTGAGAGCAAGTACCTTGTTCGAGGTAGGAAGGAGGATCTGTTTTTTCATTTGTGCTCATAATGCTGCAAAAGAAAGAGAAAAGGTTCTTTTGTTAAAAACTTTTTACAGAAAAAAACCCCAACAATTTTTCACCATTTTTTAAATTAAATTGATTCCAAGCATTTAAGCCAAATAAAATGCTTTGGATTAGTCATTTGTTTCCCTCGGGAAACTGGGGTAACAGTCAAATTTTGCAGGTCACAGAAAAGGGTCAGCACCAACATGGACTTCAGAAAAACATTTGTTGAAGACTCATTTTGCTGCCCGTGAGTTCAAAGAAAGATAACATTCTCCAGGCATTTCAGTGTACTGTCCCATTTGGTCATGCTTTGGCTGTGAGGTTAAAAACAACAGTTTTGCAGTGTGGGAGACTCATCTCTATTCAACTCTCTATTATATTTTCTAATTGTTGGTGGGTGAATCCTTTTAAATGAATTTTTGGACAACAGAAAAAAACAAAATATTTATTTAATAACATTCAGTCATTTTTGGTGTTTAATTACTCAAACATGGTGGAATGTACGAGTCATTCAGTGTTTGAGGGAATCTAAGTTGCCTCTAGACAGGAATTTATCATAAATATTTGTTTCTGTTACGTCAGGAGAAAACACAATGACTATAAAAGTATAAAACTATAAAGCAAAGAAAAAGAAAAATCATTTGCTTGATAATGTTTTACAAAAGTGCAGTAAAAAAAATTGTGATTTTGGTTGCGACTTATAAAAAGTAGAAAAAATTCACTTAAAATATTAAACATCTTTGATTTTGAAAATCAAAAACTTATTTAGGCTACATTAATTTCTTTGTGAAATTGATCTTCATTTAAATGTTATTTTTTCATTCTGTGCTTTAACCCGTTTGATGCTTTTATTTTGGTGGTTTATCATTAAAATATATTTTTTGTTAGTTTTCGTACTCATTCACTTTAACCTGTTGAAACTCCAGTGTCTCCTGCAGTCTGACACCACTTCTTTGGTTATTTCTTTTCCCAAAACTTTTACATTGCTTGCCAAACATTTAAAAATGCAAAATTGCATTTAGAATACAATATAAATAAAGTTGATTTAAATAACTAATATAAAAAACTGTAATGGATGTATGACGCACAGATTTAAACCTGCAAAGGATAATGCTAAAAAATGTCTAACAAGTGTCCACTTGAAACAGCTTTTCAGTGGTGAGCAGATTGATTACATTTGCATGTTCTAATAAATTATTTGTTCATAAATTAACCTTAAATGAACTGTTAGGGCCTTATTTCCTCTTAACCAAAAACCAGGGTCAGAAAGTGGTTGGGTCCAAACTCTAATTTAACAAAACTTTTTTTGAGGTTCAGGCCTAGCTATGCGCACATCTAAAAACGGACACGCACAAAAGCTGTCCCAGACGGGTTAGGGACTTCATAAATGGCGTGCCATGGGTGCAGCTTCATCTCAACACCAGTGGATGTGGTTTGGATCAGCCAAAGGTTACTGCTTTGTCCCCATGTCACAGACAAGAAACACAAAGGTGGAAAACGCCCAACCGTTGGTGCAGGAATGCCGCAGGGCTGCATGCTTTTCTGTGTGGCAGTCAAAGGCGTGGAACTCAGATGTACCAATGATGATCGGCGTGAGAGAAGAAACAGCTCTGCTGGTCACTAGATGCAGATGCTCTGGACATTTTGTTTGGTTTTTAACAATCCTCCTGTCTCTATAAAAAAGGTTTTTTTTTTTAATCTTCTGCTGTAACCATGACAACCAACTGACATTTTCAACACCTGATTGAAGCCCAGAATGAAAAGGCATTACCAAACGAAGAGGAAATGAGACTAACTGGCAGACCAAAACAAGGAATTAAAGACAGAAGAAAGAAATGTACCAAGTAATGATAACTGCTCTGGAAGGAGCGTCTCCCGTGATGCAAAAATACCACTAAAGACGTCCAAACAACTGTGTCACTCCTACGTGTTGTGTAAGAACCAACATTTTCTAAAAGCTTTGCTATATTTCTGCTTTTACATAACTGATAGTGAAGAAAACCACAAATTGAAAAAAAATACGAACCTCAAAAAACAGAATAAACATCAAGTCCAACCCACTAACATCTCCCCCATTTATTTGTTAATTGTTTCATAATAAAATGCCTTCCCTAGGAAGGAAATTGGATGAAGAAATATGAGTATATTATTAAGCTTTGTGCAGTTCATATAAAAATAGAAGGATTAGAGTGCTGATTTAATGGCACATCACAGTGAAGCAGGGCCTTACTTGTCAAGTTTTTAATTTCTACTAAAGTTTTTCTCTACTGTGAATTGCATATTTCTCTTTACTATTACTGTTTGACCTGCTGACATCCTGAAACATCTGGCTAATGTTGGACGTGGGGATCGGGTGGGACGCTTGGAAAGTCCACCAGTGGCATTGCTGACATTTTTGCAATCTCCTCCAGAGGAGAGGGGAGATGATGGATGGGTTAAAACAATTTGTTCCTGGTGAATGTGACACAAAGCAGTAAAGTTTGACAAGTCGCCAATCCAGCTCATGGAAAAAACAGAAAAAACTCTAAAACTACAGTTGAGCAGGTTTTTTTAGACGCTTACCTGAAAGGATTTCACGTGGTGAGCTACGGGTTTGATCCTTCTGACAGTAATAATCTTCATGTGAACATACTAACACACACGAGTCACTGTACATCATATCTGCCATTCATATCTGATTAGTCTGATAAATGAAAGCATGCAGGTCTGATAAAGGAAAGAATAAATTACCACAAGACTTATCCTTCTCTTTTCACTTTTTTATAGTTATGTTCATTTTAGTCAGAAAAGCATGACAAGTTTCAGACAAATGACACATTTTCACCACTTTAGGATAAATACTAATTGATGGCCTTTGTAAATATAGACTGTGAGGTTCAAATGTTGCTCTAAAATTCATTTTTGATGGATTCAATAAATAATAAGTTTTTTGTGTTTAAACCCAGTCACACTTCAGAGTGTAGATGGTCTACATTTCTCTAAAGAGTAAAAGGCTATGTTTTTATTCTAGAAGGATTTTTAGAGAAACCATTGGTTATCACTCATGTTGGTGCCTGAAATTTGTTCTCTGCAGTTAACCAATCCCCTATAGGGTCAGCGAGCTGCAGTCACAGCCACATTAAGAAACCATTTGGTGTTTTCAACCTCCCCAAGCCAACCCCTTAGTGCTGAGCATCAAGCACTTTTAGAATCATTGGTATGACTTAGCCTGGATTTGAACTCACAACCCTCCAGTCTCAGGGCAGACACTATACCACAAAGCAACCAAGCTTTGGTTGCAATTTAAAAACTATACATTGAGACTAGATTTAATACAGTTTGTGTACAACACAATGAAAAGTCTACTTAAAAAAACAAGAGCAAAAAGTTGAATTTATTCATTAATATCGACCCCCCTGCAGATGTTTTTTGTGTAAAGGACTGTCTCAGGCTTACCGTGGTGAAGTGTTGCAGTCTCGAATGCAGAGGTGCGTAGAAGCTGCTGCTGATAATGACTTCTGACAGATTGTGAGTGATACTTCCACCTGTCTCACCTGTAACTCCGCAGGGCTTGGCAGTGCCCTCCCACTGCTCCACCCTTTCAGAAAATAAAGAACAAAGCAGCAAAAATGACTCAGCTGCTGGTGGTGGTGGTGTGTATGTCGGAACGCACTCATTTCTTCAGATAAAACTTTCTTTTTGTTTCTCTGAGATTATCAAAGGGAGTGGATCTGTGTGTCACTTTCTCGTGAGAGAATAACCTGTTTCCTTCTGGTCACAAACCGACTCAAAGACGACTTCAAACAAAATGCATATATTTATGTAAAAACTATATGCCTCAACGTAGATGGATAACACGTAGATGGAGTCTATAGTCTCAATTCTCTCTTGAAAGTCTCTAAAAAAATTAAAACTTTATCAATAGTTTAACATTTTTGTGGTGATTCTTTTTAATTATATGTAGGATGAAATAATAAATAATTGATTATCCTAATACAATATTTTTGCCATGAAAACTATGCAAATGTTTAGAAAGCAGAAATAGCTTATGACTGGTCATCAGATTGGGAAAACTTAACATTCACCTTAAAAAAAAGCTAATAATTTTAAACGTTTCTTGCAGAATGAAAATCCATTGAACACTTTCTGCAAAGGGTTTACCTCCCTTTGTTTGTTGAAGAGCATGAATTATGCCTAAAGATGAGTATCAGCTTGACCTACAGGCAAAGCAGAACCCTACAAATGACATGTTTTTGGCTGCAAGTTTTACAAGTTCAGTAAGTGACTTGCTGCCTCTTCCTTCCAGATTATCATGACAAGCCTAACATGCCAAAGAGTGGATTCTACATTCTGATGCATCCACTTGTAGACAAACAGATACGTCTTTGTTTTCCTCGTTTGAGCTGGAATCTGGATCAAAACTGTATGGATGGAAAGCTCCGATATTGCTCGTGATCTTTGTTGCATCTGTAATGTTTGGTTGGGGGTTATAGGCTGTAATTGCCTTAAAAAGAACATAATCATAATAAAAGACCTCTGGGAAAACATTTACAATATATCAAAAGATGATCAGACTTTAAGCTTTAGCTAAAAAAACTAAATGACATCTCCAGTTTTTAGCTAGAAAAATGATTGTGTTACTTTACAAAAAATGTAGCCAAACATTTAACTCTACAAACCCTATTTTGTGTCATTCATGTACAGTTGTTGATAAATTGGTGACTTCAATTTGCTCCCAACTGATTTGAGTGAAGGGAACATTTAACTCACCTTTTTAGTAAAAAGTCGTCTATTTAAGTGTACCTCAAGCAGTCTATGCTAAAAGAAAGACAGTATACTTAAAGTTTACTGTTTATGTACTACCTATATATTTTAACTTAAAATGTTAAGTGTGAAGACGTACTCGATTAGTAAAGTTCATACACTACACCTACATGGTGTGAAGTATACTTTCTATACTTATACTCAAGTTTACTTTATAAAGTAAACTTTAAATGTGCTACTTTCTTCTAGGGGTATTCGAACGTTGCTGATGTTAGCGTCCTTTTGGCATTTGATTTGCCTCGATTTTATAAGCCCTTAAAAACGATGGTTACTTTAGCTAACATAAACCCATGATGTTAGCATCATATTTCAGAGCTAAACTCTGCTAGTTCTTGGTGCTGTTAAGGTAGCTGTTTGACTTTAGAAGTATTAAAGAGCTAATATTAACCTGGAACTTGTTTATTTTGTGTTTGTTGAGCAAAAGTTTTGTATATCTGTAGTATCTGTAGTATCTTTAGCTTATTTAGTGTGTGTTCATTTTAGCTCAAAAGTCTTCCAGAACTGTTTTAGCCTTAGTTGTAAGCTCTGTACAAACTTTTTGCACAGGTTAACCACGGCTTATAGCATAATTTAGCCAATAACAATCAGGAAACCGTACTTCTGAGAAAGCGCTGGGGGCCACATGCTATTGATCGTATGACAGGAGTCTGCAGACTGGTTGAAATTTGAAAGCATTTCGCTCTGGGGCTGGACTTTGTACATGTCTGTTGTCAGCCGTCGAGAGGAGGCAAACCCCTCCACATCCTCTTGGTAAATATAGTCAACACTCCCGTGGATGTTAAGGGCCCTGCTGATCTTTAATATAAACTTATGCTATTTTAAGATTTATATTATATTATCAGAAAGATTTTTGTCAAAACAGTTTCTGTGACACAAATACTCTTTTCTACAACAACACAACAGGAACAAACTGTTAATTTAAACTTTAGAAGAATAACTCTAGAAAAATTAGTTTTCATTAGTTTTTATTTTGTTTTATGACTTTTAACGTAAGACCAAAATATGAAAAAAATACCAGTTAAAATGATAATGGACGACATTATATCATACAAAAAAGGATTCCGGTTCATTAGTGAAAAATCAGTCCTCTTTTCATCTGGGTAGTGATTCTAAAACATAGTCACCTGTAGCTCAAATAAACAAGCAATCTCCTCCATTTTTTGTTACCTTAAATCATTCATCTGAAGAATCTAGGGTGGTGCAAGAGACTTTGGGTGTTGGCTCATCTTGATGTCAACTGGGTGAGGTGATTGTATGTTTTGATGGGCCAGACAAGCAGCATTCTTCAAAGCAAACTATCCCCAGCACAGTTTACCATAGAGCTCTAAAAAGGGGGAATGATCTCCAAACCAACTCCAAGTTACATTTTAAAAAACGACATTTTCCGTAGCTAAGCAGACAATGACTTTTGCTTTTGCTCCTACTACATAAGTATTGCTTCTTCATAATTAACCGTAAGTGGATATTCCTTTTATCACTAAAATATCTTCTTAAAAATTCAGAATGTGCCGCATGCTTCAGATGTTTTGAGGAGCAGAAGTTCCAGCCGCATTGCTTCTGCACCCACAGCCCAATTCATCACACAATGGATGCAACTTTTCATGCAGCAGAAATTGAAAAGCCTTTGTAAAGGCTTCAAGAGTGCTGTGCATGTAGCAATTTTCAAAGACCTTAGTGCACAAAAGCAGTATTGTGAAATAGTGTGGAACAAATTCCTTCTCAGTGACACGAAGTACAGCAAACAACGAATTTACAGAAAAAAATCGGGGAAATTACTGGGTTTTATACTTAGTTTTTATTTGATTTTAGCTTTTTTTTGTTAAATTAACAACATTACATCATGTCATCTAAATTTACAGTGTCCCCAATACCTTTTATATTTCTTTTTTGTGTTACTTACAAGTTTTATTATGAAATACGGTTATTTTGATAAATAAAGTCTGAATCCAACTTTTATTTAACATTTTTTCAGATTCTACACTTAAATCTAATCTTTTGGCTTTTTTTTTGGCATTTTAAGTGGGTAAGTGTTTACAATACAAACAGTAGATACCCATCATCCTCACAGCATGAGCAAATACTTTTTTTTAGCATCGACTGAAGAAGTGTGGGCGGAGTCTCACAGGTCCAGAAATAGCCTGCATCAGCCACTATAAAATCAGCAAGGAGAGCTCATTCTGTGTTTCTAGCAACACGACTTTCCTCTATATCATTGTTTTGGGGCTTTTTCCCACAAGCACCACCATTTTCAGAGTGTACATTTTTTAAGGTGACTAAGATAAAAATCAAAATAAAGATCAGTGACTTGCCTTATCGTCATTGAGCAATTGTTCCATTCCAATTGATGAAAAGATTGCAAAGATGTTGTGCTTAGTACAAAAAGTTACTCAACCATCAGTGAGAGATACAAATGGCATGACACATACGTGGGTTTAAGTCAGGAATGTACCCAGATTTCAACTAATTGCTTCTTTTTGCTAAATTTAGTTTAAAAATGACAACTTTACACTGATTTGGGGTTTAAAGAAGAACATTTTAAAAATACTATCAATTATTTGTCATTAAATCAGTACATTATTTTAAGTGGCCCGAGTTCTACTTTGGAAAAAGAACTGAGTCAAACTGAACCGTGACTCTGACTTCACCCTCTGGTATGTAATGCGGCCTGCTGAGCCTGCTGGCATAGTTCCAGCTCTCTGATGAACCAGTTTTTTCAGCTGCTGATTTGTTAATTGACAAGCTTAGACTTTACTTTTTTTAATCTGAAGCTAAATATATAGTCACAAAAAGATTCCCCCTTATCAGGTTTTGTGTAACAAAGAAAGCAGCAGATGTGCCGGTGTGTGCAAACAGATTTTCCTCTGATGTGTCTGCTGCGCCACTCCTTTTAGGTTATTTTTAACATAAAAAACAGTGAAAATACAGACAAAATACAACTTCATAAATCCTCAATACAAGATGTTTTTTTTTACATCTTAAATCAGGTGTCAACAAAGCCATTTGGGTCAGATTCTTACTGACCAAAACCCAGCAAGAGCTGCAATGCCTCACTTTATTATTTAGAAAAATACACTTTATTCATGTTTTTGTGGCCATCTATTCATTTATAAAATGGAACTTTTAAAGATTTACAAATGTTGAAATATAACTGTAATTTTTGTATAAGTATTTTAATTTATTTTACTTTTGAAAACAGCAGATACAATTTCCTTTTCAAAATAAAAGACACCCCACGACAAAAAAAAAAAAAAAAAAAAAATATATATATATATATATATATATATATATATATATATATATATATATATATATATATATATATATATATACATATATATATATATGTGTGTGTGTGTGTGTGTGTAAATGCAGTTTCATACTTTGTTACTCAGCTCATTTCTATATGAAGTTTTTGTCAAATGCTTTTAAAGTGAGAACAAGTTTTAAAGAAAAATGCTGTTTTGAATAAAATAAGGCAAATGACAAAAAAAGGAATACATTGGTTGATGTGCTCCAGCAAGTGTGCGTTTACACATTTGAATTAAACTCGTGTTGTACTGTTTAAAACTGTGTGTGTTGTTGTGTTTGTGCATTGAGCCACATTGGGTTTGGAGCAATTTGCTCTCATATAGTCACTAAAAAAAAGGTACATTTTAAAGAAATAAAAGTGATAAAATAATGGGTGTTTTTAGCAGCAAGAAGTGTTCTGGTCAGTCAAAGCTGTAACAACGTGGAATAACCTTAAAACCAACATAATTGTTAAATTTATATCATCATCTACTTCACTTTTGAGAGATGTAGAACAAAAGGCTGCATGGTTCAGTGAGACTGTAAGGTGGATGCACTCCTGGTGATGGTGAATGTGCGTCCCGTCCTGAAATAGTTCTCTATTTCCTCCAGTGAGCGTCCACTTGTCTCTGGGACGCATACAGCGTTAAACAGCAAGCAGAGGACGCACACCACGGTGAAAATCAGGTAAGGGATGTACAGGCCGTAGCTGTCCACCAGGTGAGTGAAGGCGTGGGTGAGGGCAAAGGCCGTCAGCCAGCTGACGGTCACGCACAATCCCGAGGCCTTCCCCCTGACCACCAGCGGGAGCACCTCTGACATCAGCAGCCATGTGATCGGGCCCCATCCCATGGCATATCCTAGGAGATGACAAACAATCCAATGACGAGGACTTTTTTCAGAGACGGGTGTGACAACATGACAACCGGTTTCGCCTGGCAAAAGCTCATAAATAAACAAATGTGGCTTTTCGAGTTTTGTTAAAAAGTCAGGTGATATTTTCAAAATAAAAAACTGGTGAGAGTCCAAACGTTTTTGAAAAAGTAACAAAGCAGTCTGAGTGAGAACAGGTGTAAGTTTTTTATAAGTTTTTTTGTAAGTATTTTATAATGAAATGTTTTAACAATTATTATAAAAAGAAGCTACAGTGAGGATTTGCTGCCTTTACTTCTAAATCTGTGATTGTAAAATCTTTACAAATGGGATTTACCATGTTTTTAATTAAAAAGACATTTTTGTATATTTGTAAATTCCCATGTCCTTATTCTTGCAAGGTTTTTAAATATTAATGGTTTGAATCCACCTTTTTCATTTCACTGATCACTGACATTTCAAATCAACTTTTTCATAGTATACATCTCTTTCCAGACCTTGATTTTTCTCTCGTGTTCTTTTTTTAACAGCCAATGACACTTCAGTTTACATTTAAAGAGCTCATTTATTTTTCTGTCTGCATAATTGCCTCATTTTATTATCAAGTGTTTCAATTTGTTAGTTTATCATCTTGATTCTTTTGTTATTTACTTGTTTTCTGTTTATTTTGTTGCTAATGTAGACACTTCTGGATCTTTTTAAAACTTACAACCTTTGAAGCATGTTTTTGGAGTGTGAAAGAAAGCTTTAGTGCCTGCGCAGTAAGAACATGCAAACTTTACATATAAGGTTCCAGCTGGGATTTGAACCAGTGCCCCTTTCATTGTGAGGCAAGCAGGCTAACCACTAACCCACCAAACAACCCAAAAACAGTCTTTTAAATGCACTTTAGTAAAATCCCAGATTCATAAATGGCAGCAACTTCTTCTACAATTAATAAACAAACAAATGGTGTGAGTTCACTCATGAGGACTCAAGCCGCATTTCTGAGAAACTACATACCCAAGATACAACCAAAAACCCTATAAAAGGAAGTGGAGTGACTGAAAGCTGCTGTAAAGTCTTGACCTCGAGTGCAAAACGTACAGCATTCTAGGAAAACGCCTTTGAAAACTCACCAAATATAAACACCACAGTGAAGATGAGA
This sequence comes from Oryzias celebensis, assembly GCA_014656515.1. Taxonomy (NCBI): domain Eukaryota; kingdom Metazoa; phylum Chordata; class Actinopteri; order Beloniformes; family Adrianichthyidae; genus Oryzias; species Oryzias celebensis. The sequence goes on from BNCR01000008.1 coordinate 15,512,090, forward strand.
GGGATGAGGCCCGCGGCGGTGTGCTGGCTGCTTTGAAAGGTGACGCCCATGGCGTCACGGGAGCCATAGTCCAGCGCGGTATGGTTTGGAGGAGAGGGCCCTGGAGTGCAGGTCGGGGTGTGGGAGGCGAAGGCTAGCGTTAGGGAGGCCAGGAACATCAGTATGCTGGAGGTGTACAGCAAGGCTTTTCGTCCGGCTTTGTCCATCAAAATCGCTGCTATGGCAACGGAAAACAGGCGGACTGCACCCACTATTGCTGCATCGTACCTAAAGGACGCAAATTAAATTTGTGTTGAGTGGTGGAGGACCCAGAACAGAAGAACGAACAAAAAGCTGTTTATTTGATCCAAACCTCGGCTCAATAGACACTTGGCTTTTTGCAAAAATGGGCTCCAGATAAACCAAGACTGGTGTGATGCCTGTCATCTGCTGCAGAAAACGCATCACCACTGAGATCATGATTGGCTTGTAGTAGATGGGTGTGACCAGATGGGACCATTTGACTGTCGTCTGATTATCAATGCTCTCCTATGTTGGTAAAATCATTGACGTTAGATCTGATCTGCCACATAAGGTTATTGCAAGCTTTCAAAATAAAAGCTTGAGGTCATCCCCCACCTGTATGTCTCTGAGCTCGCTGTGGGGGTCATAGTTGCTTCCCCTAAGCCAGAGGAGAACCCTCTCTGCATGCTGTTGCCGGCCGAGGGAGAGGAGTCTTCTAGGGGAGGAGGGCATAAATGTAAGAAGCACTAACATCAACACAGCTGGCACGGCCCCCGCCACCGCCAGCCAGCGCCACGGGACCACCAGACCTGCAAAGAAGGGAAAACAAATGGCGCTTGTTTTCTTCACTTTATATAACCGTTTATATCATATATTATTTCTGAGACCCTTATCTCATTAGCATGGTCCAAACTTTCCTTAAAAACCCTTTGCACATGACTTGGTTCCTGTTTTCTACCCTGTAGTTCACTATCATTCCACTGGAGGCAGTGGACAGGCTTTTCCTGCCAATTTCAAAATGGCTGCCTCCATGAATTCTCGAAAACAGTTTTGGCGGGAAGAAGTTTAGCTAGTTCTCAAAACTTTATCATGAGAATAACTCATCTTTTGTAATATTTTTTAATGACTTCTTGCTGTGTTGAAAGAATGAAAAATGTGTTGATATAATTTCTTTACACAACAAAAAAGGGGGATCAAATTTGATACAGTGGATAAATAAGGTGGATTTTTCCTTGAACACTTATATAATATAATAAATCAGCATCTTAAACTAACATTGTTGTGAGCAAAAAATACCAAATCACCCATTACTGATATTATGTAAAAAAATGTTTTTTGTTGATTTTATCAAAGCATTAAAAAGCATCTTGATAAAAAAGATTTTTCTGTTAATAATTTGAGTGAGCTTTACAGGGTTAATCTAACTATCGCAAACACATTTTTTTCAAAAAACAGCTGAACATGTGAAATAAAAAATAACCCCCGTAGCCTTCAGTTTCTGCAGCAGCGGCACACACCGAGAGCGTAGAGGGTCAGACTCCCAAACACAGCCGTGACCTGAGGACAGGAGCCCAAAGTTCCCCGCACTCCTTTGTGGGAAATCTCAGAAATGTAGACCTGAAGCAGAAACATAAAATACACAACTCTCAGTCATCTTTTATTACGAGTTGCAGCCGACTTTCATTCACTCATATTTGATTAGTAATAGGGATACAATTTCCTTTCCCCATAGTTTGGTTCAAACCTTGATTTTTGGGTAACCATTTGTTTTGGTTTCATTTATATATTACAAAATACAATAAAATAAAAAAAAAAAAACATGCAATTGCTTTTTTAAAATTAGATCGCTAGTAGAAAAACCTTTCAGTTAGCTTGCAATGTAAGCCCGGTATAATGTAATAAAGCAACGTAAACATGCAGTTGAGATTGAATCACTCACTTTCCCTATGATTGGGTTCAATATTCTAACATTTTAAACCTCAAATTCTGCCATTCTCTAATTAGCAACTAATTAGTGGAACGTTTTTTGAAAATTGACACAGTTTTGTGTCGATTTTATACAAAAATGATGGAAAGTTTTTCTTAATTTAAGTCCACTAGAAAAAGACTTCAATAAATGTAACTTTTTTTTTGTATATCTTTTTTTTCAACATGTTTTAACCAACCCTTTGGATGTAAACTACAACCAAAGCAGTGGTATTCAGTGCTTGAAACAATGCAAAGAATTTGCAGTTACTATGAAAGCAAAGGAGTTCACATTTTTGCTTTTAAGGCAGGGAAGGTGATATTTAACCTTTTCAATTAGTTTTTTGTCATGCATAGTTTACAAAGTTTTGTTACAAACTAAATTCCAGACATAGCAGCGGAGTTACATTTTTGTTAAAATGTGAGTTCAGCCCAAAGGACAGCCTGTGAAAGTCGGCTATAAAAGTTAGGCAAAAATCTAGTGCTTTTCTTGCTTGGTTTTGAGTTTTAAAACTTTTAAGGCTTTGAATGAACCTACTGGAATGGAAGCTGCTGTCATGCCGGCAGCGAACCCGGTTAGGAAACGGCCCAAATGTAACATCCACAAGTCTACAGCTCCTGCAAGCAGCATGTACCTGCAACACACATAACACCACATCATGCAAAACACACACTAGTATAGGGTTGTGTCACCCTTTGCTCCACTGTTGCAGACTTTGTTCCACATCTTTTGCATTTATTTAATTAAGTTTAGGTTTTAAAATGGAAGTTACCAACTGAAGTTGTTTTTTGAGGTCTATTTTAAATAAAAAAGCTGTTTTCACTAGATTTTTAAGCAAAAATGAAAAGGAGCTTTCAAAAAATAATGTTAGAACTTCCTATTAAATAAATTAAAACTTCTTTTGTTTTAAAAAAAATATACAAGAAAATGCTGGGAAAATTGAATTTGTGGATTATATTATTTATATGAACTGGATTTTATGACCTCTGCTCTTATGTTTTCATTTGTGCTTTTGTGTGTGCGAGGTTTCAGATCCTGCAGATGTTCCGTTTCACTTTTGCTGCCAACGCCGCCTCTTGCAGAGCTGATTTGAGGTCTACATATCTGGGAGGGAAGTTTAAAAGCTCCTAGAAACCCCTGCTCCCGTGGTTTCTGGAATTCCCAGGTGCAATCAGTTCATTTGCCTTCTGCCTGCCTGATCTTGAAGCTTGTTGCAGCCTGTTTTCTGTGTTTTAGTTGGTTTTCTAGCTCTGTAGTTTTATTTCTTCTTTGGCTTAGTTTTTGGTTCGCTTCCTCTGTTTTTAATTAATTCCTAACTTTTAGGGTTGTGTTTCTGTTATTTATTTGATTGCTGTAAAGCACAAGAAATTCTGTTAAAGAATTCAGATGTTGCCACACTTTGTCGTTTGTGTGTGTTATTTTGTGACTCCCTCCACCAGTTGCCCCAATTAAATTCCGTCCTGGTCTTTTTAACCCTCACGGTTTCTAAATTCTTTATGTTCCCTATTTTCCCCCTTTTATCCAGGTGAGAGGTAACACTTGTTGATAGAAATATGCTGATATTTACCCAAGAGTTGAAGGCACAGCTGACAACATGATGCTGAGCTTCCGTCCAATCAGGTCGTTGAGCATCATGGCCCCCAGCCCGCCAGCCGCCGCGCCCAGAGAGTAGATGGAGCCAAACCATGCGGCCTGTTCTGTGTCCATCCTGAGCCGAGGGTCTGCATCTGGACTTTTTAACTTGGGCAGAACTGGAGAGGAATAGACCAAGGAATACCCAAAGTTGAAATTTCCCAGGACTGCCGAGAACACGGCCAGGTAAAGTCCGGAATTTCTAACCTGAGGAAGGACACACAAGGTATCATATTGAACCACAAATTAAAAAATATAAATTTCAAGCTAACCTGGCACACGTGAATGCTTGTAATCTCAGATTTAACCTTTAAATACAAGATCAATTGAATTTATATATCAGTATAAGAAATTTCATTAAAAAAGCTGTTTTATAAAAAGGAAGAGATAATATTTTTTAGGGTCTTCCAGAAACTTTTTGTTTTTTTAATCAACGAAAATGTATAAATAAAATAAAATAAAATAAGAGAGTAACCTCCAGTTGCTGGAGAATGTTCTGAGATAAGAGCTTAATATGATTTATGAAACTGCCTGTAGCCTTTTTAATTGATGACACATTGATTACGAATATCTACTGAAAATATCTAATATTTTATCACAATAAAACAGAAACAAAATATGTAAGAAAAGCTGTGAAAGCTTTCAGAGAACACCTTGTTGTGACCATCTTTAGTAATATTTAGTCATTTGTGTAAAACGAAAACTGAAGAACAAAAGGGATGTGTGTGAGTCAGTAAAAGAAAAATGAACCGTTGGACTCACAAGGACATTTGAAGGGAGTGGACATCGCTGACATATTTAAAATGTTGCTCATGAGTTCTACAGGACTTGATGTGGACAGCAGTCACTCAAACACAGAATATTCTGCTTTTTGTAGGATAAGAGATGATTCCAAGTTGAGGGATTTTCTTGTAACTGGACGTACAGGATCAACAGCCAGTTAAAGGTGATTTGAGGTTGTTTATGCAGGGATTGTTTTTTTCAAAAACAATTTTTTTATCAGTCTCAGGTCAACATAAAACAGGAAGCCTTCGATCATACAAGCACGATCAGTCAAATATCTGGTGGAACTCATTTTTTCCAAATTGAGTCTGTTATTAATCTTTAACTGTGGCTAAATAATAAAGTTCTGTTATGAAAACGTTTATTTTCTTACGTTAAAATTTCTTTAACATAGAATAAAACTGTAAAATGTGTAATAAAGCTGTGAGAGTTTCCCTTATATCAGCTCAAAATGCTAAAATTGCATAAATAATGAGGATTTCTAACCTGAGATCCAGAGAGTGTAGCTCTTCTCTTCAGCAGTGGTGTTTCCTCGTCCATCTTTACAGTCTGTCAACTTGAAAATCCTTTTTTGAAGCAGTTTAAGGTTGAAAAAGGTAAAAAAGAAAAAAAAAACACACAATGTTGCAATGTGTTACTACCCGAAAGCAGAAGAGGGAGAGCGTCTGTGTCATTCCTGGATTAGCACATTCAAATAAAGAAAAGCAGAAGAAGAGACATGAACTCCTAAACTATGTGAGTGAATGAGGAAGGTCAGGGTTTTCTGTTTGATTCCATCAATCATGAGGTTTGGAGTTTCACTGTTGCTGTTAAGCTGAATAAAAGTTGGTATTTTAGAATATTTCTGTTATATGTCTTCACCATACATGTTTGTTATCATATTTCCTTGAAAAGTTTGTAACCCTTTGTGATCTGGGGCCTTTTTGAGAATTTTTTTTTCAACTGCTTTACAGTTAGTGTTTTTTGCGCTTGATATCAGCCAGAACGCTATATTACATTTTTGCACTGGTTGCACTAGTGCGCCAAACTTTTTTGACCTTTTACCTCAGCAGTTTTAAATGATTACTTCGCTTTTTAACCACTGTCAATATCAGCACTTAGGATTTAAAAATGATTAAATTACAAACTGATCATATTTGAAACACAATTCTACAACAATGACAAATTACATGAAACAAATTGGTGTTTAAAATCTTACTTTTAAATCGTCTTTTAATTGTAATTGCTGTTTTTTGACAAAATCAAAATGATTGAAGAGTTCATCCGAAATTCGCCTCTTAGTTGTGAGCAGGACTGTTGGTGTGGAAGTAACCCTCTGCAGATATTTGCTTTTCATTGCGGTGGGTTTTTAAGGCAGTTATTTTGTGCCAACTGAGAATCCAATTGAGGATGTGTTACATCCTACTATCCAATGCAGAAAAATAAACATCGGGGAGCAAAAATAAATAAGGAAAGAGTAAAATAAATCATTTAAAAATGAAATATAAATGCTAAGTGAGACAAAGCATTGGAATTATCTGTTTTGTTTGCCTTTTAAGGAAGCTTTAGTAACCGATCATACGTTTTTATTACATTTACAATATACAACGTGCTATGACATTACTTTGCTTTACTATATTTTTACTTTGCTTACACATTACTCACAATCATTACAAATGAGTTGGACATTTTCTGAAAACATCAAAAAAAATTTGCACATTTGTGCAACAACCAGGAAATGGTGTCAGGCACATGTGTCATTTTTAACGTTGACTAATTTTAACATAGAGTTCGAGAAACTCGTGAAATTATTTTTTGTTAATTCATGGTGGTTGTTTCCACAACGGGAGGATTGGATTTCAACAGTTTGTTTAAAAATGTTACTCTGTGAAGGAAAGATTAAGTCTTTTGTTTTGATACCAAAACATGTATGCAGAAAGTAAAAATAAAACTCTAGACTTTTTTAAATTGCTTGTTTTTCGAGTAAAAAACTCGAGAATTAATTTTGTTGGAGTATTAGACACTACAAGTCCCATAACCCAATGCGCCAAACATGCATCTGACCCTTTACAGCTTCCTTACAAAGCGTCACGAGTTAAACAACTGATCATGGGGAGATCCGATTTTGGTAGTTAACCATCAACAACTGCCCCTCGATAGTTTGACCTCGTGGTTATGGCTAACATCACGAAGAAGGTGTCATGGTCCAGCCGCGGGGACGAAATCGGGGCTGTGGGGGAGGGAACTCCGCTGCTCAACGGCTCCGAGCAGCCCAAACACTCCAGACAGGTACAGTTAGCTTAGATGCTAACACTGACGTAACAGCTGCGCTCCCCGGAGCCAAAAGCAATACAGAGGCATGTTCATTTGTGAATATAAAATGCAGCAGAGTTAAAGTCTGCATGGTTTGTAGGCGCTTTGAATGATTTTATTGCACTATCTTATTTTTATGTTATGGCATGCTAATGATTGGTAGTATGTAGCATGAAGCTCAGAGACTGTAAATGGAAGAGTATAATAAAGTTATGTCATATCGTAAGGAAAAAAAAGTATAGTAAAGTAATGTAAGTGCAAAAAGTATAGTCATAATTTTTCTTAATGACTTTTTTTCAGAAATAAAAAGTTATTGTTAACATTTTATTATGTTAAACAACACAAGGGTTTCAATAGCAAACATTGTCATAACATAGTACATAAATACGTCAAACAATCAATTTTTTCCATGAATGAACCCTGCAGGACTGGTTACTTCCTGTTTTTAGGAACTGTAGCAGGAAGTAATTGACCTGCAACCTCTTGTTTTGTCCTTGTATGTATATTATTATTATTGTAGAAGACAAAATTATAGGTGTTACCTCTCCATGTAACCATCAGTAAAAAGGCACAGGCGCTTCCCCTTTCAGAACTCAGGCTTTGTGACTTTCATTTTCCTTTTAAATGAGCTTTAAAGTTATTTTAAAAAACTGTTTCATGCTGATATCTGACTTAGGAACAAATAAAAGATCAAAACGTGACCTTTTCATGATGACGATGTTTGATTTTTGGCTCATCGGCCCAGCTTCTGTAACTGTTTGTGGTGTTTGTAGTTCTCTGAAGGAGGCAGTTTATATCAAATAGGCAGACTCAGCACGGTGGATTTGGAAGAAGAGATATCGGCAGAAGAGGTAAAGTCCCAATCTCCAAACTTTCCTGTCTGTTGCTTCTACCGGTGACTCTTGCAGCGGAATGTTCCTAGAAACTAGAATAGCAACTTCCTGGTCGGTTTGTGATTCAGCCTCACATTTTTGTGCCTGGTGCAAAAAAGAAAAAAGAGAGACGGAGTTGGAGTTTTTGTCTGAATGGAGTTCTAAGGATGAACTGTTATCAGGTAGCACTGTGGTCCAATTATTAAAAAAGTCTGACATCTTTACAAATTAATTCTGTTTATCAAAATCTTCCGACTTGATTGAAACCTACGTCGTCTTCATTTCCTGGCCTGACTGGAACAGTTAGAAGGCCTTTCTGTATTCCCTGGCTGATGGGAATGTGACTCAGATCATGTGAATGTGTGTTTCTGTAATCAGTCGTGGCTGTCTCGCCGCTTGTGCATACGCTCGAACCTGCTTCAAATCCGCTTGCATGCACGCCCCGCGTAAACCGGATTTTCCTTTACCCCCAGCAGTTCCCAACAACAAGCCCCTCTTTTGTGAAGCTTGTGTGAGTTTCTCTTAAACTAGATTTTACGCAGAAAATGCTGCTGCTTTTACGGTTGTTGTCTTTGATTCTACTAGTTTTTCTTTTAAAAAATAAAAATAGTGACATTTAAAAGCTTTTCAAAAGCAGCTGCTCTGCTGTTCATATTTGATATCCAAACCATGATCCTACTTTCCCTGTGGTGCATGTGGGGTCGTAGGTCAGCTCTGGTGTGTTGATTTGTGTCTTTTTGTGTGTTTCTCCCAGCAGGAATCCACACGAGGGCAGCCCAAAGAGATCCCTCACAATGAGAAGCTCCTGTCACTTAAATATGAGGTAAAGCCTGTCACCTTGCTCCAAAATAAAACCCGAAACTTTTTTGCAAAATCACAATTGCCAGCAGTTTGTGTTGGATGTGAACATTTACACAAAACAAGAGATTTTCTAGACAAAGAAAGAATAATGATCAAAAAAGGTGCATTTCTGACTGTAAAAAAACAAATTCGTTTTGTGATGTTGTGCAATGGAAAAAAAGAAAAATGCAAGAAATTTCAAGGAGCGTGTAATGGGAAAGAAATCTGTGCTGACCAAAAACAGGAGTGAGCACATTGATGAGCTTAGCAAGTTTCATTCTGACAAAGGAACTAATACAAGAAAAGATTCTAGTTTCCAGTATGGCATAATTAGGGCCTACTTTTTGCTATGCTGTAAGATCTGTATGTTGGTGCCTGTTTCAAAAAATGAAGGACTTTAAAGACCTACTCAGATGAAAATGTTGTTTTTAACATCTTGTGGGATTTTTCTCATAATGGAGAAAATTCAGCTTAAAATGAGAAACTCTTTATTCAAATGGTTGTGAATCAGGAAGAGGTGGAGAAACGCAGTTGGAAAAACATAATTTGTGATGTAGAAAATATGCTGGGCTTGCCGCAAGCTCCCCACTCCACTCTGCCCTGTAACAGAGAGCTCTCAGCAGCGGGAAGGGGGCGGGGGTTGCTCCCAGTCCCGGCCACAAATCCCAGGTGAATTTCTGAATGAACCACCGCCGCTCTGCAGAAACGATGTCCTATAAAACGGCAAAGTCACAATTGATAGACCATTGGGAATGCTTTTACCATAGATGTCTAGATGATTACAGTGGAGCTTTAATATTTAAAGGAGATGTTTGAAGCTCGTGTTGTGTTTTGTGTTGCTTTAGAGTTTGGACTATGATAACATTGAAAACCAGCTGTTTCTTGAGGAGGAGAGGCGAATGAGCTTCACGGTGAGTGGAGCAGGCACTGTTTGACAATGTCACTGCTTCTTTGTTGTGTTTTTCAGCGAATTGTTCATTTTTTTGTGTTTTCAGGGTTTCCGTTGCCTTGACATCAGCCGGTGGTTGATCTGTGGGCTGATCGGCCTGCTGACGGGATTAATCGCTTGTTTTATCGACATTGTGGTGGAAAAGCTGGCGGGATACAAGTATGAAGCAATTAAACAGAGTATCCTGAAAAATGTATTATTATTTTTTTACATTTAGTTTACTTGGCTGTGGTACAGCGGTAGAGCCCATGTTTTGAAGCCTCCTTGGGCAAGATGCTGAACCCCACGTTGCTCCTGGTGGTCACTGGTTGGTCCCAGTGTTCGGCAGTGGAGCCGCCATCAAGCTACGTTCACACCCCCCTCGGTAACATGCATTTAAGCATCTATTTTTTATGAAAACGCATGTTTTCAGGATTCCACGTTTAAAACTCTCGCATTCCAGCGTGGCTATGCAAGTTTCTACAACGGTTTTCAAGCTCTACGTACAAAACATGCGACCACTAACCCTAACTTTGACCAAATCCCCGCTGTCAATGTAGCTTTAGTGTGTGCATGGGTGAACAGGACTGGTACTATAAAGCATTTTGGGTCTAACAAGAAGGTACTAAAGTATTTGCAATTTACCACAGATTACTGGGAACTTATTTTCTCTATTGAGCAATGTCATTTCTTCTTTCTGATTCTTTTGGGTCAAATAATTTTTAAAGAAAACGGATGGAAACTGGCTGACCTCAGCCGTGTGCGTTCCTTCATTCTAAAGTGTCACAGATATCGAGAGGTTTACAGAAGTGGGAGGACTGTCCATCTCCCTCATCCTCTGGGCTGTCCTGAACTTCTCTTTTGTCATGGTAGGAGCCATCCTTGTGGCCTTCTTTGAGGTGAGGCTGAAAGCGGAAAGCAGTGTGGTGATCATGGCAATCTTCCTCTTTTTCTTTTTGGTTTCGTTGGTAAAGAGTGACAGCTTATTTGGATTATCTTGTTTGCTTTGATACATTCTATGATGATAAGCGAAAAAGGGGAATAGCTGCATGTTCCTTTGTGGTCAACCCAGCACTAAAGCATTTTTTGTTCCTGCTTTTTTAGTTTTTTATCCATTTCAGCTGAAAGTTCACTTTAAATGCCACTTTTTTTCCCCTTTCTCTGTCTAATTTCTCGTCAGCCTGTAGCAGCAGGAAGTGGGATTCCTCAGATCAAATGTTACCTGAATGGAGTCAAGATTCCCAGAGTGGTGCGGCTCAAGGTGACGCACACGAAAACATGAGTGGCAGGAAATATGAGCTTCAGAAATCCACATTAACATCTGTTCCCTCTGCAGACTCTGGTGGTGAAAGTGTGCGGTGTCATCTGCTCAGTGGTTGGAGGGCTCGCAGTGGGGAAGGTAAACGATATCCTGAACACTCCACCTGTTAGTCCGTCACCCGTCTACCTCCAGCTTTTCGTGAAGAAGGATAAAAAGCGTCTTTTTAAAAAATAGTTTTCCTGATTAAATATCAGGGTTTTGAATGTTTGCTGTTTTTATCTAAAAGTCTATGTCACATATGTGCCAACCGTCCCTCAGGAAGGTCCCATGATTCACTCCGGCGCTGTCGTCGCTGCAGGAGTCTCCCAGGGCAGGAGCACCACCTTGAAGAAAGATCTAATGGTCAGCGTTTGATGAGCCACACCGCAAACTGAAGGGTTTCTGAGTTGTGTTTAAAAACTGACGCCTCCATTTGCTTCGTAGATCTTTGAGTATTTCCGAAGGGACACGGAAAAAAGGGACTTTGTCTCAGCTGGAGCTGCTGCTGGAGTCTCGGCTGCTTTTGGAGCTCCTGTAGGTAAGAACCGTGGAACATCTGGAAAGAAAAAATCCAAAACCCAAAAAGGTCATTTGGAAAAGATCGTATTCGTGACAGAAAATATTCTGGGCGGGGCACAAGCTCTTTGCTCCGCCCCATTCTGATGCATCCACTTGTAGACGACCGGATCCATGTCTTTGTACGTCTTTGTTTTCCAATATTGCTAATATTGGGTTGGGGGTGCGAGAGGCTGTAAGCTAGCAGGAGAGGGTGTAAACAGAGAGCTCTCTGCAAAATTCTTATGAACTCCTGCCGCTCTGCAGAAAATATGTCCCAGAAAATGACAGTTTTTTTTTTTTTTTTTTTTTTTTTTTTTTTTTTTTTTTTTTTTTGCTGAAAACGACATAACTAAAATAAAAGACCACTGAGAACACTTTAAAAATAGATCAAAAGAGGATTGGAGAGGAACCTTTTACGACATTTTCATTAGGAGATCTTAATGTTTTCAAAGGCTTCTAAAAGTCCTTTGACAAGGTCAAGTAAAAAAATAAAGCACACTTGAGCTTCCCATTCATACTAAGGATGGGAACAAAGCTACACTATAGTTATTCCTGAAATGTTGCCCCTACAGTTTGAAAACGGGGCCACATTTATGTCCTGGAAACTGGTTTTAGTCTGAACTGGATCTTCACACTAACAGGAGTATTTGGGTTTTCACTGTAGGCTGTTTGGAAAGACTAGTTAGCTTTCTTTCTATCAGTTTAACACTGATTTCATACAGTGAAGCAAATAAAGTCTTTGTCAGTCACTGATCCTGCATGTTGTCCCAGTTAAAACGATGGTTTTGGTCTGTAATGTTCTTTATAAATAACAGTGAGAGACAGAATGTAAAATAAAAAAATCCAGGGAATCCTATTGTATGAGTTTGAATGAAGGGGATCACTTGCACCACAGTGAAAATGTTTAAAGAGGAAATATTTATTTGCTGTCAGGGGACAGAAGCGTGATCAAAATGAATTCTGTACACGTCACGTCTTGTGTTTTGCTGCATGATCGTACTTTTCATTTGAACAGGCGGTGTTTTGTTCTCTCTGGAGGAAGGAGCTTCCTTCTGGAACCAGATGTTAACGTGGAGGATTGTAAGTTTGCGTCGCCACCATAAACACCATTAATGAAGTGGATGTAGGTCCATCAAACAAATAGCTTTTAGATGAATTAGAGATCAGAGAGGAAATGTTATTGTGTTTCTGTTTATTTTTATGTCCGTTTTTCTGTTCATTATTTCTCCTCGGTTGCAGTTCTTTGCCTCCATGATCTCCACCTTCACTCTGAACTTCTTCCTGAGTATTTATCACAATAATACAGGCGACCTTTCTAATCCAGGTCTTATTAACTTTGGACGCTTTGAGAGTGAGGTGAGAACCAAAAAAGCTTTTTTCCTATTTTTTTTAAACCTAAATATCAATCTGAATCGTTCCTCTTTGTTTTATCCCCCAGAATTTAAATTATAACCTTTATGAAATTCCATTGTTCATCGCTATGGGAGCAATAGGTAAGATTCTGTTTGTTTGTTTTAATCTTCATAAATTATCATTAAAATGTGAAATTATTCCCAAAATGCATTAAATTTGAAGTTAAAACCTTTTATAATTGTTTTTAGTGAAAAGAATGAACCATAAAAATGGATGTAATTTCTATCTGTGTTAATATTATTTACCAATGTTCAAATCTTTGAAATTTCCTTTCTGAAGTTTATATTTCTGACAACTTTTCATGAAAATGCTGCACAATAAGGAAATTCTAAAAGTGAAAAAAAAAAAAACTAAAAAAAAAAAAGCAAAACAATTAAAGAAACAACTACTCTTTAAATCCAAACGTTAACCAGTGAAAATACATTTAATAAATAGAAGAATGATACAATTCAAAAGCCATTCAGTCTAAATGTGTCTTTAAATTTGGCCTAAATACTTTTAGTAAAAGAATGATAAATACAATATGTGATGATATATGAATGATATATGAATAATACTACTAAATACAGTATTTTGTGTAAAAACCTGCAGATAAACAAAAATATAAATCATATTTTGATTTTATATTTGATTATCAGTTTCATCCTAATGTGATTTTGTTGGTGATGATTCAAAACTGAAGCTTTTATCGATGTTTATGCTCTCATATGGAGAACGTTCCTCCTGCTTACAGTCTTTGGTCAGAACTGATGGAAAGAGTTTTGAAGTAACGTCATCTTCTCATGAATGTAGGAATGGAGATGTCTGAGTTTCTGCTGCCCTCTTTCTGCATTTGAGTCTTGCTAAAGTTTTCAATCATTTTCTTCATTTGTTGAGTTCTGTTGATCTGTCACAAAAAAAAAACCAATCCTTTGTTTCCTTTTTTGATTAAATTGATGAATTTGCCTCATTCCTTTGCTGTTCAGGTGGATTTTTGGGAGCTCTGTTTAATGTCCTCAACTATTGGCTGACCATCTTCAGGATCAGGTGTGCTTCTGACAACTGCTTTGGGTCATGAAAATGCTCTTTCTCGGGTTTGATTGTAGTCTTTTAAATAAAGTTGGGTGTGTTGTCTTCAAGTCTGCCTATACATCCATTTTTATCCAAGATCCTATCAAAATCCAATAGTTTTCCTTCCCGGTATTAGGATTTTTTTAAATAAAAACATTTTGAAAGCTTTTTACTTTCTTTTAAGATGTTTTTACAGTTTCTGTTACCTGACTAATATGGTTCTACTTTAAAATTTCTTGTTTTAGAGATTTTTTCAATTCTGCTTAAAAGACAGAACATTTCATAGAGTTTATTTATCAAGACAATAAAAAATACTTCATCCAGTTTTGCAACCAAAATAAAGGCTTTAGGATTAAAAAGTCTGTGAATGTTCACAAAAAGATGCAAAGTTACTTTACAGGATCATTTATAAAGTGTAAAATGAAGTTTTGATTTTAGAAACCAAACTCTAAATGTTGTCAGAGTGATATTTATATCTGTAGGACATTTCTGTGTCATGGAAGAGCTCCTCTCCTGTGAACGCAGCAGGTTTTCATAGAAGCTTCTGCCTTTCCAGATACGTTCACCGGCCGTGTTTGCAGGTGATGGAGGCCATGTTGGTTGCGGCGGTGACGGCGACCGTGTCGTTCACCATGATCTACTTCTCCAATGACTGTCAGCCTCTGGATTCAGAGCATGCTGAAGAGTACCCGCTGCAGGTACTCCCAACGTTTCATCATCATCAGCTCCTCACACCAGAAAACTGAAGTTTATTTTGTCATCTACAAAGTTCTGGAACTGTTCCTGCTGAAGGATCTGTGCCGCACTGGCTTTGTGGGTCAAATTCAGGTGTTTTTGGAGAAATCTATCTTTAGATTTTTAGTTTATGCAAGAACAGAAGCTGATCTTTACAGATTATTGGAGAAATGTATAAGTTGAAAATGTGCACATTTTATGGAGAAAAACAAACAGAAAAAATTAGTGTTTTTATCAAGAATTAAACAAGAAAAACATTTGTTGTTTTTTTCCTTTGTCCAGTTGTTCTGTGCGGATGGGGAGTACAATTCCATGGCGACTGCCTTCTTCAACACTCCTGAGAGAAGCGTGCGCAGCCTCTTCCACAACCAGCCTGGTATAACGTGGCTTTCTACGGTTCTCACTGTGATGACTGAATAATAGAATTGCAAATGTTATTTGAATTCATAGATAAAGAGGATTTACTTCAACCAGACAAAAGCTTAGCTCGTCTATGAAAGCCTAAAATGTGTTTTTCAGTCTGAAAATGTCTGATTGTTTTTTTTTTCTTTTTTCTTTTCTTTAAAGGAACCTATAACCCTCTGACACTCGGTTTATTCACCTTAACCTATTTCTTTTTGGCGTGTTGGACTTACGGGCTGGCGGTGTCGGCGGGAGTTTTCATCCCGTCTCTTCTGATAGGCGCCGCCTGGGGGAGGCTGTGTGGAATCTGGCTGGCTTCTATCGCTTCTGCCGGCTCGGTCAGTCCACAAAACTCCCCCTTGGTTCTGGTTCGGAATAAAACTAGGAAAGTGGCGCGGGAGCAGATCGTGTCTAGAAGATTTATTTATTTTTTTCTCCATAGATCTGGGCTGATCCTGGTAAATACGCCTTAATCGGCGCTGCGGCTCAGTTAGGTGAGTGCATCCCTCAGTCTTTAGCTTCTGCTCTCGATAAACAACAAATCTGTTCATTCTGAACCTTTGCTTCAATACCGTCTTCTCCGAGCAGGTGGGATCGTCAGAATGACTCTCAGCTTGACTGTCATATTGGTGGAGGCAACAGGAAACGTAACTTACGGCCTACCCATCATGCTCGTCCTTTTAACCGCTAAAATTGTCGGAGATTACTTTCAAGAGGTCAGTTATGAGCCACAAGACCAGAAGTCGACCCTCATTTCTTAACATTTTTAAGCAACAGTTCTGTGGGTTTCTGGAAGTTATGTCAAACGTTTCTGCACCTGATTTTATTAGTTTTGATCAAATCACACTTGATTTATCAAAAGTGCATCACATGCTTTGAGCTGCTCGAAGCGCTTTACAGTTAAAAGCAAACTAAAAGAAGAACAAAAATGTTGCCACAAATTTATGAGAACCAACCTGACAGTTTGTTGGTTGTTCAGCCACTTCCTTCTCACTTTTTGATGATTTTAGCAAAAAAAGAAACTAACTTAAAGGACAAATCAGTGTTTTTAATGTTTCTTGAGAAATTAATATCAAGAGTGCTCATATAATCTGTAAAAGGTCATTCAGAGCAAAAAAACTGCACTTAAAATGCTCATAGAACTGTCTTCCTCAATGATTTGCAAAGAAACCCCAACAAATATTCTCAAAAATTGTTTAAAATTAAAAAAAAAAATACAATTTTACACAAAGATGTTTGCAATTTTCAGAGTTTTTCAGTTAGATTTTTATTATTAAAACTCTAGAAAGATGATAGTGGAACACCCCAAACAGATCTTCTGCTGATTGGATGCAATTGGGAATTATTTTATTTGTTGTTTGTAGTTATTTTCCTGTAAACATTGTGTATTCCTGCTTCAGGGTTTGTACGACATCCACATCAAGCTGCAGAGCGTTCCCTTCCTACACTGGGAGGCTCCTGCCACCTCGCACTGGCTGACCGCCAGGTACGGTCCCTCCTGATTGGTCAGAAATGCCGTCATTATTTTCGATTCCCAACTGTTCCCCGTCTTCACCTCCTCTTTGTTAACCCAGAGAGGTGATGAGCTCTCCAGTCACATGTCTGAACAGGATAGAGAAAGTGGGAACCATCGTAGATGTGCTCAGCAACACCTCCACCAATCACAACGGCTTCCCTGTTGTCATGCAGGTTTCTGAAAACAATGAGGTATTTTCCATTCCATTTTTTATTTTTATATAATCTGACAGCATTTTATGTTCTTATATTACTTTTTTTTTCCCTCTAAGCCTGCCAAGCTCTGTGGCCTCATCCTTCGCTCGCAGCTCATCGTTCTCCTCAAGCACAAGGTAGCTTCAGCGACCTGCAGCTCATCAGCAAAAAGAAAACATCCGCTTTTATGTGACCTTTCCTCCGACAGGTGTTTGTGGAGTTAGCCGTGTCCCGTCTGAGCCGCAGGAAGCTCCAGTTGAAGGATTTCAGGGACGCGTACCCTCGCTTCCCCCCAATCCAGAGCATCCACGTGTCCCAGGATGAGAGGGAGTGTTTGATGGATCTGACTGAGTTCATGAACCCAACGCCCTACACCGTTCCCCAGGTAACGGCTTTTACCAAAACCACGCTGACAGATCTTATACCACAGCTCATGCTAAACGCTTTTCCCCTGCAGGAAACCTCTCTGCCTCGAGTGTTTAAGCTGTTCCGAGCTCTCGGGCTCAGACATCTGGTCGTAGTGGATGATTCAAACCGGGTGAGATTCCTGAATTAGCACCAGTCAAAGGTTCTATTCTGAAGATTGACACCATGTTCCCCTGCAGGTGATTGGATTGGTGACCAGGAAAGACTTGGCCAGATACCACTTGGGCAAACACGGGCTGGAGGAGCTCCACCTGGCTCAGACATAATACAAACACAAACTGTGACCGCCTGTTGCCTCAGAGCCTGTCTGCTGTGCAGCTCTAACAACACGCCTTCACTTCCCCAGAGATCTGGTGTTCCTCAAAAAAGTCCATTATGGTTTGGAAAGTTGAAAGTTTATTCCAAGGTTTTTTGTTTACTGGTTGTGTTTGTACTTCCTCACCATGCTAACTGCACCACTTTTTCTTGCTTTTATTCAGTTAAATGCGTCTCAAATCAAGTGAGAATAACTGGTGACTCTTTGACTCTTTTTCTGGATCCCTCTTTTGTTGCGTAGCTGCACTTTGACAGTGACCTACCATGGATCACAGTGAAACTTCAAATGTTTCAGCTGCTCTATTTAGCAGAAATGAAGCCAAAAGTGTTATTTAGCTTCATATAACTCAAATAAAACCAGAAAAATTGAATGATAATTTTTCAAATCAGAGAAACTTTAATTTCGAAAATATCCTCGTGTTAAATGATCTCCAGAAAGATTACACAAAAGCTCTGTCTATATGACCGTATTATAAATGTTCATGTTCATGAATGTTCATGTTCAGATCCATTAAACTGTTAAAAGTCGAAGTTTTCTCAAAAAAAAATAGCTGTTGGATTCTGATCACTTTTCAAGCTGTTTGTGTTTGCACTGAGTAAATCTTATTTATTGCTCATGTTTTCCTCGTTTTGTTTACTCAAAGGGGCAAATACCTCCTCCACTCGCCTGTTTGTCGCTGTTTTTCACGCTCAGGTTGACTTGGTACGACCACAGGTAAAAATCAGATTAGTACTTAAATGTAGGAAACTGTTTTCCTTCATAACTTTTGAAGGTTTTGCACTTTGTCCTCCTACTGAACAGGAGTCAGAAACGGTTTAAAGAAGTCCCTGAAATTCCAACATGAAGGTCCTTCACCAAGTGTGTGTTTTGTTTTTCGTTTTGCATCTTTAATCCAACATTTGTGAAGTTGTCAGTGTTAATATTATGTTTTGTCACCGTCTATGATTTTTGCCGTCTTACTTGTGTTGGACTGAATGGAAAAACGGCCTATTTGCCTGATTTTTACTCGCCAAATGATTTTCTGAAATAATAAAAAACAATTTCTATGTATTGAAGGTTGTGTGTGTACGTGTTTTTTATTTACATTTTTAAAAATTATTATAGATATTTTCTTATCAAAGACCTTTAAAATTCTGTTTTTGTAAGCAATTTATAAATATTAATAAAAAATATGGTGACTACAAAAATGAAATGTTTTAAGTTTGACTTACATCTAATCAAGATTTGATCAAGATTTTAGTGTTTATAAATAAGTTAAAAAAGTTCTTTTTTAACTGTTTTCTACTTATTTTATTTGTTTTTGGTAGAAAAATGGTGATAATTCACATGTGACACTTTTCCTGAGTTAGGGGGGTTAATTCTGTCACTCAGATCTCATACTTAGGATCACATGTTCATTGGAGCTGATTTTATTTTGCATTAAAGGATACATTGTTTTAAACAAAGATAAAGGATATATGAGTTTTTAAACAGCAGAACTGATGGCGTGCAGGAAAAATTAAAATACAATAAAAAGCAGAAAAATAAAACAGGAACAATAGATTAATTACTAATTATTAGAAAGTGATGAAGCTACAAGATATAACAATTTACAACGTTAACTTTAAAAAGACAAATATACACAAAAGAGAATTAAAGTTTGAATTTGGCATAATGTGAATTCACACTATTCATTGATTTACTTCAGCAACTTAAAAATTTGCTAAAAAGAAATTCTGCTATTTAGTAGACAGATGGCAGTGTTGCATCTCTGGTCTCATTTCTGCTGAAAACTTCACTTCCTTACAAATAAGAGTTTCTTAATAGAGTTTTTTTTTTAATCTAACCTGATGTATTGAGTGTTAAATTCTTTAACAATGATGCTGAAAGATGCAGCCTGGGGTTGCAGAAATGTTTCATTCTTTTGCTTTTAAAATGGCTGCTTTGTTTTATCTTTTCTTCAGTCTTTTTCAAACAAAAGTCCCTCTGTCTTTGAGGCACCACATACAGATCGGTTTATCAGTAAATATCATGTTCCTCCTATTTCTGTCCTCCTGATGCTACCTTTTCTTTGTGGAAAATGTGAAATTAAGGCAACATTTTGGTGACAGTGTTGTTAAAATGTCAATTTCATGCACTTTTATTTTGAAAGAGGCAGAGCAAAAAACCTTTTACTTATTAGCAAAGCTAATCCAGATTTAGTCCCTATTTTTTGGTGCTTCTTTTTATCCCTTACTTGTGGATTTTTGTGATGTAATGAATCAGCCAAAGTGTTTTAAATCTGTGGTCATTTGCGATGGAAAAAAGAGCCAAGCATATTTAAGACATGACATTTTACAAGTGTTAAATCACACCAAACAGAGGGACATATTTAGACACAAAGGTGGTGTCAGACACTGACTGACAGAGTGAAAAAAGGAGGTGTCTGCTGCTCCAGAGGGAGAATGGAGCCCCTTTTGTATTCCAGAGTACCTCTCACAGCTCCAGGGAAATTTGGAGAAGAGATGAAGGAAAGGATGCATGGCTAAAAAAAAAAAAAAAAAAGGGATTCCTAGAAAGAAAAACGCCAAAAAAAATCTATAAGGTTGATGTGTGCTGCTGATGGGGCGTGGTCGAAGGAGAATAAAGGAAGACAAAGGGATTCTAGAGGAAACAAATGAAAGAAAAAGAGAATGGAAAATCACTTTGTTTAGGGGGTGAGTGGACATCACACGAGATGCTAAAGTGACAGCAAAAAATTAGGAGTTGAAGGTGTGCATGGAGAAGGAAAGGAGAGGAAGAGGAGGGGAGGAGGGAGTAAAAGGATGAGCTCATTGCAGTCTGATGACACGAGGAGAGGCGCAGGAGGGGAGGGGCTGGCTGCGCGTCTGCAAATCGATGGCCAGTGTCTGAGTGCGGCGCACGCCCAGCGGAAGACAGCTCTGCCGGCTGAAGCAGCATCTGCCTCCAAGTGCCAGCATCTCCAAAAAAAAAAAAAAAAAAAAACAAGAAACATTTTTAAAAGGAAAACTCAGAAAAAAGGGACGTTTTTTGGTGTTTCTGCTCTGAAACTTCTTTGTTTCTCGCAACCAGTTTTTGGGAGGAGAGGTCATGCAGCTGATTCCCACGTCTGCCTCTCCCTCCCTCCATCCTCCTTCTCTCTAGCTCACACATCCACACCCACACCCAAGGATATCCTGCTTCCTTCACTGCCGCCCCACTATTTGCTCCTCGTCAAAATCCCCAACTGCATCTCCGTATTTAAAAACAACAAACAAAAAAAAATCTCTCAGAAAGACTTCTGTGGATGCTCCTGTGTTTCCTGCTACCTGTGGAGGTCCTCCAGTTCCCTTCAGCCGCACGCCTGACAGAGAGGAAGCATGCTGGGCTTGGACGTCTGTGAGTTTGGGGGTCAGGTGCTGGAGCTGCTCTGGCTCACCATGTGCTACAGAGGTGAGAGTTCACCCGAGGAAGTTACTCCTCTGATGTTCAATCCCCACTTTGCTGAAAACGAGTGGCTTGTTATGGAGGCTTTAATTAAGAGTGTGTGCATCTGTATCCTGGCGGGTGTGGACAGTTTTATGTGCCGTATATGAAGTGCTGGTCAAAAGCTATCGATTTCCCCCTGCTGCGTTTGTGGGTTTGCTCATTTACAGTCAAAGGAGAGCCGTGGAACTGCTGGCAGAAGGGTGTTTTAGCAAGATGATACGGAAGTCAAACTGTGCCTTTTCTGTTTTTGCAGCAGCATGATGTGTTTGACTGCAGAGCTGCTGAGGAGTAGCAGATGGTGTCACTGAGCCAGGGTTTCCCTCAAACAAATGCATGCACAAGAGTTTTAGCTGAGAAAGAAAAAGGATAATGAGAAAGGA
This sequence comes from Oryzias celebensis, assembly GCA_014656515.1. Taxonomy (NCBI): domain Eukaryota; kingdom Metazoa; phylum Chordata; class Actinopteri; order Beloniformes; family Adrianichthyidae; genus Oryzias; species Oryzias celebensis. The sequence continues at coordinate 15,533,143 of BNCR01000008.1, forward strand.
CGATGTGTAAATGAAAAAGAAGTGAAGCAAACCAAAAAAAAAAGAAATCTTGCCACAGATCTCAAAGCCAGAAGAACGATATGAACAAATAACTAAAATCTTAAACTGAAACTTGGTTTTCTGGCTCCACTTTTAAAGGCTAAAAAAAAATGGAAACATGGAAATCTGAATAGAACTGTAAAAATTACTTTATCATTATTATACTTTTTTTACAACAATAAATAAAAACTTTCAAAAATTGGTAGAAAACCTGCAAAAAACATAAGTGTCCAAAAAAAAAAAATAAACGTCGTACGGTGATGTGAGAGAAGAAACCAAAACACATCTTTTATTTATTGTTCATGGTTCAGATTTTTATAATGAAATGGTTTTTACCACATGTATTTTCTCATCTTTATTTAGATTTTTCTTATGTGAAATCTCATTGTTAATGGTACATTCCGATTTATCACAAGTGGGAATATCCATCTAAAATAAATGAAATTCTTGCACTAAATGCACTAAAAGTGCTTTGACCTTCTCCAAATGTGTTTGTATAATTGCTTTACTCACGCATTTTTAAAATCATTAAATAATATTAGATAGTTAAGGCTTTACATGCTAATGTCATTAGGTTTGAGGTGGAATATAAAACTGGATAATTATATTTTATCTATGCTGGTTTTTCAGAATATGTTTTGGTTATGATTTGTTAAAATGTAAAACGTTAAAACGTATATTAAGAGACTTAAAGATTCAAGATTCAATCAATTTCTATCTATCTATCTTGTCTGTTGAGCTTTTTAAATCCTTTTTGCTCCTGAAATGTACAAAATAATATAAGAAAAAAATGTTTTTGTTTGTTTTTATGGACTTTTCTTTTTTTTATTTTATGCACTTTAGTTTGTAATATTTTGGATTTAAAATTAAACATATTTAGCCAATCCTAATATGTTTTTATTGATATGCAAGAAGTTTAAAATCGAATGTGCTTTACCAGGCACACATGACAGTTTTTGATGTTAGTTCCAAGAGAAAAAAATCTAAAATTGATTTCTTTTCCCAATATTTAGCTTGTTCAGCATTTTAACTTTAAGATGATGCTGTTTTTTTCTATTGAATGTTTGAGGAAATGTGATCAAAAATGCAGAAAAAATGGACTCTAGAGAAAGTAGTGAAAGCAGGATCTTTTTTTTAAAAAAAGGGGTGGGTGTGGCTTACATGGGCGCAGTCTTTCCTGGAGCTGTCAGTCATCAGACACCGGAGGAAATTCAGACTCGTCTATTACTACTATTGTCTGCTTTCCCCAGCATTCCCATCCTTCCGTCCCTCTTCGTCTTCTCTGCTCATTTCCTGATCGGAGATCATCTTCCTCAGTGCTCTCTCTCCTGTCACTCTTCTCTGCTGGTCTCATCCTTGCTCTGCCTCCTTCTGCTTCACCCTCACCGCTTCGCACTTGCTTCTCGTCACTTCCACCTCGACAAACTCCTGCTGTCAGTTTGAGAGTCTTTCAGCAGCTGAGTCTGCCTCTCACATCCCACCTTTCATTGTTCCTCAACTCACACTGAGGAGGAGGCTGCAGACGGCCACCGAATCGCTCCATTAGACAGGCTGCTGTCTCACCGCCGAACGGCTGAGGACAGGTGTTTCTGCGGGAATTACAAGATGAACACAGTCTTCTTCCCAATTCACCAAAAAACCTGCGGCCACTGGAACAAAGAGCTCCATTTACACCACTGTTCATTTCACACAGATCAGGTTTTCAGGCCATCAAAGCTCCTAAGACTGATGAGTCATTTCTCTTCAAGATCAATGAGCATCTTTTACAGCAGGAGGGTGTGCTTATCCGTTAAAACCAAATATAAATATTTTCCATTTAAAGATCCATGCTAAAACTTGTGTTTGCAAGATGTTCTTTTGCCATTTTTCTGATGAAGAAGGACACATATCAAGAAAAATACAATCAAATTTTGGTTAAGAACGGCACAATCATGATCGAAAGGCCACTGGGAACGCGTTCGCAATAGAGCAGAAGACAATCGTGGGGCTTTCAGGGTGACTAAACTGTTATGGTCATCGTGCACACATTTAAGATTGGATGACACTGAGGTCAGGAACCGTTTGATGCCCCTCATTGCTGAGTTTTAAGCAGGAAGGCATTGGGTCAGATTTATGGAGTCTTTGGTGGGACTTGATAGTAAATTTGAGCCCCTGACCTTCCAGTCTGAGGGCGGACACTCTTCCACAAGGCCAGCAAAGGCCACACAAGTCATCAAAGTTGGATAAACCATTTAAAACCAGAACAGTTGCACTAATATGGGAAAAGATCCATTTTTTTAATTCATTTTATTCACTTTAAACCCAAAGATTCACAGGGTTGATAGAGCCATTGAAACCACAGAATTCTGAATAAATACATAAACAAAAATAAATAAATATCACCCACCCACTGCCACAGTCACATCCCAGCCTGGCAGGACCGTATTCCCATGAGGCAGCGGTGCTAACCACCACCCCACCATGTCATCGCGAAATCAAATGATTAGCATTCAAATGTGATGGGTTAGTTAAAAAGGATGAATCTGGGCCACAAGGTCATCAGAAAGTAAACACTCATCTATCCTGCAGGAAGTGTGCAGATTTTTTTTTTCTTTCATGACACCAAGACTATGAAATACATTTGCATACAAGATTATATGATAATGAAGAATGTAATGAAACATTAAGAAATAAAACTAAACAAGGAAACATGAAATAAACAAACTTGAGTGCACAACCCTTAAAGAAAATGATGCAATTTTCTTTTTTAAGGGTTGTGCACTCAAATTTGTTTATTTCTTTTGGTAATTTTCAATTTTTTTTAGTCAGAATCATCCACAGCTGAGTTTGTCAGTGTCATTTCATCTGCTCTGTTGCACCCATGAGGTCATGGGGTTTTTGGTTCATGCTTAAATGTATTTATTGAATGTTTTAGTTTCTTTCAACAAGCCTGGTCTCCTGCATTTTGAATCCCTCCACAATTCTGCTTCCTGCCCATTTTTACTTTTATTATAAGAATTCACAACTTTATTTACTAACGGTACACTTATTGGAAATGGAACTAAAAGTTAATAACTATTCATTCTAGTTGTGTCAAATGTTATATCAAATCAAACTTTGAACTTAAAAATCAAACTTCAAATCCCACTTCTTCTGATCTATTGTAAAAGCGTTCCCAGAAATACTTAGAAGTGCAATTTTAATCTAAATTTTCTTAAGAAATGCCCTCCATCATCATAAATTACCACAAAAAATGTAAAAATAAATAATCGTTGTGGGTCTAGAAGTACATTTAGTGTTCCAGTCTAACTACTAAAACAAGACTCTCTACTGTAAATAAAAATGCTGTAAAGAAGAACTAGTGGAAGTGGTAGAACATGAAAATGTCATTCTAAACCAATGAGTTACATCATGTTTCATCTTAGCAGAAAAAGACAGCATTGCAATAAAGTTATAATTCCTCATATGAGCCTTTAAAACTGCAATACAAAGGGGAATCTGTCTTTACAGGTAAAACAAAAGCTGAAGCCGCTGTGATTTGCTTCATTAACCTCAGCAAAAACGAAGTGTCGTGTCTTCAGTGTTGACAGGATGCCTGCAGCTCTTGTCAGATGTACTGCAGGTGACAAATTGATCATCTGGGTGGAAAAAAAACACAACAAGCTTTTGCTCTAGAAACAGCAAACCCTGCTCATGCGCATAAATCTGCTGAAATGCTGTGGAGAACGTCATTTTTCTTTCACAGGCTGCCTTTCTTTCCATTGTAAAAACATAGTGGATGCTTTGCATGCGCCGCTTTCATCTTCTGCTCTGTCTTTTTTTTTGTGACTGTGTTTCACCATCCCACTGGTCTCGTTATAGTATTAGTGTAGAGCAGCAACTGAGCCTCAAAGGAGCATGAAAAACAGCAATCCGCCTTTACGCTGCAAGCGCAGGCATGCAAAAGGTTTTTCGACACAGTTTAAGGTTTTCTGGGTTAACAAAAAAGAGGCAAAGCAATCATAAAAGCATCATGACTGCAGGGTTTCTGCTTTATTTCATATTTAACAATTTCATGTAATCCTTTTTTTTTAAATCAAATCTTGAGATTAAAAGAAAATATGGATTCATTTTATCAACTGGGTGTAAAAATAAAAGCGCCTCGTTCTCATTTTAAGCTGTTTCTAAGCAACCAAAAAGAAGATGGAAGAAGAACAAACTGCTGCAAAATCCTAAAAAACATTTGCTTCAATGCAAAATACAAAATGCTGATTAAAATATGCAAAATCCTAATGTTAGAGGTGGCTTCCTCCATACTCAAAAGCTCCTGTGTTTGTGCATTTTTAGAACTAATTCCAATTTATTTTAAACTATTATTATTGTTATGACAAAACTTTTAAAAAAAAATTTTTATATCAACAAAAACAACAATTATTTAAAATCCATTTTATTAACCAATTATTCTTGCACAAATGGATTCTGAAATTCCTTTTTCTATTATGCAAAGAACTTTAAGTTCTTTCAAGAAGTTCCTCAATAGTTGTAAAGAACAAAATCGACATTTTTTAAAGCAATAATGTTAATAATGTTGACATTGCTTTCTTATTATTCATACAATATCATGGCATTTCCTCTTGTTTTTGTGTTTATGAAAACCAGTAGTTTTGCTATTTTTGTCACTTTTTTGTCTTTGTCTATTTGTATCTGATTTTTCATGCTTTACAAAGCCTAATAACTGCATTTGCTGCACATTATAAGGATGGAGCCTCTGGTGACACCATCGCTGGCATAGCATTTTAAAAGGAGGGATATGACGAACGCAAGCAAAGATTTATTTGTGTTACAGATGAATGTGCATTTGTTTAGTCCACAGTCTTTGGCAGTTAAACTCTTGTTTTTGTGATGAGCTGTGACCATATAAAACCCAGAGTCTAGACGCTGATGGTGGTTAGAGGTCAGATCGTTCCAAAGTATCACTCCAGGTGGAGAACAGGGTAGAGGAGGGATGGCGAACTGTCCCGAATGCAGAGAAAGATAACCATTTATGAATGGAAAAAACTAAAATACGAATGGGATTTGCAGAGATGAAGGCGGGTAACTTAGCTATTGGTTCAAAGTAAAGGTCTAATTGAGAATGGCGCGTAAAGAGACGTAACAACCCATCGTGCCTGTCAGTGAGGTAGATCTTGAAATCGTGCCAAAGTTTCAGTTAAGGTGTATTCAGTCTGGACACATTTGGCTTCCCTGGTAATCCGGAACAAATGTTCAGTCTAAATTCACCCAAACAGACTCTGGTCAGAGACCAGGAACCGCTCTCAGACCAATCTTTTGAGGTGGACTCAGGTTGTTTCCAATCGGACTAAGCTCCGGTTCACTCTGAGTTTCCTCAGTCTGAGTGGGATCCGTTTGGAGCGGAATAACTGGATCGAAACAGCCACCGTAGCTGGGCATTACTGGAGGTAAACACTGTAGGAAACCAATGAACCGCAGCCAAACGTAGAGCAACGATGCAACAGCAACTCATTGAAATGTGGTCGGATGCATGAAGGATCATTAAAACATCTTTTAACGTGATACACTGATTCTCACACTTATCAGCGTACCTTCATAGTCGACATCTCCTCAGTAACCGTCTTGCAGCATGGCTCCTCCGTACCAAAGTAGTAAAAGGGTTGTGCCTGACGTTGATACAAACATACCAAATCGATCGGCGAAATCTAAAGCTTGAATAAGTTAACTATCCCGACGCGGATTACAAAGTGCAGGACTTCCATTATTCTTTTTCTCGTTGATTTCCCCCGCCCCTGTAATTCCTGGCCAATGACCGAAGAGATCTTTAGTGGGTTTGTTCAAAAGCTTTGATTCGAACAGCAGGGTCCAGTTCAAAGGCAGTCTGTATTTGGTTCGGGTCCAAATTAAGCGGACCTGGTCCAGACCAACCGACTTTTCCAGTCTGCACTCTTACACCTGAAGAGTCCGTAACAGAAATGCTTTCACAGCAGCAGACAGGTGTGAATAGATCATAAAAAAGTAGAATCTTGTTTGCCTGATTCACTCGCAAGTGATCTCTGGTTCACTGGACTAGTGTGAATGCAAACAGACTATTCAGCAAAGAGTGGAACACAAGAACAAACTGCATTACATGTACTGACAGTTTCTAGAAACACATTTTTTTCTTTTTACTTTAGTGAGTGAAAATATTCTAAAGCTCACCCCAGTCATTTGAAAATCTAAAATATGTCATTATTAAAGAATTTATTTAATAAAAACTCAACCTAATTAAAGTTACATTTGACATTAGACAGAAACATTTCTAATAGGACAGTGGGTTTCACATTGAAGTGAATTTTCTTCAGCAATCATGTAGCTGTTTTCTGTGTTCATTTCAATCCTAGAACCAAAAGTGTAAACATTAGTTTTGTTTAGGACATAAACATTTGTAAATCAGATGTAAGATTGCATTTTTTAAGGGAAAAAAGCGGGAACGTTCACAAATGATGGCAAACAATAATTTTCTTTCACATCGGATTAATTTCCTCTGTTTAACCTTTATTGATATTAATTTCGATTTTTTACAGGGTAAGCAACAGTTTACACATCATCTAAACAGTGCACGTGAACGTGAGAGTTTGGAATGCGTTGCAGAGGAGGATGTGAACGTAGCTTCAGACGACACTCATTAGAGATCCTGATCATTTCATTTGGTTTATTTGAGGGTTAGCATCAAAATTATTCAGCCATACAAAAGCTGAAGAGAATTCGGTAAAGACAGTAAAAAAAAAAAACAGCCGTAATAAACATAACATATAAACCCTTTCTTAATCTGCAGTGGATGAATCCAGATGTGTAACTTCTAGAAAACATAACTGGCACATGTATTCCTGCTGAACTGGTGTTCCTGCCTGTTTTGACGTGTAAATGTGGGGCTTGAAGGCTTTGTCTCATTACACACTAAGTGGATGTTTCTATCACAGGACAGCGCCAGGCTGTTGGCTGGCTTTTGCTCCATATCTGCCATAAATAAATGAGAGTGCCGCTCCTTCCTTTGAGCCAAAACGTCCTTTTTTGTGTGTGTCCGTGTGTACAGCACATTGTGCGTGTGTGTTTGCCATCTCTCATGTGGGCAGTCCTCTGCAGGCAGCCTTCCCTGAAGCTCTCTGAGAGCTGCCAAACAGATTTCTCTGTCAGTTTTCTCAAAGCTTGTTGGTTTTGTCTGTAATTACAAGCAAACAAAAACAACACACATGTTGCAGTTTGTAAATGCATCAATCTTGATGTTAAAAGATGAAAAAAAAAACCTATTGACTTCAGTTTTGTGAGGCCTTTTCCTTCATTAACAGCAGAATTAAACGACTAATGCTCTCCATATTTAAATGTGTCAATCACTGGAATTATTTTACATTTTTTCAATGTTTCTTTTCTAATATTGAGTTTAAGAAAAAGTCAAATGTTTAGTTTTTCTATAAAGAAAGTAAGCTCATTGTCGTTCCTTTAAACAAAGTACGCGTTCTTCAAAGACAGTGTTTCTTCTCATGTGATTTAGCTTAAGGCATCAATATTAAAGCCCTTGGAGTTTCAGGGATCACTTCTCTGCGGAGCAAAAATTCTGCCTCTCAAAAAACGAATGGTAATTGACTGAGTTGGTGTGACAGGTCAGCAGTCTGGAGATCAAAGATAAGCTCTCAGATGTCAGAGAGGAAGCAGTTTTTTTTTTTTAAAGCGCCCATGCCGGTTTAAAGAACACAGTGTGTGCAAATGTGTGCACTTACACCATCACGCGTGGGAGGAAGGCACGGTTTGATATGTAAATGCAGAGATGTGCATCATTTATGAAAGACTGTAGTATCCACATCAGATACCAGACAGGTTTTGTGTTTTGGGGAAATTCTTCTGGAATCTCTGCATTACTTTAAAATGACAGGTTTTTCCTTTTTTGACAAATATTTAATGCAATTTCAAAATAATACACATTTTAACTGAAAACATTCCTGAAGACATGCAAAGTGAGACCTACTTACTCACAAATATTATGTCAAATAAATGCAAATGCGTTTATAGTTGAAGGTTACACACTTTGGTTTGGTTACCATTTATATATATATATATATATCAATTATAATAATATATATCAAAAAATGACCAATGTCATGTGAATTATGTGAACATGTGAACTTTGAAATCCTGCAGCAGCTGCTCCTTTAAATGTAGCTGTATTATATTTGATACCCATATTTCGTAGACCTCTATCTTATTACCATGATCAAAACCTTTTGTTAAAAATATATCTTGGTCCATGTTTTTTCACCTGTAGTTCATCATCATTCCACTAGGGGCAGTAGAAGGGCATTCCCTTCTCATTTTAAAATGGCTGCCCCCATGAAATCTCAGAAAACCTTTTGGTGGGAAAGGTTTTGCTAATATTCTAAAGTTTATACTGTGAACTCATCTTTTGTTATTCATTTTTTGAACAAAACCACAAAAAAAAAAGTTAGTTTCTGTGGATTTTTTTAAATGTAGTGGGCCTTACAGTTGTTAAAGTGCAGCTTTTCCATAAATATTACAATGAAAAATGCTAATTGTGAATGTATCAACAAACAACATGACAAAAAGCAGACATCAATTACATAGTGACTCACGATACAAAATGTTTAATGGTCTCTCAAATCACCAGAAAACATTAAAAGGGAAATGATGAAGAATGACTAAAATCAAGCAGAAATACGCAGAAAAAAGGGAAAAATCTCAATAAATCACAAAATGAATGAACATTTAGCAACTAAAAGTGTGAAAATGGTAAAAAATGAAGAACTAGTTATGGATGTAAATCTGCAAATAATTCTAAATAATACCTGTACATGAAATCCAACAAGAAAATTCTTATTATTTTGCACATTTGTGTTTCTTCTTACACTATCATTGTTTGTGTTTGTGAATGGGCTTGTGACAACAGAGAGCTTTGGGCTAGAAAAGCGCTGTACAAGTATCCACCATTTTAATATTCACCAAAATGTGGTAAAAGTTTAAAAACTCACTGTGATCATTTTTTGATCAACTGTAAAAACGTTCCCAATTCTTTTCATTATGATTTTGCCATTTTTAACCAAATCTAAAAACAGAACATGGTTTCTGCAGAGTAGCAGGAGTTCATTAGAAATACATCCATCTCCTTTGCCGAGAGTGTAGCGAGTCTTCAGCGAGGATGTGTGAGAACATGCACAGGGGTGTGTTCCAGCTTCTGAAACACATCCACCACAAAAGGTGATGTCACCGCAAGTGGAGAAGAGAGGTTGCCATGACGATGGGTTGGGTCTTGACTGGGAGGGCTGCCGCTGTGGCAGACCCACACGGACAGCAGAGTTCACGGCAGTTGTGCGCTGTTGGCGTGCATACAGGATTGTGCGTTTTTCATAGTCTCTGCATCTAATTGATATCTTGCACACGCCTGCGGACTGATCTCCGCTCCATCATCTCATTATTTGTGAAACAGAAGATGATTATGTTCCACAGGTCTGTTTCATGATTTTCCCTGTAATTGAATCCAGAGTTGTGTGTGGGAATTTGTGTCTGGAGCATAATGATTGTGTGCTGCTTCATCCTTTTTTTCAGTAATTGTGACTTCTATGTCAACCCTCCAAACTGCCAGTCTACCCATTTGCATAAAAATGTTGTTGTAACTGCCAAACATGGTTTAAATTTGGTCAAATCCCTTGTTGCCTAAGTGTTCTGCTTTTAAAGGGGTTGCAGGGAAATGTATCCATGTATTGCAATGAAATTTAAGCTTAAGAAAGGTATTATCCTTCGCCTGTGATGTAACATCACCATAAAATCTTTGAAGAATTCAACCTTGAATGTCCTGCACACAGTAAGGCTTTTCTGAAACCAAGTAATGCTGCAGTTTCAGGTGAGCTATACTTCCTGCAGGAGATCTTTGGTGTTAAACTGGTTATATTTAGCACTTTACCGCTAACTAAAAGGCCTTAAAGTGACGTTTTTTGTTTATCGTTCTGATGTGAGTTTTAGGGCGCACAAGTTGTAATTACTGATATGTTCCTGTGCAAATGGGAAGTGTTTTTCAGCAAATGCAAAATCTGTATTAAAAGGGCATTGTTTTTTGCCTGTCTTATTCTGAAGGGCTGCTGGCGGACAAGAACAACCTGCCAGTCGAGGAAGAGGAGGATGATCGGAACCTAAACTACAATCCTCCAGCTCAGAAGTCGCTGCAAGAGATCCAGCAGATGGACAAAGACGACGAGAGCCTGGTGAAGTACAAGCAGACTCTGCTGGGCCCCGAAGCTGTGACAGCAGGTGTGTGTTTTGGATCAGCTGGGTCAAAGGTGACAGGGGACTTTGTTAGGGAGCGTCACAGCAGATTTGATACCAATATTCCCTCTCTTCAAACAAATTTACACTTAACTCACACATGCTGCTACACATCTGCTGGTGTCAGCATCATCTGTCCAGACAAAGAGACTTGATTTGGGTAAAACGGCCCTGACGGCTCCCTCTGCTGCAACTAGCACAGCTCAGCAGCTTTTACATCAAAGGCTGTAAAAAGACAGAAAGAAAGCACAGACCAGAGGAAACTATTGTCCATTTGAACCTGTATATTTCAGCAATGAGACGTTAAATCCATACATCCACTAAGGAATGCCATAGACAAACAAATACATAAATCCCAAACAACACTTCCATGAAAGTGCAGTCATGAGATGACGTGTTTACATGTTTTCATAAGACAATAATGATGAACAGCAGATTGTTATCCTTAGCTTTACAAAGTATTTTATAGATGTGCAATTTCAGATGGATCACACAAACAATATCTTAGTTTTAAACCATTAAAAAAAAAAACTAAATTGTATTTTTAAAAAAAAACAACATTTCAAACAATAGAGTTATTTTTTCAACAAATTTCTTGGATTAATCATGTTGGGACATATTTTTGACACAATACTAATAATTTTGGGGCTATAGTGGTTTCATTTTAAACCAATTTTATTTAAACAAAACAAATGTAGACACACTGTTTTCCTCTTCATATTTTCTATATTATTTTTTTTTTCTGTATTAATTTATTGTTTGTTTATTGTTATAAATTTCTGCTTCTTTATTTCAAACATCAGACACTAAACATTAATTTATTGGTCAAATGAATCTGTTTCCCTTCTCTGTAATGACACTTTGCTCCCCCCTAAGACCCCTGTGGGCCAAACGTGAAGGTGACCAAACTGACCCTGGTTTGTGACGAGGCTCCTGAACCAATCACCATGGACCTTACAGGTACGGAGCTCCTCTGGTCTGTTTGGAACAAAACTTTTGTTCAATCACCCATGATATCCCGGAGGAGAGGAGATCACACTTTGTATAATACATCAAATATTTTCTTGTCTTTTTTGAATGAAGGAATCCCTCATTACAATCACATTTTGTTAACGTTGCAACAAACAAACAAACAAACAAAATATTCTCTTTAGGGCAGAGATCACTGGTTGCTAGGCAACAAATTCATCTAAATTTAATCCTGTGCTTTTGCTCTTTTGAAATCTTAGTTTAAGATTGAAGTACCTCAGAGGATTAGGGCTACCATTATTTCAAAAAACAAAATTAACAAATATATGAGAATAAAGTCATAAAAGTATCGTTAAAAGTCTAAATATTACACCTTTGCATTAACATTCCACTCAAAAATGTTTAAGAACTGTCAATAAAAAGGCTAGCTAAGGTAGTGAGGAACAAATGGGGTAGAAGATAGGTGAGCTCATAAATGTCTAATTCAAAACTTTCTGGGAGCCCTATCTCATCTGCATGGTCCAAAATCTCCTTAAAAATGCATTGTTTACAATTCCGTTCATGTTTTCTGCCCTGCAGTTTATCATCTTTCCACTAGGGGCAGTAGAAAGGCTTTTCCTGTTCATTTCAAAATGGCTGCCTTCATTCAATCTTAGAAACATTTCTGGCGGAAAAAAGTTTTGCTAATTTACAACAATGTATAGTGAGAATAGCTCAACTACTGTTAGTAATTTTCTAAATGTTACTTGTTAAGTTAATGGAGCCAGCTATTAATATTAGCTAAGGTTTAATCAGAATGTTTAATGGGTATTAGGGAAGAAATAGGAACAACCTGGTGATTTATCAATGCCTATGGGTTGTTTTTGTTCTACAGTTTAATATTAAAGAAGTATATGGTGTCAATTTCTGTTTTGTTTTTACTTTCCGATTATCATTTTCGCTAATAAATTTGAGTGTTAGCACATTTTTAATAGATTTTGAACAAAATCCCCCCTTTTTCTTTAATGACTCACAAAAATGTTTGATGAAATTCCTTTTTTGGAAAGAGAGAAGATTTTTTTAAACCGAAAGTTTTAACTAAAGGAGTGAAAAAGACTCAAAAATAACCACTGTAAATCCAGAGCTGCATTGCTGTAATGAAATAATGAGACACGCTGGCTTCATGTTGCAATTAGAAATGCGGGCCTGCGGCTCTTGACTTGGAATGGACTTTCTATTGAAGGCTGAATGCATTAGAGACCTCATTATACTCTGCAGACTGTACAGCAGTGATTTACATCGACGTTACCACGAAAGGGAGAGGAGGAAGGGTCAGGTTCACACTACAGTAAAGAGCGTTCACTGACTTAGAGTACTCAGGTATTTCACAGCTGGAAACTCAGTCGACACAGAAAGTATTCTTCATCTACATTCATCCACATTCTTAAACAGGACTGCTGTGTGGAAAGCAAAATTACATATAAATAGAATACCTAAAACTCCACGTTTGGTCATTTTAAATTGATGCTTTGGGTGCAAAAAAATCTGTATCTATTCTGTATTCTAAAATTGTGTATCTAAGTATTTCTTTATTCAAATCGTTGTGAATCAGGAGCAAAAAAAAAAAAGAAGTTTGAAAAAGATTGTATTTATATAGAAAGTACACAACATACAGTCATTTATTCCATAAATTATATAACTTTTTTTGCATTCACACGGGTACTTTTAAATTTTTTAAACAATTTTAGTTTAATTTGAATACAGGAAATTACAAAAACTTTACTTTAAAAAGTAAAAGTTTCTTGCAGTGGTTTATCTTACACACATTTTTTTACAGTGAATTCACTTTTTTTCTATATGCTAGAATATAAAATAAAATGGTGTGTTTTTCCTTAATAAGTTTCCCAACCTAAATGCAATAAGCTGCTTTAATTGTAAGTATCTGTACATTTTGCACAACCCTACTGGGTTTCACATTCAGGGTTGGGTCGTCTGCCATGACTGTTAAGTTCAGAGAAAGAGGGTCAATGAAGGATCCTTTGGAAGTGAACAGACAGACCTGTGAGTGAGTGAGACAGGTTGACAGCGTTCCACACTGGCCTACTTTCCACTTCAGACGTTCCCTCGAAAGGCCAGCTTCTCTCCTCTTCACCTCATGAGGCGACACAAAGCAGAGGAGGAGATGAATCAGGACGAGAGGGTGAAACGAGGAGATGGAGGAGGAAGAAGGAGGATTTGATCAAAAAGAGATCCTATCATCAATTAGAAAACCCTTAAAGAGGATACATAAAAACTTTTAAAATGTGTCCAAAAATCCTAAAAATGAAGAATTTTGAACATACTGTATAATGGATCCCTGTCTGAGCCGTCCTCTCCTCCTCCTCATATCCCAGCTGTCTGCTTTTTATTCCCCCTCTCCTTTTATCTCTCCTTTATCTCCTCCTTTCCTCCCTCTGTCTCTGTGCCTCCATTAGGAAACACTCAGCATTGCTGCTCAGTGAAATTGACATATAAAATGATTAGAAAGTGACTGCATCTCTCTCTCTGCTTCCACATTTCGAGCAGCTTTCCTCCTACTCAGCAATTCCTCGTTTAACCACACAGGATGATGCATGTTCTCCTCATTTAGCTGAGAGCTTTAAAAAAATAAAAGCCGATTCACAGATGTTGATGCTGCTTCCTTTAAAGTTCAAGTTCAGTTTTTTGCATGTCATCACCTTGAGCAATATCCCTGTTTGTGTCTTTTTGCAGGCAACCTGAGCGCTCTGAAGGAGAAGAGCTTCACCTTACAGGAAGGAGTGAAATACAGGCTAAAGATACACTTCAAGGTACATCAGCTTTGTATGGATGGACAGATTTACAAGGAGAACTTGGGTTGAAAAGATAGAACGAAGTGCTGAATGTGACATCAGACCCTCGCATCAAACCGAACCGTTTTATTTAGGATAGAAATTTTATTGTCAGCAATAAAACCGGCTCACGTATTATCTCAAACAAAAAGATGTCGGTCGCTTAGTTGGTTATTGCAATCATTTTTGACACAGTACATTCAAGAAACCTTATTTTTATTAACTTTGAACAACTGTAGATTGAGCTGTGTTGCATTTGTTCATTTGCATCAAGAATGAACCCCAACACCCTTGATTCATTAAGTCATCGGAATGCCCTTAACAGGTCTTTTATTAATGAACTCACATAAAAAAACACAGAATTCTAATTTAATCATGAATATTTCTGGAAAAACGCAAAAATGTCAACATTTATGTTGATTGCACTTTTATCATAACCTTTTCATGAAGCCTTTTCACAAACATTGTACATATATTTATATGTATATTAGCCAGAGTTAAGAAGAAGATGTGACATATGTTTAATTATAGTCAAATCAAATCCTAAAAAAAACAGATTTTTCAGATACTTCATGGTTAATCAAAGCAACCACATCTTTGTCCTGCATATTAACATTTTTAGGTATTTTTTAATGTCAATAAAGATTTTCAGTTCTGTCAGTTTGGAATACAGCACTTCAAGAACAAAAATGTCAGTGAATTCCTGCGTTCCGAAACGTTCCTAAACTTTCTCGGGCTGTAGTTTTGTCCATACACTTTACAATAGAAACAGGTCAGGGGTTCAGGTAAATCCTTCTAGCACTCTTATCCAGTTTTTCCTGAGCTTTTGCCTTCACACTGTTCCCTGTATTGGAATATTCAGGGCAAATGTTTAAAAATACATGAGCGTTCTTGAATGCAGCATGGATGCCTACCTTCATTAAGGTGTAATGTACCTTTGGCACACTAACACAGACTCTGGATGTTGAATCTGCTGTTTGAAGAGTCATCTTCTGGGAACAAAAACACTTCATTGAAACTGCGTTTGACATGTAGATTTATATGATGATGACATGAAACTCCTTCAGGTGATGCTGACAGCTCCATTTCAAAGAGGTAGCATGCCCTTGGCATGTTCTTTACCAAAGGTTTCAGTTTGCTTGGTTGTATAGAGGGCAGTTTCCATACAAAAAGTGTTAAAGCTTTCTTAGGGAATTTGTCTTTTCTTTTTCTTTTGATAGTATAGTGATAGTAATTCAAAAGTTTTATATCATTTTGTTTTTATTTGTTTACTTTAAATTATTTTCTGATTAGTTTCAAATGAATCCAATACATCTAAATTTAAGGTGTTTCTGCCAAGGAAATGTTACTTTGAAGGATTTTAATGACATCTGCTGGACAAATTGTGTTACTGCAGGTTTTGAAAGCTGCTTCAAAGAAACTTTTAACCTAAAAATCAGTTTGAATTTAGTATTTTTTTAAATATATATATATATTTTTTTCATCATGAGGTAACATAAAATTGTATAAGTTGAAAACAAATTTTTGATTGCAGGCAGTAAAACATACCAAATGAAAGAACATGATGGGGACAGCTTCAAAAACCGCAGATGGGGGCTATTCTTCGATACCTTTTAAACCAATTTATTTTCTTTTAAGCTCAGATTGCAGTTTAAATAAAGATGGCGTAAAGTTGAGCCCACTTTTTATCCTTTTAGATGTGACTCCATGTAAGAAAAGTAATTTTAAAAAAACTCTGTGTTCAAAGACAATGAGCTGTAATTTTTTTTCTGATTTTTTTTCTCCTTAGTAAAGCTTCAAAGAATGTTTGAAAGCAACAACAACAACGAGCTCTGTCAAGCTTGTCCAGAAAGTTTTACAAAAAGATTTGAGGTTTGTTTTAGATCTCAAAGTTGCTTGCAAATTCAGAGAAGCAATAGTTTAAAGTGAAGCTTTAGTCTGAATCGAATGTTTTCCTGCTTCAAAATTTGAACTGAAACAGAAAAACCCAGTCAGATATTTTTTTAACCAAAATAAGGGAGAAGTTGCAGAAATTCTATGTTTTTTATACTTTAAGATGCTTTTACTTTGAAAAATCTTGTGAGATTTCAGGTAAGAGATCATCTCTTATGAAAATGTGAATCTGTGTGTTTGCAGGTGAACAGGGAAATAGTTCCTGGCCTGAAGTACCGCCATGTGACCTACAGAAAAGGAGTGAAAAGTATGGAGTTCATCACAACGTGACAGGTTTTTTGTTTCTGCATGTTCTACCCTCTATTCCTCTTCTGTCTTCCAGTCAACAAGGTGGTGTGCATGATGGGAAGTTACGGCCCCCGGGCAGAGGAGCAGGATTTCTTGTGCCCCGCTGACGAGACACTAAAAGGCGTCTTGTCCCGTGGCAAATACCTGGTCAAGTCCTGCTTCACCGATGATGACAAGAACATCCACCTAACCTGGGAGTGGAACATCAACATCAGCAAGGACTGGAACTAAGAGAGCTCCTCTTTTTGTCCTGCTCTTCCTCCTCTGCTCTCCCATCCTGGTTTCCACTGTTTACTTTTTCCTCCTCCAGTCTGCAGCCTGCAGCTTGAGTAGATGCCAGTGTATATGAAAGTGGAGATTTAGGTGGAGTTGTGGGGTGGTGTTCCTGAACAACAGCTCCCAAAGTAGTTTTATTTCATCTAAATCTAAATTCAGGGTTATGAGATGCCTATCTTTTAGCTTGAGGTGACCTCTGCCTTCATTCTTTAGCGCTTATTGAAATGGACGCACATTAAGTAGTTAGATATCAATGATAGCCTGTAAATAGTCATGACTCACCAAATTAAAAGCATCACTATACACTTTCAATATAAAAACATCTTATTCAAAAAAGAAAATGAAAATCAAGAGATGTTTTTGTCTTTAGTGCTCACTTTTCTACTTATCTTTAATAACAAATGTACAATTTTTTCTTTTTGTTTAATCTGAGTTTTGCATTCTTCTTTCCTTTATTGTGAATGATAAAAAATATTGACCTTAGACAAGAAAGGAAACGTTTTTTAAATAGGAGTTTTAAGTTGGACTTCATCATTTGAGTTTTCATTTCCAATTGCTGAAAAAGTTTGTGGAAACAGCACAACTGAAATCTGACTGTAAATATTGTAGATTGCGATGCATGTAAATCTCGTAAGATTTTACTACGTAACACCCCCCCCCCCCCCCCCAAAATAAAAAATAAAATAAAAATCTGCTTTCAAAGTTAGAAAGCGGATTAGACGTGACTGAAGGTGTATTTGTAGCTAATGAAAATGAACCAAAAAATATGATTGTACAAAACCTTTGGAATTAGCCAAACATAACACTGTTCTATTGATTTGTTGTGGTCTAAGAAAAACTTTAAATGTCGGTTTCTTGTGTGCTGCATGGTTGGAATCTTTTTTTAAGACTAAAATCTAAAAATTGTTGTGAATTTTGAAGAAAGAATTTAAGCAAAAACATCCATACGTCCAGGTGGTTGCAATTCCTGCACATAAAATATTTACAGGGATCATTTTTGAAGCCTGAAAGGAGTTGTCTGTGAAAAAACCTTCAAATAGTGGTGTTGAACATCTCGTAACGTTTAATAAAAACAATTTTAACAACTAAAGCGTTATTATCTTGAAGTGATTAACCTGCTATATGTATATATAATAACTGTCTTACTTCACCAAAATGTTCTTGTACAAGAGGGAAAAATGTACAAAACATCCTAAAATTATATTCAGATGCAGTAAAATGAAAGAAAACACACTTTTATTGAATGTTTACATCATTTAAAAGCACAGGAAGGACAAAATAGTGACAAGTAATTTGTCAAAACAGTTTTCTATTGGAGTAGAGGTCAGATAAGTCCACTAATATATGCTCACATAATTCAGTGCTAATACTAGCCCAGCTACTTCACATATGAGAAGATGAGCTGTATTTAATGGGATTGAAATTGCATCATTTGTAAAGCCGTGCCAGAGGATTAATAGCATGAGGCTGATGCTTTAATCCCTCAGCCCAACTTTGACATATTGGTTGTTTTTTGGTTATGACAACATAGCTTTATTTATTTAATTTTTAAGCTGAGGGGTTCAATAAAGGAGCTTTTTTTGTCCTAGCCACAGAAACATTTCAAAATAGAATCAAAAAGGGTTAGAAAAATTGCACAGGAAGCACAACAATGACAAAAAACAAAAAATATTGTTGCTTGTTTTGGGTGAACAGTGGTTGAATTCCTTCTAAAGAAAAGAACATACCCAAGTTTCTGATCATCAGGTGAAAAAAAAGGAATTTCAAATGGATGTTTCAGCAGCAAGTTAGGTGGATCTTGAAGCAATAATAGAAATGCAAGATGCATCGGCTTCTCTGTAGTGGAGTGCTGTATCTAAACCAGCAGAGTCATTGATTTTCTTACCAGATGCCACTTTAAAATCAAAAGAAATTCTCCAAGCGAGCCAACATTCACCAGTTTGAGAACCAGCATGAACAAAGAGGGAATGTAAACACAATGTGGGACGGTGTGTGAAGTTTGTCCACATCTGTTTGTCCATCCCAGTCACTTGTGAAGCAAAGCCGTTGTGTTGTTGCTGTTGAGCGCCTGCTCCAGCAGGGCTCTCTGGGCCGTGGCAGGCAGGTACAGGAAGGAGTACAGCAGAGCCAGCGTCAGCAAGGCCAGCAGTAGAGGGAGGCAGCAGTCCGACGCCGTTAACGGCTCGTCGCATCGAGCCTGCATGAACGTGGTGCTATGCATCCTAGGAAAAATCCTTTGCACTTGATTTGAGGAAAGTTCTTTCAATGCAACAAAGATTAAAAAGGTGAAAGATCTTTCTTTGTTGAGTTAAAAAGCATGAAATAAAAAATATTACTTGGCCAGTTTCCCCAAAATTATTGCACTTGCGAGTCCAACAAAACTGAAATCCAAATTTGCCCAAGAGAGGTTCTTCCTATTTGGTGAACACCGTCAGGACAACCTGCAACGTTATGCTGAATCTACTGGTCCTCTCTTCATCTGCCCCCTCAACCATCTAATGGCATCATTTCTGACTCGCATCCCAAATATTGTGTCATATGCACCTTTGTCTGTGAGTGTGCGCGCAATGCAGCGCACCGTCAGGTACAGGTGGCAATCCGTCACTCAGTTCTATGACATATTGCGCAACAATAACCAGAAAATAAACAGCAGATACACAACAGCACATCTGGGTTTACCTCTGACGTACTGTGTTCTGGCAAATTCAGCAGTGGCTGAGTTATGAAATATGACTTATGCAACTATTCCTAATCATCTTACCTCTAAGTCACACCTGGCTGCATTCAGGGATTATTCCACAGAAGAGCTGGGATGATATTCATCTGTACTGCAGTACGTTTTGTTTCCAGTAATCACTTCTTGTGTCAGCTTTGAACTGTCTGGGAAAGTTATGGAAACAGATAGAGACAGCAAAGAAACTGATTTGATCATTATTCATTTTTGAGGCACAAACTGTCTGACTTTGTTGCTTAAATCTCGCCAAACCTTAGCATAAAGTCATACTCCTGAAGTTTATTTTATTAAGTTTACTTGAGTATAACAAGTAGATCATGTATGTATAGTGTAGGAAAGGGACTAACCAACTAAATACTAGACGAATACTAGAAGTATTCAATTAGTTAGTAACTGAATACTAGAAGTATACTAGAAGTATTCAGTTAGTTATCTTCAGACTACATTGGAACAAGTTTACAATATATGTTGTATCTAAAAAGTAAACTTCAAGTATACTTCTTCACTTTTAGTATAAAATAAGTATACTTGTAGACTACTACTTACTCACAGACTACTTTGCTAAGGGACCAATGTTTATGGACTGCCTCTAATTCACTTATTATTATCTTTGTTGTTGTTTTTCCAGTAGCCTACTGTCTTTTTGTAATGTGGACATCATTGTTTATTTAGCTTTTATGGGGTACAGGTGAAAAGGGGGTTGTGCATATGTAAATATAAAATATTTTACACAGAAATATAATGACAATATGTCCAACCAATGCACAATACATATTAGAAAAAATAGCCTTTAAAAATCAACAAAGACAGACAAAAAAATAACCGAAAAGAGGGGTAAAAATGTTATAAAACGACCAGAAACGTGTTTGTTCTTTATTTCACGTTTAAGATTTGAGACTAGATTCAGGTGCATTTTGACCTCCGCACCAGTTGGTGGCGGTGTTCTCAGCGTTAACCAACTTCCGAAAGCCTCTGTGAACCTACTGCGCATGCGCACATTGAAACCTGGTTTTTGTTTACAAATTCTGAGCTAGCGTCTTAGCTTTTTGCTAATTATAACAGGTAGGTTGTGCTATTTAAAATAAACATACAAACAAATTAATAAATTTCAAATAAGAACGTATACAGTTCAATTTCTGTTGGGTAAATTTAAAATGTCTTAATTTAACCTTTAACATCTGGAAGCAGCTCGTCTGATAAACTGGACGCATAACTCTATTTCTTGCTAGTTTTGTTGTTGGGAAAATCGTCCTATGGAGAAGCACGGCAACTGGATTTTACTGGTGTTTAAACACACCATTTAGTAAAAAATATTTTCTAAAAGTTTAAACATTTTACATTGTGTAGAAAATTATTCAGTGTTGGTTTTCAAAATGATAAATTATGGAGTTTTTTTTATTTATTTTTAAGATCTCTTGAATGGTGCTGTATCATTTTTAAATAATATTTTCATTAAAATGTTTTTAAATGGAGCTCTTTTTCTCCCAACAGAGCTGTATAGGTGTGAGTTAGTAAGACATGATGACCACAGAACCCGCAAGCCTCGAGGACCTGCGTGTTCTGCACCACAGTGAGGATTTTATTGTGTTAGACAAGCATTGGGACATTCGCATTGACAGTAAGATGTGGTATGAGAAACTGACCGTGCAGGCACAGCTTCAACACCACTTTCCTTATCTAGTCGACCCCAACACTTACTTTGGATTCAGGTAAGAATTAAATATTTAATATTTCTCTCTGGTAAAAATTGTGTTTTTGAAAAGTTCTTTTGGCATTTTGTCTGATCATAGATGACAAACATACAGAAAATTAAACTTAACTGCATTTCTGAGTCTTTCTTCAATCAAGTCGTTGTGAATCAGGTGCAGACACAAAAAATGTTGGTGGGAAAAGCTTAAAAGGCAAGGCGAGTTTATTCACATAGCACATTTTGTGTAAAAAGACAAATCTTAATGCCTTACAAGAAAACAAATAATAGAAACACTTAAAAGAAATCTTAAAGATGTGATAATTAAAATTAAAAAAAATAAAGAAAGTTTAAAAGTACTGAACTTAAAGTAAGCTTAAGTAACAGTGTGGATGTAAACTTTTGAATATAAACTAATCAAATGCTGGTGAGAACAGGTGGATCTTTAAGGATTTAAATTAACTTTCAGCTGATAACACTGATTTTAGGTGAGATGTAGGTGCTACAATCAGCGGGCACAAAGTTTTATTTATTTAAAATTTTGGTTCAAAACAGCCAAAATCCTAATTAAAAGACCACTGAGAGTGCTTTTAATAAAGATCAAATGATGATCAGAGTGGGACTTTAAATGTGTCAATTATACTGAGCTACAGTCTCATTATTTTAATTCTTCTTACAACAGGTTCTGTCATCAGTTGGATTTCTCCACCAGTGGGGCTCTTTGTGTTGCACTTAACAAGGCCGCTGCTGGCCAAGCTTATCGTTGTTTTAAAGATCGGACCGTAACTAAAGCCTACCTCTCTCTGGTACTGATTGCTAAGTGGTAGCCTGCTTACAACAGATATTACAATTCATCCAGCATACAGTCACATCTTTAATGCTCAGAATGCACTTTTTAAACACTTTATTTAACATTTTTTCTCTGCTTATCTTGACATGTTTTTGGTGCTCAGGTTCGTGGGACAGTAGAAGAAACCACACAAACTATACATTTCTCAATTGGCAAAAATTGCACAGAGGGAAAAAAGCATATGATGTGTATTGAGGGATCTGAAGGTAAAAGAACCAGGCGTGATTGACACTTCCATAATGCTGCTCAGTTCATTTTAAAATTTGCTTTAATGTTCTCTGTCCTACCATGCAGGCTGCGAGAATCCTAAGCCTTCGCAAACGGAGCTTACAGTCTTGGAATATGGGTTGTATGATGGAGATCCTGTCACTAAGGTGTTGCTGCAGCCACTCACTGGTGACAAACTCCTTTTATTTTCTTGGATGTAAAAAAAAAATGCTAAGAAGTTGATATTTTATCCAAATGTAGTATTTTTGTAAACATTTTACTGTAACTAGATTAGTTTGTTAATTCCATTGAAATCTTTTCACAAAATTAGAAAATATGTACTTTTTTCCCCCTGCCTTTCTCAGGTCGAACACACCAACTGAGGGTTCACTGCAGCGCTGTCGGCCACCCCATTGTTGGGGACTTCACCTACAGCTTGGGGACAGATAACTCCCCGTACAGAATGATGCTGCACGCTCACCTCCTTTGCATTCCTCTGGAACCACATCCTCTGCTGGTTACTGCTGGAGACCCTTTTGTCCCATCAGTCGACCCAAAATGGCTCCCGCAGCGCTCGTTACGCACACTGACATCCACCGTGGAGGCTTTGTTGGAACACGGAAAGACTAAAACACAGGATAAAGGTGTGACAGACATAGAGGAGGAGGAAATGAAACTAAAGAAGGATGGGAAGATTGAAGAAAGTGAAGAGCAAAGGAGGATATGCCAGGATTGGTTGAATGAATGGGCTGGGGACTGATAGGAAAGCCCGATCTTTAATTTGTTTTTTAATTTATTCTAGCTGTCCATGAATAACATGTAGGCATTGCATTTTCATATATGCTCACTTACTGTTTGGAGGAACATCTGCATTACATTCCAAACATTAACATTTACAGGTGTCTAATTTCCTCATAAGCTTTTTTAAAATTGTTTTTTAATAAAAGGAAGAAAAATCACGAGAAGATAATATATGCACCTTTGTATATTCCACGTGCCTTGCTTGTCGGTACCTCAAAAAAGACATATAAGACAATGAAAAGTTTTAATAAGTGAAATATCCCGACAAGGATTGCAAAGCGCAGGACTTCCATAGTTTCCATCTTTAGTTGCTGTGCCCCGCCCTCGTAATTCTTAGCCAATAAGTGAAGATACCTTTAGTCTCATGGTTTTGTTTACAATCTTTTTTCCGGAACAGAAAAGACCGCCTGACGGCATCCTGCATGCAGACCAGACACAAAGCTCAGGATTCGATCCAAAACAAGTTAAGCAGACTTGGTCCAGATGAAATGATTTTTCCAGTCTGAATACACGCTAAAATAGAACCCTCAGTAGTCTCTCTCGGTATAAGACAAACAGAAAAGTTATGAGAAATAATTGCGATAATAAATCCTTGGAACTTTGAGTGGAGCTTTGTCTGGTTTTTATACATAAAAAAAAATTACTGTGTTTGCTTTCTTTGTGTATTTATACATTTTTATTTTGTCTCTACATGTTTGATCATTTGTTATAAAACAAAAATAACATGCTCTAAATTTTTGAAGCAAAAATTACCACTCAGAAAAGAGTTTTTTGGACACTTTATGATTATGCACTTATTGTGTATTATTATTTTAAAAAATTGAATCTGGGCTTGTACTTAAAAGATACATATAAAATAATGGCACAAAAAATATTCAAATGTATATCACTAGAGGAAATTGTAAAGTAGAAAAAAAACAAACAAAAGGGCCCTGGACTAAGGGTTCATATATTGTAGTAATTACATATTTAAACTGTAGAACCTGCAGTAACGTTAATTATTGCATTAACTATGAACCAATATTTATAATTATTTAATTACTAAATGGGGAAATTAATATATTTGTATTTGCATCTATATTAAATAAAATACCTCCTATCGTCCACCAGTAATATTTTTTTTGGAAGGCTTTAAAATATTGAAATATCGCCAGAACCCCGCGCGCACTCTTTATTAAACTACATTACCCTTCGCATTAAAAAAAAAAAAAAAGGAAATGACGTATCAAAATAAAACTAGAAGCGGAAGAGGCCATAGTACAACAAGAAACGCACGCAACAAAGGAGTCGTATTTGTGCTTCTCCACCTGGGACTCAATAAACAAACCACCGTGACGATGGCCTCCGAAGTTTTCTCGTATGAGAGTTTGGTTCATGCTGTAGCGGGAGCGGTGGTGAGTTAGCATCACTTTGACTCATATTTCCTTATGAATTGCATTAATTTGCTGTAAAATACACGAAATACTTAGGGTTTTGTGCCTATTTCCTCTTTAAACTTTACAAACCCACGTATAATTCAAACCCCAATAAGACATTAAAATTAAAAAAGTATAATTTGTACCGTAAATGTTTTGAATCCAAAACCGTTTTTGTGCTTTATTTATTGTTTACATACCGTTTTTTTAAATTATTATTTTTATTCAGAACATTTAGATGACATACTGTCAGAAACGTAGACCAATAAACCGTCCTTTTTTTTCCAAAATAAATCATGATAGGTTTTAAACTGCTTTTAAGTTAGTACTGTCAGAAATTGTGAGTAAAAAGTGTATGATTAATTCAATTAAGGAGACTTTAATTTTTTTCATTATGACAGACCGTTCTTGCATATTTTCTCTGTGTTATTTGAGCACTGCGTGTTCTATTTGTCCAAAAATTGTATTTCTTCTTAATTTTGAGAAGTAAAATAATGTCATGCTTTCTTTAGGGAAGTGTGACTGCAATGACAGTATTTTTCCCTCTTGATACTGCCAGACTGCGACTTCAGGGTAAGGAACGCCAGAAATATTATTTTACAAAGACTGTTAAAACCATTTGTTTTAGTTGAGAACTAACATGTTCATGAAAACAGCTTATTTTTTGCTTTTATCCAGTGGATGAAAACAGGAAAGCCAAATCAACTCCAGCTATTCTGGCAGACATAGTCAGAGAAGAAGGATTGTGAGTGAAATAATGTCCCCTGTGTGTCATTCTGATCATTTAAGACACGTTTTTGTGTCTTTAGTAATACAGATTATTTAAAAGTAAGTGTCTGTTTTACGTCTGCAGGCTAGCCCCCTATAGAGGCTGGTTCCCTGTAATCTGCAGCCTGTGTTGCTCCAACTTTGTCTATTTCTACTGCTACCACTGCCTAAAAGCGAGCCTGCTGAAGGGAAGGCCGTCAACGTCCAGCACTGATCTGCTCACAGGCATCGCTGCAGGTAAGACGGCCACGGACCAAAATAAAAAAATATGGCTTTGGTGAAAAAGCAACTCCATTTAATCTTGGAGTCTCAGGTTGTGTCCAAATTCCCTCACTATTTAGTGTACTATATAGTGCGTTTTTTGGGGGGGCATCTCTAAATCTATTATTCCAAAATCCGGTGCCTTGAAAATTCTCTGCAAAAAACCAGTGTGCATTGATGCTCGCTACATTGGGAAATATAGACCGCAATGCATTGCTTTGAACTATTTGTCATTTGGAAAAAAAGTGTTTAAATATATATTTTTTTATAAATCATCCAAGTTTCCATGATCAGAACACAGTGGATTCCTAAATAGTCTTTGCAAAATCTTCACATTTATTAGGTTTTATGCCAGAAAATAGATGACATCATATTTGTTGTTTTTAAAAAGAAGTAGTGGACATGCATCCAGAATCGCATCACATCCAGGGGTCTAGATTGTCCCACACTATATAACTTTTTAGAAATTAGGGAGAGGATTCGAAGATAGCCTTCTTTATGCCTTTCTGACCTCAATGCATAACATTTAAAGTGGATTTTATGTATTTTTAAGAGTTGTTGTCATGTAATCAGAACACATGTTCACCCAGTGTGAGTTACCAAACCTGGAAGATCTACAACCCCAGGGAGACACTTTGCCCTCACTGATGTTATCTCTGCAGGTGTAGTGAATGTACTGGTCACAACCCCACTGTGGGTGGTGAATACCAGGCTCAAGCTTCAGGGTTCCAAGTTTCACAACACAGACATCCGGCCCACCAACTACTCTGGGATTCTGGGTGAGAAGTTGTATGCTGAAATAGTTCCTTTTTAAATTGTTCTTTTTAATTCACACATTTACCAATCTCCCCTGTTGACTTTAACCAGATGCATTTGCACAAATCATCCGAGGAGAGGGCGTCGGAGCACTGTGGAATGGCACCTTCCCATCCTTGCTGCTGGTGTTGAACCCTGCCATCCAGTTCATGATTTACGAAACTCTGAAGAGGTGGCTCAGAAGAGAGGTTCCCAGAGAGGTAAGTTGGATAAACGGATTAGAGCATTCAGAGGTTTTCTGGATAAAAGACACCGGATATTCAGACTGCACACATCCCTTAAGTGGATCAGAAGCAGAAGTTAATGGTTATTCTTTGAACGTATGGAGCTATTTTTGGGGTATACTAGAGCACCACAGGTAATAGTCCGAAACTGTCATGTGGGGACTGTTAGGATGGAAGATGTTACTCACTTTTTTTTAGCAGTTATTTGGAGTTTTTGAATCCACCACACAATTTCTGTCAGATAAAATCTCCTTTTCTTTTCCCCGAAGCTTTCATCCCTGGAGGTTTTTGTAATCGGTGCTATTGCCAAAGCTGTTTCCACCACTGTGACATATCCGTTACAGACTATACAGTCCATTCTGAGGGTGAGTTCTCTATGAATATATTTATGCGAAAAGGAAAAAAAAGTGGATTTCATCAACACTTTGTAATGTTTTCCCTTAAATTGTGTGTGTTTTTTCCCTGCTGTTTTTGAACAGTTTGGTCAGGGCAGCACACCCACAGAAAAATCCAAACTACTGTCCAGTTTGAGGAGCATCAAGAGTCTTCTGGTCAACAGAGCAAGGTGGGTTTTCTCAAATCAGACTGTTGTGTAGATGTCATAGTTTTTGTCATTTGTGAAGTTTAAAAAGAAACTGAAAAACAAAGATGAAAGTTGTGTAACGCTTGTGGGAACTTGCCTCTGTAAGGAATTTCCCAAGAAATATGAATAAAAGGTGGGGCTAATGGTTTTTGGCTAGTTTCCCAAATCAATGTTTTCCCAAATATTGTCTTTCATGTTTTTAAGAACAACACAAGTGTGTTTTATGCGATATGTGTGTATATGTTTTTTAAAGCATTATCTACATTTATTCAAATGATGTATTGATGTATGTAGTGATATATAAAGGGCGACATTTTAGTCACCTGACCAAAGGCCAATTTCCAGCAACTATCCCTCCAGTGTTCTAATGTTATAGAGGGGCTGGCTCTTTGTGTCAGAAGGCTAACAGATAATTATAAAACCTGTACAATCATGATAGTCCAGCTAAAAAATAGTTTAGCTAGTTAAAGAAGCTATAAAACTGACTTTCCTTTTAGTAGGTTGAGTATCTGGAGCGTCACATTTGTGGGCTCGATTAAACACTCAAAATGTCCAGAAAAAGAGAACTTTCATGTGAAACTCGACAGTCTATTGTTGTTCCTAGAAATGAAGGCGATTCCATGTAAGAAAGAGACTGAACATGTTTCTTCAGAGAACAGCACAAACAAGATTTAACCAGAGTAGAAAAAGAAGTGGGAGTCCCTGCTGCACAACTAAGCAAGAAAAAAAGTACATTAGAGTCTCCAGTTTGGAAATGGACGCCTCAAAGGTCTTCAACTGGCAGCTTCATGAAATAGTACCCACAAAACGCCAGTACATCTACTGTGAACCTCTACTTATTAGTGCTGAGAGGAATGAAATTTAGCTTTCCTTATTCTTTTTACTTTTATAATGTCAACCTTGCTGTTTATTTGACACATAAGTGCACTTCTTGTTGTCTTACAGTCTCAATAAGTTCAGTTGTATGTGATTTTCTGTTTGTAACCCTTTCTTTCTTGTGCAGGAAGCATGGTATACTGGGCATATTTAAAGGCTTGGAAGCCAAATTGCTGCAGACTGTGCTGACTGCTGCTCTCATGTTTCTTCTCTACGAGAAAATCGTCAGCCTCACCTTCAGAGTCATGGGACTCAGCAACAGCCACTTCAAGAAACTCTAGCCATCATCACACCCAGCAATCCTGGACACTGGACCATTTAGGAAAAACTGAGATAAATGTCGTAAATCATCTGCTTGAAGGCCCTGTGATTGGAATTCAAATCCTGTAGACTTGAAAGTAAACCCCAAATGCTTGAGTTGATTAGAATTTCCTGTTTTTTTTTTTTTTTTTGTGAAGAATGTGTCGTACTTAATCAAAAAGCACCTTTAACGTCTTCATTTTCATTGCTGGACTGTTTCCACTACAAACAATCTTCACTAGGGAAAAATAAACATGATTACATTTTTAAAACAAAAGTTTTCTTCTTTTTATCCCTGTTGCAGCATCAGTGATCTTATAGGACTTTATTGTACAAAAGTGCTTATTGTTACCTGCTGATCCGTCAAAATAGCTTGAATAAAATGGAATTAGTTGTAATAATTAACAAAAATCAACAGCTTTTAAATTTATCTTTGATATTGCTGTTTGTACAACAGCAAACTAAAACTTAAAAACCACTCGTGCTTCTGTAAGTCTTAGTTTACTTTAAATTGAAAGCAAATCGCTATGCTAGTTACTTCCTTGGACAGCAATCACTGCTCTACTAATTTGAGCATAAATAACAAAAAAAGGAATGATTTAGTCACAAATGTTGAATATTAAGTGTTCCACAAAAGAGCAAAGAAACTAATGAAACTAATTAGAGACAGAATGAGTTTTACTGAAGACTTTAAAAGGAAAGTGCAGCTACAACAAAGGGCATCAAATGTAAGCCTAAATGCAGGATATTTTATTACATTTTTTAATTTCTCCTGATTATTACATTTTACAGTCAACTTAGGCTGCCACTTATAGGACATGTGTTGAACCTACAACTGCGTACAGGTATGTCTCCATCTTCTCATATAAACTGGTTTCTAGAGAGAACCTGGTTACCAGAGCACTTTACAGGTTTACATGAACGCAGTAATCTGATTTTCCAGCTTTCACTACCTCTTAAGGACATTTTAACATTTCATCCAGCTGCTTCTGTCTAACAAGTTAAGAGCATCACCTGTTGATTTATTATAAGTGTTCCCAGTGGCCTTTTAATTATGATTGTCATTTTTAGCCCCCAAACAAACAAACAAAAAAAAATTGTTTTTTTTGGGACAGGTTTCTGCAGAGTGGCAGCAGTTCATTATAAATTCGCCTCCGAGTTGTTGGCGGGACCGTTGGCACAGGGCATCTTCCCCATCCCCTTTGCTGAGAGTTCTCTGTTCACGTGAAGCAGGGAGCCCATCATCTTTTCTGTCACAAACATGCTCTTTTTCAAATGTAAGTTCCTCTGTCTGCTCTTGATATACAGCAATTTAAATAGAACTTAAAATTATTCTTAATATTAGGAATAAAAAAGCTTCAAAGCTGCCAGTAGATGCATCAGAATGGAGCAGAGCAGGGAGCTTGAATAGGCACCCAGCTGCAGGCAACTTGGCGGACGGATCCGTCATGGCGGATGGACATCTATTGAATGTAGAAAGCGGACATTTATTTTTATTCTTTTACTTCATTTTCTTTTTATTGTTCTTTTTTGAGCAGTTAATTGTTTATGTTTAGTTTTTACTTGCTTGTGATTGCTGTTGTTACTTTACCTTGTTTAATTCGATTTGCGTTCATTTGTACACTTAAAAAATAATGTTTTCTATTTAAAACTGGTGCTCTTCTCAAGTTCTTGATGAAAGAGTTATGAAGAAAACTTGGTCTCAAAAGGATGGCTAATATCAGTGTTGCCGCAGGATGGTTTTTGAATTTTATTTTATGAATATAACATTTCTGAGCACTTGACATGTCTCAGAGGGAGATACCAAATGGCTGGAAAGACCACCTGAAACGTTGTTTTCCAGCAGATCCCAAGACGATCATGACTGAGTCTCACTGAGTTTGGTCCAGGATGTGAAGAACCGTCCCGTTATCTTCATGTGCATTATTGTTTGGAAATTAATAAAGCTGTACACGTGTTTAATGGCAAAGTGTTCAAAGCAATACAAGTAATAACAAGGTTTTAATTAATATTGCGATAAATCCACTGTGCCACCTCGCATATGAGGTTACAGTTTGAAAGTTTTTCCTTTCATGTGTACAAATATTAAGAGTCTGCAGCAAAATAAAAGTATATACATTTGATCAATTTCAAACACAACAACCACCAACTTGAGCTGTGTATTTTTCTCTTGATCTCTTTTGTCTGTGATCTTGATTGGAGTTTTGTTATTATTGTAACACTATGTTTATTGATAATTCTTTCATGGCTGGCCTATCCACCATGTCAATCTGGAAATTACCTGCAGCTACCTTGGAGCTTGTGGCTTGCCATAGTAGTTTCTACATCACAAGTTTCTTCTTTGTTTTTGTATTTGTCTGCTCTTGATTCACAGTGAGTAGACTAAATAAACACTTAAGAAATGCAATTTTAAGATCTTTTTTCTTTTTTCTTCATGTATGGCTTCCATTGTACGGAAAAAAATATATAAAAAAATATATAAAAACAACAACACATGAATTTCATCGGATTGGATCTTTAAGTTACATTCTTGCCCATTAAAATACATTTAGGATTTGAAATAATAATAATAGTGATATTATAATACTAATATATACATATATATATATAATCTTAGGAGTAAAAAAAGTAACACGTGAGCGTTTTCAAACCCCACCGTCAGCAAACACCGGGCGGCACACCGCTCTTCACACGTGGATCAGTCAAGATTTTTTTGTAGATCTCAAATGATTGGATGGGGTTAAGCAAGATCAGTGTCTGGAAGTTTTCTCCTTCCACATGATATATAAATCGTCCATGCTCTGGTCGGTATGCGACGCGTCAGTCGGCGATAGTTCACGCTTTCGTTATTACGTAAGCATTTCATCGGCTGTGGACTTCCTAAATCGTGTTGTGCCTTTTCCCCCCAACATGGATCAAACTAAAGACCCAGAGAAAACATGTGTCTTGTGTTGTCAAGACGTCGAAATCTTCGCTTTGGGAAAATGTGACCACCCGGTTTGCTATCGTTGCTCGACCAAGATGAGGGTGCTTTGCGACCAGAAATACTGCGCTGTCTGCCGGGAGGAGCTCGACAAGGTGCGGGTTCTCCTTTACTTTAACCCGAGGTCCGTGTGTGGTTAAGCTAGGAAGGCCGTACAGCTGAGCAGTGTTTTTTTTTGTTTGCTTGTTTGTTTTTTAGGAGGGAAGGGGACGGCTGTAATGTGCATTAGGTGTTAGCCTCTGCTAAAAACAACATAATTTCAACGAACCGAGAAATGGCGGTCCAAACTGACATATTTATCTTCGTAGTCCTTTAGCCTAACAAGCTAATGCTAGCATCACCTTTCACTGTCAGTCGACTATTAAACAAACCGGGTCTACATTACTAACATGCTGAATTTACTGTATTATTTCCAATAAACACATTAAAACCTCGACTGAGCTTCTAACTGGTAACATTTAGCTTGTTTAATTTGTCAGGTATGCTACTGAGGTAGGTAGATTTTCTCCCATCAAGAATACAGAACTGTCAGCGTCCTTTCATTCCACATTGCCCGATTTATTTAAAGACTGAATGTACATTTTAGATAAGAAACGCAAAGGACACCAAACTTTAAAAATTAAAACGTTATTTTACCATCGCATCGGTGAAATTGGCGCATGGTTTTTCGTTACTTCCCACGCATTTTTCAATAAATTTGGAAAGACTTTTAATTTGTCAGGGAGTCTAACTTCCGGTTAGTGATTATGATTGTTTACAACTGGTAGCTTTTCTGTTCTCCCACGGGCAGCTGTTTGACAAGTTTTAGCCACACGAGGTCAATGGGAAAGTTCTAAAGCCCAGTTAAATACAAAAAAGTTTACATATATGTATACATGTGTGTGTACTCTAAGTATTGAGAAATATTGTAGTGAGCCATTACAAGCATGTAATACTTAGGACCAAAAGTCCATTATAGTTGCAAGTTATTTGTACTTAAAATCACTTAACCAAGAACATGGTTACCAATTATCAGGTGATTTCTCGATCAGATAAATTCTGTAATACAGTCTACAGTCAAGTTTTTTTTTTTTCTGACATCACTATAGAAACACAAGTTTCTTTTTCAACTGAGAAGTAAGATCCCCTCGATCTCTGAAAGGCCACCTTGATCTTCTTGTGGGTGCCATCCATTTTATGACGTCAACCTAGAGTCAACCTCGGCAGCATGTCTGCGTTTTGCCCAAGAAAAAAAAAAGCTTAAATGGAATCATTTGGGCGATCATGCTGGATCAGCGGCAAAAGTGGGTGTGTCTGTTAGCCTGGGGGCGGTTGCTGGCAGCGCAGACTCTTCCCGTTAGGGGCTGTTCCCACTTTGTTACGTCACAATGTGAGGACCCACTCATTTTTGATGGATTAGGAGGGCATGGTGAATGGATCAAAAAAGTCTTTTGGGTGTGTTTTTCTTAAGGAATCAACATTATAATACACTTCAAAGTTTTGCTTAATTTAGGCCCTTTTAAAATAAATTGCACATCCGAAAAATGATATGTTGCTTTCAATGTACGATTCTTTGTATGTTTGTTAGAGACTTTTCCCATCTTTTAAATGTATGTCTTTGTGTCTCAGGTGGTGTTTGTGAAAAAGCTGGAGGCTTTTCTGTCTCTACCCTATCGGAATTTCCCCTGTGAGAAGAAATATGACATTTATTTTGGGGATGAGATGATCTATTCACAGTACAGGTATGCGATGACTCTTGTTTTGCTTTGTGTTGATTCACTTTTGTAAAAACAAAATTTCCTTCAGACCTAAATGCTTAAGAAACTCTTTACAAGACTCACAGGCACACCCAGAATAAGCACTACTGATTCTTGATAAAAAAAATACTTAACTTAAAAAAAGTGTTAAGTCATTGTCAGAGTCAACAGGGAATTCATTTGTTACAAAAGGTCACTTCTCTGATTAAAGAATTTGTCAGTGCTGCAAAAAGATAAAAACAGACTCCACATTCTGTAATATGATTTAATGTTTTAAACATTTCAATAAATAAATTAAATAAATAAATTCCTGTTTTCTCTCTCTCTCTCTCTCTCTCTCTCATCGCCCTGTACTTTGACATAAACAATATTAACTATTGTGTATTAATGTTGGGGGTCAGAGAAATTCTGCAAAGATTTTCTGTAATTGAGGATAAAGTTTTCCTAATTTTCTTTCCCAAATCAATTCAGCACCACCATAAGACATGTCTGTAGATGTTTTTTTTCCTCTTCATTGTAACAAAGTGAAAACAGGATGTGGTCAGAACACCACACTTCCAAATATTAACATTTTCAATATTCCTTTTGATTTTATCCAGATTTAAGAACTCATTGTATCTCAGCTTGATACTACTACTCAGATGCTTTTGTAAATGTTTTGCTTTTAGGTCTTTAATTAATTGCAACAATTTTTGTGTCATCCTCAAAAAAAAAAAAAAAAAAATCAGGCGTCTGATGTTGTCAGAATGCCCCCGCTGTCCCGAGCCCAAGATATTCTACAAGTTTGAAGAGCTGGAGCAGCACATGAGGAAGCAGCATGAGCTGTTTTGCTGCAAACTCTGCACAAAGCATCTTAAGGTAAAATTCCACCCAGTCACTTACTCACTTTAAAGATAAAGATGTTTGGTTAGTTTTGACATTTTAGGGAAACTTTTTTTTTTCCTATTCAACTAATCAGTCAAGAATTCTCTGATTTCCCCCCAGATCTTTTCCCATGAGCGGAAGTGGTACAATCGTAAGGAACTCGCTCGCCACAGAGCTCACGGCGACCCGGACGACACAAGCCACCGAGGACACCCGCTCTGCAAGTTCTGTGATGACCGATACCTCGATAACGACGAGCTGCTGAAGCACCTGCGCAGGGACCATTATTTCTGCCATTTCTGTGATGCAGACGGTTCTCAGGAATATTACAGGTTCTTATTTAAAAATAAAGAAAACAAAAACTTATTTTTTTGCTTTTTTTAATGTTAATTTTTAGTTAATTTTTGCAAAATTCTCCTTTTTTTCCCTTGTCCACAGTGACTACCAGTATCTGAGCGAGCACTTCAGAGAGAGTCACTATCTATGTGAGGAAGGTCGCTGCGCCACTGAACAGTTTACTCACGCATTCCGCTCTGAGATCGACTACAAAGCCCACAAGGCCGCAGCGCACAGCAAGAACAGAGCAGAGGCGCGGCAGAACCGCCAAATCGAGCTGCAGTTCAACTATGCCCCAAGACAACAAAGGAGGAACGAAGGTTAGCTTCCACGCGGCCATTATCGGTAACTGTTTCTGAAATGGCTCTATAAAGGCGAGTAACAAGCACATCTGTAAAGGTATGGTGACGGGCGAGGACTATGAGGAAACGCGGCAGAATCGTGGAGGAAGAGGAAGGCCGGCAGGAGGGCAGAAGAGCTGGAGGTATTCCAGGTGAGTTCAAATGACCAGTTCTGTCATTCGGTTTTACTCCTCACATTTAGTCGATCAAGTTCTCAAAAATCTTCACTTTTGGTGTCTGTAGTTGTTTGACTTTTTGTCCATTTCTCTGAGCAGAGAAAGGGAAGAGGAGGACAGGCAGGTGGAGGCAGCTCTGAGAGCCTCCATGGCGATGCGAAGGCAGGCGGAGAGAGCTGCACTGCAGGAGAGGAGCACTCCCAAACACAGCAGGGAGGACCGGGCCGACAGAACAGAACCAGAAGAGCCCAAAAACAACACCGCTCACAACAAGACAGTGAACAGACCTCCAGGTAAAATACAAGGAGGATCAAACTTCTACTTTGTTAGAAATTTGAATGAAATATTATCTAAATTTTGGTTGAAATACACTACTGTTCCTTTTGCTTTGTCAGACACTGGTTTTTTGACATGTTTTTTTAAATAGTGAAAACATTGAAAAGCTCCAATCGAGGTGATGAAGATGAGTTTCCAGCTTTAGGAGCTACAGCTTTGACCCCCAGGTAACCTGCAGCCTTATAGACCCACTCTAGTGAAAATTGTGTTTCTGGTGTTGTTGTCTGGTCAAATCACTGTGAATCAGGAGCAGACAAAACAATGGCGTATACGTAGGAGTGTATTTGTGAAAGTAGAAGCAGAAAAAACACTGAGTGGGCCACAAGCTTCCAGCTCTGCCCCATTCTGATGCATCCAATTGTAGATGACTAGATCCAAGTACATCTTCGTTTTAGTCGTCTGAGCTGGAATCTGACTCAGTACTGTACAGCTGGATAGCACCAATATTGCTCGCTGTTTTTGTTGCACTGGTACTGTTTGTTTAGGGGTTGTGAGGGACTGGAAGGTAGCAGGAGAGAGTGTAAACTGAGAGCTGTAAACAATGTAAACTGAGAGCCTCATACCAACGGTCCCACCCATAACTCAGTTTTCTTTTTGGGCAAAAAATGCTAAATTTCTGTTGTTCCCTTCCAGTGTGAAGCCTGCTCCTGCAGGAGGTGCTGCAGCCCTGAAGGAGGAGGAGTTTCCCAGTCTCTCTGCTGCTGCTGCGGTCACAGCCCCAATGACCCCCGCCTATATCGCCCAGCCCAGGAACACGTCATCTTTCCAAGATGAGGACTTTCCTGCTCTTGTTCCCAAAGTCCGCCCCCGAAAACCTGCAGCAAGCACCACTTCTGCGTGGTCCAACCATACAGCTGTAGCTGCACCCACTCATCCTCCACCTTCCTCCAGACCCGCACCCCCTGTCTCATCAGCACCTTCCGGGCCTCAGCTCCTCTCTTCATCAAACTCTGTTTCATCGCGCAAGAAGAAGAAAGTCGGCGAGAACATGAAAGCGGCATCGCGCCATTCTCCTTCTCTCTCTGACGATGAGAGCGGCGGGATGACGCAGCAGGAGTTTCGCTCGGTCCCCACCATGTTGGATATCTCCTCACTCCTTACCGTCAAAACTGACAACAGCAAGTCCTCGACTGTCCTGACCCCCCCTTCAAACACCAATCCCAGTACAGACTCTCCTCCACCCAAAAACAGCAAGAAGAAAAAGCAGAAGAACGCAGCTGCTGCCTCTACGTCTGCGTCCACAGCTCCTGGCGTGACCGCTGCTGTGAATCCCATCACCGTGGAGACGGCCGCGCAGAAGGAAAATGTCCCTGAGAAAACCCGGAACAAGCCAAACTCCAACGCTACAGCCCCTGCAGAGATGAGCAGATTAGCAAATGGATATCCTGATCCGCCTCAGAGTGTCAGCAAAGAACCCCCACTGCTAATCCCAGTCTCCAGCACAGAACCCCCCCCAGACCAGGAAGAGGAATTCCCAGCTCTCATGACTAAGAAACCACCTCCAGGTTAGTTTCTTTAAATCATTTAATCGCTGCTGTTGTCTTCTACCAAATCAGGAGTCTCCACCAACTCCCTGGCTGTGGACTGGTACCGGTCCATGGGACAGTTGGGACTGGGCCACAAAGAAAAAAAAAACATTTGTTTTTCGTTTTATTTACAGTCTGATTCTGTCCGACAGTCCGACTCATTCTTGACCCATATCGAGTCACTCGGTTATGTGTTAAAAATACATCCGCTGCTAAATTCAAATCTCTAAGCTAGCAAACTTAAATGTACTTGGAAAGTTTCTTTTCGCAGTAAAGAGTCAGTGAGAAAACAGAAGAACCCTTGACTTACAAAAAAAAGAAAAGAGAGAGCTGCATTTAACAGACAAAAACCAGGAATAATTACTCCAAATATGGAATTATGGTGACAGTTGTTCCAACACAAAATAATAATAATCATGTATTATATTCAGAAACTGGCTAATGTTACGAACACGCTGCTAAAAAAGTAGTGCAAATGCTTGATTCACAGCTGATTTTTATTGCTAAGGAATTCTCAATCAGTAAAGGACAACACATGGAATGTTATTTGAAAGAATGAACACAAGAACAGATAGTATCCCTCATATTTGGGGCATGAGGATTGCTTGTAGCATCTCTTTGTTCATATTGTTCTGGGTTATGTTTAATACAAATGTACATTGAGGTTTGTTTTCAAAGGCTGATCACAAAAAATCAGATCAGTCAAAGGAGATGGTGGATGATTGAACCCCTCACCTATCCCATGATGCAAGAGCATCAAGTCTTTTTTTTGTTTAGTTTTTTCTATAAATAGAAATATGTAAAGACTCACTCTAATGAAAATGGAGTTTTTAGCATGTTCTCGTTGCATATTTCTCATTATGTAGGACATATACAAAAGAATTTATGATTAAAACTGCGTTTCTGAGTATTTCTTTATTCAAATTGTGATGGGTCAGGAGCAGACGAAAACCTGCCGTACCTCTCAGCAACTGCCGTCGGCGAGCCAAAGTCTCCCCTTCTCCGCTACAATTCTGATGCATCCACTTGCAGACAAATAGATCCATTACCGTTTTCATTTTCCTCATCTGAGCTGCCATTTGGCTCAAAATTGTAAGCCAGGAAAAGCTCCGATATTTGCCTTTTTTGCTACACAAATCTTAGCTGGGGGTTGTGAGTTTTTTTTTTAATGAGTTCCTCAATGAGTTCTTCACTCAG
Organism: Oryzias celebensis; assembly: GCA_014656515.1. Lineage (NCBI taxonomy): Eukaryota > Metazoa > Chordata > Actinopteri > Beloniformes > Adrianichthyidae > Oryzias > Oryzias celebensis. The sequence continues at coordinate 15,570,791 of BNCR01000008.1, forward strand.
AAGGAGGTCTAAGGGCAGGGATGCCAGTTTACCATAGTCTGTTTAGTTTAGCAACCAGCTATTGTTTATATTTTGTGATTGACTTTATGTTCTTTGCATAAATACTGGTGTAAAGCTCAGTGAAACGGCTTTGGTTGTGATATTGGGCTATATAAATAAAATTGAATGGAATTACTATAAACTAGCGGGAGAGAAAGGGTTGATGGGAAACTAGCGGAGGCTAACTTCTGCGCCAACAGTCAACACTGAGGAAAATTTCTAATGAGCAGACTTCTTATTTTTGGATTAGAACTGCATGATGATAATTAGCTCCAGGATGTGTTGCAGGTTTGGCTCAGGTTTTCAGTAAAAGTGAGAACTCAAACGGTTTTGTTTTTTTCTGTCAGGTTTCAGGACCTCCTTTCCGTTAACGGCCTCCACGCCCCCCTCTGTCTCACCAATGCCCCCACCTCCACCTGGTTTGGGAGTCGCCGCCACAAAGCCGCCTCCAGGCTTCACGGGAATCCCCCTCAACAGCAATGTGGTGGAGGTTGCACCTTCTGCAGTTGATGGGTCAGCAGACCTGTTCTTCACATGAAGCTTCTCTTGATTGAGCGCTTGAGTCGTTTAAGCTAACGCTCTGTCTGTTCAACCTCCAGCCCTCCCAACGTGTTGAGCAGTGGCTACCTGGTCCCAGGTGACTTCCAGCAGAGGAACCTGGAGCTCATCCAGTCCATTAAGAAATACCTCAATAATGAGGAGTCCAAGTTCAACCAATTCAAAAACTACTCTGCTCAGTTCAGACAGGTACCAACTCATGTAATGGCCTCTGTGTGCACTTTGACCTCTCCTCTAAACTCTGCGTATGTTCTGCGTCCAGAGCGTGATCTCAGCGGCGCAGTACCACTGCAGCTGCAAGGACCTGCTCGGAGACAACTTCAACCGCATCTTCAACGAGCTGCTGGTGCTGCTGCCTGACACCACCAAGCAGCAGGAGCTGCTGACGGCCCACGCGGACAGCAAGGCTGTGGAGAGGCAGGCGGGCGGGGGAAGGAAAAACAGGAACAGGAACAATGCCTGGCAGACGCCCCCTTTGGCGGCTAACACTGCAGCAGAGCTGGACTGCCAGGTTTGCCCCACTTGCAGACAGGTACTCGCCCCCAAAGACTTCAACTCCCATAAGACCTTGCACATCACTGAAAATGAAGAATTCCCTTCTCTGCAATCAATTAGTCGCATCATCAGCTAGCCCCGTCCTTTCTTCTGCTCTGTTGTTGTGGGGCATGTTGACCCCAGCGCTTCTGTTAAAGCCCGTTTCCAGCCAAATCCCAAAGAAGTTCAAGGTCTGTCTCTCAAGGTGAAAAAAGCTGGTTTTGGGCGTGTTAGTCCTCAAGCATCATATGGATTGGTTTGTGTGGTTTACAGGTGGGTGACTTCATCTTTTCTAATTTCCAGAGGACATGTCAGGCTGGCACTTACAAACGATGTCTCCTCCTCCAACACTTTGCTCCTTGAGTGAAACCGTCTTACTTTGCTTTTTGCTTTTCCGTTAGTCGACACATCAGCATTTGACAAAGGAGCATGTGTTGTAGTGGTGCTGCCTTAGTAGAAAATTATCAGCATTTCAAATGCTTTGCGTAATCTTTACGTCTTTTCTTTTGTCATCGCTGTATCCAGAAGAAGGCCTGCATTCTCTTAGTGGACAGGTTCTTAGCGGATGAAGCAGAGGCGAAGCTGTTTGGAAGTCAGAACAAATTGCAGTTTCATACTTGAAATTTACTTGTAATCTTCTCCTTTCGTTCAAATTAAACGCCCTTAATTTTTTTTCTTTGGAAAGGTTCATCGGGGCTGTTGCACTGCACATTTCAAATGAAAAGTAAAATTAAAAAAAAATCAATGAAACTCAGACTTTTGGTTTTTCTTTCTTTTCAGAGACATTTGTTGAGGAATTATGGTTTCTCTTGATGGTTAATATTGAACAAAATTTCTAGCAGTTGTCCATTCAGAAGAAAATAGACCTTGAATATGTTAAATCCACTCGGTTTTCTTTCATCTCAGGTGATTTCACAAATGGTTTCTATCAGTTTGGTTACTGCAGGTATTGTGTCAATGATCACACGTCCAACAGTTTCATTCATTCGATTTAAAAATATGTTACGGTGCCTTTTTCTATTGTAAATGTTGAGTTTTTCATTGCTTGTTTGTACAACTTTGTGATTTCCTGAAGACTAACTCAAAAGGAAGGTTTAACTTAACCTGAGTTTACTGAGAAACTTTAACTTGGTTGAGCTCAAAAGAAGTTTATTTTTCATTCCAAGTAATCTCTACCAACTGTGACTAGGAGGAGTCTTGAGTTTTCCCACCTTTGTGCTGGTAGGAGAAAGTCATCATGAGTGGAGCTCAGATTTAAAGAGGTCAATATCATCCCAACATTAGAACATGTAAAATCATGTTTGAGCAAAGGAAAAGAGACACGCAGATGTCGATGCTAAAAGTAACTCATGAAAAAATATCTTCATTATGAAAAAAATTGATCACAAACATCACTGTAGCAGCTTGAAAACAAAACTTTAGTAACAAAACTGTAATGAAACATTATTTTTTAATAGAGTATCTCTTATATCTTATGATGAGACTTTGCTGGAAAAAAAGCAAAACTTTTAGAGATGACAGATCTTCTCTGAGAGGACTAATTCATAATGGAGACATCCAAATGTAAATATTTAAATAAGGGTCGAGTGTGTTTGTTTCCATTTAAAATTCAGGGACGCCACAATTCTGATCAAAAACCAAACCATATGTTTACATCATTGAACCGAATCGTGTGACAGTGAATCGTTGCATCCCTATTGCACGCCCACTATGTGCACGTTGTGTCAGACACAACAGGGCTAAATTTAAAAAGGACTTATTGTTTTATGACATTACACCAGGCTTAGTAAAAGTCAACTAAACTGTTTTACTTCCATTACTTGCTTATTTGCAATTTTTAAAAAGTATTTTTCTGTATTCGTAATTTTTGTCACAAATACACAAAACGTATATTGAACTGAAACAGAACTGTGACCCAAAAATCAAGGTTTATGCCGAATTGTGGGAAAAGTGAATCATACTTTACCAATAAATTTAAAGAATAATACATTTTAAAAAAGCATGTGCTGCATTTACTTGAACTTTAATGTTTATGTTATTTAAAATTTATATTTAAAGAAATTAGTTTAAAAATCAGTGATGGTAGGATTAAGAAAAATAATGTTCTATTTCATTTTATCCTAAATAAATAAATAATCATTTGTTTTATCAAGTTTTATATTGCTGGGAGCAACTTAAGCTACACAAGTGTTGTCTTTTCTAACACTTCAAACACGGTTTCAGCAACAAAGTTCAACCAGTCAAAATGACCTCCTAAATTTAGTAATTATTTTTTTCACATTTCTTACATTTTCCAGATATTTAAGAAAAGACTTCAAACGGGTGTCCTCATGTTGGTATTAATATAAAATACTAAATCAAAAAATGTACATTATTTAAAAATCTAGCAGTTAAATGTTAAACTTGATAAATCCATTTATCTTCTAAAGCTGCTCAGTCCCACTTTTCAGTGCCACGGGGTTGCTGGAGCCTATCCTGGCTTCTGTTGATCTAAGCTGGTATCCACCCTGGATGGGTCGCCTGTCTGTAGCAGAGCAGAGCAATGCAACCACTTGCACGCATTTACACCGAGCAACAATTTACCATCACCAGTTAACCTATGAAGCATGTTTGAACTGTGGGAAGAAACTGGAGGAAAAAAAAGACACTCATGCAGCCCCTTTAACGTAAATCTAAATGTTAAGCTTATCTATAATACAAACATATTTTAATGTGTGTTCACCCTGAAACATTTTCTTTAACAACACAAAAAATCTACGCCAAAGAGGAAGTTGACTAGTGTCTCACAGCACCTTCTAGAGCAGAAGTGTTCAAACTTTTTGCAAAGAGGGACAGATTTGGTGAAGTGAAAATGTTAGAGGGCCAACAACATCAAAATCAGGCATTTGAGACCAAAAAGATTAAAGTGACAAAAAAAGGACAACTTGATGACCAAGAGGAGAAAGTTGAGGAAACACTGGTATTTTAATTACATATTTTTGGATTTACATGAGCGAAACTCTCAAACTGTTTGTTTAATTTTATGTAAATGTTCTGCATTTGATTTGATTTGATTTTTGTGTATGTGTGTTTCTTTAAAAAAAAAAAAAAAAAAAAAAAAAAAAGCCAACTACAAATTATCAGAGAAACGGGCAGTCCAAAACATGTTTTTGTCTTTATTGGTGTGACGGTCAGACTGCAGTCCAGAGACATTCAGGTAATATACAGTAACACACATCTCTGTACACAGCAAGTTTACAATGAAGAGCCCAAACACCTTCCAAAATAAAAGCAAACAAATCAAAGCGGTGTTTATGGGAATACACTACAAAAACTATTTTCATTTTCTTATTAGTTAATGGGGGATTTTATTTTGAATTTCAGTATCAGGTGGGGTACGTTGAAAGGGCACGAGTGTACCATAACATCCATGCACTGTATTTTCTGAAAAAATCACATCACCGATGGCACCTGCATGACTAAATACAACACTGATGTATTTACCTCAGTCTTACAAAACAGAATGAGCACTATAGTTTCTGTCTGAATTGATCCAGAAAGGATTAACCAACAAGCTGAAAATGCATTCTAGATAAATGTTACTGATATTTTCTTGATTTTGACAAACCCTGGACGGAATCCCACACACACACACACACACACACTCCGTTTACTGAATAAACATACCGATTTACAGTCGACCTAAACAACGGCAGTGTACGTGGGCCAGAAGATGCCCGAATATTTAATTTCATCTACCACACTGACTCAAGAAGAGACTAAAACACTGAGAACTATAATACTCAAGCACCCCAAGCTACCTAATAATACCTCTAGAGTATTGAATACAACCAACAAAAGCCCAGCTCTCTTCAAAAACAAAAACTTTTATGGAAAACAGCGATTCTTCACTTCCATTTTCTAAAGCATGCCATGAATGGAACTGCCCTTTATGGATTGTGGGTAAAAAAAATTGCTTCATGAACTTGCATAAATTGGTCAGTTTGAACCATTTTGTTGTGTTCACATCAAAATTGACCAATTTTCTCACTTGAAAACTAGTCAGTTTTGACCCAAGCACAATATAAGGGCTAAGCAAAGACCTTTACTGATCACGACTTGTATACAGTGGCTGAAAGAACACAACAACAACACAATAAGTAAATACCCTTGTGTTAATAAGACAAGCTGCTCTTCAAAGCAAAAACACAAACCGACACACTGAAGAAAATAGACATGAGGTGTCAGCAGATACAAAAAATAATCTTTAAATTGACTTTCTTTGTATTGAAATGAAAGAAAGTATTACTATAAAATAAATATCTAAAGAAATTAGCTTTGTTTTCATTTAAAATCTAACCTTTCAACACTTATATCTTAAAACCCGCCCATCAGCATTTATTCTTACAGTTTCACATAAATCCTTTTTGTTTGTTTGTTTGTTTTGATGGATAATATGTCAATGAAGTGCAGGTTTATCCAGGGATGCATGGATTCGGGTGACCACAGGGATGAGGAAACAAAAGTTTGGGAGCCGCGCCAACATTTTTAGCTTCTGCAACACATCCTGGAGTTGCAAATGGCATTATGTGTATTAGATTTATACATTTTTTTCATATAATATATTCATGCGTGTGTAACGTTCCCCACCAGATCCCTTACAGGAGCGCTCCTCTTCAAACATCACGTTACAGATATTTTAGGACGGATTATACATGAAGCTTGAATATATATATATATATATATATATATATTATATATATATATATATATATATTATTTTTTTTTTATTTTGGAGGACATTAATAAATGCTGGAACAGAATTGTGGTGGACCTACTTTACACATCCAACTTAAATAACAAAGTTATCCGCACACACACTAACACACATCCCTTTGCATCACTCAAGGTGCACACATACACCTGAACCAGAATGACATGTTCACTGACAGTGTACCACAACACACAGATACTGCTACACACTGACATAGTTGGCATTGTTGCTATCTACATTTGGGTCAGCACTGACCCACATCCATCTAGCCCCACCCTCTGTCACCTTGGCAACTAATTTGGACCCAGCCCCTCCTTCATGAAGACGGGATTCAGGAATTAGCCAGCTAGCAACCATCAAGTTTTTCTTTTGCCTGAGACTTAACTGAATCTGAAAGCGACCTGTTCTTTCGTAAAAGCTCGTGTGTTGTTCCCTGTGAACGTCTTATTAACAAAAGGAGACTGCAAGAAAAGCGCGGGGCAGTTTGGCAGCTTTTTTTTTTTTTTTTTTTTTTTTTACTATTTCCAAACCTAAATCAGGGAGTTATGGGGTCTCACTCTCTCCAATTCACGCAAAAAATGTCCCAAACAGCCCATCATCTGATCCCCACTCTGTGGATGAATCATACATTAACATGGAAACGTTTTAAAAGTCAGATTCCGCTTCTTTTAGGTCTTTTGACTGTTTCATCAATCAAGAATGAATGGAGAGAAAAATAGTCTCAAAACATTTGTGAGTGTAATACTTGATTTGTAGCTCCTAAAATTTATTGTGTGTGTAACTGTATGTACTTGCAATTGTGTATTCACTTTTGCAAGTGCAGCGACACCTATAGAAGGAAATACATTTAGAGGGACATTCTACCAGATTTTAAACGCATTATGTACTGCACCCTTAAATCTGGAAAAGGGAAAAGAGTCACTTGTACTTGTAATTTCGATCTGTGTGTAATTGTGGTTTTGTCTGTATCAGACAACTGGTGCGTGCTACTTAAAGATTTGTATGCGTAGGAGCCGTTAGTTAGTTTTAAGGTGATGTCATTTCAAATTGTGCGTGCATAATTACGCACACAATGTATTGTATACGTTATGAATCAGTATAACGCACACACAAATGTTTTGAGACTATTTAATCTCCATAAGAATGGATCAGAAAAAGATCTAACTAGCTTGTAAACAAATGAAACTCCTGCTTGGAAATATTGCATCAAACAATTATTAATGAATGATTAATTGAATGATTCAAAGCTCATCTAATCGGATGCTAACTTGACTACTTACAGTACAGTGTATGTCTGCCTACAATAAGAGCTTGAGCTATTGCACTAAAGGTCACAAGACATTGTTGTTGTTTTTTCAGTAACATCATGTGAAAACTTACTAAATAAGGTCACTGTCTGAAACGCACAGTACAGTATGGCACTTAGTTGATCTCTAAGCTTGGAGACATGCAGATGATCACCCTAAACTGCAGCAGGAAACTATTGTTGGAGCTAAAAAACTGAAAATTCCCCGCAATGTGGGTCAAGAAAGGAAGATTTTGGCATTGAAATGAATGTCACTAAAAAAAGAGGGGTGCCTCCTGTCATGGAAAGCCCGGTTAAAGAACACAGCCTTCATTTGTGATAGAATTCACTGGTGGTCCTCATTTTTTAACAATACGTGCCTTAAAGTGGCCTCCCCTTCTGCTGTTCCTCTTCTAGTTTTTGATTTTTTTTGTGTCTGCTCTAAAGAAAAGATTTTCTGCTGAAAGATCTAGAAAAGTGCAGATTTATCTGGAATGTTCTGGAAGGACAGGGAACACGAGAAGGACAAAAGGAGAGGACAAAAAGAGGCTTTTTCTTGTTTGTTTCTACTAAGCCCAGATTAATTTACACACAAATACATCAGAAATCACAGATTTCCCCTCGTTCATATTTTTCCTCTCATTTCCATGTTTTACCCTCAGGTCTTTGTACTGTAGTTGTTTTTTTCTAGTAAATGGGGACCTGGTATGTAGGCGCTGCATTGTTCTCAGTGAATGGTGGGCTCTGGTAGGCCTCTGTGGTTTCAGTGGTGCCTCCTCCTGGAGAGTTGGAGGGGTATGGCTGGGTGGGTGCACCGCCATCCATGTGCTCGGTGGTGAACAGGGTCATGTCTGTACCGAGCAGATACTTCTGTACCGCGCGAGCCGTTAGGCCAGCCTGCAGAGACAAAAAAACAAGATGGAGGAGTTAGAAGACAGGTGTTAGCTAAGAGCTAATTTCTGCTAAACCACAAAATCTAAAAATGTATCTGGCGTTTTGGTTAAAACAAACAAATAAAACAAAAGATAAATGTGCTTCATACTGAAAAATCACAGGTTAATTTGGCTAAAAGCTTTCAATAAAGATATTTTTGGTTATGCTATTGCAGTTCATGCTAACTGGCTGAGTTTAGAAGAACTATTTTATTTCCAACCTTTTGTATGATATGCTGATATACTCATATGCTGATTTGCTGATCTAGGGCTAAAACATCTTTTGAAGATTTGTCTTTTTTATTAAACATGATCTAGTAAATCAAACTGAATTGAAATTTATTAAATAAAATTTCAGTAAAATGAAATCAAATAAAGCTGCATTCACATCGAATACCATTTGTGGGTTAAACTTGGATGCCTCTACTTGGATGCCTCTACTTTGACGCGCATCAAATTTGCTGTTCAACACCTGTCCAAAAATATGTTCATAAGCTTGCCCCAGGTACATGTGAAAGGAGCTAACGCCACATGTTTTTATATTTTTAGCCTGATCGCTATATGGAGAGGTTTCTGTGTATTTCTCATTTATAATTCACGGAAGGCACTGAGGATGTTTAGAGACCAGATTTCATTCATTTTCTGAACCGCTTTATCCCTTTCGGGGTCACGGGGCTGCCGGAGCCTATCCCGGGTACTCATGGGCAAAGGCAGGTGACTGGTCGCCAGTCTGTCGCAGGGGCCACAGTCACACACTCATGCACACTCACATCCACACCTAGGGACAATTTAGAGTGACCAAATAACCTATGAAGCATGTTTTTGGACGGTGGGAGGAAGCCGGAGTAAACCCTCACATGCACGGGGAGAACATGCAAACTCCACACAGAGAGGTCCCCCATGGGTGACACTGTTTCAAGTCCCCCCCCCATCAGCCGGGACTTTAACCGGGAACCTTATTGCTGTGAGGCAAGAGCGCTAACCACTGCACCACCGTGCAGCCAAGACAGACAACTGATTTATTTCTGTTAAAAAGTTCCACAAAAGCATTGGCGATCAGGTCTGGGTTCATAAGATCATTCAGTGATTATCCCTGTACGGTCAGCTTCACGCCTACAGCGGGAGTGACGCATGACGAAGCTGCTCTCCGTCTGCCAGCCAGCCAGCCACCCTGGGGCCCGGCATAGCAGGCTTGATCCCTCCTGTCTCAACGGTCCCTGCGACAGCCTGACCACATGCTCAGGGTGAACCCCACCTTTGTCCAACAGTAGCTGGGAGAGGCTCTGGCAACCCCAGAAGTGAAACAGTGGGTTAAGAAAACAGATGGAAGTTCAGAAAGAGAATGCTAGCATTGATCTGTCATATTGGATTTTATATTCTACCTGCTGATCAAGTCACTGAAAATGTCACAAGCCCAAAGCTGGGTTCCTGGTTGGTTGACCCAACACGCCAACCTTGCTAACGTTGCATGTGCAGCTTTATGGCCGGATTATGCTACAAAGCAATTGGCAATTGTTCGCTTTGCAGTGGTCTCATGGCCATCAGATTGCACTCATCCCACAAAGAAATTCAAGTAGAAACTCACAAGTTCAAAGGGTGCAAGAATTGTGAAGCTGCTACAAAATAAGGGTCTGATGTTCAAATGGAACTTCACCAATGAAGATGTTTTGATTGGAATAGCATTAAATTTCAGTAAATATGACCTCTTAATGCAGCAAATTCAACAAATGACTATTTTCAGTTCTTTAGAATCAATTAAATGTTGTGGAACTCTGTTGTGTGTAATCATGTGGAACAGTGCAATTGAAGGTTTTTATTTCTGAATAAATACTGTTATCTTTAGGAGGTTTTTTCAATGACATTTTATATATATATATTAATGGTTAGTGACTTAAAATTATGCATTGAGTATTTAGAAACCTAGAAAAATATAATTTGCACAATAATTTGGAACGCGCTATAGATCTCATATACTGTATCTTGCACTAGAGAATGCAATTCACCTTAGTTTATTTTATTTTCGCCTCTTTAAAAGAATAAAATGATTGGAATTTTCTGCACTTTTATCTCTTACAATGTTTATCCATTATTCATTACCTACCTTTGTAAGAGGCTGCTCTGAGACAAAAGCATCTTAAATTTGCTTGCAATATATTTTATATCTAATAGAGCTTGTTAAATTAAACTGAATTGTAATTTATTAAATAAAATGACAGTAAATTAATGCATTTTTATAAAAAACACCTTATTCTGACAGACAGGTGAAAATACAGTTAATGAAGGTTGCACTCAAAGCTTAAAGAAGACCTTAACATCTGAAAATCTGTTTAGAAAATAATTTCCCTGCAACATCCTTTACTATAAATATATTGTTGTTCCTTTTAAAATGTCCAGAATGCATCAGTGCTCATTGCTGAAGCCTGTGATGGATTATCACATTGGCCTGACTCGCACAAGCCCTTCCAGCGCTCGCAGTAGGCCTCTGTTTGAAGTAAATGAAATTACCTTTTCAATTTAGAATATGAGAAAGCATGATCAGGAGTTAGCATTTCCCAGTCATCAACTAATCCTGATGTGACAACAACAGTGGAAGTTTCAGCAATTTTTCCAGAAAAAGAACAAAAAATGGATCAGATTAAGAAATTAACAAAGATTTGATTTAGAAAACCCAATTGATGCTGCCGTTATTCATTTGTTTGAGTAAAAGGGTTTAGAAAAGCACATTTGTGATGCAAAAGCCCTGAATTCAAGATTTGAAATTAGGAGCTTTCTGTAACCAAAAATCACCTATCAAAGTCCTTGTTTCACCTGAAGAACGGGTATCTAGGATCTTTAAATACTTGCAGCCCATCATAAGCAAAAGAGAATGGAATATATGTCATTAAAGAAAGCATACTGATCCCTTAAACAATTTATTTTTGCCTTTAACATCAAATCACTTGAGTTTTCTTATTTGTTTGGACTTGGACAATCTGGATTATGGGGAAAAGGGAACCAAAATGAACCAAACAAGTTAACACAATCGTTTTATGCAGAAAGATTGAATCCCAAGCAAAAAGTTTCCATTCTGTGTTAAGGAACTATGCAAAATATGTTTGTAAGTGTCCAAATCTACACTCTTACCCAGGTGATTATGGAAAAGAAAGAGAAAGCGATCGCTGCGCGAGCTGCATCCGCCCCTTGGTTGAGTGGTAGATCCTCTTTCTTGGTTCGAGACCATTGATTGGCCAGGAAACAGAAGCTTACAAAGTACAGAAAGGTCCAGAAACCTATCAGGAAGCAACAAAACAATGAGAGGGGTTTCCCAAGTGACACCAATGTGATGCAAAACCCAAAGATGTGCAGCTGAGTGGTTCGGGAAATCTGAAAACATTTTCAATTCTGTAAAACTTAAACCATTTTACAATTTCAATTCCTCCAAGTCAAGTGAAACAAAGAGGAGCCACAGAACAGTTATCTTTCTTTGAATGCTGCTAATGATCAGCCGTTATTTTAAGCTCCTTTTTAATGCTTGATCAGATGCCAGAGATGCAGAGGCAGGTCCACTGTAACGCGCAAAAGCAAACCAAATATGCTTTGTCTAACAAAGTTCTTGAGCATAGAAAAATATATAACAAAAAAAGCGAAATTTCAAGGTTTTCAAAATCCTTCACCTGTCTGGCACTTAACCAACAAAAATCTCCAAACAAACCATCACAAAAGACACAACCTGCAGATAAACAAATCAAATTCACTCCAGATCATGTGATATAGTGACTACAGTGTTCATCTCTTGCCTAAATTTACAAAAGCATACTTGTGTCCGCTCACCTGAGAAGCCGATCTCCAGCATCACCGCCTTCTTCCTGTCTTTAACAGAGCTGATGGAAGAGAACTTGTAGTCGAGCATGAAGAAGAAGGAGCAGGCCAGCAGGCCCACCAGCCCTACAAACACGCCGTAGTTACAGGCATCAGCGTTCTGGTTGAAAACACAGTGCAGGCGCTCGCTTCCCATGTTATTATAGCCTTCGTTTATGATGGAGGCGAAGACCACCAGGGAGAATATCTATGAAATAAAAAAAAAAAACAAGATGTATAGTCGTCTCTTTTCAGCAGAAACATCATTGCTGCAGCACCTTGATTGTAAACCAGGATGGCTACTGGAAAGTGCTTTCAGAATAAAAGCATTAGCCTAATCTAGTTGTCTAGATGGGTCCCTGCCCTTAACCATCAAAACCTTGGAGCAGCACGTGTGCACATGAAGAGTGAAGCTGTCTCTGCAGGAAAGTCCATAACTCAAGGTACATTTTTAGCACTTATTTTAAGCTCTAATCCCTTTTCCCATTTGGCATTTCTCCTCTTCCCTTTGTTCTGCACACGAATGCAGGTCAGCTGACTAACATTAACAGGCAGAATAGGGCCATGTGACACCCAAGCACACGTAGAGACGCACTCCGACATGGGGTTCTGGGTCATATGATGTTGGAGGGACACAATGGGATGAAGTCAAGGCTGAGTTTTAAACTGATCACGAGTGGATGAATTCTCTTTCATGGAATTAGCCAGATAAAAAAGAGGAACTTGGACTAAATTCTTTGCATAGTTTCAGAGTTAGGCTTAAGGACACCTGCATTAACAAGATTTCTTGGCTCCCACAGTGACGCTCTTTTATGGTTCTGGCACCAGAGGAGGGTGGTGCAATGCTCACCTGTGACCTGCAGCCTAAAAAAAAAACACTAATCTGTAGAAATAACTGAATTAAAAGTAAATAGGGAATTTCCATTAAAGGCTTTGGTCAACACTCCTTACTGCAACAGTGTAACAGCTCCTAATTCAATATGTGCTCATAGCAGTCAGTTGTTTGATTCACTTCTGAACCAAACATCACATAAATGAATTTGATTTAGGGAAGAGGGATAAATCCTATTTGGAGTACACACAGAGAAATATGTTTCTCCCATGCACTTCAAAAGGTAACAAACACTCAAATCTAAGGTCTAAAGTCCAAATGTTTTCTTTGTTTTTATTATTTTGTTTCTTTTATTTTCTGCTAGATATTTTACTTTTATTATGACTCTGTACACAAGTTCCCCCAGGCTTTTGTTTTGAAGTTGGTAGCTAGATGGTTCAGTGTGCTGTAGTGTGCTGCGTGTAGGACTGGCGCGTGGGAAACCATGGTTCATTTCCCAGGGGGCGCAATGAGCTGAAACCAGTGTGGGCCATTCACACTACTATCTAACTATGTAGCCATAGAGGGCCCGGGTCTGGATCTCCCTGTACTGGTCCCCAGACAAAGTTATGTACGGAAGGGCATCCGCCATAAAACTCTGCCAAACCAAGTATGTTGATGGGTGGAAGCTAATTTTCTTGGCGACCTGAGGGGGACATGCCAAAAAGTGAACAACTTTCGTTTAGAACTTATTGTACTGAAAGAATATTTTGAACTAAAGGAAAATGAAGTTTTCTTTGTATTGAATTCTTTTTCAAATACCCCAGCTTTGCTACAGAAATCAATTTTTGTGCTTTCTTTGCATCAGTAATATTTTTTTAAGTTAGAAAGCAATAATGTAAATAGGGATCAACTGAAAATGATAATAATGGTTATTCCTATTTAAAATACAGACTCAGTGCTTGTTTCAGTAATATATGGTTTGATTTGATTTAATTTGATTCATTAAACAGGAAAATAATTTTTAAAAATATGGCTTTACTCCGTTTAAAAACTCTTTTTCAGCATGTTCCTGCTCTGCAGTGCATAAAACGCAGACATACATCACAAAATGCACATGACAAGACAGAAAAAGAAAGCAAAAGAAAAAGAAATCTTACAATCGTAACAGAACAAGCGAAGCATTATAAGGGGGATTTGAAATGTCAGTGCATTTACCGTTAAATGTTGATCTGATTGCCTGTTTTCATTCCAAGCTTTAGTGATGAAATGTATATTTTAGTATATTTTACATGACAAGTTTAATTGATCCCACAAGTGATAATAAATATTTAGTAGCAGTAAAATGCAAAAAATTAGCAAAGATAATAATAATACTAAAATACAGCAAATACTTTTTATTGTAACTTTTTAAAAAATATATATTTTTAGGTTGAAAAAAGGATAACGAAGGAAGTTCAAAATAGTCCAGATGGAACATTTTAAGCTTATCGGCAAAAGTCTTCATTTGTGGACTTTTATTTTGACATTTCCATCAATCTCTAATGTTTTTTTGTGAACACACCTTTGCATAAGTAATAAAGCATATGTTTCACAAGAACATTTATTAATATTAGATGTAAAATGTAGGATTTGTGGATATGATATTAACTCATCAAAATAAAAGCAATTTTTCCATGGTCTTTTATAGTGGCGAGGCTTTGCTTGATCTTTTTTATCCATTTATTATGCATTCTGATGGTTTTTTATTTATTTCGATCCTGTGACTTGGTCGTATTTCTGTTTCCGGATGTCAAATGTGTAAAGGAAGAGGCCAATCACAGCAGAAGACATCCTCTGTGTGCGCAAAGGTGGTGCGTTACATCAAACGTCAGGGCACGACGCATCTCCGTGCCCCCCGCGTGCGTAATGATGCTGGCGGACCAATCAAAGGTGAGATAACGAGCGACAACCGTGTAGGGTAAATCAGTAAAATCATCCTCAGCATCACAGAACTAAATCTGCGTTTGAAATAGAAGATATTAAAGACTAAAGGAGGACTGTAGCCTTTAGGAGGCGCAGGGTTCTGAGGAAGATGGTTCCGTCTTTCGGGGTTTTTTTTCAGTCTGCTGATTATCTTGATGTGTTTATGAGACAGTCTGGGAATCAAACCCACTCATGAGTAAGAATGAGTCGACTTATTTCACGTCAAAGTGGTAAATAACTGTTCATGGTGTCAGGTAACCACCAGGCCTAAACAGGAGCGCCGCGCGCGCATTTTCTCAGTCATAATCGAAATCCATTGGCAGCATTTTCACACCGAGATGCTCTGATTTCTGCATATTTGCGGGGGTGAAGGCGTCACGCGTTACAACAACACAGAGGACCCCCCACCACAACACACACGCGCGCGCGAGCAGAAAATCTCCCTCACCCACGACAGCACTCTCAGGATGGTCTGCGGCTGTTTGGCGAATGTGATGGGGTCGATGGTGGACCCGGCCCGGCCCGCTCCGAACGAACCCACTCCGTCCATCATCCGTCTCTCGACGCTCCACGATCCCGGCTCCTCCACGGCAGGATGGATGCTGCTGCTGCTGCTGCTGCTGCTGCGCGCTGCTGCTGAAGGGACGGGTCCTGCGCGCTCCCAGCAGCGCGCTCACGGGCGGACGTGCTTCCCGCTGCTGGGATAAGCCCGTGGAAGACTATTGCTTCATAGAAGTTGGGGGAGAGGAGGGGTTGGCTTAAATCTTTTTTTTTTTTTAATTAATGTGTGATCCAAATTGATCTATTGTTTTCATTATTGTTTTTATTGACAGAATAATTGCGCGTTCACGCATCTGAAGGGAATGGAGCTACTCAGGTGAAGTCTTTTTATGTTTAATCGGACTATCAGTATTACAAGTCACATGTTTGGTTTGAACTTGAGTTTACCTGCATTATTTTTATTTCAGAAACCAATGATCTACTGGGATTTCCACCCACAACCATCTCAGGGTTTTCAGAGAATGCTCCATAAAATAGAAAATATCCAGTGAGTGGAAATGTCTTGTTGATGTGAGAGGTCAGAAGAGAATGACCAGACCTGTTCCAGCTGATAGAATGGCCACAGTAACTCAAAGAACCACTGGTTACAACTGAGGTCTACAGAAGAGCATCTCTGAATGCACAACATGTCCAACCTTGAGGCAAAGGGGTTGAAGCAGCAGAAGAACATAGGAAAGCCACTCCTGTGAGCTAAGAACAGGAAACTGAGGTTACAATTCACACAGGCTCATGGTTACAACACCACAGCCTACCTGAGTATTGTTACTGACCATGTCCATCCCTTTATGACCACAGTGTATCATCTTCCGATGGCTACTTCCTCCAGGATAAGGCGCCATGTCATAAACATGAACATGACAATGAGTTCACTGGACTCAAATGACCTACACAGTCACCAGATCTTATCCCAATAGATCACCTTTGGTATGTGGTGGAACAGGAGATTGGCATCATGGATGTCAACAAATCTGCAGCAACTGTGTGATTCCATCATGTCAATCTGGACCAAACTCATGGAGGAATGTTTCCAGTTGAATCTACAGTATTCCACCAAGAGTAAAAGCAGTTCTGAAGGGAAAAAGGGGGTCCAACCCGGTACTAGCAAGATGTATATAATAAAGTGGCTAGAGAGTGAATAATAAACAGATATACTTTAGATGTGTTTATGTTTCTGTAAAAATATGGTTTGGAGAAGAATCAACTGGAATTTTAGAGGAGAGGTGCAGAGATTTGGACACTGACCTGCCAACTGGGGACTGTTGTGGTGAAAGATGGAACTAAAGTTGAAGACCAATTCAAATCTATGGCCCTGTAAAGTTAAAAGCTGAAGTCCCCTGAGAAATGTGATCTCTGCATTCGACCCATCAGGGCTGCTGCAGCAGACACAGCGCCATTTGGTGGTTTAGTCCCCCAATCCAACCCTTAAATGCCGGGTGTCAAGCATGGAGGCAATGGGGCCCATTTATTTTGACTGTGACTGTGGAATTGAACTCACAAACTTCCAGTCTCAGGGCAGACACGCTACCACAAGACCACAGTCCCCTCCAGTTACATTCACCTCAGATGTGAGAAATGTAAAAATCTCAAATGAACAACACGATTGCCATTAGAAGTGAGAAAAGTTATTGTCTTTTATATTTCCATCCATCCATCCATCCATCCATCCATCCATCCATCCATCCACCCAATTGCCCTCAATACTAAAGATCTGCTGTTTCTATATTGTTGTCAGAATTAAATTAAAGCTTTGTCAGTTCATCAGGAAGAAAAAATCTCATTACATATACACATTTGTGCCCATTTTCTTTTAGAAGCATGATAAAAACATAATTGAATATCTGTGGTCTGAGCTTGATTTCATTTAGATGTTAGTTGTTAAGAGAATAAACAAAAGGTTTGCCAAAAAAGCAGAAGCAAGAGGGAAATATAAAATATATCATTTTTGTCCAACCTCTTTTGCCACTGATCAAAAATTAAATTACTATAAGAGCTTAAAAAGCATTTAAAGGTCATGCTGGCTACATACGCTGGATTCACTGATGGGTTTTTACTCAAAAAAGACTTTTTTGGGGGGGGTTCAGGCTTTTATTTGAATCTGACAATAATTATGCAAACTAAACACAAAGCAAAGATGAGCTATTTTCAGTTACATGGTCCACACAAACAAAGCCACTGAGGAGGTTTGTGCTCTGGTGGTGGTGGGGTGGGTTTTCTCCCTTCATAGCAGCTGCATCCCAGCATCCTGCAGCTCCTTCAGTCACAGGAGCCATCCTTCCAGCCGTCCTTCCACCGCTCATCCACGCGGGAGCAGTCGAACTCTGGCTTCCCCAGACGTACGTTCACGTCGTTGTGAAGATGACAGAGCCACTGGGAGAGGGTGCTGCGGTTGCTGGTGTCCGGCTGGTTGGTTTTCAATCTGCAGAGACGATATTATGAATTCATTATGTATTCAACTACAGCAAATTACGATAAATCACTGTGAGTGACATATAGGGGGGGATCTACCCGTTTCTGAGATCTTCAGCGCATTCCTCACAGGGATAAAAATGGGAGAAAAGGGTAATGAACTGTTTCATCTCCTGCTGTTGAGTTGATGATGGACGATCAGGGTAATACGCCGCCATTGTGTGCAACAAGGACCAAGAGTTTCGGCCCAATTCTTCCCTGTCCAGTGGACACTGGGGGTCTAGGTGCTCCACTTCTGCAGCCTGGCTTTCCTGCAGAACACAAAAACACAGAGGAGTCGCCTAAAACATCACACAGTCACATCCTTTTGAAAAAAAACAAAAATTGGGTCAGTACAAGCTGAGGTTGATTTTACTTTGTCAATAAAGTTTTATCATTTTGACTCACCTGGACAACTGCTACTGACTGCTGTTTCTGCTGCTTCATCCAGGATTTAAAGTCCGTACAGGCTCTACACGGCTTCTTTTTCCCATCCCGGCTCTGTTCCTGCTCTTTCACGGCCCCGTCTGCTGCCCTGCTGGTAACCGGGAACGGGAAACCCTCAAACCCGGGCAGATTGGGGGCTGAAGGTGGACGGCTGTCAGGTGGCGCAGCCATCTTCGCTCCGTGGATTACCTAACTCCTCTGAATGAACGGCAATTGTTGTACATATCCAGAATATATAGTTGCTAGAATTTGAAATGAGGTAAACACAACGACTACAAGTGTTTTGGTAACGTTTATATTATGCTACAAACGGTGTCGACTGAGGTAGCTAAGTAGGTGCACAGTGGGAAAGTTTCGAAGGTTCCTTTGTTTCTTCCGGACTTTTTACAGCGCAGGACCGTGTTCCGGTCACCGGTTTTATGTGCATGCCGCTGAGTTTCTCCTCTGTTAGTACTGTTTTCTTTCTTACGTTTATATATTAATATTTACCATAGTTTGTGCCTTTTAAAAATTCTCACACAAGCCTATAAACATCTGTACATTTTTGTCATAGTTTTTCCAACTTCTGATTGTTTAGTTTGGTTATTCGGGTGGCTAACAAAGCTAACCACAAAGTGGTGACACGTTTATGTTGTCATTTTCCCCCCTTTGTGTTTTGACAGAGAAACCGCAGCCGCCCTGAACCGCTACTATGGGCATTCTGGAAAAAATCGCAGAAATAGAGAAAGAAATTTCTCGGACACAGAAAAACAAAGGTAAAAAGACTGTTGTCACGTTAACACACTGAGACAGATGCGTGCATGTCACTTTTTCTGGGGTGCAAGGTTAGCGAGCTACTACAACACTGGTGATCTGCGGCTTCTGGGGAACTTAAGTTAAATGATCTACCTTTAAGACTAAAAGAGGCAAATCTTGGTTTTAAAGGCAAAATGTGGTTCTAGTTATGATCTAACGCTTAATGTGTTAAGTTAAAGAAACATTAAACATAATACAGGATTGATCTCCATATAAACTGAGTAAACCACCTTTTAAAAAAGGTCCATGTACTGTTAATGATCAGAAAAGGGGTTGTTACATTGTTACTCACCTTTGTAGTCTCATATATAACGTATAAAGATGATATAATATACATGTTATTTACTGAAGTTGCACATCATACCAGGCATTTCATTGACTTGTGTGATCGGGTGTAGCGGTATAGTTGCTGAACTTAAAAGCTGCCTGTGAATCTGGTGTGTGCTTAAATAATCTGAATGTATAAAAGCGTGTTTTCCAACTAATCTGCCACTGAACCATCTTATTGGTAAAACAAAAGTAATCCCGGTAATCAGCTTCAGGTAGGGCTTCGTTTCTGGAGAACCAGCAGGATGCCGGGCCTCGAGGCCTGGAGTCTGACACCCCAACACAAGGGGTGTGCGACCTTTAGCAATAAAATAACCATTTGGGCCTGTTTTCTTACTAATCAAACCCTAATAAGAGCCGGAAAGCCTTTTTTTTTTTTTCTTTTAACCTTTTAGGAAAGTTTGATAATACTTTGCATCATAACAATGTTGTTGTTTTTATAATAAATATGAATTTTATTTCTATTTTGGCGTGAATAAATATAAATATAAAGAGAAACTGAAATTTTCTTAAAGTATGAAGTAGTTTTTTGTTTTTTTTTACTTTCGCTTTCTTTCAAAATAAAAGACTTCCTTTCCCAAACATCATCATTATCCTAGTGCAGCAAAAGATTTTAAACAACACACGACAGAAAATCTTAATTTTTCCTACTTACTTCTGCTCTTAACCTGAACCTTAAAAAAGTATATAGAGAAAGTACAAATATATATTTTAGCATCTCTCCTCTGGACAGCTTCTAACCATTATTGTGCAGCATAAGATATGTACTGTAAACTCATAAAATAAATGCAGGAATCAGAAAAGATCCGGCTTTTTGCCTAGTTTTTAAATCTGTACATTCTGGAGAACAAACAAGGCCGATTGATGTCAGCAGGGATGTACAAACCTTTACAGTTGGGATTAAAAATGTGGGCACCTCCTGTAATATGTTGTATTATTGTGCCTAAAGAACCCAAGAAAAGATTGAACAATCTTCTATAGGCATCAGTTTACAGATGAGACATTCTTTTAATATGTTAAAAAAATGAGGCTTTATTTCCATCATTTACTCTTTCAAAATAACAGAAAACAAAATAATGCGAAAATTTGGGCGTCCTGCAGAATTTCTAATTTGCACGGCCCCCTCCCCTTTGGATAAGCTGAGACCTGACAGTGTCATGGATTGTTCACAGTCATCGTTTGCAAAGACCAGATGATTCAAAGTACTGTTGAAGTGTCATAGAAAATTCTCAATTAATTAAATTTTGTACGCCTAAATGAGTATTATAGTAGTGTAGGTAGTAGGAAGTAGGTATTTTTAAGCTTTCATATTTTTTATATGCGATCAAAATGGTCAAACTCAACTGTCCTGCTGGTTTTATTTGGAAATCTCTGACCTACCTGCTGCTAATTACTTGAATGAGGTGTGTTTTGCCAATAAAAAGCTAAAAGAGCGAGGATAGTTTAACACAGTCCAGATGTGATTCATGGTCTGGTAGTGTTTTAGCAGCTGGGAAACACAGCAGTTGAGATGTTCTTTGGGAGAACCATCATTTTTCACGTTATGGACACCTCTCAATTAGTTAATGGGAGCTGTTCTTTCTGTACTACAGTGGGATTTTATAAATAATTAGATTGTTGACCATTTGAATCAAACGCAGTTGATGCTTGTCGGTGAAGCAGCAGCCAATCACCCCCGATTATACTAAACAAGCCTAATTTTCACTCTTCATAAATCCTTTAGAATTGGTCGGCCGCGGTGTGAAAAATGTTTGGAAATGTGTCCATCATCACAAATCTCAAAATAATACCAACAGTTTTTCATAAACTCCACCCTTCTAGCGACCGAGTACCATCTGGGTTTGCTGAAAGCCAAACTCGCCAAATACAGAGCTCAGCTTCTGGAGCCCTCCAAGTCGGCGGGGGTCAAAGGCGAGGGCTTCGATGTGATGAAATCAGGAGATGCTCGAGTCGCTCTTATTGGTTTCCCGTCCGTCGGTAAGGTAAGTGAATGTTGTGCTATTAACAAATGCTGAAGAAAGGGAATTTTTTTGAGTGAAAAGCAGCATAATTTCTAACCTGTCGTTTGCTTTTTTCTCGAACTAGAAATTTTCAAAAAGAAATACCCAGAAAACCCAAATTAGGCTGCCATATACACATAAAATGGTGTTTGCAAGAGAATAAATGTTGTAAATTTCTACAGAATATTACTTTATGCAGAGAGAAGCAGATAATTGAGGGAATTTAACTACCTGCTTTTGTTAAGTCCAACTAAAACTCTTTATAGTTATCACACTTTCAAATGTATTTATTTTATACACGCAGCTTTATTTTTAAAACATGCATCAGAGATCATGTGATTTAATCCCAGATTAAATCTACTTTTTTTAATCTCACCACAGTTTTGAAACAAGTCAGACTATATGATAGTTCAGGATATAGAAAATATTTGACATAAATAGTTCTGTTCTAGTATTGGTTTTGATGGAGTTTTAGAACATTTCTTTTCTACTTTTCATTGAACTTGTTATTTTTGTGACGAGGCCTCGTCCACATGAACCACCAGAAACCAAAACTCTAACGTTCGATTGACTTCTATGTTGTGCCCCCTCAGTCCACCTTCCTCAGTCTGATGACGTCAACAGCCAGTGAAGCGGCGTCCTACGAGTTCACCACCCTCACCTGCATCCCCGGCGTCATAGAGGCACGTGCTTTCCCATCAGCCCTTTCATTTGTTGGATTTTTGCTGGACTCGTTTGTCCTTTACGCTACATTTTTTGGTCACTTTTTAGTACAAAGGAGCCAACATCCAGCTGTTGGATCTCCCTGGAATCATCGAAGGAGCGGCTCAAGGTAGGATTTGATGAAATGGTTTTTATTTTGTATCTGCAAAAACCCCACTTCTGAGGATTTTAGGGATTTACTAAATGTATTTGAAGTAGAATTTTGTTGTCAGTTAAGAACAAACTGGAAACATTTTTAGAGGACATTTTGGGAATAAATAAATGATTTTTATTCACATGTATCGTGACATTGATTAAATATGAATGAATTAAAACCTGTGTTAGAACGTTGATTATCATTTTACCCTAAAACATGTTTTTATAATTTTTTTAACACATTATATATGATTGGAAGGCCTTAATGCAGCTGAATTCTTAAAAGAAATGCCTTGTGCGGTTCTAAACCTGAATATTTCCCAAACTTTCTATTCTACTGCATGATCTCATTTTTTACAATGATACCAAATGTGAAGGGGTTCTGGGAATTGTAGTTTTGGTGGATTTAAAAATAATACTTGAAAACATTTTTTCTCTTGAGTTGATGAGATTTGTTGATTTGTAAACAAGAGACGGACACCAATAGGAGTTGTTCTGTGGTGCAGCCAGGAAGTCAGTCTGATCAGTGTTTCAGACTTCAGATGCTCAGGTCTTCAGCTGCTGAAAACTTGCTCTATGCTCTGGTCACTCAAGTGTTTGGACCTTCATGTTGCAGCAATTCCCTTCCCTTTGTCGCTGTCTTTCATTTTGAAACCGGTCAGTTTGTTGCTTTTTGGGTTCGGTGAGCTGTCTTATTTTTACAGGAAAGGGTAGAGGTCGGCAGGTCATCGCTGTTGCCAGAACGTCGGATGTCGTCATCATGATGCTGGACGCCACCAAAGGAGATGTTCAAAGGTTGGTGGAAGTGTAGAAGTTAAACATGCTTTTGGGGGCGGAGACAGAACTAAGATAAACATTTAATTCTTACTTTTTTTAATTTGTATTTAAGGG
This sequence comes from Oryzias celebensis, assembly GCA_014656515.1. Classification (NCBI taxonomy): domain Eukaryota; kingdom Metazoa; phylum Chordata; class Actinopteri; order Beloniformes; family Adrianichthyidae; genus Oryzias; species Oryzias celebensis. Next base: position 15,593,829 of record BNCR01000008.1, read on the forward strand.
AACTTCTAGAAAAAGAGCTGGAGTCTGTGGGGATCCGACTCAACAGAAGGAAACCAAATATTTATTTCAAGGTTTGTTAGATCAGCCGTCAGTCAAACTAAAAGTTGCTCATTTATACACAAGCTTAAATATATAGCATTTTTTCAATCATATCTTAAATTCTGCTTCAGATTTTCACCTTAAAGACTCGCTCTGATCATCTTTTGATCTATTGTAAAAGTGTTCCCAGTGGATTTTTAAATTACGATTAGCCAAAAAAAAAAACCTGGCCCGCCCAGCATTTTCTAAGTCACAACTACCACTTTTTACCAACAGCATGTTTTCATCTGGTCCTGAATCACAATGGTTTGAATAGAGAAATACTCAGAAATGTGATTTTGAGCTTAATTTTCTCAATATATGTCAGACATCATCAGCAAATTCCACAAGAACATGTTTAGAACACCAAAAACCCAATGGTCTTTTTCACATTTTTCACTATCATCAATTGAAATCAGATCTGTTTTTCTTTCCCTGCAGCCCAAGAAAGGTGGTGGTCTGTCCTACAACTCCACAGTCCCTCTGACGCAGTGCTCAGAGAAGCTTGTTCAGCTCATTCTTCATGAATACAGTATCCTTCTGTCTGGCTGTAAAGCCCGTTTCACTGCGACACGTCTTTCTTCTCCTCTGTGTTGTGAACTCAATTTCTTCACAACAGTCCAACGGTGTTGAATGAATCTTTAACGCTGCGCCCAGAAATCTTTAACGCAGAGGTGCTCTTCAGGGAGGACTGCTCGCCAGATGAGTTCATCGACGTCATCGTGGGGAACAGAGTTTATATGCCTTGTCTATATGTATGTTATGTTAACAGTTATGATAAAAAAGAAAAGAACAATGTTTAAAATCTGAGGTTTTACATGTCAGGTCATTAAAAAATAATTAGGCTCATTCTGTGGTTTTAATAAAAGCTTAAGTCAACCAAAATGGGTTAAATTAATTAGTTTTCATTAATTCATAATAAAATGAACCTTTTTTTTAAAATGTATACTTATTTATTCATTAACTGAACATTTTCTAAAGAAGCAGACGCGTTCGTTACCCCTGATATCTCAGTGTTTAGTCAAAATATTAACTTGTTTCTTATTAGTTGTTTACTGAAGTATGCCACCAGATTTTATAAAAAACAATAAACAACTAACCTGCTGCAAGTGGTGCAGTGAAAATGTGGAAAACAGATAAACAAAAGAAGTTAGGTTCATCCAGATAAGTAGCATAAACTGAATAGCTTCTGCTGTAAATATTCCTATAATTTCTCTTAAATTATTATTAAAAATATATGATAATATGATAAATATTAATTTCAGATTTTTTTTCTTTTGCATTTTATTCTGAAAACTGTTGTTATGCCAACATTTATTTACTTCACAAATGCATAGCAGTAATTTACTGTCAGTGTGTAGTGAACACTAATAACAAAGACTTTTAAAACTGTTCTCACTTCATTGTACAAAAAAAAATCTTAAATGCAGATTGGAGGCCACGAGGGCCTGTGTTCTATTTATTTCCCAGAATTCCTTGCCCCACTTTCCTCCAAATACTTGGATCAGGTGTGTCCAGCCAATAAGAATCTTTGAGAAGAGGAGGGAATTGATAAACATGTAAATGTGTGAAATCCAAAAATCTGTTTTCAGAATGTAAGTCAGTGATACCCCAAAAGGCTAAAAGGCAGGAATGTGTTGCTCAGATGCTGAGTCATGGTCCAGATTAGAACATTTGATGTTAAGAAAGAACCTTCAGATTATGATTTTTCTTTAAATTCGGCATCATAACATGCGACTTTAGCATTAATATGAGTTTTTTTGAACATCTTTTCATGTTGAGAGATCTCCCTGATGTTCTGTCTCCAGGTGTACAATAAGGTGGACCAAATCTCCATTGAGGAGGTGGACCGCCTGGCACGCCAGCCCCACAGTGTTGTCATCAGGTCAGCAGTCCTGGATGGAAGCAGTCCTCATCCTCCTCTTTCATTTAAAATAACCGTCTTCGTTCTCTTTTGTTGTCCAGCTGTGGAATGAAGTTGAATCTGGACTACCTTCTGGAGATGTTGTGGGAATACCTGGCACTTATTTGCATTTATACAAAGAAAAGAGGGGGTACTGTCGAGATTTGTATTTTTTTTCAAGTTTTTTCCGTCATGGTGTTGTGGATTTATTCACATTCCGTTGTATTTCAGAGCGTCCAGACTTCAACGATGCCATCATCATGAGAAGAGGAGCATCTGTAGAGCATGTGGTAAGTTAATAAAAAAACTCTCCCGAATGTTAACATTTTCCAACACCCCAGGACAAAAACACCTTTGTATGTTTGCTCTAACTATAGTGCCACAGAATCCATAGAACCTTAGCAAGCCAGTTCAAATACGCCCTTGTGTGGGTAAGTAAACCAATATTATTGTACTTTTCCTACAACCAGTCACTCTAGAATGTTCTGATGTTGCAGTCGTATCAAGCTTACATAAATTCAACCAATTTCTGCACATTTTCTCAACACGACAACGTTATACATTTACCACTCAATTTCATTTTGAGCAGTTTCTGTTGTGTTACACTGTCCTGTTAACACCAGCGCAACTACTGCAGAAAATGAGACAAAAGACAAGGCTCCACTGCATGTGACATGAAGAACACTGCACAAAAATATGCAGAACTTCCCATCAACTCCTCTGACCAATCCTCTGCCTCTTAGTTTCTCTTGGCATTCTGGGAAGTGTAGTTGCCTCACAAGTTTCACCAGTCAAACTGTGCCTACAACCGAAGTTTAAAGGCTCAAACAGATTATATTAATGTTTATTTTCAGACATATATGTTGAAAGGAAAATTTAGACAAGATGAAAAAAATAAATATCAGAAAAGAAGTGAGAAGAAATAAAAGCTTTATAAAATCTCACCCTCATGCCTACCATGTATTATAGTCCTGTTACACATTCAGACCCGCATATACACTAATAACTGCACGTAGGGAGGAATATACAAATAGAAACATACAGTTTGCATGGGTGTGCATTACCCATGTGTTGGTTTTTAAAGAAATCAGGTTGTCTAGGTGAAATACTAGCTCATTTATTGTCATCAAATAGAAAGGACACGTTTTTTTAAATGTCATTCTGAGAGTCAAAGTGATAGAAAACCTAATAACCTATTAATGAAGAAAAGCAATACATGTACAAGTTAAAAATTATAACTTGCTCATCTTTTGATCTATTGTAAAAGTGTTCCCAGTGGTCTGTTCATTGGGATTATGATGTGTTTCTAGGACATAGTTTCTGCAGAGTGGCAGCGGTTCATTAGAAATTTAGTTGTGGGTGGGAGCTTTTGGGGTAGAGTAACCACGTGCTCGCTTCCCATCACCTTTCACCGAGAGTTGTTTGCACGCTCTCCCGCTACAGCCTCGACCTAACATTACGGGTGAAACAAAAATGGGGTATCAAAGCTATGCAGCCGTAGAGCTTTATCCAGATTCCAGTACACAGATCTATTTGTCTGCAAGTGGATGCATCAGCATGGAGCGAAGCAGGAGGCTTGTGGCCCGCCCACCATATTTTTTACGTCATAAATGTGATCGTTTTTGAACTGCTTAGGCTCCAAATGCCCTTTTTGCCTCCTCCTGATTCACAATGATTTGAATAAAAGAATACTCTGAAATGCAGTTTTAAACTTACTTTTCTTTATTTATGTCCTCCGTTATCAAAAAAATACAACAAGAACATGTTAAAAACACCATTTTCATTTGAGTGGGTCTTTTTCTTAAAGCTTTTTAAGTGAACTGCCAAAATGATTACCTACTAGATATGCATTTCTAAAAATGTTTCCCCTCAAATCTAAGCTGCATCAGTGATGATTCATTCAAGTTGTGGAGCTGAAATCTCTGTTGCTCAATTGTATTTGATTGCTCAGATCTGCCTGGTTGCGTACAAAGTTTTTCAACTCTTTGAAACTGCATTTATAGGGAACCAGTACCAAGTACAGTCCACAGAGGGTGGGGCTAACGCACATCATGGAGCACGAGGACGTCATCCAGATCGTCAAGAAGTGAAAGAAAAAGCTGGACGGGACTGAAAAATTGAGAAAAAGTGGAGAAAACAGATCTGTACAGTAGAAAAGCATGAAAGAAAGATAGCCGACATCCTTATTTTGTTTATAAAATCTAACAGAAACGATGAACTACAGACGCATTTTATGTTTAAAGATACTGAAGGCTGAGGAAATAAATCTCACAGAATACAATAGTTTGTGTTCTTATAGTTTTTTTTCTTTTGACTGAAGGGAGGTCCATGTGTACACATGACTTCTTTGGGTTTTTTTAAGTGATGCTGTGAAGAAATTCTGCAGAAATTGATGCCTCCTGCAGACTGTAGACCCACGCTGTTCCTCCTCTGCCCCTGCCTCCCAGCTGTTGAGCGTCACCTCCTCCAACCACGTTTCTCAGAAAGCATGAGCTCCGAGTCAGTGCACCACGTTGAGCCGCATCCACACACAAACACAATAGCGCCATTAAATATTAACCTGCATCTCTTCGGTCGAGGAGAGTGAAACAGAGTGGGAGGTTTCATGCGAGATGAAGGCGCTGTGAGTTGACAGTCCCGTTTGAAGATGTCTTCAAGATGTTACATCAGAGCGAGCCCTGGATGGAGACATTCTGCTTTGAAATAACCTGAAGAGGAGAGGAGGAACTGGCGGATGGATAGGTTTCTGGAGCACAACAACAAAGGTACTGACAGGTTTTTATTGTACAAAGCGGGCATGACACTTGATGCTGTTTGGCTCCATATGGCATGGCCAAGCCAGAGAATGAGGGGCTGTGTGTGGCCTGAAAACAAAAGCTTTGGGTTTGAGTTTGAATGCTCTTCTCCCACTAATTGTTTCTAAAAGTAAAAATCTCAATAGATTAAAGCCAACTCCACTTTTATTTTGAAATTTCACATGTTTATGTTTTGTTCAAACATTCAGAGAAAAGTTTTAGTTCAACTTTTTTTTCACCTAAAGCTAAATAAAAAAGAATCTCGTTCTTTTAAAAAAAATATGTTTTAGAAAAGTCAGCAGTCAACAGCGATATAAGATAGTTTTTATTAAGTAAGACATAATTAGAAATCCTAACTTAAATCTCTCCTGATCTAAATTCTGTGAAATGAACTTAAAATTCGTATGTACATTTTACTATTTTAGCTCCCCCGGCCCCCTACAATATATGTATTTTTCCTTAGAATTCTTAATTTAATCCCAAAAATGTCCCCTTTCCCCCCAATGCTAATTTTATCCTTGAATTTGTTTATTTTTTACTCCAGAATTCATGTTAGATTTTTTTTTTTACCTTAAATCCCACTACTCTAACAGTACTGGAAATTTTTTTCTTTAAGATTCTTACATTTTATGTTTCTACTGTACCCTTTCTAAATTAAAGCAGCCCTATTTAGTGTGGCTCTATCCAGGCTAATTCTTCCACTTCAGTCAAATATCTTTTCTTTCTTTCTTTTTTTTTGCACATAAGCAATAATCCCAAATTATTCTTTATATCAGGAACTCAAGTTAGGAATGTGGGTTTATTTTAATTGTACTGTAGAAATACAAACATTTATATTTTCTTAATGAGCTCTTGCAAACGGAGAATGTCAGTGAAATGTGGTCCAGCAAATTTCCCCCACACTGCAATACCTCCACCACCATGCCTTAATGTGTGAAGTGAGGGAAAGAACTGTGAGAAACCACGCAGATGGAATTAGTTTCATGAGGACCAAATACAGATTTCTATTATTTACTTTGATATTTTAAATGTTTATGTACAAATGTTTTGATGACTTTGATTTTAGTTTTAAAACTAGTTTTAATCAATATATTACTGTTTAGAAGTTTATATGAACAGTTACTATTGAAGTGAGTCAATAAACTGAGTATTCAGTTTGATGGGAGAGGGGAAACTAAACAAAAAGGATTCTAATCTGGAAATGTTTGTCTTTAAGTATGTGGGAAAATGAGGAAACTAAAACTGTCAACAAAAATGTGTTTGAACTAAAAAAAAGAAAAGTCTTTTCTGGATGTTTGTAAAGATCTACCCTTGTGTTTTTTGCACAAAACTCCAGAATGTTTTCAGCTTTGTAACAGGCACCAAACTGCCAAAAATATTCAACTACATATTTTAATAATTTAACCCAGTTGTTCCAATCACTTTCATAGTCAGGTGTTCAAAATCATGCAGCTTGGTAAGCAGACTGTTTCTATCATTTTAAAGAATGTGCCACTTTTAAGAGCTCTGTCAATTTCTCTGCAGTACTGTGATAGGATGTTGCAGTGCAATGAAATTTCCATTATCTAATATTCAAAAATCAGCTGTCTGTGGTGGTATAACAATGTAGCGGGGATTGACTGCAGGAAAAAGCTGGGCTTCAGTGAAAAAGATGAGAAGCATTTTCACATCAATCAATCAATAAATCAATCTTTATTTGTATAGCACTTTTCATATAAAACATAACACAAAGTGCTTTACACAAAATAAAAATAAATAAAACAAAATAATGATACTAAATAAGCAAATAAAAACAAACAATAATATAAAAATAAGTATAAATTAACATAAAGTCCCCTCCCTCAGATCTGTACACAACCCCCACCCCTTTCAGTCCTCCTACCCCCTAACTGATGGAGATTGGCAATGAGAAACAGGCTGAGCATGACAGTTTGTTTTTAGAAACGCAAATAGTTGGGACCTCTCTCTCTGTGAGTAGCGGCACAGCCAACCAAATGCAGCGACACAAGCAGGGACCCGCCTCACCACAGCTAGGGAGCGATGCAGTTCCCCATCCAGAGCCGCCGCAGCTGAACGGCAGCCGACCCATAGAGAGAGAGAACCCAACTGAGGAAGCACTGGAAACAAAATAAAATAAAATTAAAAACTAAACATTGCTAAAAGCTAAAAAACCAACAATAAAACATTACAATGACATGACAATGCAACGATGGGCTAGAAGGACCATGAAGACATGGATGAGTGAAATCAGTGTGGAAGAACTTAACTGGCCTGCATTGAGCCTGAACCTCAACTCTGTTGAACATCTTTAGGATGAATCAAAGTTTTCAGTCGGACCTTCTCGCCCAACATCAGCATTTGACCTGACAAATGTGCTACCAAAAAGTATTTACAGGAGAGTAGAAACTGTTAAAGCCAACTTTTCAAGAGGATTATAAAAAAGTACATGAAATACGAATAGGATGTCACTTTTGTTAAAATGTTTGTAAGGGCAGATGAGGAAATACTTTTGGCCATAAAGTGCAACTGAAGAATTTACAGGGTCTAGGTAGGCAGCATTTCAACGTTTAAAAATGTATCCATTATATGTGTTTTTAAAGCTAAAATAATTCAGTAAACAAATGCTGTTTATGGCACTTTAATTAAAGAAATAAAAGTTTAGTTTTACTTTTAGAATGTATTTACTATTATGTGTTTTATTATATGATCAAATACTTTAATATAGCCAGTAAGACATTTCAATTTTACAAAAAGTTTTGTAAAAACTTGGATTCTTTTCAGAAAAGTAGTTTGTTTCATAATTGAATTTCACTTAAAGCCTTTTTTACTGAAACTTCTATTCATAACAAAATTTGAATGAACTATTGATTACTGCTATTTATGAAGCAGCATGTCTATAATTTATAACAAACATATCAGAATAGAAGATAAAAAACATAAAATACTGTCAAAACTTTTTACAGAATTTAGCAAATTGGGAATTTGAATAGAAGAAACAGAATTATAGTACAAACTCCTGAGATACAAACCGGTGACGACAAATTTACACTGATATGACTCCTTTTTGAAGAAAAGATAAATCATTTTTTAAATATGATTTGATGGGGATTTAGTAAAACAGACAAAAAGTAGCAAAAAACATTTTTGGTATATTAATAGACAAATAAATAAATAAAAATACAGAGATTTTTTTTTAAAATCCTGTCTTTGTCTCTTCTGCCCTCTTCTGTTTCAAACCGCTCATCACATGAAACTGCTGACCAGAGCTGAGAATCGGTGCACCAGCACAGATACTGATAAGAATTTTTAAAACTCTACTTTTCACCTCCACATATTCAGAAAGCTATCTTAAGCTTAGTAGTTTTACTATGATTATCTACAAAATAGTGTCACAATTTAATCTATTAACTGAAGAATAAAAATCGTGCTCCCTCCATTAGTTTTACTTTTTTTTTTATTTCAGTCATTTAGATTCTGGCAAATGTTTGCAACACAAAGCTCTAAAATTCGTAATTTTTTTGTTAATTTTAGTGAAACCTCATTTATTAATGTATATTTCACTCATTCTTCCATGGTGGAACTTTAACGGATCCAAATGCTTTAATAAATCTGATTTTTACTGAAATAAGAAATAGAAATGAAAGCCCATAAGTATGCATAAAAGTACAACGTTACAAAAATGTTTTATGTACATACAGTGTCTGCAAATTACTATGACAGACATTACATCAAAACATGAAACCCATGTTTGGCTTACCTACTAGTCATAATGTTTAAGCTATAATTTGTGACAAAACAAATTAAAAGAACTTTAAAACATCTTCTAAAGGCACATAAAATATATAAAACTAGAAAAAACACCCAAAAAATTAATTTTCTGCAAAGAAAAAGTCTCAAAAAAGAAACAACAGAAAAGTGATTAAGAAAAAATCAAGAAAAGTGTACAATTTTTATAGAACAATAAACTCCCTTTTTTAAAATTTTCTTAACCTAGTTCAATTTAGATGGTTTCAGTATTTTTTTGTGAATAGCTTATACAGTGTCCTGCAAAAGTAGTCACATCCCTTAAACTTCTCCACAGTTTCTAACATTATGATCACAAACATAAATATAATATGTAAATATAATTATATACATATATAATATATACAAATATTATATATTTCAACAATATAATAATGTATAAATAATAATAAAATATAATAATATTATAATATATAAAAAATATAAAACAATGAAAAGAATTCGGAATGCCTCCTGGACGCCTCCCTGGAGAGGTGTTCAGGCATGTCCCACTGGGCATCTTTGCTTTAGACTGCTGCCCCTGCAACCTGGTCCCAGATGAGCGGAAGAAAATGGATAGTTGGAATTTTATGTGAAAGATCAACACAAAGTGGCAAACACTTGTGAAGTGGAAAGACATTAATGCAAGAGTTCAATTTTTTTTTTTAACAAATAAAAAACTGAAAAGTGCAAAAGTATTCATCCCCTTGAGTTAATACTTTGTGGAACCTTCTTTTGCTGGAATTCCAGCTGCAAGTCTTTTGGGGTTTGTCTCTACCAGCGTAACACATCTAGAGACTGAAATCTTTGCTCATTCTTCCTTGCAAAACAATTGCAGCTGAGTCAGATTAGATGAGATTAGATGATTATTAGAGAGAGCGTTTGTGAACAGCAGTTTCCAGATCTTGCCACAGATTCTGGATTGGATTTAGGTCTGGACTTAGACTGGGTCATTCCAACACATTAATCCGTTTCATTTGAAGTCATTCCATTGTAGCTTTGGATTTAAGTTTAGTGTTGTTTTCCTGTTGGAAGGTGAATCTCTGCTCGAGTCTCAAGTGTTGTTCAGACTTCAAAATGTTTTCCTCAAATATTTTTCTGTATTTGGCTCCATCCATCTTCCTATCAGCTCTAACCAGATTCCCTGTCCCTGCTGAAGAGAAGCAGCCCCAGAGCATGATGCTGCCACCACCATGTTTGACAGTGGGTATGGTGTGTTCAGAGTGATGTGCACTGTTAGATTTTTGTCACACATAGCGCTTTGCATTTAGTCCAAAAAGTTCAATTTTGATCTCATCTGACCAGATCACCTTCTTCCACGCGTTTGCTGGGTCACTCACATGGGTTACGGCAAACGGGACTTCTTGTGGTTTTCTTTTAACAATGGCTTTCTTCTTGCCACTCTTCTATAAAGTCCAGATTTGTGCGGTACATGACTGATGGTTGTCCTATAAACAGATTACTCCACCTGAGCTGTAGATCTCAGCAGTTTATCCAGAGTCACCACGGGCCTCCTGGCTGCATCAGTGCTCTCCTTGTTTGGCCTGTTAGTTTAGATGGACGACCATGTTAGGTAGGTTTGCAGTTGTTTCATACTCTTTCCATTTGCAGATGATGGACTGAACAGTGGTTCCTAGGATGTTGAAAGCTTGGGAATCTTTTTCTAGGCAAACTCCGCTTTAAATTTCTCCACAACTTTCTCCCTGACCTGTCTGGTGTGTTTCTTACATGTCATGATGCTGTTTTCTCCCCAATAGTCTCTCAACAAACCACAGAGACTGTCACAAAACAGCTGGATTTGTATACTGAGATTAAATTACACACAGGTGGACTCAATGAATCATTAAGTCAACATTTGATCAGTCGACAATCATCAAGCAACTTTTGAAGACAATTGGATGCATTCAGAAAAAAGGGGTTGAATACTTTTGCACACTGCACTTTTCAGTTTTTGATTTGTAAATTTGAACTCTTGTATAATTTTCTTTCCACTTCACAAGTGTGTGCCACTTTGTGTTGCTCTTTCACATAAAATTAAAAATAAATACATTTATGTTTGTGGTCATAATGTGAGAAACTATGGAGAAGTTCAAGGGGCAAAAAATACTTATGCAAGCCACTGAATACAGTACATGACTACCTTGAACATTTTTCAAATAGCTAACTTGGGCAATCTTACATAGGGGGTTCTATTTGTGACAAAAATATGTTTTCGTGTCTACTGTTTTTTTATGCGGGACATAAAAACCTGATTTTGGCACAAATTGAACCCCATACTTGCAAACTTATTTTATTATTCCAAGTTTGAAATGTATGAAGAATAACTTCAAAGTAGCCTGTTAAACTCCTAAATACCAAATATTAAAGCCTTCCATTGAAATGTTTGGGTGTGTGCAGTCCTGATAAGACAGCTCATCACAAACTAGCAGCCATCCAAGCCATTGTCCCAGCAAACCATTAAAAACAAACCAATCCTTCGTCTCTGACGTCTGCATCCAAGTGTGGGATGATGATAATGTGTGTGTCCACACATAGGATACAGCTATTAAAACACAATGGGCATGTGTAATTGTCTACTTAGGCAGTCAAGCAGAAAGCAAGCACAGAAGCCCAACACAAAGAGTTACACGAGTGCGGCATGTTGACCAAGAAACCTAATCACTACACTTGTGATGCATGGATTGATCTGTAAAGAGTTTGACCCAACACTGCTCTCCCTCTGGTAGCTATTATACATTTCTTGTTTGTGTAATTGCTGAAGCCTTGTAGAAGCAAACAGAGACTATCTTTGCCATCAGAATCCCATTGTGAGCTGATGCTGCACCATTTGGGTGAAGTGAAGGGGTTTGGCATGGCCATGAGCACTTAAAAGGGTGTTCTGGAGGAGGATGAAGACGCACAAATAAAACAACACTTTTTTTTTGGTGTTTCACACGACAAATGATGTTTGGATGAGTACTTGTGGACTGCAAAACCTAAAAAGAAAAATATATTTTTTTAAATGATAAAGGTAAGTCATCTTATATTTACTAAAAAAATCATTATACGTAAAAGAACAGTTGTGATTACGTCATTTAATGTAGTCAGAATTGTCCTGTCATTGGCAGAATAAAGACACAGATTAATGTGTATTTATTGAGGGGTCAGTATATTTAACTGGGACTTTAGAAAAACATCCTAATAAATTATATTATGTCGTTATTACATTTTAGAAGTTATCCACTTATTTTATTTGCACTTTTCTTTGAAAAAATATTTTTCCTCCCTCTGAAAAAACTTAATTTAAATTTCTGTCTTTGTAAGCCTCCCTTGTAGGTCTTGTTACTAACCTTAAACAGCAAAGACTTAGTTTAACTTGTGGTAACTAGTGTTTTACTTACTGAATCTGGATGTGTTTGGACATCTTTTTTTTTTATCAAAATGCACAAAAGTCTTTTAAAGATAATACTGTCGTCTGCTTTAAACTACAATGTAATGTATTTTTAGCTGTAGTTTAAAGTTAATTTTCCTTTCAGATCGGAGTCAAACTAATCTAAAATTACCGTTTGATCCCTAAAGACAGTTCCTTGGTGTGTTTGCACACTCTGGTGAATCTCCAGTGTCAAGTGGCCGTATAATCTGACAGGAAAGACTAAGACCTTAATGGATCCTAAAACCTTACAGGAAACCTGAGTTCAGCGTCTTCTTCCTTCTTTCTCATGCTCTCATTCTCTAACATTACTCTTTTTTTTGGTCAAATTAACGCTTTTTGTTTTTCACCTAAGCTAACCTAAAAGAAAAGCTTGTGTGTCTTTAACTCTTAAACTACATTCACACCAGCAACGCACACTAAAGTGACCACTTTCAATGAAAAGTGTATGTCATTGCACGTGAAAGAACGTTTCAGGCTTCCACATTCAAAACATATTTACACAGATGTAACCAAGGAGACTTCCACATCCTATTTTTTTGGCTCCACGTATAAAATTTAATCGAAGACTTGATTGAACTTTGACCAATCAGGGACTCGGATTTGGCAGTGATGTGGGGATGTTGTCCCTTTCAAATCCCAGAAGTGCCAACCAATTGAAAATTTATCACGGAAGAGAAAATAATAATTGCGGTTTGTGCCCAGATGGAATTATATTATATTTCATATATCGGATAAGAGGGGGTGTGCATAAAGGTGAACAACAGCCATAACTCAGTCATTCTATTTGTCAGACTAACCATTCTTGCTCTCATTCCTTTTCTTGTTTTTTTTTTGGTTTTTTTACATGTTTTGGAAATCCTGATTTTCTTTTTCATTAAATTATTTCTTAATTGTAAGATGCCTCAATAAAAGCAAGTAGTGCCCACTGGCCCCTACCTCAAACATTCAAAATGTTTGATAGATTCTACTGAGGAAGTCCCAAAGTAAGTAAGCCGCTGTCTATGAGTGAAGTCCAGTTCTCTTATGCAGTCAATGGTGTGAATGCAATGAGCTAAATGTGTGTTGAAGAACCAGACTTTTCACATGTTCCTGAAAGCCTGTCTGTAGCTTCACTTAATGTAGTTATGAAACTTTAGGGATAGCACCGTTAGCTATTTGGCAACTGGAGCACTTTAACTGACAAGTTTCCCAAAGGTTAAGGTTGGGTTCAAATTCCCTCACTGCTTGCTAGTGCACTATTTAGGGCATTAGCCATTTTAGCCATTTTTTGAGGTGTCCGAGTCTACAATTCCATAATCCAGTGCTGTGGAAATTTCACAGAAGTCTCTGCAAAAAACTAGCATGTACCTATGCTCACTGCATTGACAAATATAGACCACAATGCACTGAAGAAAAGATAAATCATTTTTTAAAATGTGATTTTGATGTTTCATTTGAAGAAAAAAATTTAAATGTTATTTTTTATTTATCGGCAACGTTTTTATCAGCAGAACACAGTAGATTCAACCTTAGTAAGATGTTTATACTTATTAGGCTTTGACATATTTGATACATGACATATTTGGCGTTATGAAAAAGAAAACAGTAGTGAGCGTGCTGTTCAAATAATAAAATCCATGGCACTAGGTCGTCTGGCACTAGTTTCTTTTTGGTAGTTAGGGTGAAGTGAGTGAAGGAATTCGAACATAACCATTCTGCAATTTCAGAATGCTAAATATCAGCAAAACAGCAGCTCACTTTTTAACCTTTAAAATAAAAAAGAAAGAAAACTGAAAAGAAGCAATAAACCAAAACAACTAACATACTATACAATACAGTACACTGTCAATGTGCGATTTTATATGGAAAATCCAACGGTTGTTGCAACTTCTGTGCATGCTGGTCCATTGTCATCGTCTCCATCATAGGAACTGAGTCACTGGTAGTTAAGCTTGTTTACTATTTGGATAGGTTTACAACAAGCTTTCAGTTCTCTAATTAATATGTATGCCATAGCTGTCAATCTCATACGATTTCCTGTAATGATTAACATCCTGAATTCATTTACCCAGCTCTATCTGATTTGAGACTTACCTGCCCATGGTGTGTGCATTTGAAAAAAGATTATTTTCAATAATTTGTATTTTAAATGAAGTGCACTTTCCTTTCCTGTCATCACTTTTTTAATGAAATTGTGACATTTTCTTTCCTTATTTAGCTTTTATAGTTGTATGCTTACTCCTGTGCACTCTTTCGTTAGTTTTTCTCTGGTATGCATGTTACATTTATCAAGCTGACTTTTTTTTCTGCATATTTGGTAAAAATGTATCAAGTGAAAACTTAATTACCAGGTTTTTATGCATTACAGAAAAAAATCCACATTGTTTTGTTTTGCCTCATTATAATTTTATGTAAAATGACAGTTTCTAACCTTTCCCTTCTGCCTTTTCCCCCGGCCTGTGACGGTCTGCCTGTTAACTCTTGACATGAACCTGCGTCCGGCACTGTTGATTGGTTAGGGAGCAGACTGGGGTGGGGTTTACCCCTTGTGGTATATTTAGAGGAGCATTCAATGAATGTTTTATCTATGATGCGTAGGAAGAACACAGGGCAGTCATTAAACATTCATATGTGCCACTGAGATGACCTCCTGGAATATCATCCCATCATCAATGAATTAACATCAGTCCATCATCATTGAGCTGATGTCAGACCTGCAAGGCAAAACACCAAATCGTACCACGTATCATTCGTCTAATTCCTAAATTTCTTGACGAAATAGTTAATTAACCTTTATACAGTAAAATTACTCAGCTAATATTTTATGGAAGCAGAATGACTCTTTTTTGAAACATTTTTTCACTTGATTCAATGGCAAATTGGACTTTTTGCCTAATACATTCATATTATCTTGTTACAGTTGAAAATGTCTGCACATTACAATGGAAATTTTGTATTTAATTACACTTTTATCTGAAAAAAAAGTAAAAGTTGCAAACTTATTAAGCATAAAATGAAATTTTAACAAGAAATTAGGTACATGTTGTTGGGCCTTTGCTTTTTGTTGTTTTTCATCAATAACGTCACACACTACCACAATTCCAATTTGCTAAGTTGCTGGTCAAAGCATGGAGAAGGAGCAAATATGTCTGCAAATGTACAAACCTTTGTTACTGCTGGCAATTAACCACAATGATAAAAGAAATGAGTTAATACTGTACTTAGTTTCTTACAAAAGCTCTTTAGGGCAAGAAAATAGTAAATACTCTATTAACAAAGACACTTTAAACCTACAATTAAATTGTTAAATAGACATTTTACCATTAAAGCAACTGTGTTTTTTATTGTTCATGTTTTATGTTCCTTTATATTTGATTGTGAAGGATGACTTCAGATTATTGTAAAAACTAAAAACACATTCTTTACATTGTTTCAAATCAGGCTGGTACATTTTTTACCATAAGTCCAATAAGTATGTTGTAATGGTAACACCAATATGTATTTGTGGGTTAATATATAAACTGCAGGATTTAAATGGACAACTCTCAGCTGCTCTGCTACTGATGTGCCGGTTTGGCACAATTTGGCTCGGCCTCTCAGACACAGTTTAGCAACAGCTCAGCCAACTTGCATTATTCATACAGAGTGAACCAGGATAGTGTTACCCAGAGGTAGTATAGCTGGTGCACCAAGGTGCCCTTTGAGCCTATAAAAGTTAATACTTACTCTGATTGTAAATAGCCATACAGGTGTAAATCCATTTTCCGATACCTGTTCTGAAATGCATAAGTTATGATGAGGGTGTTGGAGTTTGGCAAACCAGACTAGAAAGGTTTCAGTGTCCAGAGGGATGGGTCCTGAAGGTTGCAGGAGGTCACAAAGGCAGGCTGACGTGGATGTAGGAGGATACGACCACAAATGCAACACATATGCACACTCGCTCACCTACAAGGAGGACAGGGGAAACGCACACCGTCACACTCACAGCGGCTCTCCGTTGTGGGAAAACGTGCTGCCAAAGTTGGAGAATGAAGGGATTCCCTGCAGGACTCACAGGACAAACTGCAACTCTTTCAATGGATTACCAACTTTCACACAGTATGTGATGTCAGGACGTCATCTCACTATTCAGCAAGACAAAGAACTGACTTTAAATTGGATTCATTTGGATTCATTTGAAAGATCATTGTGAAAAATTCAGCTCTTTAAGGGAAGGATGCAGGTAACACTGATGGATGCAGCAACCAGTAAGATTGGCTTTTCATTAACTAAACACTTTTTGTAATCAAACAGAAATGGACAATTGTCTTTTTTCATATGAAATGAGACAAATATTCTCTGAAAGACAGTTAGCAAGCAGTCCTGGATGGCTGAGATTTAGAGAAAACTGATTTTATTTTGAAAGACTGTTGTTCATCCATGTACTCCTTCAAAGAATTGACCGAAGACAGTGTGCAAGCGGGTTTGTTTTTGTGACAAAAGTGGATCAGATGGAGCAAACATGAGAAAAAACACAAGGATGGGAAAATAAGAAGATGCTGAAGCCACTTGAATTGTCAATAAGCAAGCTTCACCTAATCTCTGCCATGGTTTGAATCAAGATCATCATCATGCCGCCCAAAAAAGGTGACTCAAAATCTGCTGCCAAAAAAGGCAAATCAGAGGAACCAAAGAAAGGAGGAAAAGATGATAAGAAAGGAGGGAAAGATGACAAGAAAGGGGGAAAGAAGGCAGAGGAGCCACCAACAAAGGGGAAAGATAATGGAAAGAAAGGAAAAGGAAAGAAACCTGTCAGTGAATCAGAGGAGGGGTCTGAAGATGAAGAGGTGCAAAGTGAGGAAGAAGAAAGTGTAAGTGAAGAAGAAGTGGTAGCAAAGAAGGGGGCAAAAGCAGATAAGGGGAGGGGCAAAGCAGCACTGAAAGGTGCATCAAAAGCAGTGGCTATGAAAGGTGTGAAACCCTCAAAACATTCTCCTGATGATGAGGAGGAAAATGAAGACAATGGAAAGGCACAAATGAAGAAAGGTGTGGGTGCCATGAATTTAAAAAAGATGAGTGATGTCCACATCAAAGGTGCATCCAAAGCGATGATGGGCTTCGCTGCAGAGGGACAGAAGAAGAACTTGAAAGACGCAAAAGCACAAAAGGCAACTGATGCAAAATCTCACCTCAAAGGAGCCTCTAAAGCCCTCACAGGCTTTGCTGGAAAGTCCTCTCCTTTTGGTTTACCCTCCAAGCAGCAGGATAAATCCAAACCAAAGAGAAACCTTAAAAGCACCTCCCGTCTCTTCTTGCGACTTTCCAAAAAAAAGAAACCGGCAGCAGGTAGTAAGCCACTTCTGGGCACCAGTAAACTCTTCTCAGGTTTTGGAGGAAAATCCTCCGCTGATAAAAAGCCAGGTCTGTCAGGCTTCAGCCTGTTTAATAAAAAAGACACATCAAAAGAAGCTGCACAAACAAAGAAAATTAACTTATCAAATTTGGAAGGGAAGGGGAAAATGGCAACGGAAGCAAAGGGACTAGGAGGAAAATTTAAGGGCATGTTTGGGAAAAAGAAAACAGGTCAGGGATTCAAGACAAAAAGTTGGATGATAGGAAGAATGGCAGCTGCTACCAACTGGTTGACTGGAAGATTCCTGACCTCTAAAGGTCAAGGTCAGTACGGGGCATTGGCAGGTAGACGGGGTCATAGAAGTTTTGCCAACAAAGGCTCTAGAGGGAGGCATGGGCACTATTATGATGAACCCTACGAGTATGACGACCATTACGTGTATGAGGACGATTATCACAACAGAGGGGGACTAAGAGGCTATTCGAGACAACCAATGTCTATTGACCCCTATGACGAGTATGGAGAGGAAATAGATTATGATGATGAAGAGTGGGAAGATCAGTATGGTTACTATGATGAAGAAGGTAACTTCTACTACGATGATGAGCTTTACTACAATGATGAGGATAATTACTATGACTACCCTTATGACTATCACGAGGAAGAATATCCATATTATTATGATGATGAAGAGGTAGAGTACTACTATGGTGAAGATGGAATGCTATATTCAGTGGAGCCAGAGTCATATGGTTACTATGGAGATGTTATGCATGGTGTCTATGACCAGATTAACCCTGAGTTGTATGAAGATTTTTTTCACCACAACATGGCGGCCAGCTACAATGTGGCAGACCCATATCACATGATGAGCAACACTTTTCCTGTCCAAGGAATGCTTACTGACCCAATGGAGGCATATATGCAGCCTGCTCCTTTTTACTTTCCTCAGCAGCAGCATTTTAACATGAATGTCCAGCTGGATCCAGCTGAGATAGGACAACTATATGGACAAGAGCAACTTTCTTCAACTCTTCCTGAGCCTCAGATATCAGAACAGTTCAAGGTTCCCAGGCCCCAAGTTATGCTATTTGGAAAAGACAGACTTGAGGTTGAAACCTTGCCACCACCTCCTCCTATTTCTCAGCTTTCCTCACCAATACATTCACCTCACTCTCCAGCCCTTGCCCTCAACAACCAGGAGATTATGTCAGATGTACAATATGAGCAATTTATTCCCGCATACTTACCTGCTCAACCTGTTGATCCTACTGGCATGAACCAACAGCACATGTCTTTTCTTCCTGGCCATGCCCCAATGACACCAACTGTGAACATTGATCAGGAATATTTTCAAGCACCTTATCCAATCCATCCTCCTTTATCTATTCCTCCAAGTAACTTGTTCCCTGCTTCACCAATGCCAACACCTCAGTTTTCTTCCCAGGTCTACCAAGCTCCCCTCCTCCAAGAACCACAGATTTTTCAGGTACAGCAAATGCCACCAGTGGCCCCACCAATTCAGCAAATTATGCATTCACCATTAGCTTCACCAATGGCTTCACCATTGCCCCTACGTAGGATGAGTCCCCTCCCGTCCCCACAGCTATCACTGAGACCAGTATCAGCTAGACCGATGGCTTCTCCTTCAAACCAATTCTCATCACGTGTCATGGACTTTCAACAAGGACACGTGCTTAATAATCGCTCGTCATTGCGAAGCCAGAGGCCTAATTCACTATATGAAATACAGAGACCACCAAGTCCCCCTTTGTCTCCAGCACACTACAGAAGAGGCATGTCTATTAGAGCAGAACCATCCCTGAGACGAGGGAGAGCAGGGATGGGGTTGAACAGGGCTCCCACAACAGTCAGACCCCAATCACCACTTTCTAGACAATTGGTTTCTCCTCGGGAATCATCAAGGGCCAGACACAGTCCACCATCTTCCCCAAGACTTTCTTTCCGACAGCAACCTCCTCCGGACGCAGTGCCTTTGCCATCTACCAGACCCAATTTATTTACGAGAGAGAAAAGAACCTCTGTTATGAGACACCCTTCGTCTTCTCCTCTACCATCACCACAAAGACATAGCCCCATTCCAATGGAAAGACCTCAGTCACCACCACAATCCTTCCGCCCCGCCTCTCCCCGTCGTTCACCATCTCCTTCCCCCTCTCGTGTCACTCGGTCTTCTACTCGTAGAATGATAGGTGGCCCTGTAGCCAGAAACCAAGTGCCCATGAGGGCTGTGAAACCATCCCCTGCTAACCCTT
Source organism: Oryzias celebensis (assembly GCA_014656515.1). NCBI lineage: Eukaryota > Metazoa > Chordata > Actinopteri > Beloniformes > Adrianichthyidae > Oryzias > Oryzias celebensis. The sequence continues at coordinate 15,613,387 of BNCR01000008.1, forward strand.
ACGTAAAAAGACGCAGTAGACAAGGGCCCCCTGTTACTCAGCAAGTTGCTCCTTTTAGATCCTCCATACATAGTGGTGCTAGTTCTCCTTTAGGACCGATTGGAGCTTCAGCTACCACACCAATGTTAAACAGAGCAGATTCTCGGCCAGTGGGCATCAGAGAAGCCAAGCGGACAGGCTCTACTCAACGAGGCTTCCATAGACCTGTAGGTCGGGGGCAGCCTCTTGTCCGAATGCCACGAAACCAGCCTTCTCTTCAGTCAAGACAGTCAATTAGAGGCCTGCCTACAATGTCTTCAGTCCCTGCACAGTCATCTCTGAAACAAGGTAGACCTTTATTTCCTCAGTCATCAATGCGAAGAATACAAAGTAGACCTCCATCGCCACAAATGGCACATCGTAGAACGCCATTGCCGTCTCGCTCTGGTTCTCCTATGCATCTATCTCACCCACCTTCTCCATTACCTCATAGATCAATGAGCCCCCATGCTCTGGGTCCAACACAGTTCCACCTTGCCTCACCTCACTCCAGTCTGCCTCATGATGTTCTGCTCTCATCACAAAGTATTGCACAAGTTGATTACACGTTGACGGAGCCAGGAGCATCACCCATGCTTACAAATGCTTTACCGGGGTCTTACTCAGCCAATGCTTATGCCACACCTTTACAAAGACCGATGTCTCCGCAGCTACAACATAAAGTTTTCTCCCAAAATCTTCCTCAGCAAGTACCATTATCCCCAAACATGGGGCGCAGACTCCAGAATCCTTATTTGCAAAATGTCGGAAACATTTCACCATTACAAAGAATCCCTTCCCCAGTACCTGATGTCCAAGGTGAAGGTACCCAGCAAACTCTGATGGAAAACTCTCTTGGCAACGTGGGTCTATCTACTGCTTTGATGCAGGACTCACGATTACGTAGTGCCTCGTATTCATCTCCTTTGCAACGGAATGTCAACCCTTACACAAATGTCCTGGCTCCCCCTCAACACTCAGCCCCTGTTGCCCCCGTTGGTCTCTCAGCCCCACACTTGTCTTCTGCAATGTTTAGCCCGCAGTTACGTAATGCTTCCTTTGCATCTCCTTTGCAGCGGCACCTCTCCCCTGCTCCTCTTCCTACCACATCTCAGCAGGGGGTTATCAGAGGTAGCTCCCCACTTCTTTCTGGTAGACTGCAGACTTCTGCCATCCAGGGATCTATGTTCAGGCTCCCAAGTGGCACTTTAGAAATGTCTCAGGCCCCTGGTGAACCTCCAAGCATGAACGAAAGCACAAGTGGTGGAGTTCATCTCTCATCTTCGGCACTTTCAGGTGCCCTACAAAACTCAAGTCTACGCCAGGCGACCTATAGACTTCCCAATGGCACTTTAGTCAGAAACAATACTGCAAGCCAGCCATCTCCTTCCGCTCTGTCCTCTGCTCTTCTAAATGCAAATGTTCGATCAGCCTCTTATCGATTACCAGATGCTTCTCTTCTGATGCGTCCAAGAGATGAGGCACAAAATGCTGAGAGTGTCCTGTCATCACCTGGTTTGTCGAATGCACTGACAAATGCTAACCTTCGTAAAGCAAAGTTTCAGCTCCCAGAGGGATCATCTCTGTTTTCAAAAAACAAACCTCAAGCCCCCTCCAGTCCTTTTCTTTCTGGTGCCTTGCTAAACACCAATATTCGTGGAGCTTCTTACAATATCTCAAACACTTCGTTATTCAAGAAGCCTGGCACTGCTGAGACTTCTCAACAACAATCGCTTGACCTCTCAAACGCTCTACGGAATCAAAATCTTAGGTCTGCCACTTACCGTTTGCCAGATGGAACTTTAATGACTCGTTCCCAAGCTAATACAGGACCTCAGTCTCTTGACCTGTCCAATGCTCTGTCAAAAAACCCAAACCTCCGTGGAGCAAAATATCGTCTCCCTGATGGTAACATCATGACAAGACTCGGTGCTCCCAGCACTCCGCAGCCCCGCTCACTTAACCTCTCTGGTGCCTTGCAGAGCACTCATCTACGGGGAGCATCCTTCCGCCTGTCATCTTCATACGCTGTAGTATCACCCCAGGTCCAAGGAACTGGGCCTGAGCAGCACTGGGCACAGGGCTCGGGAGCTGAAGGCTTAGGGATGCAACAAGATGTGGATGTGTGGGGGACAGAGAGAATTCTCCCTCATGGGACAGTACAGAACCTCAATAAGTGGTCCATGTATAGAGACGGAGAGCTTCTGGACCCCCAAAGTCTGATGGGACAGACACAAGAGGGGGGACAACCAGAAGAGTGGAATCTCAACAGGGAGGGGGAGCCACAGGGGAACTGGTTTGATAAGGTAAAAATTCCTATTTGAATGATGTCAAGCAACTTAAGAATCTTATCTTTGAATGCAATATCCTTTTTTTCAGACCAAGAAATAAACTAGCATACAGTGTAAAGTCCAGATTAGATGGATTTGAGAACAGAATGAGGACTTTGAATAAATTATGTTTTAATTCTCATACATTCATGAGAACAGGTGAAACTGCTGTGCTGTCAATCAAAATTTCAAACTAAATTCAAACGAAACACTTTTTTCTTTGTATTCCATGTCTGTGTATTTGCACTATGTCCTTATTTCTGGGTTCATATGCATGTTTTTAGATGTACTCAATTAGAAGCATGCCTACCATAACTCACCGAGAGCAGAGGGAGGAAGATGGGGTTGAAGATATGACACAGTTGGAGTAAGTAGAATGTGTCCTAATTGTTTCTTGATAAACCAGACAAGTCAATGTTAGTGGATATTATTCCATAAAGTACATGTAAGGTTTAAAAGAACCCTGTTTTAATTCTAAGAATGAAGGAAAATATTGTCTTGTGAGGTATATAATGAAAATTATGTTTGCTTTTGAATTCAGGGCGTCACAAACAACTTTAATAACTGACTTTACTGTATTGTTTCTTCCAGTGAGTTGCATGAAGTTGCTGTACTGCTGAATGTACGCAAACGTTTCGAAAGAGAGCTCATTTATGTAAGTGCTTGAAGAATATTCTCAAATGCAAAAAAGGACATTAATAATGAATTTATGCATGATGTAATAATTCCCTCTTTTTTCATTCTTCAGACATACATAGGCAGCATACTGTTGTCGGTGAACCCGTATAAGATGTACAACATCTATGGAACAGATATGGTGCTGTTGTACAAAGGTCATGCTCTTGGAGAAAACCCTCCGTAAGTCCTCCGTAACCTGTAAGCTTGTAAAATCAAGTTTTGAACTTTTTTTTTTTTGGGTAAAAGAAATTCAAGGAAAATATACACTCATCAGCCACTTTTAGTAAGTACACCTTGCTAGTACTGGGATGGACCCCCTTTTTCCCTTCAGAACTGCTTTAACCCTTGGTGGAACACCGTAGATTTAAAACAAGTACTGAAAACATTCCTCCAAGAGTTTGGTCCAGATTGACATTATAGAATCACACAGTTGCCGCAAATTTGTCAGCTGCGCATTCATGATGCCAATCTCCCATTCCACCACATCCCAAAGGTGATCTATTGGGATGAGATCTGGTGACTGTGGAGAACTTTTGAGTCAAGTGAACTCGTCATGTTCATCCATCCATCCATTCTTTCCTGTTGTTGATGGGAAATTCTGACCCAAATGTGGTAGCAGAAATGGAGCCTCATTGTTTTTTTCAATCTTCTGTTGTTCTATTTGGTGAGTCTGTGTGAATTGTAGTCTCAGTTTCCTGTTCTTAGCTGACCGGTGTGACACCCGGTGTGGTCTTCTGCAGCTGCAGTCCATTTGCCTCTAGGTTGGACATGTTGTGCGTTCAGAGATGTTTTTCTGCAGTATTCGGTTGTAAGCAGTGGCTATTCATGTTGCTTTTGTCTTTCTATCAATCTGAACCAGTCTGGTCATTCACCTCTGACCCATGACAACAACAAAGCATTTCCACCCACTGGATATTTTCTCTTTTATGGACCATTCTTTGTAGTCCCTAGAGATGGCTGTGGGTGAAAATCCCAGTAGATTATCGGTTTCTGAAATACTCAGACCAGCCTGTCTGGCACCAAAAACCATGTCACATTCAGTCACTTCAATCACCTTTATTCCCCATTCTGATGCTCAGTTTCAACAGCAAATTGTCTGTCTACATGCCTAAATGCTTTGAGTTGCTCCCATATGGATAAGAAACTTGCGTTGACAAGCATTTGGACAGGTGTGCCTTCTAAAGTGGCCGGTGATTGTATGGGAATTCTGAATATTGGAATGTTTAATGATTATGTGAAGACTTTTTTTTTGTCTTTTAGGCATCTGTTTGCCATAGCAAACGCTGCCTATTCTAAAATAATGGATGCCAAACAAAATCAAGTCATAATAATCAGGTAAAATATTTCTTTGCCTCTATTGTAAAACCAACACATATGTACACTAAAAGGTGTTCTATTAATCTCTGCATTCTACATGCTTCAATGCTAAACATGATCTACCACAACTCTAAAAACGTACTGAGTATTTTTAATTCAATATATTGACTTAACCTAATAGGCAAAATTTCATTTGTAATTTAAACATGTAATGATGGTGAAAATGAACGAGTTAATTAAACCACTCAGATATTTCTGCAGTTTAGCACCGAAAACACCCTAGCTGCATTTAGAAAGATACACTGAGGAAAGCCCAGCCAGATCTGGGTCAGAACCAGATTCTGTTTAAGAAGTGTATAAATGTGAGTGCACGAGTGTGGACTTTGGGTTTGTGCTGGTCAGCGAGTGTGTGCAAAGGGCTAACTGAAGTCTGGTGTTTAGTGACCATTATCGGTCCAGTTTTTTCTCCGAGCAGCCTTAGAGCTGTAACCTTACTCTGGACTGTGGTAAAGACGTCAAAGATGTGCTCACACACAGCTCTGTCCTCATTTAGAAAAGTTTACATTACCCTGGTATTCAGTGCCAAGCTTACTGAGAAAAGTCGTGCTTTTTTTGGCATAGATGATGCACTGGATGCTTGTAAATTCAGCTTAAGCAAAAGTTGATTCTTCAAATGTGAAAGTCTCACATGTCTAAAACAGTTAAAGCAGACACATTTTGCACCATTGGGGAGGTAATGAGGATCAGATTAACACTGTGTGAATAATGGACTTGCTTAGAAGGCTTTTCTAGTATTTTATCTTGATTTTCAATGCTTTTAATTAAGGGTTTCACTTAGAAAAATAAAGTAGGCTTACATTAAAACTGAATCAACATCATGTCTTTGTGGATGTCAAAAAACTAACATTGTGTACATGTCGGTGCTTCAAAACAATGGTTTTTAATTACTAATATTCACATTTTCCACTTGAAATTGTGAAAAAATTGCCATGCATCAGCTTAATTGTCATATTTGATGACAATGTGTTTCAGTGGGGAGAGTGGGTCAGGAAAAACCGAGGCCACCAAACTTGTTCTTCGTTACCTTGCATCTGTCCATCACTTGAACAACCTTGCACAACAGGTGAGCAAAAAGATTATATGTCCAGAAATAAAGAAGACAAAGAGCTCCATTAATGTCAATAATGTTATGTTTTCTTTCTTTTGTTCTGCTTGCTTTCATTGGATGCAGATTGAGGTAGCGGCATGCCCTTTGCATTTTTTACTCATTGCATTTGACACAGCTATAGCTGAAGAGATGTTCTTATGGATTTTCTCATAGGCTCACTAAAAAGTCTGACTTGGCATTTTAAAGGCTACAGCATTTGTGATGTAGACTATAAGATTATTTTGTGACCATATAGAAAACAAACTTCATTGTTCTGACCAAGAAAAGAACTGCTGCAATAATAAAAGCCTGGCTGTTCGGCAGAGATTCTGCAGTAGCCAGTGTTGTTTTTTTTAACATGTTATTGTGGCATGATAGAGCACAAATATTGAGAAATTAAGCTTGAAATTGCATTTCTGAGTATTGTTTTGTTCAAATCGTTGTGAATCAGGAGCAGATGAAAAAATGCTGATTGAAAAAGATCATATTTGTGACGTAGACGACTAGATCCATGTTTGTTTTCCTCGTCCAAGCTGACAGCTGTAATGTTAGGTTGTGGTTGTGAGGGGCTAGCGGGAGAGAGTGTTAACAAATGGATGACAGGAAGTGGGGCGGGCTTTCTTCACGGCAACAGACACAACTCCAATGGAAATTTCTAATAAACTACTGCGACTCTGTAGAAACTATATCCTAGAAAACAATGGTTTTTTTGGGCTGAAAATGTCATGATCAGAATTAAAAGACCACTGGGAATGCTTTGAAAATAGATCAAAAGAATATCGCAGTGGGATTTTAAGGCCTTTTCATGGTTTCTGCCTCTTTGTTTTGGAAGTCACAGTAGTTGACAGTAGTAGCCACAAATAGACTGGTTTTCCAGTTTATTTGTGAGGGAAGAAGAAGGAATTATTACAGTGAATTTTCACTCTTATTCCTGGTTAAATTCACGATCCGGCTGCGTGGTTTTCTTGTTTTAATAACAAACTTTAGTAACATTTTATTTTTCTTTTATATTTTTAAGTCAATTAATTTTTTGTCCCTGTGTGGCATTATAGACTATATAAAAAAAATCACTCTCTGGTTGTTGTTTTTTTTTTTTTTTTAAGGTTTTGAACCCACATCTAAAAGACCCGGTTCATTTGTGTAAAAAGTTAGGTTCTTACAGTATGAAGTGGCTGAGTTTGGCCTTCAGATTAAATCATTTGTTCTCCAACACAAGAGGAAGAGGAAATTAATGAATTTTAAAGGAGATCATCTCTGTTTAAACGATCTTAAAATATTTATGTGTAAAAATACGCAGGAGCAGTTAATAAAGTTGATATTTCAGATATGTCTTGTAATTTTTATTTTTTTATCTTTTCGTAAATTTCCTTTTAAAATAATTTTCCAAAATGAAATAGTATCATCATAATCAATGTTATCTCCTGAACTGTGTGTCTGATTACTCGGCAGATACTTGAGGCAACTCCTCTTCTGGAATCCTTTGGAAATGCCAAAACTGTGCGAAATGATAACTCCAGTCGCTTTGGGAAATATATAGAGGTCTTTTTAGAAAAGTGAGTTAAAAAAAATATGAATAAGTTCACACAACCATCTCTTTCATTTTTAATTTGAATCGACTTTCTTCACCCTTTTTGTCTCTTCGTTGGTGCAGTGGTATAATCTGTGGTGCCATAACCTCTCAGTATCTACTGGAAAAGTCTAGAATTGTGTTCCAGGTGAGACAAATGCAAGAAGTTGATAAAATGGGTCTGAATATGAACTCACTGGGATAAATGTGTGTCTGCTTTAGGCCAAAGATGAGAGGAACTATCACATTTTTTACGAGATGCTGGCAGGTCTTCCTTCTCAGCAGAAGCAGACCTTCTATCTGCAAGAAGCGGAAACCTACTACTATCTCAATCAGGTACAAAGCAGGAAGCAGAGGTCATGACCTTTTAGATCAAGAGCAGACAGCGATTTGTCAGCTTGCTCTTTGCCTGTTGCTTCTCTCAGGGAGGGAATTGCGTAATAATGGGAAAAAACGATGCAGATGACTTCCGGCGTCTGCTATCTGCCATGGAAATCCTTCGCTTCAGCGCAGAGGACCAGTCCGCCATCTTTAGAGTTCTTTCCTCCATCCTGCACTTGGGCAATGTCTACTTTCAGAGATATGAGGTAACATTTCATATCAATTTTACCTCCCATTTGGTCACATGAGATGATTTTTGATGAAGTAATGATCAGAAATGTCTGATGCATTGCAGAATGACGGCCAGGAGGTGGCGTCGGTGGTGAGCGCTCAAGAGATTCGGGTGGTGGCTGAGCTGCTGCAGATCTCACCAGAAGGACTCCAGAAAGCCATCACCTACAAAGTGACAGTCCGTATCAAAACACTCCTCAAGTGCTTTTCTATTTGTGTCTAAAACAAGAGAAAAAACACTTCATTTTTAAGACTTCCTCTCATTCCCGATTGCTCTCATTTCACTGGAGGTCTGAACATTTTTGTTTTTTTAAATGTTGACCGCCAACGTGGCAGAACGCCAGCCCCGTTCACTCACATGTGCTTACTTTAAAGGCCATTGTGTGGCCCCCAGTGTCGCTTACGCAGACACAATGGGGGCCACATGTGTTGCTGCCACACACAGAGTGGAAGAAAGACGAACAAGAAATAAACAAACTGCTGCCACAGATCTGCTTACACTGTGGTCCAAGTTTCTTCTGGATTTCCCTGCTGGGGCTTTGAAAACCAATGTCTAACTTCAGTCTCCTGTTTGAGAAGTGAAAATGCAATCTAGTGGGGCCATATAAGTTTAATTTTAAACAGTTTACACTTTTATTTTTTTCATTATTTCTCAAAAACACATATATTTTTAAATAATAATTGTCCTTTTTACTCCTCTTCCTAATACAAGCAGTTTAGCGTGATGCATCGATGCGAGCTCCCCTCCGATCATTATGGAACTAAACCTCTTTTTCATGCTTTTTGAATTTATTTTGTATGTATACATTGAAATGTAAAAATGTATAAATGTACAAATGTATAAATTGAAAGCCACAAAGATGTGTAAAAATGCTGAAACTACTAAACTAATAATAGAAAACAAATATACCGGTAATAAAAAATTAGGAATGAATCCATGAAATAATGGGGATTGAAATATATTAGGACAACATATTCAGAATGAAACTGAAATGCATTTTTATTTTCCAAAACGTCTAAACATCTTCATTGATCCTCCTTTTCCACAGGAAACAATGAGGGACAAAATCTACACACCTCTGACTGTCGAAAGTGCTGTTGATGCCAGGTAGGATATCATACAGCATGTAGCTTAAATTTGCTTCAATGTAAAAACCACATTCTCCTTGTACTCCTTTAGTTTTATTTCATTATTATTTTTTTCTTCTAATTGATTTCAACAATTGAAAAAAAACTTGACTCATTCGAACATTTTCCATATGTTGACATGTAATTATTTTTTCTTTTCAGAGATGCTATTGCCAAGATCCTGTACTCACTGCTCTTCCACTGGTTAACAGAGAGGATCAACGCTCAGGTGTACCCCATGCAGCACACGCTCTCCATCTCCATCCTGGATATTTATGGGTTTGAGGTTTGTAGGTTTTCTTGGATTTTTTCTTTTTGTGTCAGAAAAACATAAATAAAATTAAATTAAATTAAAAAATTGGGTTTTTATTTTTTATTTTTTTTACCAAAAATCTGTCTGAGTTAAAGAATACTTTTGAAAACAATTGACAGTTAAACCCAGTAAAATGGTGATACTTTTTGTGAGAAACGTTTCAGAGACTTAGTTAGTCTCAATGCCTGAAATGTTATTTTTTCCCTCAGAACTGCTTCTGTTAACATACGTTTAATATGAGACTAAAACGACTCCTTAAACAGGTAAAAAGTCCGAATTTTAACATGTTGTTTCTAATGATGGAGGACTAACATAAAAAAAATTGAGCTTAAAATAGCATTTTGAACCATTTCTTTATTTAAATCTTTGTGAATCAGGAGCAGCCAAGAAAAGGCCAAGACAAAAAGCTTGTAGGTGTTCCATACGGTACAAACTACAATCAGAAGCTCCCTGAGCTGATATCTGTCTCAACATTGTATAACTGGATAACTCCAATATTACTGGTCATTTTTGTTGCTGTGGGAATTTTAAGTTGGGGTTGTGAAGGGCTGCAAGCTCAAGGGAGAAAGTGTGAATGAAGGGATGATGGGAAATGAAGACAGGTTCACTTTATGCCAACATTCCAGCTACAGCTAGATGATTGGAATGGAACGTTAAGGTGTTGAACAAGAAAACTCGAGTCATTCTTAACCTTGTAGACCCCGCTGGATTAAATTTGGCCACTTTCTCTTTCCTATTTTTTTATTTCTATTTTTGTTCTTCATTGATTTTTTTTGTTAACTGGCGCTACCATGAATGAAAAAAGCTCAGAAGAAAGTAGTTCATGGGTTCTCCAGGGTTAAAATGAAAGATTAGTTTGCTTTAAAGTGAACCCTGGTGCGGTTCAGTGAAGCGTTAACGCAAAAAGACTTCACAGCAAAACTTAGACCGACGCTGACAAAAGAAAGAAGTACCATGCATTACTAATAAGAGAATGTTGAGGTTGTAGGGTTAACTATGAGGAAACATAAATAAAGAAAACGTTTCTAAAATCAAAAACAAAAGAAAGTCGAAGAATCAGAGGGATTAGTTTTTCATTTTTCTTGTGGTTCTCTTTTTTGGGAATGACTGCCCTCAGAGGAAGACCTTTTAAAAACTTGAAGTTTTGGAGGAAAATAAAATCAAAGTAAATAAAAGTGAGAGATTTTGGCGTTTCCTACCTTTCCAAAACGAGCCTTAATGTTCCCCTTAGTTGGAAATCACACTAAAACAGTTCCTGGTGTGAAAGCAAACTGAAGGTGCAGCTCACCACCAGCAGGGGGCAGTGTGTCTTTACTGTCCAACTTCACAGAGCATCAGTGTCACTTTGTCCTTTCCTAACCAAATGTTTTTAGTTGCTTAAATACAAGAAGTCTAAGACCAAATGTGTGTGTGTTTGTCTGTGTGTGGTTGGCAACAGGACCTGGCCTTCAATAGTTTTGAGCAGCTTTGCATCAACTATGCAAATGAATACCTGCAGTTCTTCTCCAACAAGATTGTCTTCAAAGAAGAACAGGTAAGTCGCCTGAGGAAATGCTTCATTGGCGCTGATATTACTAAAATAAAATCTCATTAGCATTTGAGAAAACTCTAAAAATCTACAGATGTTCATATGAATTTAGCCAATATAGAGTTCACAGTGCAGTAACTGGGTAATGTTACCTGATCTCCTTGCAGGAGGAATACAACAGAGAACAAATCCCATGGCAGAACATCACTTTTAGTGACAACCAGCCCTGCATCGACCTCATAGCCTCTAAGCCTCATGGGATATTGAGGATTCTGGACGATCAGAGCTGTTTCCCTCAGGTGAGGAGGACGTGAGCTGCACTGGGCTCCAGCATCCTGCAACATCTGTCACACAAACAGATGCAAATACTGTAGGTGTCAATTAGAACATGCTAATGTGTTACCAGGCGACAGACCACACTTTTCTCCAGAAGTGTCACTATCACCATGGCAACAACCCACTCTATATGAAGCCAAAGATGCCCATTCCAGAGTTCACCATCAAGCACTTTGCTGGTCGAGTCACCTACCAGGTAGAGTTCATGGAATCTTTGCTGAATTTGAATAAACTCGAGAACTATCTTTTTCTTTTTGATTCTCAATTTTTAAATTGAATGTTGATCCATTATCCGATGACTCTGATTCAGGTTTACAAGTTTCTGGATAAGAACTACGATCAGGTCCGACAGGATGTTTTGGAGTTGTTCATTCAGAGCAGAAACAAAGTAAACAGAATATTAAAAAAAAGATTGCATCTTCCCTCCTTGAAAAGCAGTAAAACGTGCGTCCCTCTGTGTCCAGATGGTGTCAAACCTTTTCCTGGTTCATGGAGAAGCCATCAGCCAGCCGAGAGGAGGCCACAAAAGAAAGAGCAGCTCGGTCACCAGAAAGTACCAAGCTCCCACCGTGAGCAGCAAGTTCCAGCTGTCCCTGCTGGAGCTCGTGGAGAAGATGGAAAGGTGGTGTGTGTACTCTGAACTTCTTATGTCTACAACTCAAATATTCACTTATTTCCCACCTTTGTTTTAGGTGCAACCCTTTTTTCGTTCGCTGCATTAAGCCAAATAGCATGAAGGTAAACGAACAAACGTGAGTTTTGGTCTCTGACTGAACTGTTATTTGGGAGAGTTAATCTGAGCTGTTGTCTATTTCTGCTTAGCAATCAGGCGTGTTTGAGGACGACCTGGTCACCAGCCAGCTGCGCCACTCTGGGGTCCTGGAGACGATCAGGATCCGTAAAGAAGGATATCCAGTTAGGATGTCATTCTTTGTCTTCCTGTTTAGGTGACATATCTTAAAAACATTCAAACCCAGCAGTAAAGCCTTTGTTTTCGTTAGTTAGTTTAGTTAGTTTAGTTAGTTAGTCCCACTCCGATCATCTTCTGGGCAGGACTGATGGTGCAGAGCAACTCCGCCCCTCATCCCCTCCCTTTTGCTGAGAGCTCTCAGTTAACCCGCTCTAGCTTACAGACCCTCACCCCTCAACCTATCATTAATGACGCAACAAAAAGGGCGAGCAAAAAAACATGTTATTCATCAAAGTGGGTCTTTAAGACTTTGACCTCCTCAGTTAGGTAGATATTTCAGACAAATCATGCATTCAAGAAAATCCAAGATTTTAATAATATATACAATATACATATAACAGTATTATGTAGGTACCCCTCAAGGGTAAAGACTGCATTCTGTGCATGAACAGCCCGTATTGTTGAGGCTGAGGCAACAATTGCGTTTATGGTCTTTACAAATGGCCAACATGTTCGATTTTTCTCATGGCCAAAGTGCTTTTCTGAATGACGGGGATCCTAAGGTTACATCCACACCAAATGTGGTGCTTTTACCTAAAAAATGCACAATCATTTTTAATAACCCACTCCTCTAGAAGCTCGAATGTCCAGAAAAGCCCTCACAGGCACAGGGAGAGCATCCAAACCGCTCAAATGCAACATGGGTGCTAATCACACTGACTTGCCTCTCTCACAGGATCTCACGACAAAAGATTCTGCAGCAAAACATCAGGGAAACCCCCAAAAACAACAACAACTAAAAAACTTATTGTGGATTTCCCAGAGTCAAGATTTGAAACTAGTAAAACAAAAATACATTGCAGGGCTCATCTTAATCCATAATGGAGAATATTTTATGAAGGTTAAAAAAAAAATTTAAAAACAAGAACTGTTTACATTATTTTTAAAAAATTCATATAAATTAGCCCTGACTTCATTTAGATTATCTTTATGTTTATTTAAGTTTATGGCTGAGGTGCACCTAGAAGATAAACTATGTACTGAATGACAGTGACTTTCCCTAAACCTATGAGAGACAAAAAGGTAAAGTTGGTGGAGAAAAATGACTTTATGGAGGTTGCCAACAATTGAAAAAGGCCTGATGAGATAAATATTCCAAGAAAATTTAACTAACTAGACTTTCATGTTTTAGTGATAGTGAAACACTCAATTAGTACAATTCTGATTTAGTGTCCTGATGTGTTTTTTTCTCTGAAATATCCTTATTTCTTTTCAATATAATCCAAAAGGCATGCAAATAATGTTCAAATGACTGCCATTCTACAGCGAGTGTGTATTTTGTAGGAAGATGTTGCAGACTTTCTGTGCAGAATTAACCTTTAAGCCAAAAAAAAAAACTGCTCATTTTAAATGTAGAGCTATGTATGTTTACATTTTCAGGTTTTGTTTTTACTACTTGTGTTTTCACATGTGCCTTCCTCAGATATAAGTCCTTGGTTGGACTTAAAGAGCTTCCAGCAGCAAATGGGGAGAACTGTGTCCTTTTGCTCAGTAAACTGTGTCCTCTCCGGCCAGGAATCTATCACGTCGGGGTGACAAAGGTGAGGCAAATGAGAAAACCCCTCTTCATTACACGTGTTTGAATGGATTGTCTTTGTGCTCAGTTGTTCCTGAAGGAGGACGTCTACCAGCTGCTGGAGTGTAAACGGGATCGATCCCGTGAGCTCGCCGCTCTCACGTTGCAGCGCTACGTCCGCATGTTTTTTGTCAGGAAGCGCTTCATCGACTTCCGCAAGAAGATGATCAGGTTTCAGGCTCAGTGTCGCGGCTTCCTGCTCAGGTGAGACAGAGGCGTTAAAGCCAGAGACTTTCAAATGTTTCAGATTTGTGCTGCACGAAGATCAGGAGGTCAACAAAGTGAGCTTTCAGCAAAACAATAGCAGGAAAACCTAAATTATTCATCCATCTTCGGAAACTCGCTAAATTCTTTTTGGGGTCACTGGAGCCAACAAAGGTGAACAAAGGTGGTGCACACCCTGAACAGGTCGCCTGTCTGTTGCAGCGCCACACAACAACATGCACACTTGAGGACAACTTTTAGTCACCAAATAACCTATGAAGCATGTTTTTGGACTGTGGGAGGAAACCGGTGTGCCTGTAGAAAAGTCCCCACAGATTCCAACCAAAGCCTTCTCGCTGTGAGACGAGAGCCTGAATCACTACTCCACCATACAGCTCACTTCAAATGACTCCTTTTTAGAATTTTGTGAGAAACTGTAAGTTTTTTCAATCTAATATTGAATATGAATTTTCTTAAAATGAAGTCATTTTATCTTCCAGGAAGCGTTACGTGAAAATGAGGGAGAGTTTGATTCGATTCCGGTCTCTTGTTCACATGTACGTCAACCGCAAGCAGTACATCAAGGTACATCTGCCAGCTTTTCACCCAACAGCTTTCAAATGTTTGCATTTTAGATTTCACATGGCTTTCTCTGTTTTTTTATTTGTACAGATGAAGTTTGAAGCAAAGAGGAAAGTGGAAGAGCAGAGAAGACAAAGAGAAATGGTACATTTGAGATTTTAAAAAAAAGTCCACTTTTGCATAAAAACTGAAATGTGTGAAGATATCTTCGTCGCTTTTTTGCATTTATAATAAAACCAGTGACTCTTGCAGGAGCTGATGAGGAGGGAGGTGGTCAATGTCACGCATTTGGTGATTCCTGCAGAGCTGGGTGCTTTGCTGCAGAGAGCAGGAGGTGTGTGCTCTGTGCTGATGATTTCTACCCAATTACTTTGTCTTTTGTGTGTTATACTGATGTTGTCTTCATAAATATTGGGTATTACTATCTTTAAAATATACAGATCGATTTTAATGGGATTGTTGCTTTTATGAATGGATTTAAAGTGATTTATTTTGTGAAGTTGAGCTCTGAAAAGCTGCTCAGCTCTTTCATAGTGTCTGCTCTCATCAGAATCAGCTCACAAAATGACTTTAAAAATCCTGACGCTGCAGCGCAGAAGCGACATTAACTAATGAATAAACCATACGTTTAAAAATGTCAACCTTAATGGCATTTTTAAACAGGCCAGAAATAAGACGTGTGGTCAGCGTTGTGCTTTTGTGCTCCTCCTGGCTCACTTGTGCTGCCATCTTTGTGTGTCCTCAGTCAGGAATGAGTTGCACTCAGACTGTTTGGCTCTGCTTCAGGCTCCACACATTCAGGAAGACGCTCAGCTCACGCTGCCTCTGGACATCAACAACTTTCCCTTTTTTCGTTATGTGCAGCGACACTTTAGGGTGAGACGTGCAACTTCATTTTTCACTGTAAAGCTGCAGGCCATGTTGTAGCAAACTGCATCTACCAGACAGGTCCTTTTCAATCCTTGACCAAACTTCATTTTGTCCTCATCAAGGTCTTTTTACATTTAGTAAAATACAAATGATTATAACATTTGAACATGTCTTTTGTCTTAAAACATATTAAGTAAGCAGAATGCAGCAATACTTCTAGTAAAGTGTCATGAAAAAGGCAGTTTAAAGTTCCATTCCCATCATCTTTTGATGAATTTTCTAGGCATAGTTTCTGCAGAGAAGCAGTAGTTCATTAAACATTTGCTTCTGAGTTGTCATGGAGCAGCATTTCACAGCCACACTTGCATTCACACACATGGCGGTGGCCTCGCCTTGCATTGTGCCAATCTAAATTCATTCTGCCAATGCTAACTGCTGCAAGCAATGTCTTGCCCAAGGACACTTCAATACAAGGAGGCGAGAACCAAACCTGCAACCCTCTGATCAGAGGTCAAATGCTGTAGGCTACCTCTGCACCACAGCCGCCTGAGGCTAATGTGATGAAGAGGCACAAATAACTTCAATAAACTGCGTAGGATTGATCATCTCTCACCAGGAAAGAACTTTTTTGCTGCCGTTGATTTTTTAACTAAATGCATTTTCTGTAATGCTGTCAGTAAAACACTGATAATCAAGGCATTGGAATGACCAAAGTAAGCGAGTTTCAAGGCTCAACCAGTTATTTTTTGTAAAAATATACCAATCAAATGTATTCCCTTTTTGATAACTGTCAAAATGAAATGAATTTAACTGGGCTTGTTTAAATGAAACTAAAGCTTAAAGTGGCAGGTTGAGTATTTTTGCATTGTGGTTTCCACATCTGCTAGAGGAGCTTTAATATATCCTAACAGTGTTTATTGATGCCATCTCAGTCGTTTAAGCAATTTTTAAAAAGATGAATCGAAAAAGGGACCAATGATGGAACACCTAGTAATCAATGGCCATTTAAAGACTCAAGAACGAACTGAAAAATGTATTTAAAGGTAACATTTACATTTTTTTTAAATCAAACTACTTTCAGCTTCAAAAGGCAATCTTTCAAAATGAACTCTTTTTATTAGAAAACACATTTCTATAGTTTCATATTCAGGATTCATAACTTATCATTGCTCCATTTCGACGTCAGATACACTTTAAACTACACAGAAGGGTTAAAAAGATGAGAACTTTTGATCTTGTGTTTATTCAGGAGCCAAAGTTTGGGATGCTGATGGCCCCTCTGGAGTCACCTCTCACCCAGGTGGGGGATGATCTAAGAAGTGCAGCTCTGGAGCTCTTTAACATGGTAGACATCTTTTTAGCAGTAAAACCAGAAAAATGTTCATGGTGCTGGAAGCACAATGACAATGACCTTCTGTGTCCAGGTGTTGCGGTTCATGGGGGACCCTCACCTGAACGGGGCGCAAGAAAACCTGTTTGGGAATTATATCGTCCAAAGGGGTTTGTTGTCCCCGGGGTTGCGAGACGAGGTCCTCGCTCAGGTTGCCAATCAGGTGTGGAGGAATGTCAACTCTGATAACGCAGACAGAGGGTGGCTGCTGCTGTTGGCGTGCGTTTGCTGCTTTGCCCCATCAGCCACGATGGACAAATATCTGCTAAAGTAAGAGGTTTTTCTTTTTAATACCAAATTAACTAATCTCATAATGAAGAGGGTTTTAAAAAATGTCAACATGTGAAGAATTATCAAATTAAGGCCATGAAACTGGATTTCTTCAGGACCTGTCAGTCACACGGGCGAATCAAAGTCCAAATGATGGACATGTCTTTTCCAGATTTGTGTCAGATCACGCTCCAGCAGGTTATCAGGCCCTGCTGCAACACAGACTCATCCAAGCAAGCCAGAAGATGCAGCTCTGCTCAGGCTCCGCCCCCGAGACTGCACGGACATATCCGCTTTCGCTCCTGGAGTGGACAGCCAATAGGAAGAGAGCGAACATGGTGCTGCATGTGCACAGTTTTGATGGTAACTTTTTAGTTCTGTTTTAAAAGCTTTTATGTCTCAGTTAGGAAGATTTTCTAAAATAGTCCAATTTAAAAGCAGATAATAATTAGAACTATATAAAATACTTTGTTTTTATAACTTTACATGTACTTTTCAAACCACAAAAATATATATTCACGTTTATCAGATCCTCCTACCATCATTTGCTCTTGACAAGCCTCAAAGAAAGGCAAAGAGAGCTTTTAATTGCTGGGATGAATTACATCCCCTGGTCATTGATTATTCATCGCCACTCAGTATCACATGAAGGGACCTGCAGCTCCAGTTTGAGTCTAATCACTAAACAATCGTGTGATTTGAAAGCCACCCACGAAAACACACGCCGCTGCTTGTTCATTCAGCCATGTCTGGCTCTACAGGAGGGTCCTTCCTATGTCCAGTCCATTCCTGGACCAGCGGAGAGGATTTAGCAGGACACATCCTGCGCCACAGGTGCCAAAAACACACCTTCAGTGTTCGCTCCTAGAAGTGGTTTCTTTTCAATGCCTCTTGTCCTTTTTACACTATGATAATCTGCAGGGGAGTGTCCGACTGGTGGAGAGGGAATTCAGTACTGATGAAGGAGCATGGCCAGTGGGTGGAGTTAGCCGGCCACGACTATGTTCTGGACCTGATTGCAGACCTGGAGCTTCCTGTGGACTTCCCCAAGCAGAAGAGCTACTTCATCATCAGCACTGACAACCCGGCCAGAGTCAGAGCTAATACCAGCCTGTCAGTGAAGCACCAGCTCGCTGACATTACGCCTCAACATTTCAAAGGCAGCCATTTAGAAAGTGCTTTTTATCCCTTCTTTTTCCTCAGCGCTTTGTTTGGCAGCGGCTTCGACTCCGATGAGGAGTTTCCCTCCTCTATTCCTCTCAATAACAGCAGCAGACCCACCTACAGTCTACCAGACTCTGATGGTTACTACAGCCACGGTGCACAAAACCACACCACAAACACAACACGCAACCAGAAAAGTACTGTATTTGTATAACTAGCAACAACAATGCCTTTTGATTTTTTTCTGTAGAATATTCTGATCAAATTCAGCCTAATTAACCATCATATTCTAAATTGACCAAAGTTAAAGCTCACATTTTTGGAAAATAAAAGAAAGCTAAATTCACACCAGGTACGTGATGCACTGGACAGTCGCAACCCAATACTAGTGCAGGTATCTACAGTTGGAAGAGACTTGCTGCCAAATATCAAAGTGATGCAAATCTGGTGAATCTTGCTCCAGGTTTTTTCTTTCACAGCTCGATTCCAATATAAGAACCACCTGGTGTCATAGAATTCCAGCCGCAATGATTCATTTCTCCACCATGATCAATTTTCAAACAGTAGCACTTCCGTAAATTAGAAGGGACACTATCTATTGTCACTATTAAATCCCAGTCTCTGAATGGTCAAACTTACAAGGCGCGTTCACTTGATGTACGTTTTGTATGTGGAGCCTGAAAACAGCTGCGTAGCAACGTGTGAACGTGAGCGTTTTGAACGCGGAATCCTGAAATGCATAGATGCATAATTGATTTTTCACAGGAAGTAGATGCTAGAAAGCACGTTGCAGAGGCCTATGTGAACGTAGTTTAAAACATTGATGTTTAACATTTGACTTACTTCCAAATGTGAATATTTTGCAGCATGACTTACCAATTTTGTTTTTCGTCTCAGTTTAGCCCCCATAGTTCTCTTGTTTCATATCATGTGACGCTTCAATCTGAGCAACAGAAAACGCCTTCATAACCTCCATTGTTAAACCACATTTGAGACAAAGAAGTCTCAAATGTCGCAGTTCTTTAAATGACCACTTGGGGTTGGCTTCAAAAGAGAGTAAATTATCGTTACTTTGCATGTGTAAAAAGTTAATCTTTTTTAAAAACATCAATTTTATGTTTATTACTTGATTTTTATTTAGAATGATTGTGTAGACTGGGATTTTTAAAATAAGATAAAATAAAATATTTTGATTTTATTAGATTTTATTATTATTTTTTTTTTGTTTTAGTCGTTTTTTGTTTAATAGCAGATGAAAGAGACCCATGAGTTTCGATAACTGACTTTGTTCTACCAAATTGGCTGTTTTTAGTGGGCGAAGCAAACTCCTATCAATATGCCCCTCCCATTCAAGGCTTCAACTAAAACTTTAGGATCCTATAGATGATGTCAGAGGTTAAATGTTGCTGACAGAACCGGATGGAAAGACGGTGTTCAAAGTTTGTCTGTTATTTCCCAGCAGAGTCAGATGCCTACAGTGATGGTCAGACTCAGAGAGGAATGGACCGCTACCTCGATAGCCTGTTTGACCCCGTTCTCTTAGATGGTGCAGTAAGTGATCTTTTTTATGCTTATAATGAGAATATTTTTTTGTACTTTCGTAGAGGCCACATACTTCTGAAAATTAAAGAAAATTAGCACTGCAGTTCCAAAATGTCCTGTATAGACAGGACTATACAGTGCATCCAGAAAGTGTTCACAGCGCCTCACTCCTTCCACATTTTATGATGTCACAGCCTTATTTCAAAATGGATTAAATCAGTTTTCTTCCTGAAAAAAATTATTTGAAAGTGTTGTAAATTTATTAAAAAATTTAAAAAAAAACTGAAAAATGACATGTACAGAAGTGTTCACAGCCTTCTCTCAATACTTAGTTGCTGAACCTTTGGCAGCAATTCCAGCCTCAAGTGGTTTTGAAATGACCCCACAAGCTTGGTACACCTTTCTTTGGACAGTTTGGTCCATTCCTCTTTGCAGTCCCGCTCAAGCTCCATCAGGTTGGATGGAAGTGTCGGTGCACGGCCATTTTCAGATCTCTCCATAGATGTTCAGTTGGATTCAGATCTGGGCTCTGGCTGGGCGGTGTGCTTTGGATCATTGTCCTGCTGAAAGATGAACCGTCGCCCCAGTCTGATGTCAAGAGCTCTCTGGAACAGATTTTCATCCAGGATGTCTATGTACATTGTTGCAGTCAGCTTTCTCTCTATCCACTTCCTGCTGCCGTAAAACATCCCCACAGCATGATGCTGCCACCACCATGCTTCACTGTAGGGACGGTATTGACCTGGTGATGAGCGGTGCCTGGTTTTCTCCAAGCATAACGCCTGTCACTCACTCCAAAAAGTTCTATTTTGGTCTGGTCAGACCACAGGATTTTGTTTCTCGTGGTCTGAGAGTCAGTCAGGTAACTTTTGGCAAACTCCAGACGGGCTTCCATGTGCTTTTTAGTAAGAAGACGCTTCTGTCTGGCCACTCTACCACACAGACCTGATTGGTGTAGTGCTGCAGAGATTCTGGAAGGTTCTCTTCTTTCCACAGAGGAACGCTGGAGCTCTGACAGAGTGACCATTGGGTTATTGCTCACCTGGTTGGTTTGTGGTTTTTCATTTTTAATAAATGTGCAACACTTTCAAATGAACTTTTTTGATATTGTCATTATGCTGTGTTTTTCAAAGAATTTTTCAGGAAGAAAACTGATTAAATCTTTTTGGAATAAGGCTGTGACATCATAAAATGTGGCAGAAGTGAGACGCTGTGCACATTTTCCGGATGTACTGTAAATGCATTTTAGCCTGAGTTTTAAGCTCAGTGGCTAAAATTGAACCATGAACAGTTAATGCTGGTTTAAACAAATGAAGATGTAACCAAATAGAAAAAATTAGAGGAAAAGCATTAAAAATCCTTGAAGTTGGAGATCTGAACAGTGTGAAACCGCCTGACGTCTGAGGGTGAATGGAAGTTAGCGTTGATGAATGACTGAAACATGTGATCCGTCCGCTCTCTTTGTGTATGAATAGAACTGAAAAACAAGAAAGATTAGGTTACTGAATAAACTACCGTAGCTGACAGTAACAGTGGGCAGCGTGCACATGCAGCTGTCTGTGGCCTTAAAGGATTTGCCCTTAAGCATGCAGTAAAAACACACATATTTAAAAAGGTTTCTAAAGTAAACTAAAGAGTAATTACTGAAATTGTTTTCTTTGTTTTAAGAAATGAACCATCTTGACAGGGTATTTTGTTATATTTCTAAGGCACGTGTAAACAAATGACTACAAAGTGCAACCTTTAACCAGTTTTTAATATGTTGCATCTTTATTTATTTACTTCTAAAAATGAACAGTCATAGTACAAAACAGAAGAATGTAATTAAACAGAGTTTCCCCATAAAAATGGTAATTTATTTAAATTGAGATCTTAACGTTTTTATTTTATTACATTTGTCTTACGTGTCATCCTGTCACAGACGTACACCTTGGGTTTTGTGAGCTCCTAATACATTGTGTACGGTACTTCCTGGAGAGTATTCGGTTCCTGCAGCTCTAAATTGACTCCCCAAGAGGTCCTGAATTAACCAGCACAACATGCTCCTAGTTTTGATGCTTTGCTTGTTTCTTTTTTTTGGACTGGGCTCACCCTTGGTGCTTTGCTTTTAAATCCAATTCCTCATGTTGTGCATTTCTCTCTGATCATCTCTGTCGATCCGGTCAACCAAACAGGACATGGAAAGGCCAGGAGGCTTATCGGCGAGGATGAAAGGAAGAGGAGGTGTTGGGATCACAGGAAAAGGAGGAGATGGGGAGAACTCTGCACCTTCTGCCCGGCCTTATCCGATAGGAATACATCCTGGAGGTAGAAGCTCTTCGTTCTTTGTGTTTCTTGTTGTTTTCTTTGTTTGTGAGGCTGTGCAGACACTGTTGTGCTCATCACCAACGTGGCATCACTGCCTTTCTTTTGTTTTACCATCCATCTCTCAACCTTCCACTTTGAGTGAATCTTTAGTACTTGATTGGTGTTTTGGACAGTTCGATAAGCATGATGTTTTGAATAGAGCTTTTGACCTCATGTTTTGACTGTCATCGTCAATCCAAGACCTGACGAATTCCTGCCAATTTCAAACACTACAAAGATGCAACATTTGCAGTGGAACTTGGAAAGATTTGATCCTTTCCTTGAATAGACTGTTTTGTTTAGCTGGGATGAGCTGGGATGAAAAGTCATATAAGAGAACTCTTTTCCTCATGATAACAAGGGTCTGAGTTCACTAGTTCACAATAGTGTGATCGCAGTGGGAGTATCTAAAGAACCAGAGATAGTAAGTGACATTAGTATTGTGCAATTTTCAATTTTTTTTAAAAAGAATACCAAAAACAACAGAAAAAATGGTTTTGCAAGAAAAATAATGGCATCAAGAAAGTTTTTCAAAAGCAAAACAATTTTAGTTTAAGGAAACATGTCTTAGTGACTAGATAGTTTTTCTTAAAATGAGAATTCTTGGTAAGGCTATTTTTTCTTACACCATTTTCAGATTTTTTTGCTCGTTTAAAGAAAATCTGGTAAGAATTTTTGACTTTTTTCCAAGGGGTCTGTTTTTTCAGTGGATTTTCCTGATCTCGACGGTTCTTTCTTTCCTTGCTCAGAGCTTTAATGTGAAATGAAGCCCTCTGGTGAGCAGCTAAAGTAACTGCATGACATTTCTGGGGGTATAGTCTGCTCTCAAAAGTACAATGTGAAACCAAGCAAAAGTCAAAATGAAACATTTGTTTCTGTGTGATTATGTCTCAGTTCAAAGCACGCAGAAAGTTCATCATTACAGAGACTCAACTCCTATTCTATTTCCATGTTTTTGACTGATTAAAACTTAACTGGTTTGAAACCTAATTTTTGTTAATTAGGAGAGTTTGTTTTGATCACTAGTCGGGTTGTGTATTTTTGTCTCTCAAATGTTTTAATATGCATCTTAAAATACAGTCCACAAATCAATATATAAAAGATGCAACTATGTTTGTGGTGATTCCGTACACTTCAATTTTTTTTACCCAAAAGGATGCAATTTTGATATTTATTCTTCATTTGGTGTTTAAAAATAGAAATGAAAAACTCCGCTAAACAGAGACCCTTTTTATTTTTAGCAACAAAAACTAAATGTTTATACGACACAACACCTTCACTTTCAAACCTGGCATTTTGGGTTTTTTAGACTGTTTTGTTCTTGCAGTTAAAAACGTGTCTCCTATTAATTTATTCAGGTATTGTTTGAAGTGCGGTGGAAGAAAGGGTTATCATTTTTTTTGGTGCACACATCTGGCGATGTGGTTCACCTTCAGCCAATTGGAACTGACCCGACTTGGTAGACTTTTTGTTTACATCACATGTAAAAAACCAAAGACACAACAGGAAAAGAAACTGATAGAAATTGATTATTTACTTGCTGATCAATTTTATACCAACATAATGTTGTTCATATTTGTGGTTTTCATTGCTCTACTTCCAGTGCTTGATTGATTTTTTTCATGGGTACCTTTTACGTCCCAAATCTCTGGTAGCTTAACTTTGCATAATAAAGTCAAATTTTACTGTTAACACAAATCGTACTGGGTTTTGTGTGTGTGTGTGTCTGACATCCTATTTTTTTTCACCATTCAAACTTTTTTAGGTTATTATGTGGTGGAATCATGCTCACCGTGTATGCACTTGTATTGTTCTTTTTGTTATTGCCATTGTGCAAAATCAGAATCTTGAATTTAGTCAGGTTTCCTTTCCATGAAACCAAATTTAGCTTCTTTTTGAAAACAATTTAAGGACATTGAAGTTTGTAATTGTGCTTATTTTGATCAAAACTGTCAAAGTTAGAACAGCAGTAGATCCTGACAGACATGGCTGTTCCTGACTGTAACCGTCTTCCCCGCCTGCTGCTCCTAAAGCTGTTCCAGTGCTGCCAGTGGCAGGGGGAATGATGCCCCCCATTCCCAACATGCCAATACCCTCCCACCACCACCACGTCCAACAACAGCAGCAAGAGCAACAGCAAGAGCAGCCACAACAACAGTACCACTACTATAACCGACCCGTACCCCCGTACCAACCTCCTACCTCTTCGCCAAGCACTCCTGCACCTCGAATGACTCCCGCCCCCTTACCTCCTGCCAGACCTGCAGCTGCTGTTCCCACCTCCACCCCTTTCTCAGACAGAGCTGGTGATGTAGCAGCCCCTGTTAGTGGTGTTCACGGTCTGCCAGGGGTTCCCTCACTCCCAACCTCACCTGTTGTGGCAGGTTTACCTGTGATGACAGGTGTGCCAGGTACAAGACAAGAGTGCAGGTTTGAATTTCTAGCATGGATTGGCCAGAAATGTGTGGGCATGATGGACTTGCAGTCAAGTTTTAGACAAATTTCCTTTAAAATTTTGCTTAGTAATGGTTCTTTCTACATGCATTCAACTATGGTAAGAGATGTAACTGTGTGAAGGACTTTTTTTTCTTGCATTCAGTGGCGGAAACTCGTTTACTTTCTCTCTCCTGTGTCATCTTTGCTCACAATGTTTATGTGTTCTCCTTCAGGATTGGAGCAGACAATACTGACTGAGCAGCAACAGGCCATCATCAATCAGCAAGCAATCATTCTGGTGTGAAACAACTATTCTTTTGCTAAGTAACAATCCTAAAATGAAATTTACTTCACCTCGCTTGCCACACATTCCTTTGACAAGATTTTGTGCATCATAGCCATTTTTTATGCTGATGAACTAAAAGAATGCTGTGCAGTCAAGTGTTTTACTTAATGCTCTCCATGTGTGGGTTTCTTTGGTGCAGGCCCAACAGATGACCATGCAGGCCATTGCAATCCAGCAACAGATGCTCTCCTCCTTTCCCCCTGTTGCTCCAGCTCCCCAGACGCCTCCTTCTCACCATCCCACCCAACCAAAGCAACGCTCACACACTCCCAGCCCTGTGAGCGTGGTGTGCTTACTCCTCTGTATGCATTACAACACATTTTACTCAGATATGCAATGCTAACACTGACTCTTTAAAGAGCCACTCCAATGAACATGGTGTTTTTGATATTTTTAACATGTTCTTGTGACATTTTTCTCACGATGGAGGACGCATATAAAGAAATTGACGTTTAAAACTGCATATCTGAGTATTTCTTTATTTAAATTGTTGTGAATCTGAAGCTGCCTTTTCTTCTTGATTTTCAAAAGGTTTTTATGGGAAATGTGCAATTATTTATTAATTTCATTCCTTGTTTTTCTGCAGACCAAAGGGAGCGATGAGTCCCACAAGCCCGCTGCTGTTCAAAGGAAAACAAGTACGTTTTAATGAGAGAAAATCATGCATTTTCACTGCAATCATTCTAGATTTCCCTAAACTCCAAAAGTATTTATTGCTGAGTCAATCAACTTCATAATGTTTTATAATATCCTAGCTGATTCCACACCCTCACTCACACAAGATCTCTCCATAAACTTCCCAGAACACCACACAGTAACTCTCCTCTAATTGACTTACTGTTCACTGCGTCTTCTGCATCTACAGTCAACGCAGTCGGACAGGAATAGATTAGTGTACAAACTACTCTGCCCACTGCAGTGTTGCTTAATAAATAAATAAATGGCTATTTGATGCTAAACTGCTCAGAGGAGTGAGATCATATATACAGTCATGCAAAAATTAGGACAGCCATGAAGTTTTGGAAAAATTGATATTTATTATTTAATTTATTTTCACATAATAAAATTTGTTTGCAATTTATCAATTTTTAAGAATCTTTACGATCCTGTGTGAATAAAAAAATTCTATCACTAGAACTACAGTAAACTGTGGCTTTGCCTGCTTTTAAAGTGCATGGCTCTACAACCAGAAAGAGAAAGCACAACTTTAAATTGTATGAGAGGTTGTGGAAAGATAAACTCATTGGTTTCCAAGAAAAATATGAAGGCCAGACTGAAGGTTATCAGCGAGAATGTTGACAAAGTTCAGGACTTCCAGAGTAATGTTCATTGATCAAATGTGGCCCAAACTGAATTGTTCTGACACCACAACAAAAAGCATGTGTGGAGTAAACCAAAGACAGCATTTCGGAAAAGAACATCAAACCATCCTTGAAGCATGGGGGTGGAAGTGTCATGGGTTTTGCTTGAATAATGCAGCAGGACCTGGTCAGGTCCCCATTATGTATCAGTATCAACCATGAATGAAGATATGTTTGATCTTGGAAACAAAATGTGGTTGTGTCTGGTTACTCCAAAGATTGGAGATAGTCTGAAGCTAGTAGTTGTAGTGAGTTACTGCAACCTTGTGAGGGCAATTTCCAGTCCATGTGCCAGTCTCAATCTGGTTAAATGCAATGGGCTGGATCAGGAAGGCAATCCGCAGGAAAACTAAAGCCAAATCACAGGCGAATTACAAGGTTTCCCAGGGTAACCTCTAAAGGGACAAGTTGAACAGAAAAGAACTATATTGATAAATGTGAGACTATTTTTGAGAAAATTCTAGCTAAAATGGACCATTCATGCTACTGCCTAACTATGCAGCCATAAGCGGGCCCGGGTCTGGGTCTACCTGTGCTGGTCCCCAGCCCGGATCAAATACAGAGCATCCAACATACAAAATCAATCCAAAATACAAAATTTGGAAATCAATGAAAGCTGATTCGCTGTGGCAACCCTTGATGGGATGTGCCCAAAGCTGAACAACATCCATTTGGAACAGTCTTTTCTTGATTTGAAATCTTTAGTTAGACTATTTTGATTTTTTTAAAAATGTTACAAAATAACTAAGCTTTCATTGGATGTCCTAATTTTTTAAGTGATTGTACATTCATGTGCAATCCAAAATATATTTACAACAATATTTAAATCAACAAAGTCACATTTTTATCTGGGAAAGATAAACTGCATCCACTGCTACCTTGCAAATGAGACAGGTCTTTGTCCTCCTGAAAACCTTGAGTATCTTTAAGAACCCAGAAAGTCATGGTGTTAGTCCTCCAAAGCTATGCAAAAAAAACCAGACAGATGTGGAACTAAACAAAAGCTTCCATTTGTGATATTGGCCATGGCGGCCTACGTGGTTGTGAAAGTGAAGATTTTCTGTTCTCAGAAGCCTCCAAGTTGAAAGTCAACTTAGGAGTTGATCTTTGGACTATTGATATTGTAAATATATCACATTACAACACAGTTTAAATCAGAAACAAACAACAAAAACAAGCTAAAGTTTTTTGTGTCAGCTTCAAATGTGTTCTTTAGCCAATTCGAAATCTTTAAAAGATTAAAAAGGTTTAGTCTGTCATTTCAGTAACTGTTTATTTAAGTTTGCGTGATGTGATATAGAGTCTAATTTCAGGTCCGACACGTGCCCCCCCTGCTGAGGACGTGGTCCAGTCCAGCGTGAGTAACACGGAGCGCACAGATCCCAGCCATGACATCAAAGACATCATCAAACAGCATCAACCTGCAGGCACTAAGTCGTCTTCTGGGTCTCCTACACAAAAGTAAGTCACACAAACAACACACAGTTGATTCGTTTTAAGGTATGCTGAAAGTGGGATGATCTGTGTACAGGAGAAGTGATGGGAAGACATTTATGAAGAAGCCCGACCCTCATGATGAAGCCATGGAGATCCTCAAAGATCAAATGGCGAACCCGCCGAGGCCGGTACGTCCCAGCGCTGCAGCACCCTCACACAAAAATCAAAGTACTGTCAATGAACAATTTTCTTTTTGTAAGTCTCAGAAAAAGCCTCAGCCGTCCCAGCTTACAGAAGAAGAAGGCATCAAGCCTGCTAAACCGACTAAATCCCTCCTTCCAGGGACAACCAGCTCCAGCATAAGCCCCGCCCCACCTCTAGGTCCATATATAATATTCCATATTCACAAATCTCAAAACATCTTTAAAAATATCTAATATCTCAATGAAGGTTCATTCCATTCCATACAATTCACTACAAATGCAAAATATATATTATTTTAAACTCTACTTTCAGAAGAAAAAAAATATTTGAAACTTGTTTGTATTTTAGTCTCTAGAGATTTGCCCATAGAGGAAGAGATCATCCAGACTCAACTCCACAGAAAAAACAGTGAGGACTACTACACCTACTCCAACGTTCCGTGGAAGCTCTACATGAGAAAAGAGGCGGGTTTTATCTCACCTTTATTTCAGCTTAACATCTTTTTATAGGCTTTGTGTCAAATCTAAATGATTTTATTTTAATAAAACTATTTTTCTTTTATTCTTTGCAGGTTTTCTATCCTAAAGAGACTTTGAACAATCCCCTGGTGCTGGACCTGATCTTCAGACAGGTTTGTTGTGGACAACTTTATTTTGTTTTATATATATATATATATATATACCGGTAAATATGTGGAAGCCCATTGCACATGAAAGGATCAAAATATGTATTTCTAACAGTTTTATTATTGATGAGTTATTATTGATGGGTTTTCTAAAAATAAGAATTCTCGCCAACTCTTGCCATAGCAAGGAAACAGCAGTGATTGTGGCTGAGGCCAGGGAGTAGAGGCCCATATCCGTCAGCACACATCCTACTAGGGCGTAACAAATAGTCTGAGGGGCT
The DNA here is from genome assembly GCA_014656515.1 of Oryzias celebensis. NCBI lineage: Eukaryota > Metazoa > Chordata > Actinopteri > Beloniformes > Adrianichthyidae > Oryzias > Oryzias celebensis. The sequence goes on from BNCR01000008.1 coordinate 15,641,965, forward strand.
CAAAAATGTATCTAAAAATATTGCTTTTATCATTTTTGCTTAAGGAAGCTTGTGTTGATCATTTCTTTATCTTTGTCAATAATGATACTAATATTGACTCAGAAATTGGGAAAGCAAATTTAATTGCTGGGGGGCAGTATCCTCTCCTTGTCCCCCCATAGTTTCACCCCTGACTGCAAACCTCCAAACCTGCTTTTAAATTACTTTAGTAAGTTGCATAAAATTGTTAAGTTAAAACATATTTCCTTGAACCTTTGGAAATTGACAGTTTTTTAATAGTACCTGAAAAAAGACACTGGTTCCATTTTTATCCTTTCTGGAAATTATTTCTTTATGTTTTTCATTGAATTTTATGTCTTTACATAACTTTTTTCCCCCACCTTTTTGGATTAAATATCATTGTTATTGTCATATTTATAATTATTCATTAATAATAATTCATATTAATAATAAATGTGCTGATGTTGGGTGTGTTACTGAGCATGTGCAGTGTCTACCTGATCCTAAACAGTCCTACTTTTTTTTTTCAAAACTTCCATGCATCCACCCATTTTCTTAACTTGCTTACCTTTCAGGGTCACAGCGTCACCGAAGCCTGTCGTAGCTACTGTTCACCTGATTGTCTTTTTGTTTCAGTGAACCGCTATTTCTTAAATGCAAGCACAGTCTGAGTTGGAGTTATTTACATCTGTTTCTCTGAAACTTTCCAGGCTCAAAAGTCAATAAGCTCTTGACTTCAGACCTGATATTTCGCCATGTTTTCAATTTAAAAAATGCTGATCTGCTTCTAATTGACCGAACTCAAAAGTGACCTTTGGGAGTAAAGTTAAAATGATCATCTTGCTCCAAATCAACTTTTAAGTCATTGTTTTGAGCCTTTTTCACTGAAATGTACCTGTAGTAATGATACTACGTTTATTTTTCACAGATTGTGCACGACACCTTCTCTGAGGCTTGCATACGCATCACTCATGAGGAGAGGCAGAAGATGAAAACTCTGTTTGGTACGGAACAAACCACATTCTGACCCTGTCGTAGGGAAAAGAACACAAAAATCAGATTTTGCTCATTTACAGTCGGGATCTGACAATTCTGCTTCTCTGATAGCGGAGAACAACGTTGATCAAGCTTTGGGGTCTTACGATGAAAACATGAAGAAGAAAGTGGTCGCCATGGCCAAAGACTCATGGGAGATCTACTTCTCCCGACTATTCCCAGCTTCTGTCAGTAATTTTTTGGAAAAATTGGAACATGGATTATTCGTTTATCACATTTGAGAACCATCTTACTTCTTGTAACTGTTACTTTGTGGTGTTGTGTGTTTGCAGGGCAGTGTGGGGACAGGAGTACAAGTGTTGTCTGTTTCTCACAAAGGGATCAAGCTGTTGAAGTTGGTGAAGAGCGGCTCTTCAGCCTCCGATTACTTCAGAGTGTTGAGACCCTACAGGTGAACCCTCTAACGCTACTCAAAATAATAAAAACTGTTTGATGGAAAGTTTATAAATAATAATAATACAAAATGTGTGCATTTATAGCAAACATACTTCATGTCCAATTGCTTAAAATTTTGACTTTTAACTTCTTTGTTGGTGTCTGACTTCCTGTGCAGCTACTCTGACATCCTGTTTGTGTCCATACCGTCTAACAACATGCTGGAGTTCAACTTGACCAACGAGAAGCTTATTCTATTCTCCGCCAAAGCCCCTCAGGTCAAGCACATGATCGACTACTTCCTCACGGAGCTCAAGAAGGTTTTAGAGTTTGGCACGTTAAATTGATCATTTTTGCATAAGAAAACTTACATAAGAACTGTGTGTTTGTAAGGACTCGGAGTACATGGTGGCGGTGAGGAACTACATCACTGAGAACAGGGCTCACCTCAGCTTCCACAAAGGGGACATCATCCGCCTACAGCACATGAAAGGGCTGGAGGCCGGTAAGATAACACTAAATCACACAACTAAGTAAAGCTCACACTGTTTTTGTTTTGTTGTTTAAAGTCCCACTCCAATCATCTTTTGAGATATTTTGAAAGCGTTCCTTGTGGACGTTTAATTAGGATTATGCTGTTTTTAGCCAAAATTTAAAAAAAAAAAACGTGTGTTGTTTTTCATCCCCACTTCCTGTCACCCATCTGTTTACATCCTCTTCTGGTAGCTTACAGCCCCTCACAGCCCCAAGCTAATCTTAGTGGTGCAATAAAAATGGCGACCAATATTAAAGCTATCCAGCAGTACAGTTTTGATTCAGATGTCAGCTCAGACGAGGAAAAAAAAAGACGTGAATCTATTCATCTACGAGTGGATGCATCAGAATGAGGCGGGACCCTAAGTCACAAAAACAATCTTTTACAAACTGTATTTTTCTCGCGTGATCCTGATTCACAAAATGAATAAAGAAATATTCAGAAATGCTATTTGTAGCTTAATTTACAGCCAAAAATAATGTCACCAGAATATGTTAAAAACACCAAGAACATGTTTTTCTTCAAAGTGGGTCTTTTTTGCCTCCATGTTCCTTTGTGGTTCTTGTAAAGTCTGATAATATATTTACATTTTTGTGTCTTTAGGAAAGCAGTATGGCTGCATTGTCAGAAAGAAGGTCATGCTTCTTGAAGAGCTCAAGAGAGACACTCCTGAGTTTGGTAGGTGTATCATTTATTTCGTTAGGCTTTATTTTTTCATATCAATTATTTCTTTCTATTAATATGCAAAAAAATAAACTTTAAAAAACAACAAAAAACAAGAAAAGCTTCAGTGTGGCATTGCAGAGCAGCTGCTACGTTTCAAATAAAGGTGAGAATATTCTTTCTGTGCTTCAGAACAAATTAAAAAACATTTTAAAAAGAACACCGACATCTTTTAAAATAAATGTAAACAACACACATGTAAGAAATGTGACATTATTTCACGTTGATTCTTTTGGAAACAGGTGTTTCCATCCACTGCGTTCTAAGAAGTATAGATTTGAAACTTCACATCAAATTAATCCATTAAATTAATTTTTTCCATTATTTAACCTTTATTTATCCATGCAAAACAGATTAGGAAAAAAAAAGTTTTTGTTTCAACTGTGCCCTGGCAAAAGGCAAGAACTTTTGAGAAAAACAAAAGAAGTTAGAGGAGACACATTGACAGAAACAATATGGATACAACAGCAATAACACAAGAAAATCAGCAAAATCATTAAAATCCTAAAACTAAACATTACTAACGGATTTAAAGACCTAACACGTAATATTTTATTATGCAAGAGAACACCTGCATATTTGCTAATGATTATGTTTTATTTGTATTTCTGTTTATAGGCTAAAAACGTTCAGAACTTTTCACTTTTTTGTTTGCCTGATACATTCATTTATTACAAAAAAAAATAGCCCTTAGCATTTTGTAAAAATGTTGTCTCATGCTCAGTGCAAATGGTAGTTTTAACAAAAATGAGCAAACATTTATGTTGTGAGATCTTGAGTTTTTCCAGTCTATTATTGCTTCCTGTCCAATCCTTCTAGAACCAGAAAATGAAATGTATTTTATGTACCCAAACACGAGTTTTTAGAGACTATAAGGGCTCTGTGCCTTCTTTGTCTTGCATGGTTTCTTCTCTCGCAGAATATTTTGAGTTGTGTTCTCTGTTTTCTTAAAATATACTATGTTGGTGAAGTTCCTGTTTGTGTTCTGAAATAGGCTGGAGGTTTGGGGCTGTGTACGGTAAGTCCGGAGTGTTTCCCAGTGAACATGTCCGCCCTGTGGCCGCCCCTGACTTCCTGGTTCTACCCCCTGAACGGGTCGAGCCTCGAGACAGACATGGACGAGTCGCTGCATCAGCCGCCATTGCCGTAGCGATGGGTTCAGCTGTGGCTGCCCATGAGCTGGACATTTCAACTGAGGTGCAGACAAGTGATGGATTTAATTCAGATTTTACACACATATTTTGTGTGTAAATACAAAAGCTTTTTCTGTTGTTTAACTCTTGGTGATGTGGGTTTTGTGTGCGTCAGGTGGTAAATGAGATGTATGGGGAAGGTCTCAGTGCAGAACTGGATGACTTACCGCTGCACAGCAGCCAGTATCAGATGACCGAGTTTGCCAAGAAATACTTTAGAGAGGCTCAGAGGAACAAGAAGTTAGTTCTATGTAAAACAACAGCAATATGTTTCAGTTTAATCCAATTAAATCACAATTAAATCATGTTCTACTTACCTGTAGGGATCAGAAAGCCAAAAAGGGGAAGGAGGCCAGGGATCCTGCAGATATGGTCAAATTCTCCAAGGTGGGTTGCATCGATGCAAGAACATTCATTTTTTCAGCATTGAAATTTTGTTTTACACTGATGCAAAAGTATGTTCTAAACCTGACATTTTTTTTTATGACAGTCTCCAATCCAAGAATCTCTGATTGACTTCTCGGACAGTGGCATGAACAGAGTGGCCACAGACATTTTCTTAGGTGCGAAACAGAAAAGATGAATGTTACAAAGGAGTGCAAGGATTTCTATATTTCTCATATATATATTTTATATTCTCTATGAACTTAATCATCTAAATTTTATTTTACAGCAATACTGAAGTTTATGGGAGACTTTCCGCAGAAGGGCCAGACTGAGCAGGACTTAGTCGCCACTATATTAAGGGTAAACCAACATAAGCAGGGTTTCTTATGAATAAAAACTGTATTCATATGCATCTGTAAGCATTATCTGTGGGTCATGCATTCAAATTTAGTTAAGTGGAGATCACGGTCTGATGAAGGATGAAGCCTACTGCCAAGTGATGAAGCAAGTCACCACCAACACTAGCTCCAAACCGTGAGACTCCAAGAGCAGAGCTTCACCAACACTGACGATGGGACACCGTTTAAGCCATGTCTGTGTGTCTCATACAGAGACAGCTGCCAGAGAGGATGGAGGCTGATGTACATCCTCACAGCTTTCCATCGCTGCTCCGAGGTAATGAAGCCGTTTCTGCTGAAGTTTCTGCAAGATTCCAGCGAGAACCCTGGGATGGCATACCAAGGTAAACGCTTCAGCCGCGTCCGTTAAATCCTTCGCGATCGGTCCTGATGGTGATACAACTGTCTGTTGCTCATCACCAACAAGGTATCGCCAAAGCGAGTGAGCAGAATCTGAAAAGGACTTTCCAATACGGTGGACGAACTCAATATCCAAACACCATGGAGCTCAAAGCCATGCTGGTCAGTTCAGATGCTCGCCTTGTTTTTGGACTCAGAAAAGTGTGAAAAAGTCATATTTAAAATAACACTAAAAATGAATTAACTGCTGTGAAAGAAAATTAACATTAAACTGTTGAGAATGATTTTTTATATTTAAATTGTATTGAACCCATAATTTGTTTCTACTTTCAATCAGAAGCATCAACTTCAATTATCTCGTATTCTTGAAACATAAGACATCATTTACTACCTTTAGACTTTTTTTTCCTTTTACTTCATCTTAGCATGCTCAATGTTTTCTCAAAATTTGTGAGTATCTTTTGGAATAAAAAATACTAGTCTTGTTTCGATTAAGCTTTCAAAATATAATGAAGTCATTTCAATTTTCCTATTTTTATTTTCTGCATCTCAGTTGAATTTTCCGTATGATTTTGATGGCCATTTTGTTTGTTTAATGGGTTAATTGTTTTTCTTTTACTCAATTCTTATCATTTTGACTATATTCAGACTATTCATATTTTAGCCTAACTCTTGTCATTTCAATTTTACCCTCAAATTTATTTTAGCATTATCAGGATTATCATAGAAGCAAAAGACTGTTAAACAAAAAGTATTCTTATTTATAATTAAGAGCCATTGCAGAAAACTGTCTGAATTGCAGTGTTTGTAATGCACATTATAACAGGATTTATTTAAATATTAATATAAAGTCATTTGCTGCCGTTGGCATTTGGCACATTTAAATGTCACTTTGTGCCATCAATGAGTGTTAGAAACACGTTGATGTGATGTTTCACTCTCATCGTTATTTCTGTGCAGGCTGGGCGGAGCTCCAAGAGACAACTGCTTCTGCTCCCAGGTGGAATCGAGAGACACTTGAAAATCAAGACTTGCTCTGTGAGTGCAGAACCAAACTCATCCTCTGGTGCAGATGGGAATAAATCTTTGTTTTGTTTGAACATGTCAGAGAACTAGCTTTAGAATGCTACGTGTGTTGCTGTGCCAAATAATATTAATTTAATTTTAAATATTAGGTTGCTTTGGATGTGATCGAGGAGCTGTGCTTTGAAATGGGGCTGCAAAGGTTGGAGGCATTGGATGAGTACGCTGTCTTCCTCGTCACCCACAAAGGTAACATCAACCTATTTAAAATAAACCTTCAAGAAAATTAATACTTCAGACAAGCATCTTCCTTTGTGAAATAGAAACTGTTCTGAATGTGATGAATTCTGACATATTTTTCTTTCTAGGTCAGAATGTGCGTCCTCTGAACAAGCGTGAGTACATCCTGGACATTGCGACAGAAGCAGAGCAAGTGGACGCCAACTACAGCCTTTGGTTCAGACGAGTCATATGGAGTTTGGCTCTTAAACTTGACAACGAGCTCTACGTTACCATGCTCTATAATCAGGTAGTGTATAAAAAGAACAAACTGTCCTGAAATGTTAGCTTATTTTCTAAGAATGCAACTTGCCTGTTTGGACTGCTATGTGTGGGGTTCTGTTTATGCCAAAAATGGTTTTTTGTGTTAGCTGTCCATGTTTGTGGTTCATTGTCTCTGTTTATGGTCCACACATATTTAACTTATGAAACTATTGACTGTATATGAGAACTGGACTGACTAACTCCTAAATTTTGTTTTAAAATTTCAAACAAAATAATAAAATTATTGATTGATAAAAATGTACCACCAGTAAGTTGTCTTGGATGCTAAATACTTTTACAGAACTAACTGTTTTTAGAAGCACAATATTATTGTGTTTATTTCTGCTATAGTTACATCAGTGAACGAGACCTGCCTTGCTTGTGTAGCAAGCCCCCTAGTGGTTACTTGATACACTGACTAACACATTTTCAGTCGCTCAGAGGCATAAGTCACAGGCATAAAAATACATGCTAAAGAAGAAAAAAAATCATACTCTGGAGTATAGGTCACGCTTTAGGGAGAAATCTATAGAACAAAATATGAGAACAAGATCGGACATTTCATCTTTAAAAGCAATTCAAATTAATGGAATAGATAACAGCAATCCTTTCTCATCCTTGATGTTCAATTCACACCTGTCACCCTGTGACGCCTTCTTTCTAGATCTTGCCAGACTACCTGAAGGCCTTGCTGAGTGTGGTTCCTCTGGGCAAGGCCAGCGACCAGCATCTGCAGCAGCTTGCCCGATTGGCAGCCCTGCAGCACCGTGCCAAGGACAGCATCTACTTGCCCACCATGTGAGAGTTTTGTTTCAAGCATTTAATAGAAAGATATTCTCACTGCCTCTGGGTTACGCCTGGCTCTGCTTCCATGTGTTTAGCCGAGAGGTGCAGGAGTGCGTCCCCCCGCAGTTCTACAGCAAAGAGGGCTCACAGCAGTGGCTGAACATGACAATGCAGCACACGCAGCAGGTCCAGGCTTTGAACGCTCACCAGGCCCGAGCACAGTTCCTTGGTAAGACAGCAGATTTGGGTAAAAAGGTAGAAGAAATTTGCATTTGCTTTAAATAACTGTGACATAACATGTATGTTTTAGTGTATTTTGTCAACACTTTTCATGATCTTTAACAAAACTTGTAGTAAAGTTTTTTTTTTAAATGGCCTTTGACAAAAAATTATATTTTTATTTTCAAATTTTAAACTTGTTTTTACTTAAAAGAAATCAAAATAAACTTTAAATGATAATGCATAAATATATTAAATAAAAGCATATGCATGTAAATTTTTCATTTTTTGCTTTTTAGATAGAAAATTATTGTCTTTTTAAAAAAAATATTTTGAAAAACTTTGCTGTGGTCATAAAATTAATTTGTTGTGTGATATTTTCTGTCCAGGCTTGGTCAGTGCCTTCCCCATGTTTGGCTCCTCCTTTTTCTACATTCAGAGCTCGAACTCTTCCACCATCCAAGCTCCCTGCATCCTGGCTGTTAATCTGAACGGACTGCACTTCCTCAACAAAGACACTCACGTATGTTGCCTGCGTACATGCAAGTGCACACGCACAGATCCTCACTTCACAGGCTTTGCATTCCAACACCAGCTGGTAAAACATGTTAGCAGCAGCTGGGATTGCATGGCAGCGTTAAATATTTGCCTTTTTTTTTTTTTTTACTCAGATTGGATGTTTTTAAAGTCTAAATAAAAATGTTTGATACTTCTGCTAGTTAAGCTGTGTTTTGTTTGCCTACTTCCATCTTTTTCTTTTGTCTTGTGCTAAAGAGAATGTTTATGTTTTTGTTAATGATGTAAAAAAGATTCCAACATTTTCTGTATTTGTTGCTCATATGTTTGTGTGTTTGTCTGGCTAGGAGGCCATGGAACGTTTCCCCCTGAAGGAGGTCCAGTCGACCCGCACCCAGAGACCAACTTCAGGCTCCAGTTATCCCTACGTGGACATCATGATAGGGGACCTGCTCAACCAGCGCATTACCCAGCTGCAGCTCGAGCAGGTGTGTGCTCACACACTTGTTTTTGCAAAAGGAAAATAACACACTGCAAACAGGAAAATTCTATGTGATTTTGGAATTCGCAAAATATAGGTGTCATAATGTCTGTGTGTGTTTTTTCAGGGTCTGGAGTTGTGCCGAGTCATTGCCATGCACATGGAAAACATGCTGTCTCTTAGAGAAAAAAGACTCACCTTGCCACCGAGTGAAATTACCCTGCTATAGCAAAGACAGGAAGAAAACATTTTTAAAAATTCCTCAAAATAATCTACATCTACCTCTATTTTTAAAGAGAATTTTATATACAAATCATACCTAGTTCTATTATATTCTTTTGATTATCCAAGGGTTGTTGTTGTTATTCTCACATCTAGAAACCTTTGTTGTAAATACTGTGAAATGATGCAGAGGGGGAAAAATTAGTCAGAAACTTCATGTCTTACCCCAAAGGTTTGACCACAACCAGATTCACACCATGCTGCACACTACAACAACAACTGCACGCTATGCAAGCTGCACAGCTAAATTAATTTTAGTTAAGAGTTAAACAGTTTGCTCAATGTACACTTTTAGCTATGCATCTTGATAAGAAAACTTTTGTGTATAAATTATTTGCAGATGCATTAACATTAAATGTTACTATTGCAAACTGTCTTACAATGTGTCTTTATTTTATTATGTGCACACACAAATGTATCTTTTTAAACAAAAAAATCAATTAAATTTAACAAATAACGGGAAGTATAGTTAAAAATAGTGTGAACAAAGACTAATTTTACTCATTTATTACCAAAGATAAAACCAACTATGCCATTTTAAAGGCCCACTCTGATCTTGTCTCGTGATCTATTTTAAGAGCTCCCAGTGGTCTTCTAATTATGATTATAGAGTTTTTTGCCTAAATCAAAATACACGTGTCATTTTCTAGGACATAGTTTCTGCAGAGGAGCAGGAGTACATTCAAAATTCCCCCTTTGAGTTGTGTCGCAGAGTGAGCCCTACGCACACTTCCCATCATCCCTCTATTTACTTGCCCTCCTGTTAGCTTACAGCCCCTCACAACCCCAAGCTCACATCAGAGGAGCAACAAAAATGGTGAACAATATTGGAGCTTTTCAGCCGTAAAGTTTTGAGCCAGATGCCTGCATTGGACAAGGGAAAAAAAACGCATATGGAACTATTTGTGTGCCAAGTGGGTGCATCAGAATGGAGCAGAGCAGGGAGTTTGTGGTTTGCTGCGGTAGCTTCTACGTCACAAATAAAACCTTTTCACAGCTGTGTTTTTGTTTGTATTATCTTCACAACACCGATATATAGTTTTGAGCTTACTTTTTTTTCTCAATATATCCTCCATCATAAGAAAAATGTCACACCACTCGTGTTTTTAAAAAAGCAATTTTTCATCGGAATGGGTCTTTAAAAGTTTTTATTATTATTTTACAAGGTTTTTCGTTTTGAGATGGTTAGATTTACTCGTGAAGACAGACCGTTTAACTTTACTTGGTGTGGTTTTGTGGTCAGCCCGCTCAGTCGGTGTCTTCTGTGTAACAAAACAAGCGTTCCCTCACAGGGCGCTCGGTTGTAGGGGGCGTTTCTTTGCTGTTTCCAGCCCTTATCTTCCCCTTCATTGGTTAACAAAACGGGGTTCGTGAGAACCGAGTAGAGAAGGGGGTTGTGGTCAATCCCCACCGCGACCTAAGCAGCACCAAGAGGGAGAGGAGGAGAGAAAAGAGTCTTCGCCGCTGCAGCTACAGCTGTAGCCCCACTTCTGATCTGCATGGGCTCGTCCGTTAGCTAGCATAGCATCGTCTGCCTCCCCCGTCCCGCCGCTGATAACTCCGGGGTTGTTATCCCAGCGCACTCATCTGCGTCCGCACTGGAGTTGGGTCCTCCGCAGCCGCCTTTAAAGATGATGAAGTTCAGGTTTCGTCGGCAGACCACCGACCCGCAGAGGGAGAAAATAAAACAGGAGCTTTTCGCCTTCAAAAAGGTAAAGTAACGGGACGGGGAGGGAGGAGGTGCACGCCGAATTTTCGGTTGGTTATGCCCCGCAACTAAGCACAACTAAAATAATAATATCAAATAAACAAGTTAATTAAATCAAAATAAGCGCACTTCCTCGAAACTCCAAGCTAAAGCGGCTTATCCGCGTGTCTGCCCACGGAGACACTCAATTAGCCGGGAAGGGCTTCGGATCGCAGGGCATGAGGGGAAGGCTGGAGTCCGGCGCGCTTTGTTGAGGTGTTTTTGGGGGTGTTGAGCTGGTTTCACGGCGTGGCCCAGGATTCAGATGAGGACAGAAGACAGAACACAACCAGTTTAATGTAACTAATCAGTCAAATAACACGCAAACTCTATTGGGAGGCCATCCAATTGGATAGATCTTAAATCTGTAAAGCACTTTGTGTTGCTGTTGTATGAAAAGTGCTTTATGAATAAAGTTTGAATTTGAATCTCAATTAGTTTGACCCATATTTTGAACAAATCAATATGGTGACAGCTTTTCTCATAGTTGCAGACTGTTCTGTTAGGTTTCATGCTACAATAAATCATGCATCACTCACATGAATATGAATCAGTGCTCAGATGGATGTCTGCTGATAGACATCTCTTGAAATATCTTTGTTTAGACCAAATCCACGTTAAATTGGAGCAACATTTTCTTCTTGACCACCTCGGCTAATCTTGAATTAGTCTTAAAAAGTCTCTAGTTGTCTGTAAGTTGATTTGCTGTATTTCTTAACCGGCTTGCAGTTTTGCAATCAGGAATTCTGTCCAGTGGTCTGTGAAAAGAAAAAAAAAAAGCTCACAATAGACACCATTTTGCAGACTTCCAGCCCTGTACTGGTGTGAGATGAGGCCACTGTCTCATGCAGAGCGGGCCTGTTCAAACATTTGGTTTCGAAAGGCAATTACACGGGAGAACGTGTCATGGATCGCTGCTAATGCCCCACCGCAGCGCTCCAGCTGACAGAAATCTGGACTTTGACTATTCCAGAGCAAATCCTGGATTCTTTGTCCTTGGATCATTGTCCTGCTGGATGAACTAACTCCCTGCTAACTCTGGGAAAATTAATTGTTTGATTTATGTCTGCTATATTCTGGCGAACAAAGGATTTGGCTACAGAGGGCAAGCCCACATTATCATCACTTCACTGCTGTGCTTGACAGTGGGAATGGGATTTTTCTGCTAAAACCTGGAGAAGACAGAGCTTGGCTTTTAAGCCACTTTATTAATTCCACTTTATTCTTGTCTGACCAGAAGACATCAGATGATGTTGCAATGTTGCAACATTTGCAAAAGTGATTTGAAATCCATTCAGAGGAATTGTCTTGGCAACTGTTGCACACACACCAAATGTCTTCAGTTGTTCTGAGTTTGCTGTCTTTCTTAACACTTCTTTTTCTATTTTCTTGTCTGATATGAAGCTAAATATACTACAAGTTTTCTCAAATAAATTGCTTTCAAATCGTGACATCTTCACTATTTTGTAAGCAATTTCCAAGAGCCTAGAAAATTAAAAAAAATCTTTAGCTTATTTCAAAGTGACTTGTTTCTTTCCTTTGAGTTTTAATGTCAGGACAATGGAACATACAGAGGAAGAACGCCCTAAACATCTTTAGATCTTCCCACACCTGAGAATTGTCTACATGTCTTTGCTGTGATTTTGGCTCATTTGGTTAAAAAACTCATTTGAACTCTGGAGAAGACCAAATAAACAAGCTCTTTTTCACCTGAACACAAGGCTTGTGATTACAGACTGATTAACTATCAAAGAGAGAAGATGATCCAAATAAAGCACAAACTATGAAAATGTTGATCCATTAAGTGGCCATGAAGTTGCTTATTCTTGTGATCATCAGAATAGAAGCCAGGCTTTTTGTGGTCTATATCTGGGTTCATTCAAGCTGCTGTTGCAACTGTGTGACTGCACAATGTGAAGACAAAGGTACAGAAAGTTTCTGATGATCTCCACCTGTTTAGCTTTTCTGGTCTGAAAGAAACCCAATCCTTTGATACCGGAATAATACAATTTAAAACAGCAGAACAATAGGATTTATCACATTTTTATGCCTTACAAAAAAGATTCCAGAAGAAATTGCTTATATTTGCTCTTGACTGAGCTTTATAACTGATTTTTATTTTCAGAACTGTGCTTTAATTTCTTATAAATAAAATACACACTTTAGTAGTATTATTTAGCGAGTCACTGTTGTTTCATTAACAGGTTACGATTCAGAAAATTCCTTATTTTTAGATGGTAAAACTCCAAAAACGCCTTCCAGCAGTTCCAGCAGCAACACTCCTGCCCACAACTGAAAGACAAAATTTGAATGAACTATTGCTGCCATGCAGAAACTACGTCCTATGAAATGACAATTTTTTTTTTTTCCTAAAAAAACAGCTTAATTAGAAGACCACTGTGAACGCTTTTGTTATAGATACAACATACCAGTTGTAACTGGTAAACCTTTGATGCAACAGCAAATGATTGTGTGCGGGTCTGTAAATTAAATATTCAAGTCCGGCTTTTATTTTGAAAGAAAGCAAAAGAGGTTTATCTTGTTTTCTTTGTTTCTCGTGCATTGTCAGACACTTGCTTGCTATTTTTAAATTTTTAAATATCAATTGATGTTGGGTAAATAGAGCAGAGTGTATGGAGATGTTCTCTTAATAAATAGCTGTGATGAAACAGGCTGCAGTGGCTGATATTCCCCGAAATGATCAAAGGCTGCGTGGCGTTTAAAGTTCATGGACTGTTTGTTTTGTGGAAATGTTGCGTTGTTTGCCACCAGCTGTTACAACTGTCACCGAGGTGGGCGCTCCACAGGAAGCTAGCTTTGATGCGACTGGGTATGACTGGCCCAGCTCTTTAAACAGCCTTCTCCATCCCCATATAAGGAGTTTTCAAGTCCAGTTTTAAAGCTTTTAAAATAAGTTTTGTGTCTTCTGGCACGTGGTGGATGGGAATTTATTTTTTATTTTTTTGTCATGTGTGTTTAAAGTGTTCTCCAGAGTCTGCCATCGCCTGACACAGACAGTAAAAAAAAAAAAAAAGCTGTCAATTTATGTTTATCCAATTTACCAAGGCTTACAGAGTGGTGCAATAAAACAGCTGCTGCCATTTACTGCTTTAAAAAAAAAAGTAACTTTAAGAGGATCCTCCTTTTTAGACGCCCTGGTGGTTTATTCAGTCTAGATGAGAGAGGCTCATTTTTAGGTAAAGATGTTGATAAATGGTTGTAGATTTAAAAAAAAACTACATTGATCTTTATAAACTAAAATGATTTTTTTATTTATTGCCACTTGTGTGTCCTTACAACATAAAACAGCTTGATTTTAACCAAAAAATCTCTATTTTTGTTCAGTTCAAAACTGGTTTTGTGGACATTCCTTCCTAGCATGTAAAACTAGCTTGAAAATGACTATTTTCACCATAAAGTGACTTTAAATATATATTTATAATACTGAAATATTTTAGGGACATAAGCAGGGATACTTTGATCTTGCCTAAAATGTCAACCTCATTTCATTTTCCTCCATCAATCTGTCAGTGTTTTTTTTTTCCCCACTTACGCTGTTTGTCTTTTATTTTCCCAGACGGTGGAGCATGGTTTCCCTCATCAGCCCAGCGCTCTGGCCTTTGACCCTAAGCTGCAGCTGATGGCCATCGGCACAAAGTCAGGAGCCATCAAAATGTATCCTTCAACACCTCTTTGATTCTGTGTAATTTCAACTTGAATTGTGACAGTAAAAAAAAAAAAACACAACATGCAGCTGCATAGAAAACATAAATATTTTTTTACTTTCATTTTTGATTCTTGTCCTTTAGTTTAAGTGAAACATGCTGAAATGAAAGTATCTAAGGGAACCTTCAGAGTCCAGAAACTGCTTTATTTCCTGTGCTGTCAGTTGGGATCTTTTGAAGTGCTCTGTTATCTTTGCATCTGCTCTGCAGTGCAGCCGCAGTGCTGCCTTTCGCTGCAGGGTTGTGGCAAGCGCTACACGCCTCACTTTTATGCTTTCGATTTCCCTTTTTTTTCTAGTGCACAGCCTCGTGTTGCAAATTTGGAACCATTTCTTTAGTTTTATTCTGAAATCTAACGGAGCTGTAGCAGCTGTAGCATTGACTCTGGGGTTGCCTCATTATATGTTATAAACATGGAGGAAAACCTGATTAGTTTTGTTGATAGAAAAGCTGGTTATAAAATGTGTGCTTGAGCATCAAACTGCAAAAGTTTGCACTTTTTTAATCCTTGCATTCAAAGACCCACTCCAGTCAAAATGGTGTTTTTATCATGTTGTTATGGTATTTTTCTCTTGATGGAGGACATGTATAAAGAAAATTAAAGTATTTAGTATTTCTTGATTCAAATCGTGAAGAAGGGCCAGCTGAAAAAATGCTTTTGGAAAAAGCTTGTAGGTGTGACGTAGAAGCCACAAGGGGGCTGTTGGTTAGCTGGAGAGAATGTAAACAGAGAGCTCTCAGCAATGGGGAGGGTAAGGGGCGATTTCAAAATTTTCAACTGCCGCTTTGCAGAAACTACTGTACGTCCTAGAAAACAACACATTTATTAAATTTTTTTCTGCATAATCATGATAATACCAATAATAATTAAAAAAAACACCTGATCATTGTTCCTTTTTTCTTTCTAGTAACGGGATAAAAAAGTGGTTAGATTGTTATTTTTATCCATCTCTGACAGTATTAGTTTGTCTTATGGTTTTGCAGCAAACCTGGAAAAACTAAACATAATTACAGCGTGATTAAAATGCTGTTGAGTGGAAACTAATTTCTCCCAGAGTCAAAATACCATAAATGCATTTCTTGGTATGCAGCCTCTGGAAATCCTCTAAAACTGGCGACAGGAGCACTGGATTCAGCTGAAATGCTAAGTGTTGCTTTGGTTTGGGAGAGAAGCTCCATCAAAACTATAATTTGGCTCAGGGTGTCCTTTTGTGTCTGAAATTCTGAGCAGCTTTTGAGACTTGTTGATGTGTGTTATCTCAGGGTCAGCCAGCACACAGTTATTTTAAGAGATTTCTCCGTTTTTAAACGCTCCCAACAGGTGGGTTTCAGCGTGCAGCAGAAGAAAGAGGCTCGCTGTGGTATTTTCAGGCAGATGTTAAAGACGTCCGACAAGCGACGGCTGCCCCCACATGCTTCACGTTTGTCTTGCGAGTGCGTGACCTGCAGCAAAGAGCAGGTAGCATGATTTATCGTCGCAATCGTGCCAGCGTTCAGATCTAAATTTGAGCTTGCGCAGCCGTGAGTCGCAGTAGAGGAACCCATGTTTGCACGTCGTTTGCGGACAAATGAGGCTAGAGAATCAGCTCTTTGAGACGTGACTTCAGGAGAGGGAGGCTGGCGGTACCAGGCGCTTGCACAGTGGAGAGAGATGGAGATAAATGGGCAGTGAAGACAAGGGAGTGTGATTGAGTGGGAGGCAAATAGTTTTGTTTTACAGCTGCATGTACTGTAAATAGTTACTGTATGTCGGGGAACCCTGATATAGTCCTGGACTTTCAAAAATATTCCAACTGCTTTTGGAAAGAAAACATTAAATGAAGCTAAATTTAACCTAAATTACATGTGTAATCACAAATATAGAGCTAATTAAGGTCTACGGTGATGAAAAGGTCCCACAGTCATTATACAAAATTCAAATGTAAAAGTAAATACTTTACTTAAAAAAAAAAAAGGATAAACAAATCACTTCACACTGTCATCACCAAACCCATAGATTATTCCTAGCTCTTGAGGTCTTCTGTTCTGCTTGTTTTTCTTCTGTCCCTGCCAAATTTGCTGTTGATTACCTGATCAGGTGTGTTTGTTATTGAATTTAAAACACGCTGTGAGGCTGCTGCATGTTTGAATGAGTTCAGTCCTATCAAGAGTGAAAAAGTCTGACAGCTGAGGAATAGTTACTGTTGTCTGAGTATTTCTGTACGCAAAGGAACTGGGATTAGACCGATCTGATCTATGGGTCTATTCCGACTGGGAAAGTGGTTTGGTTCAGTCCGAATCCACTAATTTGAGATTTCTGTTTCGGACCAAAACTTGTGAGCAAACCCATGTGACTAAAGATCTGTTCAGATCTAACAGATCTCCTGTTTGTGCTTTTGAACCCTTTAAAGATTTATTGAAATCCTCCTGATTTTGTGGATGTTACTTTTCTGATCAACGTTTAAAAAAAAAAACTTTTTGCTTTCAGAACAAAGAATCTTAAAGTTTTGTTGAACTTAAAAAGTAATTTTAGGGATAAAAGTTTCTTTGAATCTATTTGATCAAAGAAGCTGGTTGTTTTTTTTTTTTCTCTCAAATTTATGAAAATGTTGCTGTAATTCGTTATTTTGAATAGTAATAATAGTAATAATAGTTTTTCGCTCTGTACCGCCATCTTACAATTGATCTTGGAAAATACAGTTTGGATTGAGAAATGGTTGGTTTATTTTACTATAACATAAAAACGGCCAAGTTCCATCACAGCAGACAACACACATGTGATGCAGCAAAAACGGATCGATTCAACATTACAGTCCAATGTGTGGAAACACTAAATTTGACAAAGACATGCAACCATACAGTGCGGTGGAATGTTCTAATAAAGTTCACTTTTGTGTGAAAAAAACAACAGAAACTAATTGTGAATAGATGTGACATAAATTCTTGTTTGCTTGTTTTGGTACATATATTTATTTTACACTTGATTATCTTGCAAGAAGTCCAGGAATCTGTAAAACCTCACCTACACTGTTCAGTACCAGGTATTTCTCTCTGTCACACTGGTTGAAATTTTTGTCTAATGATGTTCTGACTCTATTTTAGTTCAATGAATCGGATCGAATCAGATCCTTCAAAATGAACCAAAATCGAAAGTGAATCGAGTCTGCAACCACAAACATCGCATCAGAATTTTTAAAATGAATCGTTCCCTTCGAACTTTCTACACCTACAAGCGTTTGAAACGCGCAAACAGCATTTTTTTCTCTCCCTGATTTACAACCATTTGAATAAATAAATACTCAGAAATGCAATCTTGAGCCTAATTTTCTTTCATCACAAAAATGCCACAAGAACATGTTAAAAACACCACAACAATTTTCATTGAAATTGATCTTTTAAAAAACGTGGTTTATAAATCATTATTCTTCATTTTTTTAGTTTGATGACATGTTGATGGTAGAAGAAGCGTCTAGTTTCATTGGAACCTGTTGTTGCGTGTGAGGGGGGGCATCATCTTACATTCCCTGATAATCTGACAGACTCCTAGACTTCAGTTTGACCTGAAAGGGGATTGGCAGCATGCATGTGGGCGGACCCTCTCCCTTCAAAGCTTGTGTGTATGTGGAGTAATAATACAAGAGTGGTTCACTTGGACACCAGGACCATGCTGACCTGCTGAATTGGTGGCTCTGGTTCTGTTGGACTCGTCACCTTCTCCCATCCTCCTATTCATTCTCCATTCTCTTCTGCTTCGTGGGTCTTCGTCACTCCTTCCTCCTCTGCTCCTCTCTGTGCTTATAGAGTCATATTTCGCCGTGAGAGTTTCTGCTTCGACCACAGACTGGAGCTGAACTGAAGGAAGGGGACAATGTGGTGTTGGGTTGTGTGTTAGTGTGTGTGTGGGGGGTGAGGGGTGATCTTGAGGAGCCGGTCTCCTGCTCTGGAATGCATGTTGCGCTGCCCTTGGTTACCCTCCCTCTGTGAGTTTGTTTCTGTGTGTGTGTGTGTTTGGGCAGGCACGTCTGTGTAGATTGGCTAAGTAAGAGCTTTGTTGCAGAGTCTACTCTTAATACAGAGAGCTTTTGAAATGGTTTCCAAGACAACCAGTGCAGTTGCCTTGGATGAGAAGTGGTTGCAGACTGGAGGACTTTCAGTAAAGCTGATGTGCAGAGCTGCTTTTGGGATTTTAAGTATTGATGAACATTTATTAGGGTGTTGCCATATGTGTATAATCCCTAGAGATATCATCTCTGACGTCACACATAGAATTCTAAAAATAAAGCCTGAAGCTGAATGGTATATTGACTTGAATTGACTTCACTTGTCCTAACGTCTGAAAAAAGCGGAATTGGTTCAGACTAAATGAAAGAGTTTATTTGCTTCCCATCTGCTATCAGAAAACCCTGCCTCCTAATTATGCACAAATTTGTACTCTAATATAATTCAAACGTTGAGCAATAAACATAAATCTGTTGATCGACTATCCATACCTTTTTTGTGTGTGTTTAAATACTATGCTAGTGAATTTGAAAGTGCTCACTTTTGAAACCAACCTCTAGTGGTTGTTTGAGGAACCGCATTATGTGCAACTTTTCAGGTTGACCTCAAATTTGGAAAAGCAACATGGTGGATTGGGTGTTAAAAAAATACCTGTAGTATTTTTTCCAAAGTATCTTTGTTTTACATCATAATTTTGTAATCACCCTTTAGTAGTATCATTTACAGCAAATGGTCAGAGCGATTATCTTTGAATTTCGTCTTTAGTTTTATTTTTTTCAATAAATGCATAGTTTCAGATGATTTTAATGGTATTACTCATTTTATTGTCACCGTGGTTTGGTCAGCAACATTTACAGTCACAGGACTTGAGTTTATTTGGTGGGAAGTTACAGGGAAGTCTACACTTTTAGACCATGATTCATGCTGCCTGCAGCTGACTAATGATGCACAGGAAGGACCTAAAATGTTCTTACACCAAAGAAAAGTGACACAAGTTCAGCTGTTTAAGCCTTAATTAACATTAAATTAGTTGTGAGTTTCTTGGATGATTGTTGTTGTCATTGGATATTTTGTATTTTTGATTTATGTCAATTATCTTTTAAATGCTTTAGATCAGATGCTTATTTGATTTGTTATTTTTTCTGGTGCCATGAGTTTGGCTAAATCTGGTTTAAAAAGCAGCAGATTTAATTTTAATTGTTAACTAAAGAAAAAAAAATGCATATCTGTAAAATAATCTCATTATTTTCTTATCCTTTAATTCTAAGAAAAGGCCCATCTTAAACTTGGTAAACTGTTGAAGTATGATTGAACTAGTAAGTAATGCTATTTGTAAAAATGAAGCGATGCATCAGTTTGGCAAACTTTGTTTTGGTGGTTACTGCATCATATCCTACTAAATGCATCCTCTCAATGCTGTTTCCATCCAGTTTTAAATGTAAAAACCTCCACTTTTTCCTGTTTTCCTTTCTTTAATACGTCTGTCTTTGTTCTTTTTCTTCCTTCTGATGTTTGCTTCCCTCTAAACATCAGTCACTGATACTCCTGAAGACTGCAGCGGCTCTGCAAAGCCACCGCTTCCCCTGCTGTCTAACTCTCCACAAAGCCCACAAAGCAATAGCTCCATATCAGCACAAAAAAAGACTCCCTCATTAAGCTGCCACTGCTTCTCCTATTCGTGCAGATTCAAAGGAGATGGTTGAGTGCAGAACATGTGGAGAATATGAGGTGGCGTTCTAAGAGCAATTGTGACGGTTGCAGTGATGGTAAACGCAGCATGTTAGCGTATAGTGTCTCTTTTATTGACATAAACAAGCCAATTTGACTCTGGCATCACATCCACCCGCAGCTTAGAGGCTTATTGGGGACATCTCAGCCACTACCCCCTCATTTTACACCCATTACCTAACATTAATGCACAGTGAAGGTTGACTGGTCTTTCTCTTGAGCACATGTTATAAAACAAGGTGCCATCCAGGGCCGTTTATTGGCGAGAGTCTGGGAATGCCATACACGTCTCACATCATGATACATTTCTAGACTGTAACAGAGTCAAAATATCAAATTTATTTTCAAACGATTACAACTTTGAAAAAACTTTGTATGAATTTTGGCTGTCAACGTTAACGCGTTACACATGTGATTAATTAAAAAAATTAACGCATTAATATTAATTAATGCTGATTAATTACATTCCGCAAAGCGGCCGTCTTCCGCCGGTTCTGACTGCGTCAATTTCTGAAAAATACAAACTTTGTCGGCCATTATCCCGCTTATAACATGGTCACTTACAAAAGAAAGAAATATTCAATTGAGTTTTAGTACTTTATTCTAGTTATTTTTAAGGTGTAGATTTTTTTTCACAGAAGGTGGAGTATTTGATACGTGGCCCGTTGTCACAGTAACAAGTCTACTAAAAAGTTTACTATAGAGGAAAAAGTACTATCGCGATATTGATAGGTATCTATTGCTCAACCCTAGTAACAAGTGAATTCGCTGCTGGGCTGGCTGTGACCTTGAATTTCAGCGGCAAAGGAGAGCGTTTTATGTGCTGATCATCATGATAGGTTCAGTAAAGCATCAGTTCAGAGAGAAAGTTCACCTCTTACCACTTATTACTGTCCTGATCAAGAAGGAAAAGCTTGTTTTGAAGAAGCTTGCAAAAATATAACATTGTGACCAGAACTTCTTCTGGAACAGCCAATTAGATTTGAGTATTCATCCAGACCGTTTAAAGTGCAGAAACACAACATTTCTTTCTTATGGCTGTATATCAGCATCTTTGTTTTCTGTTTTCTGTTTGTAATACTACAGACATAAGTCTTTACAGTTTATGTATTGTTGTGTTTTGTGCACACAAATTAAACTTCTGTGTTAACACTATAAATTTAAACATTCAGACAATAATAATGAAGGGAAACATTTTCTCTCTGGCCTGTTTTTGTTCAAAAGCTGCATATTATCGCATAAAATTTAAGTAGTAAAACATTATTATGAGTCTGATTATTATTTTTTTTAATCAAGTGACGGCACTAAAATGAATACTAACACATCTTTCACCTAAACAAAATTGTATACCAATAAGGTTCTAGGTCTGTTAAAGACCCAGTCTTATAAAAATTCAGTTTTTAGTGTTTTTAACATGTTCTTGTAGCATTTTTCTTGAGAGGACACTTATAAGAAATTTAGATTAAATCTGTGTTATTGAATATTTCTTTACTCAAATTGTGATGTATCCAAAGCAGACGAAAACCCAGTTTAAAAAAGCTATGGTTTGTGATGTAGCAACTGTCATGGGTGTGGTACCAAGTCTCCCTGCGCTGCACCAATTCCAATCCTCCACTTGTAGACAAATAGATCCATGTTCGTCTTCATTTTCCTCAGCCGACCTGGCATGTGGCTCAAAACTGTACGGCTGGATAGCTCTGATGTTGCTTAGTGTTTTTTGCTATGCTAATGTTTGCTTGGGGTTGTGAGGCTCTGTAAGCTAGCCGGAGTCAGTAAAAAAACAGAAAAAGGAACGCTGGGATGTCAGCATAGGGTTACTTCTGCAGTCTCGCCCACAGCTCTGAGGCGAATTTCTAAAAAGCTGCTGCTGCTCTGCATAAACTATCTTAAAAAAACGACATAGGCTTTTTGATTTTGGACAAAATAGGCATAATCATAATTAAAAGACCACCGGGAACGATTTTACAGTAGAAAAAACAAAGGGACTTTTAAGTATAATAAAGAAAATAAATTGCTATGTATTTCCATCACTTCTTAAATGTACATTTTGAATTCAGCAAATGGCTGCTGGACTAAACAACCAAAAAGACAACTAGCGGTTAGGGGTTTTAAGTCAAACAAAAGTAAGACACTGAACTAAATGTTTGCCTGTAAATAATTTGTTGAAAATAGATTTGGCAGCGATTAAAATCCATACCATTATTTCCAAATAAATTATTGATATTTTGTTCTTCATCCTCACTTATGCATTCATGCCAGCCGACCAACCCTCAGGCACACACTTGAACCAATAGCAAGAGGTTTGTAGGGTTTGTCTCAGAATTTGCTGCTGTATAGAAGTTATTTAACAGACATCGGTCCTCTTGATGATTTTTGCAAAACGAATGAAGGAATAATGTTGAGTGAAGCAGAAGTGCAATGTGACTTGGAAAAGTGTAACGGACAGCTTTGCTGAACAGTGATTTTTTTTTTAGCAACATGCTGAAGGACTAAACTCACAGCAGTGTGTTCTGTTGAGTCAGTGTTGGACTGAAGGTCTCTGTTAATGCTTTGTCTTTATTACAGCTTGGCTTCTTATTATGGAGGCAGCAAATTTCAAATGAATAAGCTTCAAATGCATTTTTGGAAAACAGAACTCTCCATCAATGGCTGCTTTTTGCACTGTTGCCAAGGCTACACATCTTCTGTTTTCCATCACATGACTGTAGGTGGGCCAATCGGACAACAAAATAGACCCTAAAGAACTCTGGAGTTTCTAAAAGTCTTTGCTATTTGGGGACTGAATATTACATTTTTTGGAGGGGTAAATGGTTTATGTATTTGTTAATTTATTTTTGATGTCCTGCAATCTACGTGGAGACGTGATCATCCACGTCTTCATAAAGTGATCAGGCTAAAACCATTAGCTGGTAGCTCTTCCCACATGCGGCTGGGGCTTTGAGCTTAAGGAACACATGTTTGGTCACGCGGCGAGCAGGGAAAGCGGGACGAGCTGCGCGAATTGGCCGCAGGAATCGCATTCGGTGTGAATGACTTGTGACTTGAATGACTGTGACTTTACATTGAAGTGCATTTTACTGAGTCATAAAGCGAAGCTCCCAAGTTGATCATTGTTACAGTCAGCTAAGGTCATCAGCTCTGGGTCATGACTCAAAGAACAAGGTCATGAATATAAGCGGACAAAATGAGATTCCTCTGCAGGTTGGCTGGGCGCACCATTAAGTACACATCGAGTATATGATGTATGTTTAAAAATGTCCTAAGCTTGGGTTCTTGAACGCACTTTTAGCATATGGTCTTCACACTGGACTGTCGCTGCCTGATACTTGCGCATGTACTCACAGTTGGAAGAGGCTTGTTGTGAAATGTTGAAACGGTGCAAATCTTGAGAATTTTGCTCCAGGCTTTTTTTCACAGCTCTATGCTGATAAATGAAAGACTTGGTGTCATATAATTTCGTTCAGACACAAACAGCAGTTGATGGGTAAATGATCAACTTTCAAATGGTTGGTACTTCCAGTAATTAAAAAAGGATGCTTGTATGCCACTATCCAATCTGAGGTTGTTGGGTTGGCTTGGGGATCTGGTCCAGAGGCCGTCTGGACGCCTCTCTGGAGAGGTGTTATGGGCCAGTCTCACCAGTAAGTGTTCCTCGCAGCATTTTGTCAAAGACTTTGGTGATCTCACATCTGGCAGCATTAAAACCCATAACACTCTGGGCGTGACTGTTTTCTGAGATCCAACTTCATCAAAAATGGAGCATAAGACTGTGAGCGACTTCTGTCAGCTCTGTGTAAACAAGTATCTGTTTTTAATTCTTAGTGAAAAAAGTAAAAATGTTGAAGAAAAGAAGCAATGCTCTAAAAAGCAATGCTCTAACCATGTTGTATGTTAGTTTAAGCACTTTTAAATGTCACAAATGCATTTTATCACCCAGAGCTGCCATGACAGCATCGCTGCAGTCTGAATATCCGTTTCAGTCAAAAAAGATGTAATGTAACAGGTTCTATCAGTGCATACTTTTAAATGTCTAAGTCAATCACCAGGCATGTCAGATTAAATTTTTGAAAATTCCTCTACACCTTTTCTTAAGATTTAAAACTGCAGTTTTTTTTTTCTATTTCAATCTTTGTTTTCAGAGTTGCACATGTTTTTAAGTGATGGAATTGAGGTCTTCTGTGTTCTGCTGCATGAGCTTCTCTTCTGGGAGAACAGAACAGTTGGATGTAAATGAGGTGGGATTGTTCTAGTGCGAGGGTGGAGTTGTTTGGCTTGTCTTGTTTGCCTTTCGCCAGACGTTTGTTGTGCATGTGAAGCTGTGTGTTTACGGGGAAAGAGTTTGGGGAGGGAAAAAAAGAAAAGTGTGTAAAGTCTTTACGAGCAGGACCCACAGAAGAGAGACTGAAAAAGTTTACTTTTGAGTCATAATTTCGTCTTTGTGAGGCGGCGCTTTTATTTTCTCGGCTCTAGTGTTTCCTTCCTGTCCATCCCTATCTTCTGCAGCAATAATGTGTGTGTTAGAGGGTGTGTTGTCAGTGTGTCTGAATGCAGGACAATGCCTTCTGTTTGTCTGTATTCAGACCGTGAAATCCCTTTATCCCTGCTAACGCTCTCTCTGCTTCACTGGGCAATTGCACTTGTGTGTGTATGTGTGTATGTGTGTGTGTGTTAAAGTGACAGAGAAAATATGATTAGATATGTGTAACTATAGGCCTCAGTTTGTTTTAAGGTTCTCTTGTTAGCAGTACAGAGAACCTTTTCAAGTTGCCTCTTGTGTTACGGTTATGTTCATGTTTTCAAATCTATTGAGCTTTTATGGGGCGCCGGGTTGTTTTAGGTCACTTGGACATTAAAATTGCATTTTCCAACCAAATAATTGAGAATCACAATGCCCCTTCATGTGATTTAAAAAAGAAATCTCTGTTAATGCTCAAAGCAAATAAAGCAAATTTGACATTTGGTTTGTCTGTTACTTTAAAGTCCCTCTATGATCATCTTTATATCTATTCTCAAAGCGTTCCCAGTGGTCTTTTGGTTATAATTATGCAATTTTTAGCCAATATCGGTTGTTTGCTAGGACATGGTTTCTGCATGGCGGCAGGAGTTCATTAGAAATTGGCCTCTGTGCTGTGGGTGGGACTGTTGCAACTCCGCCCCCCTCTCCCTGTTGCTGGGAGCTCTCTGAGCTCTTTGTTTATACTCTCTCCCCCTAGCTAAGAGCACCTCACAATTCCAACCTAACATTACCCAGACAAGAAAAACAGTGAGCAATATTAGAGCTATCCAGACATAGTTTTGATCCAAATGCTAGCTCGGACGAGGAAAACAAACATGGATCTAGTAGTCTATGAGTGGATGCATCAGAATGGAGCTGAGCAGGGAGATAACGATTTGACTAAAGAAATTCTCAAATGTAATTTCGAGCTCAGTTGTCTTTAGATATGTATTTCATGATCAGAAAAACTCTGCAAGAACATATTAAAGATGCACTCTGATGAAAACTGTGTTTTTAACTACTGAAGACTAACAAGAAAGCTCACCCATGTGGGGGTAGGGAGCTTAATTCAGGCATACACACATTTCTAAGGAGGTGCTAGATCAACAGGGAGCTTATCTCCAGCTGTCCTGTTGAGGGGGTGACATCACTCCTGGGAATCCCTCTACCAGCTGTCATCCGACTCTCCAGAACCATGAATGAAGCCTTCAGGTCCGTGAATTCTGTGAGTCAAGTTCTCTCGTTGTCACACGGGTTAACAGAGTGTCGGACCCTGTTGTTGCAACAGCGCAGAGATACGCTGAGGAGCTGGAGATACCAGAGGTGTTGAGTCAAGATCAGAGTGAATTCTCAGTGAGCCAAAGTGTGTGGGGGGGGGGAGGTATTTGTGGTAAATGAGCTTTGGTCATCATAGCATTGCTGGGGTTTATGGCATATTTGTGATCGTTCTTTCTTTTGGTAGATTTGTTTTAACCCTCTCTTAAGACTTTTTAATTGTAATTTCTGTTACATTTTTTACAGCATATGTTCAAACATACAGTTGGATGCTTTATTGGAACTTTTATCTTGTTGTAATAGTTGTTTCTGTTTGTCAATTATTTCAATTACTTTAACTTAAGCATTTCCAAAAAATGTACTTTTTTTTCAAATCTTAAATAGATAAATATTTGATTGGACTCTGCTTTTTTTGATCTGTAGAGGGTTGACATCTTATGACTCAAACGGACGCTCCTCAAACTCCGCCACCTCCAGCTTTTTGTGGTATGTGCTGTTGTGGAGGATAAAATGAAGGCAGAGAGAGGAATGCCAACCAAACCCTGACGTTTCTTTAACAGATCCGGGTGTAAAAGGCGGTGAATGAGAAGACGCTAACAGAGTAGAGTAAAGGAGATGCCGGAGTTTGATTTAATTAGCACCACATTTTTGACATTCTTTGTTTAAGTGAGAAAAGATGAGTGACTTGCTTTTTTGTGTAGCACAATAAAGGGTCAAAAGTGGATAAAAACGGCGGAAAAAAATCCTAGAATCTCAATTTTTTAAAATAATTCAGGGAACAGATCTGCTCAGGTAGGTAAAAATAATGCAGGCCACTAATAGAACGGTGCAAGTAAATGTCATATTTATCATGTGATGCTTTGTTAAATGTTCAAAATCATTAGGAGTTCACATTCCTGCAGCCTTATGTAAGCAGAGTGTCTGTCAGAGCTGCTTACACTTTTCAGTGAGAGTTGCTAGTTGATTCTTTGGGTGGTTTCAAAGTAAAGAAGCTCCAGTATTATTAAATGAATGTTCTTTTTTAATTTTGTTTTTTTATTTGGCCGTCTTTGTTTATTGGCCTGTGAGGAGGAGTGTGAAGATTACACACTTGCAAACAACTCCTGCGGTGGTTTGAGCACGTGCGTCATCTGCTGTTGGTAATTGCTGAGAGTGTTGTCACAGTTCTGCATTTTCCCTCCCTGCTTTCAGACCGAAAGTTTATGGTTGAGGATTATAAGACGAACCAAAAGTTATTTTTGTTTTCCTTCTCAAACCCCAGGGTTTGGGGGAAGTAAATAGCAACTGTGTTGTGTTAAAATGTGTGTTTTCTTTAACGGGATCTTTAAAGCTATGGAGCACCTGGGGTGGAGTTCACAGGACTTCACAAAGACACCACAGCAGTCACACAGATCCTCTTCTTGCCTGGTCAGGTGAGGACGCGTTATTAAATATATAATAATGCAGTTCCTGTTTTTTGTTTTATTTTAAATGTTGCTCATTATTTTTGTTCTGTTATCAGGGTCGCCTCATCTCACTGCTGGATGACAACACAATTCACTTGTGGGAACTCGTAGCTGGGGTCACCAGAGAAGTGGGAGGGGTTGAAAAAGAGGGTGTGGCTTCCCTCCGTGAAGTGGACAGCTACTCTCTCCCAGGGAGACCTGGCATCGAGAGCAGCAGGTACTAATAAGTACATCAATAGCATAACATGTGTCCGTCTCTACTGGTTGTACTCACCCACCCGTCTGTGGCGCAGCGCCACCCGGGTGACTGTCCTCCTCTTGTTGAAGTCGTGTGACCTGCTCTGCGTGGGAACAGAAGGTGGGGGTGTTTACGTCCTGGAGTTGCCCCGCCTCTCGTGGAAGGAGAACCAGACGCTGATGCAGGATCACGTCACTCAAAGGTGAAGCGAGGATGACCCACTCCGATCATCTGTTGATCTGTTTTAAAAGCGTTCCCAGTGGCCTTTTCATTAGGATTAGGTTGTTTTTAGCCAAAATCCAAAAACCTGTGTCGTTTTCCAAAATATAGTTTGGCCTCTTAGGACTGCTGCTCCAGAGGGGTCCTGCCCTTTGTTCTCCTTCACGTTCAGGGAGCTTGTGGCCCACTCATGACATTTTCTACAGAACAAATGAGTTCTTTTTCAAACATCTACTCTTGATTCACATTGACTTAGAGATGCAAATTCAATTTTCTTTATATATGTCCTCCATCATGAGGAAAATGCTACAAGAACATGTTAAAAACACAATTTTCACCAGAGTGGTTTTCAAGTGTCGGGACATTTTAGCTCAATGTCAGCAAACCAGGAGGCTTTCGTGAAGTTACAGTGCAGTACATCAATTTCTATTGTTTTAATTAGATTAACAATGACAGTAATTACATCACTATAATCCATAGAACTTTTCTTTGGAGAGAGTTTTGTCTGCATCTGAAGCACGTCAGGAAGTGTGGTTTTGATCAAAGCAATTGAAGAGGAAGAAATTCTAAACCGAAAAGCAAGAAAAGACAACAAGGCAGAGCAGAGATAAACAAGTCAGTTTTCTTTCCTGTAATGACTCTTAAAGGAAACTAAACTAGTAATGAATGAATCAAGTCTTACTTTACATCTGCAAAACAACAGAGTGGCGATGTGACATCAATCATTTTGGATCGTCGTTGCAGAATCCTGATAAAGATTCTTAAGACCAATAAGTTATCCTGTTTCCTTTTTCATGTTTGGAAATGAGATTTTCCAGTAATCGTGGACTACTTGGTAATGTTGCATGATGGGAATCCAAGCTGCAGCACACGTTTTGGAATGTTACTTTACAGATTGACTTCTCCTGGTGAACTAGTCCAGTTCAGGAACGTTGGGGTTCACTGAGGTGTTATTGATGGCTCTGTTGAGACTTTTCGAGTCTGCGTTTCTGCCACAGAGCAGAGATTCTGCACAGTGGAGCTTTGTGCCTGCTGCCAAATGTGTCGTTCCGGTGCGGGAAGTGATTCAGTTGACCATCCAGCTTGCCCTTGCAGAGGGACAACATCCACAAAGACACGTCCAGGCTCATCACCGGGACTCTGCAGCAGGATGCTGGATTCCCTAAAAATACTTCCAAGCACAGAGGCACAGACAATGGAATGCTTTGTTGGGATTCATTTTTTTCCTGCCTCTGTGCTTCCGGAGAGGATCTTCCTCCATCACGGCAGTCAGTCGGTGTATGTGTGTCAGAGATGTTTTTGCTTTCTCTGCACCAGAGTTCTAAAAAACCTCCACTCTGCAGTCTTTCTGTTCCTCTCCTCCTTGGCTGAGGGAATCCTCTGACATCTTGAGGGTGTGTTCCGCTCCACATTCCGCTGTTGTCTCTAAGGAATGTCCTGCTTCTTGATTCCAGGAACTCTTCGCCAGTTTGATGTTAAACTTACTGCTGCTGCATTTGGTAGAAATGTCTGCATCTCTTTCAGACAGTTTATTTTTTCTTTGTCAAACTAAGATCTGGGAAAGATTAGATTTAGAAGTAATGTCAGCCTCCCTGCCTTCTCACAGATGCTGTGTCAGATATCTTCTTAATTCCATGACATCTGTGTTTATAGACGGTTATCTCACTTTGTTTTGACCTGAAAATCATTTTATTTTTCCTGGTTCAGATACAAGCAGTTTCTGTATATGAAGCTACAGAAAAACCACTGATTTTTTTAGTTTTTGGTCTTGCCCTCAGCCTGCCAGACGATTACAGATGTGGGAAATCATTAGGACCGGTGGAGTCTCTTCAGGAACACCCTCAGCAGGCGGGCAAGATTCTGATCGGCTACAGCCGCGGTTTGGTGGTCCTCTGGGACCTGAGTTCCCGTCACGCCGACCAGCTGTTCCTCGGAAAGCAGGTACTCCCTTTAGAAGAGAGAGGAGTGAAACCAGCGACCTGATTACTCTGTGACCTGCTCCTGACAACTGCATGTGTGAACCCACTCTGCAGCAGCTGGAGAGCCTGGTCTGGGAGCGTTCTGGAAACTTGTTCGTCAGTTCCCACAACGATGGAGGCTATTCTGTGTGGGCGGTTACCAACGGGAACGTTTACAACCACCAACCGGTGTCCTCTACTATTCCATACGGTGAGACACTCATCCAAACGTTCAAAGACGAGCATAAATAATCAAGTCTCTATGCTCTTGCAGCTTTTTTGTTTGAAAAATTCTTCTAAAGGCAAAAGCTGAAGCTCTGACAATTGAAGTCTATTGTTTTTCTGTTGGATTGACCCTCAGCAACCTGTTGATCATGTAGAGCCAATCATTTTGACTTAAGTCGGTTAATAAGAAATGTTTTCATCACCTAAAAACTTAAACTAGACCTGAGGTGACCTTTCACTGTGGAGTGCTGTGGGGATTGTTTATTTAAAAGAAAAAAAAAACAGGTCATAACTTCTTTATCTGGTTTCTCTTTCATTCTAGTCCGCTCTAACAAAACTCTTGAGTTGTTTAGATTTGAAGGAAGTGAATATTTGAAGTGAATTGTGACTCCAGACCTGCTTTTGACACAAACTGTAAACAATTTGCCTTTAAGTTGGTTAGTCTGCATTTCTGTGCTCCTTTTCTTTAATATTTCGTGAGGATTGATTTATTGGGACCAGCATTTTGTTTTGAATTCAGAGACACAGACTGTGCTTTTCTGTTTCAGGTCCTTTTCCCTGCAAAGCCATCACAAAGATCCTGTGGAGGACGACACAGTCGAGGTTTATGTCCTGATTTTGTTCTTTAAGTAAAAGGACTATTAAAAGTCCCATTCCAATCAACTTTGATCATTTGTAAAAGTGTACCCAGTGATCTTTTATTTATGATTATGCAGTTTTTAGCCGAAATAAAAAAAAAAAAATCTATCATTTTCTAGAACGTAATTATTGCAGAGCGGCAGTCGGTAGGTCATTAGAAATTCACCTGCGTTGTGGGTGGGGCCTCTACTTCCCAACAAACAAAACTCGGCTCTCTGCTTACACGCTCTCCTGTGGGCTTCCAGACCCTCACAATCCTAACCAAACATTAGCGGTTCAACAACAATGTCATTTACGTCACAAATAGACTGCTCCTGCTTAACAACAATTTGAATTAAGAAATACTCAGAAATGCATTTTTAAGTTTAATTTTCTTAATTTATATCCTCCATCAGAAAAATGCCACGAGATCATGTTAAAAACACCAAAAACACAGTTTTCATTGAAGTAGGTTCTAGGTTCCAGATTGTACCCATAATCCTCTGCTCTGAGAAAAGAATTTGTTTACAAAAATCAGGGATACGATGGAGTCTTTCAGTTTGAATGAAAAAGACCGAATACCTCTGCAAATAAAACCCTCTGCTTCCCTTTAGTTCCCCGGTGATCTTATATAGTGGAGGAATGCCTCGAGCCAGCTATGGAGACCGCCACTGTCTAACCATCCAGCAGGACAAAGAGCACGTCACTCTGGACTTCACGTCTCGAGTGATCGATTTCTTTACTGTCCACAACGTGGACAACAACAAAGGTAAGATTCAAGCAGCTGGAAGTTCCTTTATTTCTGGTTTGGACCTTTAATTTCCACCCGTCTGTCTCCCTCCTTCAGAGTTTGACGACCCATCGGCTCTCGTTGTGCTTCTGGAGGAGGAGCTGGTTGTGATTGACCTGCTGACCCCCGGCTGGCCCTCGCTGCCCACTCCATACCTCGCCCCCCTTCACTCGTCAGCCATCACGTGCTCCTGTCACGTCACCAACGTCTCCACCAAGCTGTGGGAGCGGCTGATCAACGCCGGCAAAGCGCAACAGAGCCGGCGCCACATACACAGAGTGAGAACAACCAAAGAAACGTCTGTCAGCTAAGACGCAAAGTCAGGATTAGTTTGTAAATTGGTTTAAACTGGTATTCAGTTTCCTCTTTACGAAGCTAGCGGCTTAAGACATTAAAACACAGTATGGCTGGTGCTTCTGTACATTTCTTCTGTGGTCATCCATAAACAAAGCATTTTTTAGATAAAAATAGAATCTAAAAGAACTGTTCTCGTTACATGTACTGGCTGATCTGAGTTCCTCAGTTCCCTAAAGTGAAGCAACATGAATGTGAGCCGAGAGTGAACTTGTAGTGCAGATGGAAGCCGTCTGAAGCCTTACAGAGTCTTTTAGCTTACATCAGCTGTATGATTAGCCATAGATTACACACAACCAGCTGCTGCTTTCATATGTCAAGGCTCCTTGTCTGCTTGGAGGATGACTGAGGATGACCACTGTGATGAAGATCGAGCAGAGATCTGAAGGAATGATGGTCGTTTGTCTGTAAATATCACCCAATTGTATTGCACTTTTCACAGATGAAATCACAAAGTGCTTTACAGAGCACAGCAAATTAAAAAAGATAAAAGCAAGATTAAAACAAGATTAAAACAGTAAACAAGAGTACAAAACAATTCACTGATCTAGTTGTTCAAGATTGTTTATTTTTAAGCCGTATGCTCTTCCTGACAGTTCTGTATTTTATCTGGGCTGGGGATTGTTAGAATATAAAGAAGATACAACTGTTGAAATATGTGTCCTTTGACTGGTACCTGTTTAAAGCCTTTCAGCAGCATTTTGTACCAACTGTAGACGAGGATTTATTAACACAAGTAAAAGGAGAATTTTAGTAATCTAGACAAGATGAGATAAAAGCACAGATTACAACATCCAGGTTGTCTTTAGATAACTTTTTCCTTGGTTTACGAATGTTTATGAAGTGATAAAAACAGTTTTTGACCAAGTAGCTTAAATTATTTTTTGAAGAACATTGATTTGTCAAATATGACAACAAGGATCCCAGAGCACCCAAGAACCTGCTGAAAATGGGTTTAGTTTGTCGGGATGTTGCACTGCTGCTTTTAAAATATGTTTTCTGTTTGTCCAGAGTTGGCCAATATGTGGAGGGAAGAGCCTGGCACCCCCAGCTAAACAAGAAGAGCTGCTGCTGACGGGGTTGGTCCGCACACACGCTCGCTCAGCTGCATTCACACTGAAGGGTTTTTCTGCGTTTCTGTCCAAAATCAAATGTTTTTGAAGAAATTTGAAGCTGTGAACGTCACAAAACCTTTTTTCCACGAAGAATACTGTTCATTTGATGTGGTGAAGGAAAGTCCTCTCGTGACTTACAGATCTTAATCAAGTGCAGATGTTTGAGATCATATTGTCGAATAGTTTCACCTCTTTTATTTTGAAAAAAAATAAAATCTAGATTTTTATTGAAAGCAGCAATCCTCTATTAGATCAGAAACCACAAACATGAGATCTTCGCCAAAATCAGATTCTGAGGCAGATCTGCTGAGTGATGACTGGGCAGTCCGGGGCTAAAATCTGCTGCTTGCAGGCACGAGGACGGCACGGTCCGTTTCTGGGACGCCTCAGGTGTCGCTCTGACTCCGCTGTACAAACTCAGCACGGCCAACGTCTTCCACACAGACTGCGACCCGATTGATGACCTCCATGACCCCTGCGACGACCCAGACATGCAGCTGCAGGAGGAGGAGGAGTGGCCTCCCTTTAGGAAGGTAAACAGTCAAGTTTTCCTTCCTCAGTTCAGACGTGTTCGACTCCCTGATGGGATGAAGTCAGCAGGACTCCAGCACTCACACCATCCTGAAACTCCTCATTCGTGGCCTACTTTTCTCATCAGTTGGTTTTCATGTGTTTGGATTTCAAACAAGCTCACTTTATTGTTCACGTTATTAAATCTTGAAACTGAATAAACCGCCTTGTAATTCTCCTTTAATTGTTCTTTCACAAAGAGTTGCTTTTAAATCAAGCCAGCAAAGTCGGACTGAGCAAAGAGGATTTAGTAAACGGGAAAAAGAAACAGAACTAAATGACTGATGTTCAGCAGATCTTTATGGCCTGTTTTCATATTTCCTTCACCGTCCTCTTCACACTCTGCACTCTGCCTTGCCCTCCTAACTCGCACATATACATGTTGTGTATCCTGTGGTAACAGGGCTGCGTGTTCAGGAATGTGGGATGAGGAGCCTTTCCCTTTTTTCTCAGCAGTAATGAAAACCAGACTTGTCAGCCCGCTCTTTTTGTGTGCTGGTCACCAACTACCGCTACTTTTCATTTTGCAAAGTCGCAGCGGGTTCGAATGGAATTCCTGCTGTTTCCATGTGACTGTTGGACGAGTGTTTGCTGAGGATGGATGGAATGTGGAGATTGTCCTGGTTCTTTGTAAATATTAAAGAGAAGCTTTACAGTCCAACAGTTTTATGTAAAAAAATAAAATTGTAGTCAGTTTTACTATTTTTAATTCAGTTTTATTTATATAACCCGATATCACAACTAAAGCTATCTCAATGGGCTTCAGACTTTTATGAAAAGAACAAAAAATCTGTCAAAAAAGATATAAACAATAGCTGGTTGCTAAACAAACTAAACAGACTAAACTAAACTAGCATCCATGCTCTTAGACCCTTCTTCTCAGTTTTTACTGGTTTAGGACGAGCTAATTGTCGTCCAGGTCTTGATGTCTCTAATGCAGGCATTAAGTTTCGCTGTGTGGTCAATATGGTCAGGTTTAACAGGATAAACACAACTGTATCATTCACTGTATCATTCGCATAACAGTAAAAATTAATACTATGTTTCCTGATTAAGTTTCCTGAGGGCAGCACGTAAAGCACTGACAGGATGGGTCCTAGAACTGAGCCCTGTGGGACTCCGTTGCTAACTCGGGTGCAATGAGAGGAATGTCTATTTGCACTAACAAACTGGTACCGATCAGATAAATAGGATTTAAACCATTGAAGGGCAGATCCTCTGATCCCTATGTCATGCTCTAGTCTCTGGAGTAAGATGCAGTGGTCTATAGTGTCAAAGGCTGCGCCGAGATCTAACAGAACTGGAACAGAGATTAGTCCTCTTTCTGAGGCCAGTAACAAGTCATTAGTGACTCTAACTAGTGCAGTTTCAGTGCTGTGGTGAGGTCTGAACACTAACTGGAAATCTTCAAAGAGGCTATTGTCCTGTAGGTGGCGGTATAGCTGCTTGACTACAACTCTTTCCAGGATTTTTGACATTAAGGGGAGATTTTCTTTTTTTTGACCAGGATGCCAGGATCTAAACTGGATGTTTTCAGAAGAGGTTTAACAACTGCATATTTAAAAGACTGTGGAACATAACCAGTTTCTAGAGAGATTTATAATAGTTAAAACTGATTCATTAGAGGGAGGGTTTCTTTAAAAGCTTAGTGGGGATTGGGTCTAAGAGACAAGTTAAGGTTTTGGAGGATGTAATAACTGATATTTCCACTTGATCTACAGCAGTGAAGAAAAATGATGTAAGAAAAATCTTGAGAACTGAGAGTAACAGGAATATGTGGTTCTACTGAGCTGTGAAGCTGCAAAGCTTGATTGTATGACTCTGTGGGTCAACAGTGAGGGTCTCTAAACACACTGCGTTTCTGTCTTTTCATCCAAAGTGACTCAAAGTAAAACCAAATGCAAATTGTTGTTGGAACCATTTAGGAGACCACAATATAACAGATAAATGATGGACAAAAAAAACATAATTCATATGATTTTAAAGACCGTTAATATAATTTAATACAAATACTAATTTCATACTAAGCAACAAGCAAGGCATTGTCTCATTCTTAGTCTTTGGTATGACTTCACTGTGGATTTAAACTCACACCTTCCTGTGTCAGGGCGGACACTGTACCACAAGGCCACTGTATTTGTGTTTTCAATAAACCTGATGTTCCCAGTATTTGTTTGTATAATATAATATAATATTTGTTCCTCCAATCCTGTGAAGCACCCAGCCCTCACCAGGTGGTGTTGGCAGCAGCATATTGTCAAACACCTGGTAAAGTTCAAAAATGTCTGCAGCGTTGCAAAAAAAAGGAAAAAAATAACAATGTTTTGGATTTTCAGTTTCTTCGGGAAGTACTTTTAACTGTGAAGGGGGACCGTTCTTTCTCCTTCCCACATATTTTCATAACAGGCAGCAGTGGATGCAGTTTATTTTTTCCCAAAGTGGCAGAAATGGCTTTTTAATTATTTGTAAGCTACTTTACAGAGGATAGCTTGGATTTCTGGTAGTTGGATTTTAATTTCTTTAGTTGGATAGTTGGATTTCTTTATAAGAAAAAAGAAAAAAAAAATCAAGGAAATGTTAAGCGGCCAGGAGTTTGCTGAAAAAATGCACATCTTAATAGTTTACTTTATTCTAGATAGTTTACAAATCTGCACATCAATGTTTAAGTGAAAGTATGTGGTAATGATGATACCCCAGAATGTAAAAAGACTGGTTTTGTCAACTGTCAGAATATCCTGTCCCCACAGTGGGCGGGGCTTATTCTCCTGTTTAAGTAGAGGATTCAAAAGAATGGGTGGTTTACTGAAGATGAAGCTTTTGACTATAAATGAATGCTGGTCATTTGATATGTGTGATTAATTAAATAGTCTAAAAAAGGCACGCTGTCGCCTCCTCATTTGTTCCAGGTGGGCTGTTTTGACCCGTACAGTGATGACCCGCGCCTCGGCATTCAGAAGATCAGCCTGTGTAAATACAGCAACAAACTGGTGGTGGCTGGAACAGCCGGCCAGGTAAACATCTGCATGTACAGATGTGTAATTGACTAGAGGTGTCCTTTTTCACCCCATTTGGCGTTTTGAATCCCCGCAGGTCATTGTTCTGGGTCTGAACGATGAGCGTTCGGACCACTTGGTGGACGTGTCAGTGGTGGACCTGCTGCAGGACCGGGAGGGCTTCACCTGGAAGGGTCACGACAGACTGGAACCCCGCATCAAACCCGCCCCCTTTCTGCCAGGCTTTCAGCCCCTGGTGCTGCTGCAGTGCCTGCCCCCCGCCTCGGTCACCGCGGTGGCGCTGCACGCAGAGTGGAACCTGGTCGCCTTTGGGACAAGCCATGGGTTCGGGCTTTTCGACTACCACAGACGAAATGCTGTTCTGGCCAGGTTTGAGACTCCATAAATAAATAGGGTGATTTATTTTCTTGAAGGGACTGAGACACACATTTTAATTTGTTTTCATCTTTGTTTATCATCACACTTGCATCTCTTTCCCGTCGTTTTTCTTTTCACAGGTGCACCTTGCACCCAAATGACTCGTTAGCGATGGAAGGACCCCTTTCCAGGGTCAAGTCATTAAAAAAGTCCCTGCGCCAGAGCTTCAGGCGCATCCGAAAAAGCCGGGTGTCGGGGAAGAAACGCGTTCTGACCACGCCCACCAGCAAGGTAAGCAACTTCCTCCTCTGAAGATCATCCAGAACACTGAAGCTGAGCTGAGCTCTGCAAACGTTCCTTAATGAATACAGGTCCAAGAGGCCAACGCGGCTTTGGCCGAGCAGGAGGAGGTGGCTCCAGTGCAACGGAGGATTGAGCCGCGGTCGGCGGACGACTCTCTGTCCGGCGTGGTCAGATGTTTGTGCTTTGCGGACACATTTCTGCGTGATGGTGTGTTCAAAACCCAACTTAGTGACATTTTTATTTTCCATTTGGGAGAAATAGTCTTTAAAAAGTGCCCGCTTGTCCTTTAGGCACACACCACGGCCCCACGCTTTGGGCGGGGACCAACTCGGGTAGCGTGTATGCTTATGCCCTGGAGGTGCCTGGCGTGGGTTTGGGGCGCACGTGTGAACGGGTTGGAGCCAGCGAGAGCAGCATGTGCGTGGAGGCGCTGCTGGGTAAAGAGATCCAACTGATGCACAGGGCGCCTGTGGTGTCCATATGTGTGCTGGACGGGCGAGGAAAACCGCTCCCTGACCCGTACGAAGCGTCCCAGGACCTGGCCATCGCGCCTGACATGACCAACGCTCACTCGGTTCTCATCGCCTCAGAGGAGCAGCTCAAGGTGAAGAAATGCAAAGAGATAATGCTGTCAGAAGGTTGATGGAGGTGTGGTTTTAACCTCTGTTCTTTTCAGGTG
Source organism: Oryzias celebensis (assembly GCA_014656515.1). Lineage (NCBI taxonomy): Eukaryota > Metazoa > Chordata > Actinopteri > Beloniformes > Adrianichthyidae > Oryzias > Oryzias celebensis. The sequence goes on from BNCR01000008.1 coordinate 15,679,675, forward strand.
TTTTCTCTTCCCAAAGTGAGTGCAAAGACCAAGTTTAAGCTGACGGCTCATGAAGGCTGTCGGGTGAGGAAGGTGGCTCTGGTGCTCTTCAGCTCCGCCGTTCAGGAGGACTACAGTGAACACACGCTGGTCTGCCTCACCAACATGGGAGACATGCACCTCTTCAACATTCCCGGCCTCCGACCTCAGGTGGGTTCTGCTTCCCTCTGAACTAAAACCAGAACCTTTACAATTGTTGATGGAGGAATCTGTCTTCAGGTGCGTTTCGATTGCATTCGGAAAGAAGACATTAGTGGCATTGCATCATGTGTCTTCACCAAGAATGGACAGGGTGAGGAAGACTTCCTTCTACCATTGTCTCTGAAGGCTTTGTGAAACAGCTAAACTTTAAACGCTTGATCATCTCTTTTTAGGGTTCTACCTGATCTCTCCATCAGAGTACGAGAGGTTCTCCTTGTCTGCAAAGGTTCTCACCGAACCGCTGTGTTCTGTTCAGCTTCAGCGACACCTGGAGCAGACGTTCACCTGGTAACCAATCTCACAAATCATGAATATTATTGAGGATTGTTTAAGTTTTTCTTTGATTTAATGCCACAATATTTAAGTATTTATTGTGAAAAACACCAAAGGTTAGTTGTTTAGACCATAAACAGACAGCTGAACTTTGGGGAACATTTTTGTTTAGGTCAAAGATTAACTACAAAAAAATCAACTCTAAATCTATGTCACCGTGTATTTGATCTGTGTTCAAGAACACGTTTACCCTACGGTGTTCACACTGAACAAGCAGGAAGGGGCTTTTTCTACTGTTTACTGTTCCCCTCCTACAGCTGAAAGAGGTTTGGTGTGTAATGTTAAAAGGGCGCAAATCTCGTAGTTTGGGAAATGGTTCGGTTCATTGCTAGCATGCTTGCAACGGCGTATGTGGATTGAACACGTTGTCGAGGGCGGTGTGAACGTAGCTTCAGAATCAACACGATGTCATACAGTCACTTTTTTTTTTGTTTTTTTATTTTATGAATCGGTTTTAACCCTTTAAATTCAGTTTATTTGCAAAGATCATCTATAAGGAAAAAAACCCACAAGAACAGAGATTTTTAATGAATGAAGGTGGTATTTTCCTCAGTGAAACTTTTGCTGCCAAAAATGCTTGGTTAGTTTCCACTGAAAACAGGTTTATCATCCAGCTGTCAGTTCAGTTTAAATCCATACATTTTGTCACATTGCTTTTTTACTTTGAAAACATTTAGGTTGTGTCCAAATTCCCGCACTACTTGGTGCACTTTATAGTGCGTTTGCCATTTTAGAGGAGTCCAAATCTACTATGGAAGCAGTGGAAAAGAATGTGGAGGCTCCTAAAACGACCCACAATGCATCAGAGTAGAAGTTCTCTTAAAAACTGTATTTTTTTTTGTCTGCTCCTGATTCACAACAATTTGAATAAAGAAATGTTCTTTATATATGTCCTCAATCATAAGAAAAATCCCACAGGAAAATAGTGGAAAAACCACCATTTTCATGAGAGTTGGTCTTTAGCAAAGCAGAAACAGAAGATGGACAATCTTCTTTCAATCCAACTGTTTTCCTACTTTTTTAAATGTCTTGCTGACATTAAATTATAATTCTTTTTTGAATAAAAAGTTTTTAAGAGGACAAAAAAAAGCAGTTTTTTAATGAAAGGAGCTTTAAACTTTTTTGTTTTTTTTAGGAAAACAGCCTTCCTTCAGCTTTTATTTGGAACATTTTGTTACTGAGCGGTTTTTCTGTCTCCTTATGCTCTAACTCTGTGTTTTTGGATCCTCGTGGTGCAGCAGCCGCTCGGGAACACCGTGAGTAATGCGTTTGTGTGTCTCCGCAGCGACGGAACGCCGCTGCAGATGCAGGCCAATGGAACCCATAAAAACCAGATTGGTCAGGCTGAAGGTGAGTCCAGGAGCTTCTTCACTTGTTCTTTCCCCTTCATCTGTTGTGACTCTTCATCGCTCTCCAACCCCCTTAACCGACCCCTGCACTGGTCCCCAACCGGTCTCTATGGTAACTATTCAGCATGTCCCCATTGCCTGTCCAGTCCAGCTGGCCCTCTTTTGGCTGGCAGGGAGCTGTGGTTGTCATGGAAACCAGCCGACACTTGGGGCTAAAGCAGGACCATTATGTAAAAAAAGCTTCTCTTATATTTTTAAATCTGATAGGGAAGGTGGATGTCCCTCTCAACACCCTGCCTTCCCCCCTCCTGGACACCCCACTGGACTCCCCCCTCAGCTGTGCTGACCTCACCTTAGACTCCACCGGAGAGCTGACAGTGGAGGACGTCAGGGACTTCCTGACGTAAGGACTCTCTGATTGAAACCTATTGCATCCATCGAACAACCAGAAGTTACTTTTGTGTGTGTCCACCCCCCAGGACGGTGGACGAGGAGGAAAACAACCTGAGGAACATGAAAGACGAAGAGGGCCGCTCACCAGGCATCCTCATCAACTGAGCGGGTGAGAGAAGAACCGAGTCAGGATTTTACACACACACACTCACACCTGTTTTCAATGGAGCGAGAGCAAACTTCAAAGAGCTGCTCTGTCTCAGATCTGCATTCCAATAACTGAGCCTCCTCTCAATCTACAAATCCTCTTCCAGACTGACACAATTCTGAACTAAACACCACAAACTGTTAGTTCAGCTGCTGCAAACGTGACTAGTGCCCTAAACTTAACTAACCTCTGCGCTTACTGGACAAACTGTAGCTACACACGTTTAGGTCAGTCCTTCTGTGACGTAAAACTTATTTGGCTCTGAAATGCTTAAGATCACATAGACATGTGGAGTTAATCACTTCCTTTGAGACTCTGCTGCCCTCTTGTGGTCAAATTACAAGTGAAAATATAAAATAATTCTTAACAGCAGAGCTTAAAACAAAAAGGTCATTATTAGTTATGATTTTTTAGCATGTAAAATGTTATTCTTTTAGTTTACTATTTTCTGATTTTGTCTTTGCAGCACTTTGATCAACCTTTTTAATTTTTTAAAGTTTGTAGATTCCAATTAAACTGTATTTGGATTTCAGAGTAAAAGCACCCCAAGAATAGCTGAAATTCTGACCAAGTTCAGTCATATTTCAATCTCTTTGATTAAACACATTTTTTCCATGTAATTTAATATACATACTCAATAGTGGTTGTTTTTGCATACATTTAGCCACCACATGATCTGATATATTCTTTCAGATGAATGTTTTTTTTTTCTTGTGTTCCACATCCTACAGGGTTTGGCTCTCATGGTTTTGATGGACTGGACTAAGTGCTGGACCACAACCATCTCCCATCAGTCCACCATGAAGCCCACAGCTGTCACTCGGCCTGGAACGCTGGTGTGAATCGTTCAGCTGAGTGAAGAACTCCCTCCTCCAGCACAGAACAACATCTGGGCACGAGGTTTCTGCAGCGCTGGGACTGACGCGCTGTCGGCTTCAGTGTTTATTTTGCTGCACACTAGAGGATGCGACAGACTCTTCTTCGCGACATAATCCTGTGAATGGCTTCTTTTTTTGTTTTTTTCTTGAAATGGGACAGAAAGGGAGCAGCGTTACGTTGAAGAAAGCTAAATGAAGTGTGTGGAAGCGAGCACAGGATCTGAGACTCTGGACTCCTGCCTTCAGAAAGAACCACATTTTTGTTGGTTTACTCTGGAAAAATGAAGGTGTTTTGCAAAAGTCTGTACTGGGTTACATGTTTTGTACGGTCATTTTCAGAGAGAAATATTTTATTGAGTAAGAAGAAAAGTTTTTTTTTTTTTTTTAAATAATTCCTTTACACACAAGCTCATCTCATGTAAACAAAAAGTTGTCTTCCGTTTGGGAAATGGTGATGGAGCGGTACAGAACTAGTTTCTGCTGATAGACGGATAATAAAGTTTGTTTTTAATCTGCACAAAGTTGGTTAAAAAATCAAATAGGAGTTTGAACAATGTGGCTAACGTTAGCTCAGCTGATAGGAATCATATTGATTTATTTTTAACACAATTAACTGAGACGAATGTTTGATCACCGATTAGTTTAGCTCATTAACCGTCAATAAAAGTGTATTTACTCTGAAAATCAGACTTTGTTTAGTGATTAAAAACTAAAATGGAGAAGCTTTGTGAAAACATTTATTTTTATATAAAATACATAAATAAAGCATCTGCAGGTGGCATCGGAAGCATGTGCAGTTACACAATCCTGTCCTGGACTCGCTCAACCAGGCAAACAACTCGATCCGCAAAAAAACCAAAAAAAAAAAACCAGGAATTGAGAGATTTTGTTTTAATCATGATCGAAGAGAATCTCCCATTTTTAAAGTGAAAGTTACTCCTGTATCGTAGCAACATTTGGCTCCTCTGTAACTGAGAAGAAACTGCGTCTCCCACAACGATTGCACGTCTGTTCTGGCATCTCTTCTACGGGGGGTGCGTCTTTGGCCAAATCAGTGTTGGTTTGCCGGGTGGCGGCGATGACATTGTGTGTTAGTGTGGTCGAAGGGTTGTACACATTCCGCAAAAAGAGAAAAAAATGAACATTCTTCAGAAAGCGCTTCTGTGCCTCAACTTTAAAACGGACTTTTCCGGCGTCTCCCTTTAAGCTGGGCGGTGGTGTCTCCCGTGGCACATGAGCTCCACGTCTATGGACTAGCAGCAGGAGACGAAGCAGCAGAATGAGTGGATATGTCTGAAGGTTCCCTTGTTTTTGATAAATCCTTTTCTTTTTCACTCTTTCGCCCATTTACAGAAATAGGAACATTTGGACTCAGTCTTTTACTGTCAGACGAGCAGGTGAGCAAAGGGGGCGGGGCATTCTCAGGGTTTAGAGCGTGGAGCCTAAGATGGTGGAGTTTTGAAGGGCCCCCAGGCGTGGAAGCAGCGGGTGAAGCAGTGTGGCTCGTTCCCCTTCCTCACCAGGCGCAGCTTCCTCGGCTGCTCAGATTCTTTGGAGCGCATGTGCTGAATGTAAACCTGGCGAGGAAGAGGAGGCCGTGTTTTACCAAGAACGTCATTTCTAGAGTACCCGTCTCTACACGACTTTCTGCTCACCTGACACGCTTTGAGACTGAGTTTGATCTCCACCTGGCTGGTCTGAGTCCCCACCCACATGTACACCTGAGGGACACGAGAATGAATGAGGAACCAGGTTGCTCAACAACCAACCAAATGTGTTCAACGCCTCTTCACCTCTTTGCCGTTATCTAGCAGCATGATGTCATCGTCGGCCAGGTCGTCCTGACAGAAGTCGGAGCATTTCTCCGACACGGAGAAGTAACCCTTCTCGTTGGAGCACCTGAGGGAGCAGAGGAGCAACTTTAGAGCTTCTGCCGTCATCTAAGGAGAGGACAAACCGAGAAGAGAAGGTCCTCAGACCTGAAGAGTCTGGCGTGCTTCATGTACTCTGCGTCTTCATCGTACGCCTTCTGAGATCCAATCCCCACCCAGAAAAAGTTCTCCGGCTCCTCCCCCTCATTAATCACCTGGAGAATGAGACAAAAGGTAACTAAAACGACGACTTTGTTCAACGTGATTACAAATAAAGACAATTTATTAGATTTCTCTAAAAGCTTTGATTCATGAAGTCTAAGAGTCTCAAAGCTTCATTATAGGAAACTAACAAACTGTCAAGAAATACTTGTAAATACTTGTGAATTCCAGCTCATTTAGTAAACAAACAAAACTCACAGAAAAGCTTAAAGACTATTAGTCTATTTGACTATTTTAGATTTGACCAATGACTGGATATGAAAACAGGACTGAGTGACCCCTCCCTCCTGGCTTTCCAATCAGGAAGTACCTGTTGGTTCCCAGAAGCCAAATTGTTTTCATAGTTTGGTTTGGGATGCCACTTAGATGCAATTTGTTATTTTTTCACTAACGACCACTAGAGGGCACTGCAGGTGCATATTTGCTTTTGGCAGCAACGCAGAAGAAGTCCCGCTCAGCCTTACGCCGGACGTGTTCAGAAGTGTCGCACTTCTCTCTCACAAGTGCGACTTGTATTTGATTTTTTTTCTTCTCTATGCATTTTTTGACGCCTGCAACTTGTACTTCGGAGCGACTTCTAGTCTGGAAGAATAACTGCTGTCTTACATTGAACGTTCAAAACATTTTAACAGATTTTATGTGGCCCGCTTTCAAGAAGTAGGGGTGTGGCCTTTCAACAAGCTCACTCCTGGGTGGTGAGTGGTTACCATTGAAATGTTGACTGACTGATCACTGCATGACGGTTTCTGTATCGTGAAAAAATGGCGACTCAATCGACTTAATGTAATAGAGCCAGAAGTAAAACATTTTCTATGGACAGATGACTTCACACTTGCTCAGTCCAGTTCTCATACAGTCAATGGTTGGACTGATCAATACTCTGGGGAGAACCTGTTTGCTGTAGGTCTCATCAAACATGCTGTTCATGATGTCCTCGGCCAGTTTGGCCTCGTCCGGGTCGGCGGCTCTGCCCACCCACGTGTAGACAATGCCCTGGTTGTCCGAGCTCTCGAAAGGGACCTGCAAAAACACAGGGCGAATGGGGGGGTCATTCTTTTCTGATGACCTTCTGCACCGTCATGAAACGAACGTCTGCACCTTCAAGATGAAGCAGAACTCAGAGTTAAGGTTGCCGGAATCCGTCCCGATCTGGATGGTCCTGGTGACAGAAAGCAGGAAGAAAACGTTCAGCTTTTATTTTGAAAGGAAGAAGATTGTGTCACCTGGAACAATAAGAATCACTGACCAAAAATGATCAAAAGTTTTAAACTGTAAGGGAATAAAAAACAGATTAACTACATTTACTTTGAAATCTTTAAGGTTTCAGATTTTAAAAAATATCTAAACTTTTTTTTTTCTTTATTCTGAAGGTGTCGAAAGCGTTTGCTCTCAGAATTCCTCCTGGACTTCCTGTTTTCTTCAGGAGAAAGCGGTGCAGACCTGGTGCAGAGTGCGCTGCCGTTGGTGCGAATGTGGTAGAGGGAAGGCTGGGCGCTGTCTGTGTCCTGCTTCCTCTTCCCTTTGTGGATGATGAACTTCCTCTTGAAATGGGACAAGAACTTGAGGTTCTCCTGCTGCTGGGTCATCCTCACCACCTGAACAGCAACAACCACACGTCAGTACAAACCTGAAGCAGGACGAAGGTTGGCGGTTTGAACCCGAGCGTGAACACACACCTTCAGTTTTCCGGGGAAGAGACTCTCAAACTTCTTCTGCAGAGAGAAGGTGAAGGTGAGCCAGCCCATGTTGGACGCCTGCCTGCCCTGCCAGAAGTACACGACACACTGAAAGTCCTCCTCAGGCTGCTTCTCCTCCTCCTCTTCATCAGCGCCTGCGCCTCCTCCACCTCCACCACCATCCTTCTTGTCCTTCTCCTCCTCTTCCTCATACTCCACTGGAACCCAGTACCTACAAATGACAGAAGCTGCTATCATCTCTGCTGCCGTGTTTGCTCACAAACGCCGTCCCCTTCAGGAGTACCTGCACAGGAAGACGTAGCAGTCCTGAGTGAAGAAGTGTCCGAACTCTTCCTCAGGCAGGCGAGCAAACTTCTTTCCCTCCAACACGAATCCCTCCATCCCATCCAGATCCTCGTTCCACTCCTCCATCAGCTGCTCAGCCTGAAATGAGAGCGCGGCCGTTAGCTCCACCTAAACGTCCGTGAGGATCGGCGTCTGCATGACGGCGTTACCTCTGACAGCGCCATGGGGGGCTGCCTGGGGAGGAAGAGCGCCGTCAGGTCCGCTTTCATCTGGTCTTTCTGCTCGGCGTCTTTCTTCACCTGTTTGAGTCACAGAAACGAGCAGTCAGACGCGCACAGCGCCGCAGATGCTGACGTGTGCATGAATCCACCCACTTTTCCCTGCAGGTTGTCGTTCTGCTGCACAGTCTCCGCTGCTCGGGTGTAGTCCACCTTCAGGACGTCGTCCCAGTTCTTAAACTTGGATTTGAAGACCTGGGGGGGAGAAGATGCTGCGCCATGTTAACGCACAGACACAGCGAGGGCTGGAAAAGCTGGCGTTTTGCGGGTGCGTCACCTGGCTTTCTGTGCCCTCCAGGTTGCGCGTGACGCAGGCGTGTTTGGGCCGGTGCAGCATGGAGCAGATCTCCTGACCCAGTTTCAGAGCTGCAGCTCTGACCAGACGAGGGGACTTCCTCCCGATCCAGATGAAGACGTCCGACCAGCAGTCCAGGATGTAAACACATTTGGTGTCCAGCAGAGACTGAAGCTGCAACGACCAGCAAGAATCACACCACATTAGAGGCGAGGTCATACTTTCCTACCTTTTCTGTGAGTCCTTAAACATACCAGCCGGAGCTCTGGCAGTGTGTCCAGTTTGACCTTGTGATCTTTGTGCTCCACAGACAGTTTGTAGTTAATCTGAGGAAGCTCCAGGTAACCGAGCCCCAAACCCACCTACAGGAGAGGTAAAGCGTGAACCAACCAAAACGAAGCACAAAACGCTACAGCAGAACAACAGATTTACTTTATATAGTTTGGGCCGAACAGGAGAGAAGTTGTCCGGGATGTGCTTCTTGATCTCCTCTGGTTGTCCTCCGAGAAGCTCCCAGAACTCTGGAGGTTCCTGGCTCTGCATGATGGTTATGATCTCAGCCTTCCCTTTGCGTTCGTTCTTGTTGATCTTCTCAGCAAATAATCTGTCAGCAAACAACGTTCATCAAGTCTATGACTGAATTTTCCTAGAAAGCTGATTTATTGGACAGTTTTTCTATCTAATTAAAAAAATAAATGAAACCCTAAACTGATTCATTTGGGTCCCATTTTTGTTCAATTTCATATAACAGTGATGCAAAGGAAATGTGGTTTTCAAAACCAAAAAATGTCTTTTATAATAAAAATGTGTATTTAAAAGACCCACTCCCATGAAAATGGTGTTTTTAACATGTTCTTTTGGCTGATAATGAAGAACACATGTAAAGAAAATTAAGCTTAAAATTGTATTTCTAAGGTTTATTTATTTTTTTAAATTAAAATGTTGTGAATCAGGAGCAGATGAAAACATTTAATTTGGAAAAGAGCCTATCCGGTCCCTATTCCGCTTCAATCTGATGAATCCACTTGTAGATGAATTAACATCTATTTTCCTCGTCTGAGTTGGGATCTGGCTCATCACGTTTGTTGCAGCTGTAATGTTTGGTTGGAGTTGTGAGGGGCTGTAAGCTAGCAGGAGAACAGGTATATATAGTTGATAGGAAGAGGGGGCGGGCTTACTCTGCACCAACAACAGAGGTGAATTTCTTATGAACTCCTGCCGCTCGGCAGAAACGATGTCCTAGAAAATCATTTTGGATAAAAACTGCATAATTCTAATTAAACGGCGACTGGAAAGGCTTTGAAAATAGATCAAAAGATGATCAGAGTGAGACTTTTAATGGAATCTAAAGTATTAAAGTGTTTGTCAGGAACTGCAGGTGAAGCAGATCCAACAGGTGCTGCACCTGGCCTTGGTGGTGCTGCTGAGCGTAGCGTTAGCTCCTCTCCAGATGAAGATTTCCAGCCCTGAATCCAACAGGAACACAAAGCTGCCAGAACAGGAACAAATGATGAATATGAGGTGCTGGTAATCCATAAAAGCAATCAAAATCAAAGAGGAGAGTCAATCACCGAGGGTCCAGGGAGGAGCCCTTTACCGGCACAGACTCTAGACGGATGTTCTTCTTGCCGTAGACTCTATATAATCTGAGAAACAGACAAAAAGAAGAAGAAAACTTTGAAAGGATGTTCTCCAAATTAGAGGATAGAAAGCAGAAAACAGATGTTTTTTCTGCTGGAGCGTCACCTCAGAGGATAATTTGTGTCCTCCACTGTGTAAAATCCACTTGCAGTTCCTCCCTCGATGTAAGAGATGTCTTGGTTGAAAACCTGCATAGAGAAGCAGCGGCTCAGAGGGACATCCGGAGGACTTTACCGCCCACGTTTGCTTCTACATACAGCGTTGAACTCCTCGCTCTCCTCTCCCATCTCCTCCCGGATCGTTCTGCACTCCGCCCCCAAAAAGTTCCTGAGGTTGACGGCGTGAATGGCGGAGCCAGCTTTTTTGTCTAGCGTGGCTTCCTGCCCGATCCAGTAGAAGATCTGCCAGTTCAAAGCTCCGTTGGCGTCCAGGAAAGTCTGAGAGTTACAGGAGGAGATTAGAGGATCGTGAGAACTTCTTTCTCCCAACTGAATCACCTGTGACCAGAAGTTCCTCACCTTCAGGATGATGTAGCAGTCAGCCTCGTAGAATTTGCCATGGAAAGCTTCGTCTACCTGTGTCGGAATAAAGTTCTCTATCTGCCACACGGACACACCGGGAACCTGCGGGAGGGCTTGCTTTAGGAAAACTGCGTCTCTGGAGTGGTGTTCTGAGCTGAGCTCACAGATAACTCACCTGCCCCACGTCCTCCAAAAAGAACTCGGAATAATCCAGCTGAGGCTTTTCCAGACTTTTGTCCCAACGGCGAGTTTTCAGGTCACCGTACTTCGGATCGCCGTTTTCCTGCAGATGCATCACATTTGGGTTTTCAAAAAAGTGATACATTTATACTCGTCTACAAATAATAAATGATAGATTCCCTCAGATTAGGACAGATCTAAATTTGAAAGGAAATCTCTAAAAGAAAAGAACAAAAACATCTTTTGTTTTACGTCGAATTACAATTTTAGTCTTTTAAGTTGTAAAAATAGGTTTCAACCCTGTTGTTAAATAAATGTAAGAAAGGGCTGCATCTGAAGGGATGATCATCTCTTTACCTCCATGTTTTTTTTCTCCTGCGCGACGTCGCTCATGCCTTTCAGAACCTGCTTTGCCTGATCATCCTGGGAGCAGTCCTTCCTCCTCCTCAGCCTCATCTTTCTCGCCAAGTGATCTCTGGGGTTGGCTCCTGGGCACAAACATGTTCGTTTCAAGCTGACAGTTTGTCAAAAAGATGCTGATTGACATTCTGAGTGCTCCGGTTCAAAACTGTATCGTTTTCTCCAAATACACTTCTAGGCTTCAAGCCACTGATGTCAGCAACCTGGAAGCTAAGCCTTAAAGACCCACCTGATGGAAATTGTGTTTTTAACACTTTATTTAAGTTAAATGAAAAGAATGGAGCTTAAAAACAACCTCCTCCGGCAGCAGCCACAGTGGCGGGTGACGCTCCAGCCAGGCGGAGCTGATTCTGCAGGGAAAAGTCGATGTTGTACCACTCCGCCGCTCTGTCTGTGGGTTTAGGAGGCATCACCAGGTTGGGGTTCTCACGCACATCCAGAACCTACAAAACCAAACCCATTTGGAGGTTTCCGTTGTGAGTTTGCCACCAGCACACTCCCTGCTTGTTGCAAAAACCTTTAAGTTTTCATTTATACCTCCAAGTCTGTCAGGTAGTGGATGGTCTCAGGCAGTGTCACCAGGCGGTTTTTGTTCAGCACCAACTTCTTCAGCTTACCACACCTAAAACAACACAATGAAGCCATTGTTTATGCACTCTATAAACAGAGGACATATTTTTCCAGGTTGTCTTTCCTCCTGCTTTGACTGCTTTTGTTCACACCTGCAGAGTCCCTCTGGAATGAGTTCCAGGTTGTTGTTAGCAGCCATGAACTCAACGAGGCTGGAGAGTTTCCCCACGCCAGGAGGAACGCCGTCAAAGTCCAGTTTGTTGGAATTGATGTACAGCTTCTTCAGTTTGGACAGCTTACAGATGGCAGACTGTCAGGGACACAAAAAGAGGGATTTTAGACGTTAGCTCAACTCCACAGAGACATCAGGTAGAGTGGGATCGATTGGGTGACGGGTTGTGGCGGCGAGCCTTACGGGCAGCGAGGTGAGCTGGTTGCGGCTCAGGTTGAGCGTTTCCAGCTGGGTCCACTGGTCGATGCAGAGGGAGAGCTCAGAAATCTGGTTGCTGCTCAGGTTGAGTCTCTTCAGACTGCTCAGAGAGTAAAGACACTCGGGTATCCGGGTCAGGTCATTACAGGACAAATCCACATCTGGAGTTAAGACAAAAACCGAGTTAGCAGGAAGGAAAACATGTTTGCGAGTTCTTGTAAAGGTGCGTTTTTACCTGCTAGCTGTGTCAGTCCCTCCAGGCTGGTGGGCATGTTGCTCTGGACCCTCTGAGTGTTCCTCAGATGAAGAGTCTGTAACGCCACCATGGCTGGAAGCTGACTGCTCAAAGACATTCGAAGCAGTTATAGATCCACTCTTCTGTTGATGTCTGGATGACAGCGCAGAGGTTTAAAAGCGCCCTCTGGCGTCTGCTTACCGCAGCTGCGCGTGCATCAGCGGGTTGTTGTTGAGGATCAGCGTCTGCAGGTGCACCAGGCGCCGCATCTGAGGAGGCAGGCTGTCCAGCTTGTTGTTGCTCAAGTCCAGATACAGCAGGTCCGTCAGGTTGATGAACAGCTGATTGGGGATGGAGTCGATGCTGTTGTGACTCAAGTTCAGCACCAACATGTTCCTGCTGTTCTCTAGGTCCCTGGGGATCTCCGTCAGCTGATTGTAGCTCAGATCCTGAGGGAGAGGCGGGTCAGAAAAAGAACAAAAAAAACTGTCAAGGATGCGCGACGATTACATACCAGCACAGAAAGGTCATCCAGCTGAAAGATGTCATCTGGGACCCCGGAGTTTTTCAAGTTGTTGGCTCTGGCCACCACTGCCTGCACAAACAATGAAACGCTTCGATGAGAGCAGATCACAGCACACAGGTTCTGCTGCATCGCATGAGCGTCACTCACCCGCAGGTTCGGTAAACCGGAAAGTTCTCCATGTAAGGTGGTCAGGCTGTTGTGACTCACTGAAAGATGCTCCTAAGATTTAAAAAAAAAAAAGAAACTAATCAAAAAGCTGAGCTTTCACTGAATAAAGAGGTAAACATGAAGCTCCAGCACACACAGCAGGTTATATTGATCATCTTCTCTGGGCCATGATGACCTCTGCTCTCATTAGAGACTAAAGCGAGAACATTACTTTCCTTTTCACATAAAACCACTACAGGATATTAAATGAACTCTGATCCATAAATCCAGAAAATAAAGTTTAGCTAAAATTCTTATTTCTTTCACCAGTGAATAGTAATAAACATGGTAATGTTACAACAAAAGCTTTTGTGGCACAATTTATAGACAACATAATTCAAAGATCTTTAGTGGATGATACAAATGAAAAGCACAAAATCACACAAAAAAGAAAACATTAAAATCAAAATCATAAATTACAATTTAAAAGCACTTTGAGATTTAAATAAAAGGTTATAAAGCTGTTATATACTTAAATACAAGTAAGAAAGAAGTTGTTATCACTAGTAGTTTTAAAAGGAACTGCAGGAAGGAATAATAATATGGGTTTACATCAGGCACCCGATTGGGCCGCTAGAAGGGGTCCTTTTGTCACATTTATGTAATCAGTAGCTTTTTAGCACGACAGTTGATTATTACAATAAGGCCGTCTCGCAATAATGTCGGTACTTGGTTACAACAAAAACAGCAGGCAATACTGGAGCTTTCCAGCCGTACAAGTTTGAGCCAGCTTCCGGCTCGGGAGAGGAAAACAAGGATGTACATGGATTTATTTTTCTGCAAGTGAATGCATCAGAATGGAGTTGAGCTGGGAGGGATTTAGTTCCTAAATCACCAATAGGATCTTTATAAAATTGAACTTTTTTTTTTATCTGCTCCCGATTCACAACGATTTGAATTAAAAAAAAAAATACTCAAAATGCTTTTTTAAACTTAATTTTCTTTATGCGTCCTCCATCTTCCAATAAATTCCTATGTGGATGAAGCATCCAGTAAATTTACATCAACAATATACTGTTCTGAACATTCCCAATGAAAGTAGTTTTATACATTTATGCTTTAAATTTCCTTCTAAAAAGCAGATGCAGCTGCAGCCACACAGAGGCTTGAACTGGTCCAACAAAAAGCGACAGATGCAGCAAAGCTAGAAATCAAACTCTTAATACTTATTATGCGTTAATATGAAAGACCTTCGAAATGTTCTTACCAACTTTTGGAGAGAAGCCAGCTCCTCCGGAAGATAGCAAAGTCCCGTCCTGTTCAATTTCAACCATCGCAGACTGCTCATACTCTTTACATGCTCAGGAAAATAACCCCCCTGTGGACGAAGGCATCTGTCAGTCAGCTGAAAGTATTTAAGGTTTACATACGCCTAAAAACTCTGTTTTACTAAATATGAAAACAAATGAGATTAAGATTTGCAGTGTTTACACAACACATGCATGACTCCTTTCGCCAGCTTGAATTTTAAATCTGTTGATGCTGACATCTGGATTTCCTAACATTACATTCGTACACCTTAAATTTGACAAATTAACAAGTTTAAAAGTTGCTTTACCCGCATTTTTAGAGAATAATCCTTTAGAAACAGGTCAGTCAGGCTTAAAAATGTCAGCATGACATCAAAATCCACGAACTTTCGATTGAGTGAATGAGTTAAAATCTCTGAACAGACACTTTCAAAAATGATCACACGGAGTTGAATAAACATGGAAATCTTGATGCTTCCTCCTTGTGACCACAGTGAATGCCTGTCAGTTCTGGTATTTTTAAAACTCCAGGATCATTGATTGACAGCAACACATGAGTTTAAATGTGTACAACTGTAACTGGACAACATTTTTGCAATCCTATGATAATAAACACAGAACAGGGCTTGGATAAAAAAAAACTTAACTGACTGACGGGTCAAAAGTTCAATGAGGTGATCCATTTCCCTGTATTTTAAGCTAACTCGACGAAAACCAGAACTTACTAGAACCATGCCAAAACCGGGTAAACAAAACCATCCAACAAGCGCCAACATCACTTTTAACTAAATTAATGTAAGATTTTGAACACTTTGTATACAAATGAATCTTCTAGGCACTACATTTAGCCAAAAGTAAGCTAAATTAGCAGTGGTGTGAGGATAGGTGTTGAAGCCCTAGCAACACAAAACCGTTTCACTGTTGAGTTACGACACTTGTTTTATTTTTAAAACATACCTGCCTTAAATACAATTGCTCATTCTGCTAACAGGGTGGTGGCTGACACACGGTAGCGTTTTTTTCTAACAAGAAGCTAACGCCCAATGTTCGCAATACTTAGCTATGCTAGTGTCTCAGCTACTTTCCCTGCTATCTACCAGTAAACAAGTCTCACAAAGGAACTAGCTTAGTCCAAGCTAAACGTGGATCAAATGTATGGATATAAAACATACATAAGGACTAAATAAAATCTTACTTTGAAGTCATTTCCACTGAGGTCTACTCCCCTTATGAAGGGAAGAACTCCGGTGGCAGCCATTTCTGACTCGCTGATGTCAACTGCTCAAACCTCTACTTTTTTGGGTTGGGAGGGAGAGACGTTACCGCCCCCTTCTGGTTCAGGAGGAAGTGCATTTTATTTATGTGGAGAGGCGCCCCCCTGTGGCCATTATGCGTTCAAACATGATCGACCCAGCCACCAAAGTTGTTGAAATTGAACATTGGACATTTACGAAACAGGATATAATAATAATAATAATAATAATAATAATAATAATAATAATAATAATAATAATAATAATAATAATAATAATGTTATTGTTATTATTATTACTATTATTATTATTATTATTATTATTATTATTATTATTAATAATAGCTAATAATAATAATAATAATATTGTTATTATTATTAATTATCAATAGCGAATATTATTATTATTATTAATATTATTATTATTATTGTTATTATTATTAAAGCAAAAATGCATTAACCTTTGTTGACTTTAATCTCGGAATTCTGACTTTTTCCCCCTTAGAATTCTGAATTTAATTTCAAAATTCTTACTTTTTAAAATCAGGATTCTGACTTTCTGAGATTAAAGTTAGAATTCTGACATTAATCTCAGAATTCTTACTTTTTAGTCTTCAGAGTTATGTCTTTAATCTAAAAATGTTGACTTTAATTTCAGAAATATGAACTGTAGGAGCGTGTGAGCCTTCAGACCCCCCCGCCCATGGCTCAACCTTAGACATGACAAAACATGGCTTAACAAACAAAAAAAAAATAATGACATAACAAAATAAACACAAATTTAGTAATTCAAGTTTATATTTATAAGGTAAATTGTTAGTAAAATTTAATCTTCAACATTTTTTTCAAACTGTTTAAGAAGCAAAAGTAAATTAAGATTACATCAATCAAAAAATGTAAAACAAAACCATAATATGTTTAACTGTTATACTATCTAATGTACATTTCCTAAATATTTTAAGACATGTCATTTGGAAATTTTGTTAACATATCATACATTTTTTCACACAATTTTTATTTTTAAATTATTTTAGGGATTTATGCGATTTCCAATTCAACTAACAATAATTTAAAAATGGGTTTCTTTTCGTCATTTTTTTTTCAAAGAAATTATGTTGTTAGAGAAAGGAGTCTTCATTTGTTTTTTAGAAAGATTCCAAATGTCACCTAATCTCTAGTAATAGAGTCTGGGAACAACATTTTTGTATGCAGCCATCTAAGTGATCAACGCCAAAAGACAAATAAACTGAAACTACTAAACTACTGTAATAAAGCAAATAAATGATAAATAAGCAGGAAACTAATTCACACAATTAAAACAAATTATGAGTTGAATATTACAATCGTGGGCTATAAACAATGTTTTCTAGAAAATATTATTACAGTACCATGTTTGTCATCTGTGCATATTTGCCTTTGTCGTGTATTTCATGAAGACATTTCTAAACTTTGTACATTATATATACATATAATACTTGTGTTTTATTTGGTGAATGCCAGCTTTACTTAGTCACAAATATCTTTTATATCTTTTCAAATTTACGGAATCATGAATGTATGAAAGTTTGATGTATTTTATGTCCGTTTTTAAATCTTTTTAATAATGACAACCACTCTAAAAAAGTTGCCATTAAAAAAATTGTCAAGTCATTTTAGGAAGGTTCGCCTTAACTCAGGGAAGACGTGGGTTGACTTCAAAATAAAGTGAAGGATTCATGGCTCCTTGGTTTTGTGTGCTGTCTCAGTGAAATCATAGCTGAAATGTGTTTTATTTTGAAAATGTAAAAGCGGAAACGTCATACGTATATAGGCGTGATGACATCATCCCGCTGTGCATTTCTTCTGTGGTAGTGCTGTAAACGAATTTACCGGCTAGCTAGTATTTAGAAGAGAAAATAACACAAAAAATACCCGAACAGTGAACTTAATAATGGATAATACAACGCGACACAACATTCAGCTCTACATTTATGATCTTTCGAGAGGAATGGCTCGCAATTTGAGCCCTATTATGTTGGGTAAGTTGTTTTTTTTTTTGTTTTTTTGTTTTTTATTTAGATGCTGTACTTGGCCTTAGCGAAAAATATTGACGTTAATATTATAAAGCCTTACATATTTTAAAGCTCAGTTTCAAGAACAGTATTGCTAATTTCGTAAATTACGTAAAATTCTGTCTTGTTTTCGCTTTAATATGTTCAATTATTTTCTTTTAGTTGGGATAGTTGTTTAATATTGTTTACTTGTTTTTACAGGTAAACAGCTGGACGGCATATGGTAAGTCTGTCTTGTTGACTTTTGAATGCGAAAATGTAAAGAGCGTTCTTTTGATTATACGTAAGAATAACGTCCAGTAAATACCGGCAACTATTTTTTCACTAATCAGGACAGTGTGTTAGGACTCATCTTCTGATTGGAAGTTTAATCTGTGCAGAGGTTAATAGGTATCAAGTGTTGTGACTCACCAAGTATAAGGCAGTTACACAGCATGACACTGCTATCATGAATTAAGTTGTGATTGTTGTGTTCACTTAGGTTTGCTAGTCTGTAATAAATAAACAAACAAAAAAAATATATTAGATATATCATAATGTTCTTATTTTGGTTTTGCAGGCACACAGCTATTGTGGCATATGGAGAGGAGTTTTTCTTTGGAGGAGAGGGGATCTCCAGCTGTACACCAGTAGGAAAAACAGTCTTTACTAAAACAATCCTCTTTGAGCTCTAAAGTGTAGTGTCTATTATTTGTGTATTTTTTATAAATATTTTTTAAAAAGCTTTTATTTTTTGTGTTTTTGTTAGGGTGGCACCATGCTGGGACCCCCTGACACGGTGGTGGATCTGGGAGAGACTGAAGTGACAGAGGACATCTTTATGGAATACCTCTCTTCTCTAGGAGAAAGCACATACAGGTCATTAAGAGTCACTTATCTTTTCTTACAGAACAGCTGTTTATGGATGTTCAGGAGACGTGTGAAAAGTATTGCATGATGGAGGGGTACTGTTATATTTTTACAAAAATTCAGTAATGTAGTTGTGGTAATTTTTATTGTAAAATATGATAAGAATATCAGTTTTAAATATTTTTGTGCTTATTTGTTGTAAGTTCCTAAAAAGAAAAAGTAAATATCATTATTTTTCATCTTGTTCTTGAATGTGTCATATGCTCTTGAAATTGAAACTTGATTTAAATGTATTGATAAATTGAAAATTGCATGCAGATGGTTGAAAATGGGATGATCAACATAAAAAATGAGCAAATTATATTATTTCCTCTTGACACTGGTTAATGCAAATCCAAACCCAATCTCTTCCATTCCAAACTTTCCTTAATTTAACATCTACTCCTGAACAAAAACATTGAAAGTTAAAATGCACGTTTCATAATGAACACATAAACAAACTGTACTTTTAGTTGTGTACTTAGATTTTTAAAATAATAATAAAAATGAATAAATATATATAAATAGAATATAAAATAAATATTAGCTAGCCTTTAACCAGCTCTGAAGGACTTAAATGCGAAGCTGCAGCCATGTGCTGATTATCAACAGCCCTTTGTGAAATGCTTGTCAGATCACTAACAGCTGTTCAGACCTACTTTGTCTTTTGTTGGTTAACAGTGACACACAAAGCAGCTTTTGCTGTTAATATAAATAAATATTAAGTCTTTAATATGTTAATATGTATTTCGTTTGCATGCACATGAACTTAGTTCATTTACACAGTCCACAGTATTCAAATTAGTTTTAAATAACCTTTGATAGGTGAAATCTGTGAAGTAGGATTACAGATGTTTTAACGCTGTAATATTCTTCACGACACTCTTTATAAACTTTTCTCAGACAACCATGATCATTTTAACACTTTTCTCTATTAATAGAGAAAAGTAAGTTCTGTATTGTTGAATGAAAACAAAGATCTTATTGCGATCGAAGATTTGTGGAAATTTAGCAAACTGAACCTTTTGTACAGAAGAGAGCACAGAGGAGATTGATTGACAAGGTCAACAGCCAATCAGGATGCAGAACACGTTGCACTGTTAAAAAATGGCACTATAACGCAATATAGCAAAGGACCACTGTATTATAAGGCTGAAGTTTGGTTAAAAAGAAAAAGGTTGTTTTAGGAAAATTAATGCAGATCCACATCAGAAAGGCTGAACAGACAAAGTCAATTTTTGAAGGCAGATCTCCTCCGATCCTAGTAGACCAGGAGAGGCCTTCTTGGACATTCTCTTTTTCCAACATTCTCTGCCTTTGTATTGTCTGAAAGGCTGGACATAAATCTACAAAATCAGGTAGGGCACAAATATTGAAAATTAAGCAAGTGCAACAGAGGTCCTTAAGTCAAGACTTCAAGCCTGTTGACATGTTTCTAGATTTGAAAAAAAGAGCAGTGTTAGAGAAAATCTATTAATAATATAGTCACACGTTACAATGTAGAATAAAAAAAGGCAAAACCATTGACTATTTATGAGAACTGGACTGAGTGTGTTTGACATCACCAATAGAAAATGACTTGCGTCCTGCTCCAACCAAATGAAGACATTTTAGTCGCCATTTCTTGCAATACAGGCGTTGACATGCCGGACGATGTCAGTAGACGGTGATTGGTCCGAGCCAGTTGCTAAGACAACCACACTCATCAATCAGGAGTGAGCTTCTTGGAAGTCCACACCGGGATACTCAATATCTGTCAATCAAAAGTTTCAAACGTTGGATGTGAGCAGGCACCATGTACTTTAATTGAGACATCGGATTGGTCAGCTTATACGTTAAATAACTTGAACTACAGACAAAACATCTTGAAAACAAATTGGGCTTAACAAAAACATGTAAAAAAAATCCAGCAGAGCAAGAGTGGTTATTCTGCTAGCTTATCCCTTTGGGTTCTGTGTTCAGAGGTGACCGGTATCGGCTGTTCGAGCACAACTGTAACTCTTTCTCCAACGAGGTGGCTCAGTTTCTGACTGGCAGCCCCATCCCGTCCTACATTACTGACCTTCCGTCCGAAGTCCTCTCCACGTAAGTCTGAAACTCTGTCTTTGGGGGAAATCGATCACTTTTCAACGCTGCTCATAAAACAGTTGAGGCCTTTGTCTCAATAAAGAGAACACATAAGCAACAGTAAGTTGTGATAAAACTTTTCCTCAAAGAGAAGTTTTTCTGAGCTTGAGCTGTACTTGGAGTTGAGCTGTGCTAAAGTCACAAGGCCAGTCACAACAAAGATCCAAGTCTACCACTAACTGAGCATGACTTTTATCTATTTTAAAAAATCTTTTTTTAAGCTGGGGAAGGCGTTACTGCCTTAAGATTTCATTCCCCTCCCAGTTTAACATTAGGTTTCTTCTTCCCAAGTGACTTGTTTTATATAATCGCAACCCAGTTTACCAATTTCTCATGACAAAAACTCCAGTTGTGTTGTGAGAGGAGAAACGGGCAGAAAGACTGGACCATTTGCCTGGAACTTCTGGTGAAACTATTTCCCTTTTGTGAACACTGCAAGTTTATTAACAAACCGAGTTATCAAATTATTGTCAGATTAGGTTATTAGTGCTATAAAAGAAAGGCTCTGTTTCATGTAGAGTTGTTTCTTTTTTCAGATGTGTATAGTGTAAATGACCTGTCTGTCTTTCAGGTTACATAATAGAGGCTACTTTGGCACTTTGTGATGGAAGGATTCAATCTAAAATAAATTTAGGAGGAAGCATACATTCTCCTCCATACTGTACTTTCATTGCTTATTCTATGAAGCTGTCCCCTCTGATTTAGCAAAAACAAACTAAAACCCATAGCTAACTATTGTCAGCTATTTGGAAAAATAGACTGCATCCACTGCTGCCAGATATAAATATTCCTTGGAACATAGAAATCCAAAGACACACTTCTTGAGCATTACATAGTGTTACTCCTTCAAATTTATATGAAGGCTTTCAGGAAGTTTACTGGATGAATATTCAGACAACTCAACCTGTGATGTGCTGTACCGCCCCCCTGCGGAAATTAAGACGATAAAAAAATAGATGTTTTTTTTCTTAATACATTTTGTTTTGCTTCACCTTTTGAACATCAAACTGAGTCTTGTTTCATCTGCAGGCCGTTCGGGCAAATGCTGCGACCCATCCTCGACTCCATCCACATCGCCCCCCCAGGAGGTCATGTCATTAACAGGGGAAGAAACATGTAACCTGACCAAGCAGTGCCCCCCCAGGTCACTTTCATTGTAGTCAGTCAGAAAAAACTCATTCTTCATATGAGCCATTAATCCCAACCAGACGGATCCCGACCTCCAACAGGAAATGTTGCCCTTCACTGCGATAAACTGCGACACCCAATCATGTGTTTAGAAGTTAAAAACTGTGTATTTTCTCATGGATTGTTTATACTAAAGCAGCATTAAGGGGTTATAGATACACTTCCAAACTGATCTTTTTAGTTAAATTCTAAAAAAACGAAGCTTTTAAAAAAAGGAAGCTTTTAACTTAAGAGAACTCAACTCAAGCTCTAAATTAAGTTCTAAAACCAGCATACCTCCTGCACATGTGTGCGTCCAGCCATGGAAATTTCTGTAGTGAAGAACAACTTGCTTCTTAAGTTTTAATTGTTAGAGTTTAATATAAAGCTATTTAAATCTCTTTGAGGGTAGGAACAGTATAAAAATCATAGTATATATATATATTTTTTATCCATATTTTTCCTGAAATGTTATTGCTATGTCCTATTTTCCCAATCACACTTTTAACTGACTGCAGTGGATTTATCCGACCTTGGTGGGGAAATGTTTGTCATAGTCATTATCAGCGAGTTGAGGAGTTGGTCTTTTTCATGTTAAACATGTCTCCATTTTGCATCTTTATATTTGTTCTTTATTGATAGCCTTTACCTTGTTTCCTATCAGTTCTTTCGCACCTTTAATCTTTTTTTTGTGTTTATTGTGTTGACTTCTCATGTTCTAATAACCAACTTTTAGCATAAATGACCCACAAGACATAGGCAGCAAATCTAAAAAATCTACCATTTCTACAAGAAAGCTTTTTTGTTATTTAGTATGATGCTTAAAAAAAAGAAAACAGTTTGGCCACACTCTAACCGTTACAGTTGATTTTTCTTTTCTAAAAACTCATCTTGAGTCTTCATAGTTTTGTATGTCATCTACCCTAAACATTTACATTTATAGGGTTCAATGAAAGTATTGTTGACCTGCTGGAGTCCTATAACTGTCACCAGAGTGTGTTAGGAAGACACACACCTCTGTGCCTTCACTCACCCTCTGCTTAGCCACAGCATAATTACAGCTGTCATGTATTATGATGGCGTGGTGCAAGACCAGAATGGGTCAAAACGTAACTCACGGTGCACTCGGAGGGTCACACCTCTGAGCTGAGACTTCATAAAGGTGCGGAAACATTCCAGTATAGCTCCATAGCCTGTAAAGTCTGTGCTTTATTCTCTTCAGGAGTTCTACCAGTTTAAAGCAATCTTATTTTTATTTAAAAGAAACCCAAATGAACTCCACTAAACTTGAAATATGGATAATATCAAAGATTTATCCAGGGTTTAATTTTGTGCAATAAAGAGGACAGTCTGCACATGTCCAGTTAAAAATTTAACACTTTATTTTTGACTTAAAAAGAGAAATATAATTTTCTTCCCCCTTTGAGGAGACTAAACTCTGAGTTTTGCCTTTGATTTTCCTACGAAAAACAAACCGGACCACTTAAATGTAGTTCTGAACTCGTCCGCTGCTGCTTCTACGTAACTTTTCTGCTTGCTGTATCGTGAACTTGCAACTTATATAAGCTAAGATAGTTGTGGTTTTCATTTCCTGATTTAGTAGGTATAGCAACCCATATGTATATTTATGCACAATGTTTTGCTTGTTCATTTGTTTTTGTAAATCTACATTAAAGCCATTGACTGCAAATGTGAAAGCCTTTGATTTTTTTTTTCTCACAGTTCCCAAAAAGAGCATTATTTCATAGTTTAGCAACCACATTTTGTTAATTTTACACATTAACAGGTTAAAAACTGTTTAAAAAATAAATTAAACTGACCTGGTGTCATATTCTACACTGATAAGATGTGTAGCAATGGGAAATGTATTTTCCGTGGTGCAAAAATTCTGAAAAGTTTTCCAAATAATTGAGGGAAAATCAAATAAAGTTAAAAAAAGCCTGTCACTCAGAGAAAGGTGCGGCTCTCTCCACACAGCGAGAGGGATCCCTGAGCTCTGTAATAAGACCATGAGCTGGGGATGTCCATGACCCTGTGGTGCGGGTTCTGATCCTTGGCCTTGAGCGCTGGGCCTCTCCGTGCTCTCTGGCCTGGAGGGGCCCCTGTGGCGGTCCTGCTGTCCCCAGACTGGGTGGCTGGGGGGATTTCCCGGCGGGCAGATCTCCTCCATCTTCTGTCCCCATGTGGGTGTCGGGGGACCCTGGCTACCGCTGCTGCTTCAGTGGGGGTTTTGGTGTGGGGAAGACTGGACCCTCTCCCTCCAGTACAGAAACACTCATCTGAGCACAGTCATCAGCTCACTTCTGCACAAATAGTATGCGTGACACAATGAAATGTTCTACATGTGTTGGTTTACATAGGTGTGTGCTTGTAAACTGCAGTTGTACTGCGTACGTGTTGACATGTCTGTTTGTGAAGATTTTAGGAAGCCAACAGTTTTGTTTGTAACATGTAACATTACTTATTGCTTAATTACATCCCCAAGTAATCATCCTCCTATGTCCTTGACCCACCCCCAACATCCTTCTCTCTTCTCCCCTCTTCTTCTTTTCTGGTCCAACAAAACAGAATACAAATATAACCATTAAGGTTTATCTTAAATTACAAGAGGGGTTTATACAAATATACACCTAGTGTGTCAAAAGACTTATAACCCCTGTAGTAACAGTAAAATCTGTCCAACACAAGAACCCTTCAGCTCTTATCTGTTTGCTCAGCTGTTGGACAGGGCAAGTTAAAAAAAGAAAATTGTTGAACATAATCATAAAATACAAATGCGACAAAATTGAGTGTTGACGACTCAGTGTCAAACACAAATCATAAATAAGTTAAAAATAAAGCCTTCAAAAGGATTGTGGACCTTTGACTGGTCTGTAAACAATGTGGTGAAATGTCATCAGGGAACACAGGTGACTTTGTCCTTTGAGGGGGTTTTGATGCACCACGATGCAGATTTGGAAGATTCCCAAATAGCTGAATACTGCTGGAGTTAGAGCATCAAGAACATTGACTTCCACACTCACATCTTGTGTCAAGCTGCCTCTTGACCAAAATCCATATCAGTCATCCACCCTCGATCTTGAAGATCTACTGTTGCTCTGTGGTTCAAAGTCCTTTTCAAATAAAAAACAATTTTCTAAACTAGGTCAGATGGGACAATTAATCCAAGTTTCTTTAGTCAAAGTGTATTTCTTTTTCAGTCAGTGGTGGTTTGTGAAGCCATGTCTGCTGTTGTTGATCTACTGGGTTTTATCAAGTCCTTCTACTCCTTCTAGTACTGTTCTACTGAGTAGCTTTGTGGTTCTCCTGATTTTATTTACCAGCAGGGTTTTCAAGCTTTCTACGCTACATTTTAGGCGCCATGTTTTCTCCCAGGTCACTGATCATCCACGAAGCTGACCTAGTTTAAGGACAGCCAACACATTTAAAGCTGTGAGATATTTAAGAAATAATGGATCTTGGTAATCCACAATTTACTTTTTTTTAAAGAAATGTTAATGTCAACTTCATAACTCATGAAGGACAGCAGTGAAACCTTTAAGCAACTACTATTTGAACCCCCTTTTCTACATCTCTCTGCTTATCTACAATTGGTTGAAAGGGTGAGGTACAAGGCATTATGGTCAAAATACTCCACGCTTTCCCATAGTAATATTGGACATCAAATCAATAGTCCACAGTGTAATTGCTTGTGAAATCCTGAGGCTCTTGGGTCCAAAAACAACTCTCTGCCACACAGACCAGATAGTAGAAATTAAAGACAAACTGTAATAATCTCTTCCTTCCACAAGGTGTCAGGATGTATCCTTTCTTAAAAAGTAAAACCAAGTTATTTCAATGATTAAACAAGAGCACATCTGGAGGATGCATGATAAATAATATGCAGCAGTTTAATAATGAAAAGTCTAAATTGTTTTGCTTATGGCCACAAACTGTTTGTCAGTGGACATTTAGCCAAACCAAGTCCATGCAATTGAATGATATGTTATTAATCCCCAAGGGGATGGTGTAACATAAAATATGTAAGCAGTCAGCTTTAATCATAGATGAATGTCCCCCTTTCTTACTAAGATACAAATTCAGTCCGTCAGCCATTTGCTTTTCTATGTTGGTCTTTTCGTTTAAGTATCAATCAGCTGACCTTCTGACCTGAGGTTTTACATGATGTTCTATTAAAATGCTTTTCATCATCGCGTCCTCTCAGTGTCTAACCTGTCTCTGTTAGATGGCAAAGACTGCTTCACTGAGCGGTGATGCTGGTTACACAAGAGAGGAGCTGCCCGGAGGGAGATGCAGCTCCCGTATCCCTTTGCTCTGATTGTTGACAGGCTGAAAGTTATGTGTTTTGTCCAGCAGGGACAAGAGTTACGAAGGGGAAAAAGGAAAAGTTTGTAAAGATGAAACAACTCAAGTGTCCAAAAGAAACCATTGCAGTTCTTCACTACAGCAGTCAGATTATGCACAATTATTTTTGTGTTTTCTGCACCAAAGTTAGTGTTCTGATACCTATGCCTTAAGAGGAAGGAAAGAAGCAGTGGGGTTTTTTTTTAAGCAGACCTCAGGTGGGCTGCTCTCAGTAATAACTAGCGTATGTTTATTCATTCAGAAAAATACAAAAAGCTTTGAAATTATATTAGAAAACAGAAATTTCAACACAGCAGGCCAAATTAATGATTTGTTGTTTCTAAAAATATGATAAACACCAGCTGAGTAGCAGGAAATACTAAACTTTTAAACTATTGCAGTAGTTGACAAATTCTGTTGTGTGGTCAGAGACAGATGTTGATATGGGCGACATGGGCTGTTGCCCAGGGTGGCATTTTCCAGGGGGCGGGACGGACGCGGGAAAAAAGTCAAGCTGTATTTTATTTCTTTAGTATGAATAGCAAAGCGCACCTGTTCTCATTATCCAAAAGTGAATTTAAATGTCAAACGGCGCCCTCTGCTGCATGACACTGAAACTGGCGTCCTCATCTCAATTCGGTACACTATGGACTATACCAAGTCAAAAAATGCAAGAGGGGGGCGCAACTTGAGTGAATCACACACAGGTAATTGGGAGTATTTTTCAGTAACATTCTAAACTGGCTTTCCTGCCCTTAGACCCTCCTTCTCTTTGAGGAAAAAAAAACTATTTTGGGGGGGAAAAAAAAGAAATTTCAGGGATGCCCACATGAAGGAGGGATCCTCTCCCAGGATGGACAGGCAATGTGCTAAAACTGTTAAAGAAGAATTAGCTCTTTTAACTCTATAACTACACAGAGTTAATAATAAAAGAGAAAAGTAATAGAGGACAGAACCTCAGTGTATCATACCTTCGCTTCTTACTTCTAACAGCCGGCTAGCAACTAACTGGTATTGAAATTTAATTCAAACATGTTAATGGTAAGTTCCTTGTAATATGGCACAAATAGCAGTTGGGAATAATAACAACTATAATAGAAAATCTGCAGTTTCAGCATGTCAATATTAACATACATTATTAATAATATAAATATTATTAATCTAATCTAAGCCAGTGCAAGCCCACTAAGCTGGGGGAATAGGCCACCATGGCCCGGTTTATCAAACCATCTTCCCTCTGCTTTGCTCCACTGTGTCGTATGTATAATGGATGTCATAAAAATTGCAGTTATTCCTCCAAACTTCATTCCAGTAGGTAAGGTAGAGTAGCAGTAAGTTAAATATTCTCTGATTGCTAGCTACCTGACAATAAGCCTGTCCAAAGAAAAATATTTTAAGCCTAACTTTGAATGTAGAAGCTGTGTCGGCCTCTCTTACATATACTTATTCCATATGACAGGGGCTTGATGGCTGAATTTCTAGGAACCACAAGCAGTCCAGCATTTTGTGAGTGAAGTGTTCTGTTTGTTTGGTAAGGCACTTTGAGATCTTTAATATAGGATGGGGCCATACCATTCAAGGCCTTATAGGTTGGCAGGAGGATTTTGAACTTGATTCTAAGCTGGAAGCCAGTGAAGTGAAGCTAAAACAAGAGTAATGTGTTCTCTTCTGCTGGTTCCTGCTAACAATCTAGCTTCTGCATTTAGAACAAGCTAAAGACTTTTTAAAGAACTTTTAGGACACATTTCTAGCAAAGAGTTACAGTAATCCAGTCTCAACGTAATAAATGTATGAGTTTTTCAGAATAATTTTTGATTAAATATTTCTGATCCTAGATATATTGTGTAGGTGAAAAAAATGCTGTTTTACAAGCTTGTGATATGTGAGCCTTAAATGATAAATCCTGGTCAAATAAAAACTCTTGGGTTTCTAAGGGTGGAATTGGAGGCTATATATACGATATGTTTATATATTCCTGGGGCAATGGATTTTGGAAATTTTAGGTTCTGGATTCTGACACAATTTTACAGTCCTTTGGGAAATTTTGATCTTTATATCTACAAACAACAAAAATCCACTAATTGAAAGATGAATCATGTTCACTTGTCTCATTAGTGTAAAGTTATTTGGCTCGACCCCCCTTGGGATGTAAAGATATTTCTTTATGTTTTGACATTTAAAGCAAAAACAGTAAAAAAGGACATGTGTCATACCAGACAAACACTGATTGAACTTAGAAGGAGACTGTATCTGGATTAAAGAAGTTCAAACGCAAAAGTAGCCTTCGATCAGAGCAGGGGGAAAGCAAAAGCTTTGCTCTGTTACCTGCTCTGAATGAAAGAATGTGGTAATAGTCTGAAATCCATTGGAAAAAGAATTCAGTAAAGAGTCCTACTCAAGATTATTGCCCCTAACATGATGAACTGTGTGCAGATTATTTATTTGCATTTCAGTGAAGGCTTCTCTAAGAAACCGTCATTTTTCTGGTAATTGTGTTTTATCAACTAAAGAAAACTGGTTATTGATCACCAAGAGAATAGGAAGAGAATAATCTCATTTCTTCTGTACTTTGGGTTTATTTTGAAGCATATTTTACAGATTTAAAATGAACTGAGAACAATTTTGATGTTTCCTTGGCTGTGATGAATAGATGCAGGTTACCTTATGATTGTAAAACACAGACACACTGCTCAGTTATATCGATTAAGCTGTCTGCAGTGAAATACTACAGGTAAAAAACATTTTTGAGACTGCTCTGGGACTCTTCGTTTTGACTTTAAATTTAGTCCAGGCCTCAACCAACTGTACTGATTTTTATTGGAGCTCCTATTTGTTCATTTCTAGGGTGATAGTGTGGGCAGTTGAAACACTACGCGACACCTGTAGCGCCTTTGTTACAAATTTAGATGGAGACTAAGTAAAATATAAACTGCATCCACCGCTGTGCATTTCTATAGGAATATTTTCATCTTTAACAACTATTAACATCCATTTTCTTAACCCGCTATATTCCTTTTAAGGTCACTGGTTCGTCAGAGCCTTACCTGGCTACTGTTGGGTAAAGGCAGGGTTCACCCTGGACACGTTGCCAGTCTGTTGCCGGACCACACAATCACCTAGCGAGAATTTAAAGTAATCAATCACCCTATGAAGCATGGTTTTGGAGGAAGCTGGACTGCCCAGAGAAAGTCCACACATGCATGGGGAGAACATGCAAACCCAACACAGAAAGGTCCCAGCTGGGGATTTGAACTGAAATCTCACTGTGAGGTGAGAATGCTAACCACTGGAGGATGGAGGATAATAAATAAATGTTGTTATAGCAGACGTACTGAGCTATAAGACTGAAAATCATATTTGCTCTTTGTTTTTTGTAACTGAGGAAGTAGTTTGTAGAAAATTACCAGTAATTTGAAGAAAATGAGCACTTCTTGTTTTTTCTTTTTCTTTCATGGATGAATATGTGGAAATAAAATTAAGCATCTGTTGTGATTTGAGTCTAGCATAAATGAAAACCTTTAGTGCATACAATATAATGGAGATTTTGTTTTGTTTACCATGTAAATAGAAAAAGAAAAAAAAAAGCCTGACTTTATTTTTAGCAAAAGGACTATAGGAGTGCAAGTACGTAAAACATATGTAATGGCTGCAGGCCTGAGCTGAGGTGAATAACATAGAAAAATCAAATGTTTTGTAATCAGTAAAAATGTTAAAGCTTTATCCCTTTGGCTTACTGTTTTTTTTAATGCCAGAGAGCATAATTAAGGGTTTCTGCTGCAGCATTATTATTAGAGGTGGTTTGAACCAGACATAATTCCAGCAGTGCACAATGGCAAAGTCAAGCTTCTAAAGATGAAGCAGCTTTTAAGACCATATTTATTGAATCTGGTGTTTTGGATGAAAGTGATTTCACATCCTTAGCACTCCTACATCAAACAACTTTGATCCTTCAATCTCTTTGGATGCACGCAAATTCAAACAAACTAGTCAAAAGCTC
Source organism: Oryzias celebensis (assembly GCA_014656515.1). NCBI lineage: Eukaryota > Metazoa > Chordata > Actinopteri > Beloniformes > Adrianichthyidae > Oryzias > Oryzias celebensis. The sequence goes on from BNCR01000008.1 coordinate 15,709,530, forward strand.
TCAAGTGGCATAACCCTTATAAAATATGCAACACTGAAGGAGATTCTCTGCGCACTTTTAGCCGAGGTAGAGGAATACATTTGAATGGTGTTATGATAATCTGGTAAAACAAGCCCTGCTGCCATTCACAGACACTTTTTTGTGCTGCCACGACACTTGTCTTCACGTTTAATCGGGTCCGGTCTCAAAGGAGTTTGGCTAAATGTTGTAAAGCCACATCAATAAGTGTGATGATTATTCTTGTCCAGTCATGCCTGCTGAAACACGGATTCATCTCTGCTGTAAGTGTCAGTTTGAATGATTGTCAATTAGTTGCATCAGCCTTTCTGTTCTCCTCTTCTTTTCCCCCAAACACATTTCCACCTAAATTTCCCCTCTCTCCACATCACTCTCTGCCACCTCCAGCTTATCTCATCTGTCATTTCCAACATTTCCACCATTCTTTTATTTCTTTAGTGTTTCACCTGTTTCTCCTCAACATCATTTTCTCTCCTCTCATCTCATTTCTTTCCTTTTCATCCCTTCATCCTCATTCACTCTGTGTCAGCATTTCTGATTACCTAGAGAGTTTTTGCTTGGCTGCGTCTCCCCCCCGCTTTCCGAGCCTCCTCTCATTTCTTTCTCCTCCTCTGACTCTCTTGACCTTGTTCTTCACCCTCAATCATTTTCCATCGTCTATTTTGCTTTCGAGTAAACAAACTTTTGCAACCATCATGCCAAGAGAACTTTGAAAAGCGCATCTGTGTAAAACTCTTTCACAGTTGTTTTTGGTATATTATTTCCCACTTTTTTGTCATCTTTCTGGTGTAAAATTATTACTGAATGACTCAGAGTGTCAGGCAATGATGGAAATATCGGTACGGTTTAATTAAATGCAGCTTTGAAGATGATCGCAAGCTCTCAGACCACCTTCATCTGCCTATTTCCACATCCAGCTTGTCGTCTTCCTCCGCTGGTTAGACAGCACAGCAGCTGGCCAGGTCACTCAGTTGGACTCACGTGGGTCAACAGTATCCCAACACTGCTTGTCTGTGTCAGGATAAGTGCCACGTCCTTGCATAAATATTCGAGCTCATAAATAAACAGACACATGTGAATTGTCCCCGAGACCTTCTGCCACATCATTCGGCATTTGTACTCCCCTGGATGCCCTTGGGCTGTCCCATCTGGAAAGACGGTTCCTGCACATTGCCTGCACATGGCAACGTCTGAGTGCTTACATTTCTTTGCTGTGTTGCAGCTCATACTCAACTTTTTGTCACTGTAAGATCAGTTTAAGAAACGGTATAAATGCAATTTTCAGAGACAGATTGCTGAGAAATAATGTGACTTACTTGGTATATAGAGTCACTTTTGTGCCAATCATCCTGCACACCTCTGCAAGAAACGCAGCCAAGCAAAACAGTGGCAACAAGGAAAAATCATAAATGTGTTTTGTGATTTAAAGATTAAGGGATTTCTACTATCTTAGATATAATTGGCACATGAGAGCATTTGCTTACCTGAAAATGCACAGTACAAAGCAGGCCTCTAATGCTACGTTCACACTGGGCATGTGATGCACATTCTTGAGAGTCTCATTAAGCCCATGATGATCACACTGGGCATTCACGACCTGATACTAGTACATGTATGCCATCTGCAGTTGGAAGAAATTAAGTTCAAAATGTCGAATGCAAATCTCGTGAATCTTGCTCCAGGCTTTTCCTTTCACAACTCTATTCCGATAAATGAAAGACTTGGTGTCATAGAATTCCAACTGGTCACAAACAACAATTATTAATTTTTCCTTCACGACTAGTTCTATGTATTTCAATGGACACGTGTTTTGTAAGTAGAGTCCGAAAATGGACGTCATCAAATCATGAGAGTCCCATAACACACAATTTTCCTCTGAAGTCGCCACTTGCCGATGCTGACATGGTGCTTGTATAGCGCTTTTTTACATGCTTTGAAGGCTGAAACTGCCCACTGGAGTCAATGTGGGGTTTAGGGTCTTGCCCAAGGACACTTTGACACACGAGCGGGCAAGGCGGGAGTCGAACTTGTCATCTTCTGATCAGAGATCAACCGCTCTAACGCTACTCCACAGCCGCCCCACATGAACGTATATGATATGAACGCACATTGCCAAGAAATTGTGGATGGGTTAAAAAAAATTGCCTTTTCCATGGAAAAATCCACTTTTTGAGCATTTACATGTATTATACTTTACCCAAAGCAGTATTTTAATCCATTCATGCATTTTAGAGTAATCCTCCAAAAACCACCATTCTTAGCTGCAGCCCCTCCCATACCCACGAAAAAGAGCGGGAAATGTCTGAGCTACAAGCCCCACCCCCAGGCAAACACAAACCCACACCCACTTTCCCCGCGGAGCCAGCAATGATCAGCAAAACGACTCATGGAAGAAGTGGTTCCTTTTCATCTGCAGAGAAAACAACGGCTAGCTTGTTTTTGCAATGTCTTTCAAATGGAGGAAATGTTTTTTAGGCTGGGAGAGATTTGGGTGTTTGTTCAGCCTTTCAAAAAGAGAGCCTGGTCATCTGAAATGGTTGGAGTTTATTTTCGGCAGCAACTTTTGTCTGTGACCGCCACTTCACAGATGACTGTTTTGTTCACCTCGACCTTTATCAAAGTGGATTGTCTGGGAGACTGATCCTCAGAGCTGGCGCCATTCCTACAATCAAACCTGAAGAACATGCCAGACCCGTAAGTAAATCATACAACTAGCTGAAATTACACAGTATAATACACGAGCTAATGCTACATTTCCACACAGGTTGTGCCTCGGGAATAAAAATTTTGGATCGGACTGTGGGTCAAAAGTGTAAGGCTCTACAACATGCACATCCATCTTTAAAAAAGTTTGATGTTGTTTGTTTTCATGAGCGGACATGTGTAGACACGCTGCTGCTCTAGGTTGACGTCATGATTTGGACATCACCCACAAGGAGTGAGTAGCAGTACCTCAGAGATTGAGTCGTTTTACTTCTGGGTGTGAAAAGTGTGAACAGTTCATAAATTATCTGTTCTTTCGTGTGCCAAAGGTAATATATGATCATATGCATGGATATTGTTTACTATAAAAGGCTTAAGAAAAACATGGCTCAGGCCCTTCAAGCAAAAAATCCTAGTCACTGTATTTTTTCTCAAACTAAGATAATTTTGCTTTTGAAAAACTTTCCTAATATTAATATTTTTCTTGCAAGACAGAAAATGAGGCCTTTTTTTCTTTCTTTCTTAAGATGGAGTTTTTGCTGCACAATTTTGCATGTTGATGCGATACAAAATTTATTTTGAGTGAGATATGTTGACGATATTTTTGCATCTATGTGCTACAAGTAGGATTTCTATATGAATATGAATAAATACAACCTAAAACCATAAGTACTCCCAGTAACAGATTGTTTTCATCATAACCCCTTGTTAAAGCTTCACATGTATTTATTTCTTTCGTTCCTGGAACACATTGGTGACTGATGTGCTTCAGATTTTATTTTTGTCTCTTGTTAATTAAGGATAATGTGAGATGAGTTTGGAAAGATCTCTGCGCACTGATCAAAACTGCAACTATGTTTGTCACTGGCAATTACAGACCCAGTGAAAAGAAGTGACACACGAGCCTTGAATGCAAGAGAACACTCCCGGGAATTTCCCAGTGAAGACGCCTTATTAGAGAGAGGAAGACTCTGGCAGCTGAAGGAGTTTATTAAAAACCAGGGTGCCCCCACTATGATTATCACATTTGTTTTATAATTTATAATAACTATCAATATTCACAGCTGGTTACAGAGTACCACGGCTTTTTTAGCCATTGGTACAAATAAGTAAATGGTGTTAGTGATGGACTGGTAAAATACCACAAAGATTAAGCATTGATGTCTACAGACATTTCTTTGTCAGAGGGGAAAAAGGGTTATTATCGGGGAAAAGGTTGTGGTGCGGCCATGGTGCAGAGGTAGGGCGGCCGACCTTTGATCAGAAGGTCGCAGGGCCAATTCCCCTCCTTGCCCGCCCATGCGTCAAAGACACCGAACCTTCACATTACCTCTGGGGGTTATAGGTTGGTGCCAGTTTCCAACAGCGTAAGCGCCATCAGTGTGTGTGAATTGGTGGATGGTACTGTGACTGTAAAATGTCTTTCTACCTTCAAGGAAGGAAGAAAAGTGCTATACAAGTGTGCACTATTGACCATTCTGCCCCTCTCCATGTCTGCTCTGCAAACATACACTTGTTCACTTGCTCTGCTCACCATTAGTTGTCTGTTAGAAACTTGTCATCGCTCTGAAGCTCTCCAGACCGTTGGTTTGAATCCTGCTATATGTGCCTGATCTTGTTTTGATCCTTCTACACCACGGAATTGCCCCTGTCTGTATTTCTACCTGTCTGCTGAAAAAGACCCAGGTTCTGGATTGAATCTGTGGACTGTGTGAAGACCTCTTGCTCATACTGGAACCAGCCATCCCTGAACGACTCTGCTGCCTCAGTCAGTTGCCCAGCTGTGTCCTGTCTGCTTGGAGCTGGTAAGAATCTCCTGTATGCTATCATTCTGTCCTGTCTGTACTTTTTCCTGTGCAATTGTAAAAAAACATTGAATGACCCACTTCGTTCATCTTTTGAACAATTTTAAAAGTGATCCAAGTGGTCATTTAATCATGAATATAGAATTTAGGCTAAAATAAAAATCCTGTCATTTTCTAGAGCATAGTTTCTCTAGAGTGGCAGGAGTTTATTAGAAATATGTCTTTGAGTTGTGGGCGGGACTGTTGGCACAAAGCACCCCACCCCCCACCCCCCTCATTGCAGGGTGGAACACCCAGTAGATTTTCTACATCACAAATAAGCTGTTTTTCAAACTTCTTTTTTTCATCTGCTCGTGTTTCACAATGATTTGAATAATGAAATACTCAGAAATACAATTTTGATCATAATTTCTTATGTATACGACCTCTTTCATCAGAAAAAATGCCACAAGAACATGGTAAAAGCACCAAAAACCCCATTTTTATCTCTTTGGAAGTCTTCAATAAAGTGTTGTTTTTCCTTGCCACCTGTAGGACTTTCTGCAGTGGCCTTTGAGATGAAGGACATAGGACTCCAGAGTGTCATGAATAAACATACATGAGGACTGTTTCCCAATTAAACTTTAATAAACGTGTCCCAAAATCAGGATTTCAATAACACAAAAACATGAAAGAGCAATTAACTATAGCATGAAGACACGGACAAAGATCTGGCAATGAGAAAATAAAGAAACCTATGTTGACTAGAAAATACTTGCAATGCATTTGCACTGACTGTCATCCTCGCCACTGGCCCTGGTCTGGCCCAGCCCGAAGGAACAATGTGGGATCACTTTCGCATGGGACCACCTGTAAGAGGGCTCAAAAGGGGGCTGGTGAAACGTAGTTTGGATGCTCGAAGGGGGGTTCCTTGGCAGCCCAAACCCGGGTCATAGAACTTGGCTTCTGGGAAGGAAGGAGCCTGAGCTTGTGCAAGAGGTCGAGAGAGAGGTACCGGCTAGATATTGTGGGTAGGGGACAGGTCTCTATCTGTGGTTTTGGTCTACGGGCCGAACAGCATTTTTGGAGCCTTCTTGGTGTTTCTCGAAGGGGTACTGGAAAGTGCAAAGCATTTTTTTCTGTAGACATGCTGTTGGCGTGATGTCATAGCGAACGCTGAAACAACTCATATGGGTAAGTAAGAGTGAAGTAGGTAGAAAGATACACATCTTACTGATCTTTCCTTCTTTTTTTTAATCCAAATCCTGCCAACTGCACAAAGGGCTTGTTAGTGACCCTTGCACAGTGCCTGCACAGGTCAACCCTGTATGGGTGCTATGGGTTTTTCGGATGTCCAGGCCCATGGAGGGTTGTAGACAGGAGCCGCAGCATCTTAAAAGGAGTGCAAGTGTGTCTTGCAGTTCCCTTGAAGCTTGTGCGGCCACCTCAAGGGACGAAAATGGAACATACTGAACCATTGTCGTGTGTGATAAGACTATCATTAAGTATTTGTAGAGATAATATATGTTACTTGTACTAATGGAGTATGGCTGATGTTGTACAGCACCCTTTGCACAGCAGTTCAGCCATTAAGAAGGTACACACACTTATTAAAATGGGCAAACCTGCATGCCCCATAGAGGTTTGCACATATTTTGCCTGCAGACAGCCTGTATCTACCTGTAAGGGTAGCTGAGACTAAGGCATTACTAATTACTAGAGTGTGACATGTGACAGCATCACCCATGCCTCATGAGTGTAACCTTACAAATACATCACGATACACTTACCGCATGCACAACAATATGTTCCATTTTCATGACGTCCCTTAAGGTGGTCGCATGAGCCTCCAGGGGAACTCCTCTCAATGACCCTCCATGGGCCTGGATGAAAGTCAACATGACCAGTTTTACTTGGTTTCAATTCAGTTACTTTAAAAAGCGCCAAATCACAACCAAGGTTATCTCAAGGTTGCTACACAAAAAGCAAGAAACTGTTAAGCCAAAATAGATCCATTACGGTCTTTATGATTGATTTCGGTAACTTCCAGCAGAATCAGACTCAGTAGAAGTGGCGTGGAATTGTTGTTATGGGACACAGAAGACAAGTTCATGTTTCTGCCTTTTAAATGTTATCTTTATTGCATGCTGGAGGAACCATTAAACTACCTCAAAAAGCAAAGTTTGAATGATCATTAGTTTAAAGAAATTAGAGAAACCTATGTGCTTTCACTTCGTGGTTAGACTGATGAGCAGTGGAATCTGCCCAACATGCGAGACCCCCCAGACAGGTACGTTTCCAGCTGGTTGTAGGCAGACATCAATGATCTGTTACCTGTCTGAGACTGAAACCATGGTGACATGTTGATATGCTGGTGGACTTCAATTACAGTGAGTACAATGATGATTAAAAGTACAGTATTTGACAACCTGGACAAGATGGGTGTTTTGACCTTTGAGAAAAGATTATCTAAGTTAGTCTAGATGTCAAACTGAAAAGGTCAACACTTTGCAAGATAACATTTCAAATGATTGCTTCAAAAGCTGAAGGAAAGTCTAAAAGCGCAAGTGATTATGCAGACAGAGCTGTGCTTTTGGAACATCTTCTTTTATGCAAAAAAATGCAACAGATATTAGATTAAGAAAGAGTTTTCTAATGAAAAGAAATAATCTAGTGAAACATTGTAATGCTAAACAGAGTCTCTTTGGTGTTGAGAAAAGGTCCTTTCCTTTTCAGTAAACAATTCTTTTCTGAAAAGCCACGATCCTCTCCAAAAGTAAACTAGGTCATGTGTTACATATATTGCATCTCAAACTGTTTTTTAACAAGCCTATAACCAGTTAGAGGCCAAAAATGTAGATACATTCACCAATATACATTAACCAAAGCCTTACATTTATTGATCTGCAAAACACTTTTTGAGCAACATTCTTGTTTTTGTCCGGAAAAACTGAACAGTGAGACCCTCACAAAGTTATCTGTCATTCTTGGTGCTTTTTTAGTCTCAGTAAGTAGCGAGTTGCAGTGTCTCAAGTGGTCTCAGCACAGTGAGACACTCGAAGGTTCAATTCCCTGCTGTGCATCCCCCTTGTGTCCAAGGGTTCTTTGACACTGAATTTCACACGGCCCCGGTTGCTTAGCTTGCACTGGTGCATGGCTTTCATAATGTAAATGAGTGATTAGGTCTTTGAATCCAAAGCCCTTTGGGCTTGAAACCTTGAAGCCACTAGGCCTTTAGGTCTAAAGTAGTATGAGTCACTTGGGTTCACATAAGAGAAAGAGTAGCCAAATTTGCATTGTCTAGCTGTACAGTCTGATAGGACTGCTACAACTAACAAGTACTTGAAGAAACAAAACAATAAAATAATGTAAGCATGTACCAAAACATTCACTTCAGAGTAAACTGGTGTCCAGCCACAGATTTAGCTATTAGATATTCACAGTTTTCTCACATTGTTTAACACAAAACTAAACTGAGAACTGTTAGAGACACCTGCAGTTTCTCTGTTTCATGGTCATTTCTGAAAGCAATCACACAAAAGCTGGGGCTCATTCGAGGAATTTGAATACCCTTTTAGTTTTTGTCGAAACCTTTTGGAAACTAAAGCATGTTGTGTTGCTTGTCATTTCTTGCTATTGGCGTAGTCACAACTGCCCTTATGGCGAGTCTGTCTACAGGCAAAAAAAAAGTCAAATTTGTGTGGGGCACGCAAGTGACCTGCATAAAATATTAAGGTCGAAGACCACTGGTTGAGCCTGTAGAGTAAAAAATTTTCATAGGAAGTTTTCTCTATGATTATACAACACATAAAGTACGGGTGAAGTAAGTGCAGCGCAGGCACCTTGTACAGAGTTGTCTTTTTTTTATCTCCGCAAACCTGCTAACTTTGCAAGGGGGTGCATGTAAGTGTGCGTAAGGGATAAAAGCATGCTCCTTGCATGCTCTGTATAGGTTTTCCCATGTCTTGTCTGCAGACATCCTACATCTAGCCATAAGGACAGTTGAGAAAAATGCTTTCTTCAGGACTAGAGCGTGTCATGAATGCACCCTGCAATGGCATCTATCGATCATAATAAATGAGTGCAGCTGACATTAACCTTATGACCACTACATGACACACCAACACCAAAACAAAGCTCAACCTGGTTTAGCTTTCAACACGTGATTAATGGCCACATTTTGTACGTAGAGCTTGAAACAAACATGTGCAAAGACTTACATAGACGTTTTATTAAAAGTGGTTGCTTGTAAGATGCAGCATTCCTCTCTACAACCATCACTGGCCCGTGTGGGTAATCCCCGTTATGAGTACATGTGACGATGAACTTTAGCCTATTGAGACTCTTTTTGCTGGCCTTTACTACATATAAAGAAACAGAAAATAGACAACATGCAAAAAACTCACTTCAAAGAGTCTACTAAACTGTAATGGATCACTAGAAGAAGTCTGGAAACAGTCAGCTCTGACAGCTAGGTGAGGCTGTGGTTATTCAAAACGTAAGGAAGCTGCAGACTGTTGAGTCTGTACTGTGCACTTGATTTTTTTTTTTTTTTTTTTCCAAAACATGAAAAGCCTTTAGCAACACAGTGACAACACATGAGCAGAAGACACAGAGGCACACAGAAGAAGAGGAGAAGACAGGCAAACAGGCAGAATGGAGATGCACAAAAGAACAGACCGGAGGGGACAGCTATATACATTTATAAATAAGCACAACTGTTTCTGCACAGATTCATATCTTTACGCTGAGCTGAACTATTTCATGCTTTACATGTTTTTTCACACGTTTAGCTTGTTTTCTTTGGTGTGTTTTCACACTCATTTCTTACTTTGTTGGAATCTTTTGTTGTTGTTTGTCACACCTCTGAGCTGATTTCATGCTTGATCCTGAAGATGTGGTAAAGGAACCAAGGAAAAGTGGATGGGATATAAGCCCTGAACTGCAGAGTTTCTCACTTTGTATTCTGCGTCTGTTGTGTGCTGTTGTTTTAATTGGAGCCAAAGTCAGCTCAACACAGCAGCCAGATCCTCTCAGAACATCAGCCACTCAGACTCCGCTTATCCCCCTCCAACCCACACATTCGCAGACTGAGATGGGGGCATGTGCTGATTTTAAGAGAAGTTTGGAGCAATAAAAATGCAGCGACTCCTAAATATACAAAGGAAAAAAAATATGCAGAAGAATTGTGCTATTTCTTATCTGGTAAAGTTTGGTAGCAGTTTTAAATCACATCTACAAGAACTTTTTTATCTAATTTTTGCAGAAATGGTAAAGACAGGCAGTTTGCAGCTCTGGTTCTATGTTGAGTCAATGACAAAAATATAAATATGTCTTTATAGGTTTTTTGAATAGTTCCCTGATATGGGTTTACTTTTGGATTGAGCAAAAAGCACTCTTCTTTAAAGATCCACTCTGATGAAAATCATGTCGTAGGTTTTTTGTTTAATATGTTCTTTTGGCATTTTTCTCATGATGGAGCACATATATAAGAAAAATAACCTTTAAAGTACATTTCGGAGTATTTCTTCGTTTGAATCTTCATGTATCTGGAATAGACGAAAAATGCAGTTTAACAAGAGGCGTATCTGTCACAAACAGGCAGACGCTGGTTCCACATACAGCAGCTTTATTGATACAGACAGGAGCAAAGCTCTGCTAAAAGTCCACAAAGCTAAATCAAGGTCAGAGTCCAGGCAAAGGTCGAGGCAGGTGGCATAGAGGCAGAGTCAAATACGAAGCAGGGTCAGGTAAACAGGTGATCAGATAAACTGCTCGGTATGCAGGCTGAATGGCACAAGCAATACTTCGCACTGAGTGTGGCTCTGAGGGGTGCTTAAGAGTCCAGTGGCTGATTAGCGGATGAGAGTCAGGTGGGCGACATCCAGACACTGTGTGCTGGGGTTGAAGGGGAAATTGAGAGCAACCATCACTCTGGAGATGGCTCCCGCTGCTGACCAGAGGGTGAGACAGTACGCTGACTCCTGACAGTATTGGTGACGTAGAAAAGATGCTGGGCAGGCCACAAGCTTCCTGCTCTCTTTCATTCTGATGTATCGACTTATAGACAACAAGATACATGTACCATGTGTGTCTGAGCTGGCATGTGGATCGAAACTGTACGGCTGGATAGCTCCAATATTGCTCGCCATTTATGTAGCACCGCTAATGTTAGGCTGGGAGTGTAAAGGGGCTGTAAGCTAGAGGGAGAGTGTATAAACAGGGAGTGGTTACGGGGCTAACGGTCTCACCCATAACTCAGAGGTGAATTTCTGATGAACTACTGCCATTCTGTAGAAACAGTCTTTGAAAAGAACAGGTTATTTTTAAAACTTTTGGCTTAAAACAGCATTATTCTAATTAAAAGACCACTGAGAATGCTTTCACAATAGATTAAGATATGATCACAGTGGGGCTTTTAGCACAAAACAATCTTTTTTTGTCATAAATCTTTGCAACTTTGTCTTCCTAAACAAAGAATATCAGTCTGACTAGTCTTTAATCTCCCTCCACGGCAATAGATTCATTTACTATTAAAAAGCAATGCTGATTAGCATTATTGTTACACCACTGAGACAGTGTACACTGAATTGATTTAAACTCAAGTGAATTGAATTGGACTGCTCGTTGTTGCACACAGGGAAAAGGCCCAATGACTACAAAGCTCAGTGTAATAGATTCATTCAGCAGCTCACAGGTGCCAATATAAAGCCAAGTGTGACTGATTAAAAGGCAGGAGCTGCATGGGAAATAAGAACAATGTTTTTTTTTTAAATCTATATGCAAATCTGAACTGACATTGCATCTGATCAGACATGGCCCTGAATGTAAAACTCTATAGATGATGGTTGATTGCAGCTTTATTACCACTGAAAATGTGTTTCTATATTTCTTTCTGGGAATTTCTTTTGATGTACATCCATTGGCAATATGCCTGAAACAAAGGTTTGGTCTAGTAAAGGATTAAGGAAAAACTATAAGGACTTATCTTGGGAAATTGACTTAAGGAAAAGGCTGGACCGATCAGCAGGTCAAGTGCTTTAAACTAGTGATTTAATAGACCTAGAGCAGGGAAAGCTAACTCCAGGCCTTGAGGGCCGCAGTCTCTGCATGATTTCCAGATATCATTGTGTAGGGACTCATGACTGATTACCTGTATCAGATGTCTCTAGCCAATTAGAACATGCCAGAGCATGGTATGTTGGAAAACATGCAGGAATTTGGCCCTCGAGGCCTGGAGTTGCCTATTTTTGACCAAGAGTGAGCAGGTGAGAGCTGATCCCAGCTGTATTGTATGAATGACATCAGCGGAGAGAAAAAACAGAGAACCAAAAGAGAATGAGGAGCAGAATTTGAATGAATTTGAAGTTTTAAAAAGGGTGTGACCTTTTTTCTGTTTCTTTTTAACTGTTGTATTTAATAACTGTTTTAAGTTTCTGCACAAGCCTGGTCTCCTGCATTTTGGGTGCTTCACCACCACTTCCTGACACTGTGCCCTTTTAATCTCTGATTTTCCACTCGTGGATTGTGGAATAGGGTTAAGTGCGTGTGGACTTGTCCTCATTGCATATTTCAAAAAGAAAAATAGAGCTAAATTTAAAGAATCTATCACCTTAGCACCTTTACATGACTGCAGTCAAATACAGCGCTGTGCATTAATACTCAAAACATTAAAAAGCAATTAAAAGGATTTTAAAAAATAAAAAAATAAGCAATGTAAATTAAAATCAAATGAAAATTTACACGAGGACAGGAGGTTTTTGCTATGTCAAGCTAGACTTTACCCCAGTGCTAACTTGGCAGTCAAGTTTAAAATTGCCAACCCTTTTTAAACCCAGGTTTGACACAGAATGCTTTAAATGTAGAGCCAGGGGACCTAGATCCACTGTGCAGGGGCCACAGGTGTTGCTCAGACTAAACACATCACACCTGTTCGAAGGAAATCTCTTTGTTTACTCTGGATGGAGCCTAGAGGAAGGAGGCACAAAGAGAACGAAAAAGGTCCTAAAGTAGAGCCTTGAGGAACCCCCAACAACAGTAGAAGTGGAACAACAGTTAATAATTTAAGAATAAGACCTAGAAAAGCTTAGACACTTAGTTCTGTAAGTACAATTACATAGTACCGTGTAGTGGTTTGAGCAAAAAATTATGAATTATGAATCGGATGTTTTTCTATGAAAAAAAAAACTATAAGGAACAATGGAGCTTTCGACATCAGAAATATGAATTAAGAAGAAACCTCCTTGAGAATTCTGACAGAATGAGGTCAAGAAAACAGGCTAGTCAAAGGTTTATTGTTTAGTCAAAGGGCTCAACTGGATGGGAACCGTTTTCACATCTATCAATGGGTTTTCTCAGCTACAACTTGATGATTTACTGAAGTACTTTAAAGCCTAAGAGTTAATTTAAAAAAGTGTAGAACCCTAAGTCCCTCCACAATAAATTCTAAGAAAAACACATCCGCTTCCTAATTTCCTTAAGTATAATTAACTGTGTGCAGCCTCCCTCGACTCCATCTATCCATCAGGTTTCATGTGTGCCGCCCACCTCTCCATCTCCCTTCGCTTCCTTTTTAAAAGGGATGCATTGATCAGACCTGGTCAGTGTTTATGAAGTAGATCAGAGTGTTTGCTCCTGTTTTGTGTCTTTTCAGTCGCTTTTGTTGCTGCTGATTAAGTTCTCATGGTAATTAAGAAAAAAACTTGAGGTTCAACCCTAAATCTGTGCTGACATGAAGTCATGATGGAGTGAGCAGAGAAGATGATCAATAAACAGCAGTGATGATTCTAATTTTAATTTGTTACATCATCCCTGATGCCCAGGTGAAAAAGAAAATCTCTAAAAATCAGTGACATGTACGGGTAGATTTCCAACCAGATTGCAGAGAAAAGGATGGGGTTGAGATAGATGGAGAGAGAGTGTTTCTCCTCTGGAAGCCTGCAGTTTAATTGAGTTTATGAATCTGCAATAGCAGCAGATTGATTGAGGACGTCCATCTAACAGCACAGTGGGACACTATTTTTCTTATTCCTGTGCTTCTTTCACCTGATGCTTCTATTCTCAGTCTAATCTAGAGCCCACACTCTTTCTTCTTTATTTATTATTGTTTTTTAATCTCATTACTTAAAGAAAAGAGAGTAAAAAATGTCAAACATCAACACTTTTCATGTTAATATTTGTTAAGTGATTTATTTGAAAGCACCTCATTGTGAAAGACCAGAGTGCAGCTCTTGGATGTCAGGATTGAAGCATTTCACAAAAGGAAAGTTGTTAAAACTAAATAAATTCACCGGTTAATCACTTAGTGGCTTTTTACAAGTCAGACAATATTTTTACAATTAGGGTTAAAAAATCAAGATAACTGTTCTGGAGTTGAGTCTTCATGAAACTTTTATTTGTTTATTTATTTTTTAAATAAGGAAAAAATATACAACAGAGTAAAAAAAAAAAAAAGACCAAATAGAGAAAGAGAAAAAAGGGGGAATAACAGGACAATCATAATACTAATTATTAGGGCGTTTTGAATTAGGAGTATTCAAGATACTTGTGATCTACTCCCGAAAATTTGAGTACAAACATTCGTAACATCCAAGATCACTGATTCGCATTAGTAAAAATTCAGGAAAGATGTATTTTTTGCACTGAAATGCAGAATTATGTTGAATTTTAGGTTTATAAATTAAAAACAAGCTGAATGTGCAGCGCTACTGTTACTAGAAGTAAACAAATCTTCAAAATAAACTGTTTGGGAAGCCTCCTATTTTCAAAGTAAATCTACAGGAGTTCAAAAATATGTCAAAGCTCCACACAATAAAGAATGCTTTAACCTTACCCGCTTTCTTCAAGATGGTATTTTATACCAAAATCAATTACATTTGGGGCAGTTTGCGGCCGACAAATGTAGTCTGCAAGTTCAGCTCCTTACTGAAGATGTTCTTGTTCTGTCGGATCAGTCTGGAACGGAGGTTGATGCAGACATATTTGATGAGCTGCTGAAATCTGGGGTCAAAAACTTTAAAGTGGGATACAAACAGCAGCCAATAATGGGTGAATATTTTTTATTATAAAAAATTGCATGCAATTGGATCAAGCAAACCATTTTAATTCAGCTGTAATCCTGTAGTCTGTAGTCCTAGTGCTGATTTAATATGGAAAGTTTGTGTGTGGGGGGTGGGGTTTTGAGTTAAATTTGTGATGTTTACTATTGTGATTATAGTTGTTATTGAATTTAAAAATGCAAAGAACATTTCTGTTATTCTGCTCTTGTTCATTTTAAATCCTACAATTAATTTTTTGGCAGAGGAATCAAAATGACCAGATCCAGAAACATTATCACCCCCCCCCCCCCCCCCCCCCCCATCACCAGTTTCAATATCAAACTCTTCAGCCTCTTTCACTTCAGTAGATTCAATTTGAATCCTCCCATCAGTGCAAAACAAAAGAAAGGACGTGAGGGAGATGGACCAGGATGAAGCTAAGCAGGCAAGTATCACCATTTGATAAATACATTTAATTAAAATGGTAAAATATTAATGTTAAATTACATTTGAATTCAATCATGCTAAACATTTTTACTCAAACTATTTACTGTGTATGTTTGTGTTTTAAATGCCCATTAGTGTGTGTAGAATTGTGTTGCTTTATTATTTTTTTTTTTTTGCTCCTCTTTACAGATGGTTCATTCCGTCTTAAGGTTCAACCTACTAACTAGTGAGAGGAAATCTTTAAGGAGTATGACAAAACTAAAACTGTCAGATAAAAAATAAATAATCCATATCTTGTTTCATGCACTGGTAATCGTGACCCTTTTCCCTATTGTCAAGATCTATACTCTAAAAATGAATTTGTAAGTTCTGAAGTCTTTATTCTTGATGGAGGACTTCTAAGACTTTTGTTGTCCATGTTTAGACTTTGTAATAATATTTTGTAATTTTCTGTCTCTGTCCATGCGTGTCTATTCATCTATATGCAGGAACATTAATATGATCCAGACGCCAATTCTGGCTACCTTGCCTGGAGACTCAAGACGGTCCAGCGTAACACCAATGTCGGCACTCATTTCCATTCAAGGCATGAATACCAGGAAAGCCCAAGAACCAAATGAGATTCTCTGTTATTAGATGGACATATGTCTGGTGAGGAGTGCAGAGAGGCTCTCTCTAGAATAAGACTCTCCAGATAAATCTGTGATAAAAGAGAAGATGAGGGTCACCTTCGAGTACAGACAGAAACGGATTCATGACCACGTCTTTAAAGTCTTCCCTCGTTTCCTTGACACACCAGAGTTGGTAAGAATCAATAAAATTAATTCCAAAACGTTATGGAAAAATTGAATCCTAATGCCTATTAAGTTCCATGCTTGTTTCTTCAACGATTGACCAGGACTTTTCCATGATGTTTGGGGATGAATAATCAGGAAGGTTTCTGGCAAAGTGGCCATCCTATTTCAAGAACAAAGTGGTTGCTGAAAGCCATTGTCTTCCACGGAGCTCCGAGATAGAGGAGTTGCAGGCACCTATTGACCATTGAACAGTTTAACTATGGTTACCTGGAACATTGAAACAAACCAAGTGGGTCAAAAATAGATGACAGCAGCAAGGATTTAGGTTGAAATGCTATTCAATATACTCCCAGCAACACTCTACTAATCTTTGGTCACAAAGATAAAAAATAAATATTGGAAGTTCATTCTTCTTCTGTTTGCAGCTTGTTGATATTGTGTTTTCAACTGTCCTTGCTGATGGCATGATATGCTATTTGAAACGTATGATCTGTGATCACCATAACATGTATGTGATTTGAAGGTAAAATAAAAGATGAAAAATAAAAAACAATAAAAAATGTTTAAAAAGTCTGTAAAAACATCTTTCAAAACCTTTGGTAAAACAACACCAAATGGCTTTTTACTATTGTCAACAACAATGTAAACAACAACTCATGATCAATTAAAGAGTGGAAATGTGTCGTCAGATGCTAGCTTTGAATTTATCTTCAATGTCCAAACACAAATTGACCAAAAATCATTACCAGATTTTAAGAAAATTTGCAACGTTCATGAAGTCATGCATGAAGGTCATGCTTTTCTGTGATGAACACTTTCATGCGTATTGTGTTGTAAATCAGAGTGATACATATGCTGTGATTTGTATTGATCAGCGTACTTGTTTTTTTCTTTTTGTGCTGCAGTTAAAATAAACACATTTCAAATGAACACCTGTCTTTTTAGTAATCTAGGGAATCTAACAGGTCAGTCTTTGGAATAACGGTGTGCATTTAGCAACACCCCAAAATGAGTTAAATGGACACTGTCAGGTGTGGACTCGATGAGACTTCAAAAGTGTTGAACTAAACTGAGAGTCAAATTGGTAACTATTTGGTGTTTCATAAAAACTGACAGTGCTCATTCATAACTATATGTTCAAGTGTTAAAAATATAAAACACTAATCAGAGTTGGTATGTGTTAAATTTTGAACACTCACAGAGTAAACGAAAAAACAATTACATTTAAGTGTAAAAGGCTCAACACTGTCATAAGAGTTATTTTGACACTTTGCGGTGTGGACTCATACAGACACTCTATAAGTGTTGAAACTGACTCCAGTGGAGTTGAATCAAGCCGGTTGAATTTGCTGGATTGTAACGGTTACCAACAAGTTCTAGAGTTACTGTGAATGCATATAAAGTCTGACGGACTTCTCTCCAACTCTATTGTCTCCCTTAATAGTCCTTATAGTTGGGTGTGCCTCCTTTGCGTCTCTTTTTCGCTATCATTAACTGAGAGGTGAAGCTTCGTCCCACTGTGGTTAAATGGTCTGCTTGACCAGCTTTAGCATGTTAATCTCTCTTTTATACACACTTATGTTTACTTCTTAAAAAGTTTTAACCTATTGAGTAATCTTTATCTAGCACTTATCAACGAAGGTGACTCACAAAGTGCTTCACAATGTTAAAACGACATAAAACCAGAGATGAATATGAAATAGATCAAAATGCTTAAAACCCAGTAAAACATACTCAGGGATGTAGGTAAAACACAAGTGAAAGATAAAAAAAAAAGTAAAAAAAAAATCAGCTAAAAGTTCTTCCAAAGAAAAATGTCTCAACTTGAGTTTAAAACATTTGATGGAATGCGTCAATCTGCGCAGAGACAGAGGGAAGCCGTTCTGGAGGCAGGAAGCGACTGCCTGGAAGGCAAGGTTTCTCCTTGTTTCAAAATGTGTTTTTGGAATGCTTAAGATTCTTGTCTGTAGACCTCAAAGAACGAGCAGGATTGTAAGCAGTTTAAAGGTCAGAAAGATAGTTCAGGGTCTGTCTGTGCAAAGCTCTAAAAACTCAAATTAAAGTCTGTTATGAATTTAACAGGGAGCCAATGAAGCAATAAAAGCAGAGAGGTGACATGAGTTTGCTTTTTGACTCCAGTTAAAAGCCTTGCTTTTGTTGTTTTTTGTCTTTCTCTTTGCAGATCAGTGTGACAGAATATTCCAAATTCAACCTGGTGATTTTTAGAGTATGTGCCAAAAGTGCTCAGACAAAGGTGAATCTGCTGCTGCTTTTTACATTTTTTTTTTAAATGTCCTGTCCAGCAAATAAACACACAGATGGACACACTGAGTGATGGACATGTTTTGCTTTTACAATCACATGTACACATCATATCTATACAAATGTACTCCAATTGCTTTAAAGTTTCTTTCAATTCTTAAATTGTTTTACTCTCCCCACTTTGTTTTCCTGCTCTCGCCCTGTCAGGTTCTCTAGTAAGATGTTATGTGTAAAGAGGGAAGATATTCCGTCCCCTCCCCAAGCAGAACGCATCAGGTCAAGCCGGCGGCGCAGGCGTACAGTTTTGGGCTGGACGCCAGGAAAACCAGGACTCACGTGGATCGATTCGTCTACAAGTGGATGTATCAGAATAGAGCAGCAGGGAGCTTGTGGCTCAGCCAGCACCTTTCCTACACCACGAATCTCTCATGCAATCTTTTACAAACAGCATTTTTTTTATCTGCTTCTGATTCACAATGATTTGAACAATGAATACTTAGGAATCCAATTTTGGGCTTAATTTTCTTTATTAATGTCATATTATCAGAAAAGTGCCACAAGAACATGTTCAAAACATCAAAAACTTGATTATCATTGAAGTGGCTTTTTCAATTTGCCTACTGAACTCCTGGTATCAGCATTTTGATTCTGAGCCACAGCATCAGTTGGATGAATCTCACGCTGCTGCTGGATACTCTGGTTGCTTGTCTGCAGCTCCAGACTTAAATCTGTTTTATACCTCTTTCTTCTTTTTCCAGGGTACCTTTTCTTCCTGCAGAAAATGCTATATTTTGTTAATCGTGCATAATTGCATCAGTTTTACTTTTTTTCTTCCGGTGTAGCTAGAAAATATCCCCTTTCTGAGCCGTCTTTCCCTTATGTCTTTTTTTTTCCTGTAAGCATTATCTGGCACAGCGTCACTCATGTGATCATTCTTTTCTTGACAGCATTTCTAGTGGGAACATTTTCTGTCACTTTCTGTTCAAGCTCTGGCCATTTTGGGGTGTTTCTTTCTTCGTTCATTTGGTTTTTCTTCCCTGTCATTATCCTCGCCGGTGAGTGGCAGTTCCTGTCTTATCGAGTTTTGTCAGGTGTTGGTTGAGGCCCATTTGTTGGTGGGACGCACAAAGGTGGGCTGGTAGAATGCCAACCTTGGCTCCACAGTGTTATGGGAGGAGTGATGGATGGTTGGAGGATGTTTCAGTGGACGCGCTGCATAAGAACAAATTTGTTCCCCCCTCTCTTTCTGGATCTTTATGAGCCCATCTATCCACATTCATGTCAAAAGGAAACCAACCTCTCAACTCTGAGGTTTTGTGAGTTGGAACATTGCAGTTTCAAAAGAACATAAAAGCAAAAATAGATTTGCAAGGTTGCATCTGATTTAAGACAACTTTCAAACATGACGACTTTGGTTTGAAGTTTTTCAAGGACAAATGAGACAGAACATTTTTAAACATTTTTGACTGTATGCATAAAATACAATAAATCCACCTGCAGGGTATCATAGAACAGCATGAAAACTTTGATTACTGTCATACCAAGATTGACTGGTCTGGACTGAAGTTTGGATAAAGAAGTTTGCTTCATTTGAGCAGGTGTGAAAGCTCATCTGAATGCTGGTGTAGCTTAAATGCTCTCAATGTAAGTGTCACTGAAAGGTTTCAAAGTGAGTTTTTCTTTTTTTTTAAAAGAAGAAATTAAGTGTTATTGAAATGTGTACAATATGTTTTATGTTGTTTTTTATTCCATGTAGTATTAAGTTGCATTGCACTGCTTTATGGATGTTGTGTATAAGTTCCTGAAAACTTGCGGGTTTTAGACATCAGGTTCACTCATTCACATCCTACAAGGCTTGAGAGTGAGAGCCATGTGGAAGGCAGCCATCTGTGAAGAGTTAAGGTGTACAAACTCACTGGCTATTTCAAAAAAGATCTCCAAAGTGACAGGCAGCCACGAGGTAGCCAACTTATTTAGCATTTGCTATTAAGAGCTGAAATGTCACATCTAATTGTTCTACGTAACCTTGTTTTGTAGTTTTCACTGTGTTTCATGGTAATGAAGAAAAAAAAAATACGCCCGTACTCGAGAAACCGTGTGCCATTAAGGAGATACACTCAATTTGACACATTTTACACACTGTAAAACTGTCTTTCGAATCAATCAATCAATCAATCAATCAATCTTTATTTGTATAGCACTTTTCATATAAAACATAACACAAAGTGCTTTACACAAAATAAAAATAAATAAAACAAAATAATGGTACTAAATGAGCAAATAAAAACAAACAATAATATAAAAATAAGTATAAATTAACATAAAGTCCCCTCCCTCAGATCTGTACACAACCCCCACCCCTTTCAGTCCTCCTACCCCCTAACTGATGGAGATTGGCAATGAGAAACAGGCTGAGCATGACAGTTTGTTTTTAGAAACGCAAATAGTTGGAACCTCTCTCTCTGTGAGTAGCGGCACAGCCAACCAAATGCAGCGACACAAGCAGGGACCCGCCTCACCACAGCTAGGGAGCGATGCAGTTCCCCATCCAGAGCCGCCGCAGCTGAACGGCAGCCGACCCATAGAGAGAGAGAACCCAACTGAGGAAGCACTGGAAACAAAATAAAATTAAATTAGAAACGAAACATTGATAAAAGCTAAAAAACCAACAATAAAACATTATGAGAATACCGTAACTCTTGAACAGAGCCGGCCCTGGGATGTTTGGCGCCCTAGGCGAAGACGCAACTTAGTGCCCTGCCCCCCACATGGCTGGAGAGAAAAAAAAAGGGGGGTTTGGTGCCCCCTGCTGCCCGACAAACTACACAACAAACTTTGTGGCCACAAAATATATGTATATTTGTTACATGAAACGAGTTATGTTAAATTGTCTAAATTAAAGAAAAAAATAAAAAACAATATAAAAAAATGCATAGAAACTGTTGTGATTATGGGTCAATCCAGCAGATGGTACCCTAGGCGATCGCCTAGCTTGAATATGCCCAGGGCCGGCTCTGCTCTTGGAAGTGATTATGTTATTTTAGCGGAGAAAAGCAGCTTTGCACTAAAATGCAAACACTTTACTGCAGTCCAGTACTCATGCGAGCAAAGTAAATGAGCTGATTCTGTCGGGGAGAAAAATGGCTTTGCGTCATTCTTACTACCGTAAAGTGTCACAACGCATCAACTATTCCATATCAGTTTAAAGCCGATGTGCAACCACACCAGAAAACGTTGTTATGGTTTGGTTTCTTTTCTCAGTTTTGTTACTTCCTTGTTCGAGCCTTTTCAAAAATACAAAACAGCTGGAGCCAATTCCAGTTTGTCTTCTTACCACTAAAGGCAATCAAAATGACTATTGTTGACTATTAGTGACTAACGAACATTGTTTCTTAAAGATACCACAAAAACAAAAGTTACAGAAAATGTAATTGGAGTAAAAAACAAATGTACACCCAGGTGAATGAAGCCATGAAAACTTTAATGTTTGATTAAAAATGTCGGTTTTGGATCTGTTTAAAGGTTATGAAATCCTGCAAGACTCATCCATTAAATGTGTTACAATGAATAAATCAACCTCAGAGTAATGTTTGCATATCACATTTGGTTTTATTGGTGGAGACAATGTCTGGAGCACAATTTGGGCTGTTCTGTTTTTCAGCACTCATTTTGATTTTTTTTAAATTTTACCCCCATATTGTTTCCATCCTTTGTCTTCATTGACTCCGAAGGCAAATATTTTGCTCTATTGATGTGTAGTGCTCCAAGTAGTTCTCTTGCTTCTTTCTAAATTGTGTGTTTTCTGTGAAGACTTTGTACACACCGGAATGCTTCACCGTTTGCTCTGCCTCCTGTGTCTGCAAATTAGGCCGATTAAAGGAGTAAAAATGAATCGTACCGTTGAGCAAGACAGTAAAGACAATAAGTTAATGAACATTATAAACGCTCTGCGGAGCAGATGCAAATTGTCACAATGTTATGGCTCACTGGAGAGCGAGAGCTGCAATCTTCACACTGCGTGAATGTCTGCTGTAAATCAGGGATGCTGAGAGCTCTGCTCTTTTTGCTGGTGAACTGTCAAATCCCTGCACATGTATTAGCAGGATGGGTTAACATATAATGGTGAAGCAATGTTCAAGTGTCCTCTGACCTGAATAAAAACATTTATATTCTGGTACAGAGCCTGAGGGCGGCTGCCGAGGGCAGCAGGGATGGAGACTGAGAGAGAATGATTGTGGACATAGTTTGTGGCATCTGGCTTTATGCTCTCTGTGATGGATTTGGTCCAAACCCTTGAGACACGCAAATGTATTGTGACATCCATGACAGCTGGAGATGATTTCCACTCCCAGCACATGCACACCCCACCCCGGAAAAGCCCAACATGTTTCCTCCGAGGACAGCTGTTTACAGTTCAAAAACTCCAAAGCCTGTTGCCCTCCAATGGACGTAGTACACAATTACAAAATGACAAGTTCGTTATTTTGAAACCCACTTTGATGAAAATTATACTTTTAAGAGCTGTTTATTTTCACCTACAAACAAGTCCATCTATTTTGGGGTCATGGGGCTGTCGGAGCCCAACCAGCCACTCATGGGCGAAGGCAGGGTACACATTCTTCATAGTACGGACACAGCCAGGGTTCATAGTAGCCACTACTCAGGCAACAGGTTCTGCCCCATTAGCATTAGATCGCATGCTGCCTAACAGTGGGGACTACGTTAATGGTTTTTTAAATTAGACATAAAAATGCTGCAACTGTATTCGTGCATGTCTAACAGTTTGACAAGCTTTTTTAAGATGATCTAGCTACATTAAAATAAGATTTAAACAACTTTTGATCATATTTTCAAAAATAATTCAAGTGCGTCAATATCTTTTTGCCTGATTTACAGAGATTTGTTAGGTCAACTTGTGTCTAGTATTAACAGTTAGGCCAACTTTTAAATCTATTTGTACGGACAAGGAAACGTGTGATTTTTCTATGGATCAGTACAACATCTGCAAGCTGGTGAAAGGAAAGCTGAAAAAAGAAGTCAAACAATAAATCAGGGTTCTGTAACACTCTTTTACCCCTTGATTTGGCTTTAAAGAAAAATGTGATAAAATTCATACTGTAGATAATTACGTTTCTTCATTTGTGTTCAGATTTTTTTGTAACACTGCAGACCACACTAAAATCAAGAGGTCACGTGTGCTTTAGCTCTTCTCGTGATTTTAATGTAGTCAGATAATTGAACAAAAATGATTGTGAAACGTTTAATCTATACGACCGAAGCTTTTCATTGTTAGAAACAAATTAAAGCAAATATCACCTTCTGCTACACAACAGTGAGTAGTTACTGTTCGGCAGCAAAGTTTTCAAAGTATTTCAAGTATAGAATTGCATTTACATGTGCAGATAAAAAAACATTTTACTCAAATGTTGTCATGTTTATTTTCAATAGTAAAAGGAGAAACAGGATGAAGGCCCATCAAAGTGTAATGATAGAAAATCCATGCTTTACTAGACTTTTTTGTATTTTAAATTGAAAGTAATCTGGTGCAACAGGAGGATCTTATAAGACACAGGGTGTATTTTTATTTTGAAAGGAACTTCTCTGTATTGCCATCTAAAGTAACATAAATTAAACTTGTTTAATACAAAAAACATTGCACTGAAATAATGTAACTTTTAGAAATATTCATCAGCAAGAAATGGCCTAATGGCCACAAAAACATGAAAAAACGTTTATTTTGACAAATGTTTAAGTGAGACTTTGCTGTTCTTGTTGGGTTTTGGTCAGTAAGAAACTGTGCCGGACCCGTTGATGGACTCAGCAAAACTCAGTTTATTTGCATAATCTTCCCATTTCAGAGAGTTGAACTGAGCTGAGTGAAGTAATACACTTCTGGCTTAATTTCCGATAACTCTTGTGTGCCTGTAGGGTCTGCTGGTCTAGTGGATATATGTCTAAGTTAAACGCACAGGATGAGAAAGCCTATTGGTTCTTGAAATACACCCAAATGAGGCCACTCCATTGCAGAGAAATCCACTTTTGCCTAAAATTAAGGGTGTCTTATATCTGATTGAGGGTAGTTTTGTTGTTAAAGATTAATTTCTTCTAAAAAAAGAAACCCTACGTATGGTTTTTATGGATCTAGAATCCAACCATGGCAGTGAAAAAAATCATTGGAAGCCTGATTGAGTGTATGTTTGTTTTTAAAGCTGCCTTAAGGAAAGAAAAAGGGGCCTAAACAAAGTACACAGCCAGGAGGCCAAAGAAGACCATGGAATAGATTTATGGATCAAGTTAAAGAGGACACGAGGAATAAAATGCAGGTTAAATATAGATCGAGATGATTTGCTGTGCTGACCCCTGAAGGAAGCAGACAAATGAAAAAGAGAAAGCAGAAGGAAGCCGGTCTATATTTCTCGAAAGATTTATTCCAACAGGACACATGGGCCAATGCGATGTGAGTGCCTACAGACATTTCAGTAAGTCAGTCAAAACTTTATTACACAGCAGTTAAGTCTGATCCCTTCAACCCTACAAAACAAAGAAAACCTGTTGAGAAATTTGAGAGCAGTCAGATCCCCCAGTCTGCTTTTTTTTAATCTATAAAAAGCCCTTATATAAGCTGAGTTGTCAACAAATTTCACAGCAGACAAATGGTACAGCATACATATAGTATAACATAGCAATTCAAAGCAGCCTATTGCCGCCTGTTATAAATTATCATGAAACAATACATGAATTTTATTTTCAATTTTTTGCAAGTGCAAAAGCTGTACAGGAAATCATCCAGTCCCTCCTCAGTTTTCCACTAACGTGTCGGCAAACACTGGAATACAATGCAATATATTTCACCAATAAATACGTGAGTGCATACAAATGTTAAGTGGGAAGATCACAAGCCTCATATATATGATGAAATTCAAAAGACCCTCAATGATCTTTGGAGTTGAAGGATGTGCAGCCATGAGTCAAAAATCTGGAAGCACTTTTTTATTTTAACGTCGGTCAAATACGCTTTTTTTTCTTTCGTAAATGTTTTTGACAAGCATTGAAAAACACCGTACAAAAACTGACAGAAGACAAAGAATACATTTACCATAATCTATATATTGCTAAGGATCATGAAAGCTCAAGTATGTCTACCCGGTTGCATTCAGATAACCTTCGGTAGAATACTTGCATTGTGGATTTTTTAAAATGTGTCTTTTTTACAAACTATCAGTTTGCTCTGAGAGAAATGGGCGGAGCCATAGTCTTTTGGTCACCAGGAGACATTAAGTGGCGATGGGACACACCGGTTAGGTGGACTCATTTTCTCCTGATTCAAGGCTTTTGGTCCTGTTTGAGCCACACAGCAGTGGTTTTCGTAGGCTACAACTTTTGCCTCTGGGTACTCTTCCTAAATTCGTGCATGTGTTCAACGGAAGTAATTGTTTTTTCGTCTGGTAAAATCAACTCCACCTGCAGTTTGCTTTAAATTCAGTCTTTGAAAGCCAAAAAAATCCCTTGGTTCTTCTTGAACATGGGAAAAGAATCATAAAAAGTCTCACTGTGCTCCCCACAACATCCGTTTCTTTGAGATGCAGCTCCCAAACTGAGAAAAAAGTCTGTCTGTCGGAGCGCTGGCTTCAACTCTTCAGAGATCCAGAGGGCCGCCTGCCCCTCGGCTTTGTTTATCCGGATGATTTTGCTCCTTAACTGGAAATCCTGATGCCGATTCGATCAAAGTCATCCCAGTTTTTGATGTCAGATCTTGCATCAGAACCTGTGAGGTCTGCAGTTGTGAAAAAGAGGACAGAAGAGTCCAGCATTCAGCGAGAAGCTGCTCCAATCAGAGGGACTCGTCCTTCCAGCATCGCTCCCCCGAAAGCTGGATGTTCAAATACATCAGAGAGATAAAACCTGAATGGATGCATTCGGCTTGCACGAACAAATCAGAATGAAAAACAACCATTGTGATATCAAGCGTGTCCATGCGAGCTCCAGTCTTTTTTTCTTCATCTTCTCCTTCTTTAGAACCTCTCTCATCAGTTTCAGCCCCCTTGAACTCTGGGAAACCAAGGAATGTATATTGCTTTTTAAAGCATATTGTTGGTTTACAAGCTTGTGTTTTGTTTATTGTTTCAAAGTCCCACTTTGATCATCTTTTGATCTATTTGAAAGTGTTCTCAGTGATATTTAATAATGATTTTGCCATTTTAAATCTAAAAACCTTTAATTTTCTTGGACATAGTTTCTGCAGAGCGGCAGGAGTTTGATAGAAATTCACCTTTGAGTTGTGGATGGGACCGCCGGCACAGAGCAAGCCTGCCCCCTCTTCCCATCACCAATAACTGAGAGCTCTCTGTTTACATGCTCTCCGACCTGTTGGAGCAGAGTGAGCCCACCCCTACTTCCCATAATCCGTCTGTTTACACACTACAAGTTTTTCCAAACAATATTTTTTTTCATGTGTTCATGATTCACAACGATTTGAATAAAGAAATACTACACATTTTCTTTGAGGAAGTTAAAAAACGCCCAAAACTCCATTTTTTATCGGAGTTTTATCGGTCTATAAAGCATTTAGTAATTTAGAAGTGACTGAATAGGAGAGCGTGAAAGGGATTTTACAAAGTGACCCACCAAATTTGGGGGCGTGAAAGAAAAAAGAAAACTGCGACAGAAGAGGAGAACCCTGCAGCAGTCTTTAAAACTATGCAGTGGAACAACAAGCACCAATGCGCCTGATGCATATTCATACCTGGCATATCCCGGCTCTCCAGTCCCACTCTGAACCCCCGCCTGACAGGTTTCTCCACATTCTGGAGAGCGGAAAAGCCAGCGCAGCATGACAATCAAGCGTTCTATTCCCTAATTTATTCACACTTGTTAAAGTTTTACTCCATTCTGTTCTGTCACAGCTTCATTAAAGTGAGATGCAGACTTTTTTAGTTTCTGAGAAACTGATCTTGCACACATATAAAGAAAGAGTTGCGTTTAAGGCTAACGTGGATATAGTCATTCATCTATATCAGATATGAAAAATGTGCTGCAAAAAGCATGCGGCTGTCCGTGTGTCTGTCCGCATGCAGGAATGCAATTATGCTTGTGTGTAAAGAGTGCTGCAGAGAGTAAATCCGTCGACTGCCATGCTTTTCCCGACTCTATCATTAATTATAGCTCCCTCCTAAGACGCTCTTCCTCGCACACCATGAGGACATGCAGAGGCTTTCATGGTTTATAACAGCTTGGAGCTTTGGGTCACAAATATCAGACGGGTGCTCGGAGGCCTGGGTTCACCCTTTCATGGATGTGGGGCTGGGGGATCAGCTGGAGAAAGAAAGTCTACAAGAAACATTAAAAATAAAACGAGCTTGAGGGAAAGAAGGATTGACAGGAGGAGAATGGAGATGGAAAAATGGGGCTAAACCGCTCGTGACATCGGTAAAGTGGTGTAGCTCGACGCGGCACCCCTCACTGATCTGCGGGGCTAAAGCACTGCGGCATATCTGCCGACCTCTCGATGGCAAATGAAGGTGAATTCAATCAGAAACACATTAACTGCTACAAAGCATTCAATCTTAAAGACTAGAGTTCATGAACCATCAGATTAACAGTCAATGCTTCTATTTTAATCCCTAATAAAAGTTAAGACTTCATTTATTGTTTCACAAACCAAATTCTAATCCAGATTAAAGAGTAAAACATGTCAAAAGGGAGACCTTAATGTAATGGGATATTTAGAATTTAGAATTCTTAAAAAATATCCAAAATCCAGATTAAAATTATGGAATGACTTCTTCTGTACTAAAAAAATATCAACATTTTAAGAATTTGGCAAAAAAATCTGTTTGCTAGGAGGAAAAGCTAAAAATCTAATCCCAAAACACCAATAAAAAAAAAAAGTACTCCATTGACTCATTAATGCTACTTAAAGTCACAGTTTCTTTTAATGTCCACAAATGCAGATTAAAGGCTGCTTCATACAGAAACAAGGTGTATTACTTTGCACTTTTGCAAAAATAAGAACAATCTCTTCTCTGACCAGATTATTTTAAAATCCCTAATTCCAGATGTTCTTGTAGGGCCTGTCGTTTCTGGGGCTCAATTTTTTTTTTAAAAAACAGCTAGTAGAAAATGTTTGAAATAAAGGGTACGATAACTGATTGGGGAAATGAAGAAAAAGCGCAGCTATGGTTGGATCCGGCTATCGCGCCACTCAACCCCTTGTGTAGCGACACTCACAATTCACCCACGTTGCTGCACAATTTCCGGAGTGCCGGAGTGCCCGAAGAAAATCTACGCAAGGACGAAGGGAACATGCAAATTCCATACAAAAGGAAACCAAGCCAGGATTCAAACCAGGCCCTTCTCACTGTGAGGTGAGAGTGATAACCACTCTTCCACTGTGCAACTTTTCTCATTCAATTTATTTTCTTTTTACCCAAAGCAAATATGGACGCATGTCCAAAAGTTACGTTTTGATTAAGAAATTTGATATTTTGACAAACTTTGTTTCATGTCAAGATCTGTGGGAACTTTAGCTCTGTCGGTTGAGATAACTTAATGTCCACTTCTGCCTTGTAATGATGTTCAGGACCAGCTGTATCGCATTCTCACTCCAGTTTTTGTGTTTCACACACAGACATCTTCTCTTAAAGCGTCAATGATTTCATACAACTGCCCCTTAAGAAGGAAGGAGGGTCATCATGGCCTTCAGAATATGGATCTACAGCACATCCAGGGAAACATGCCAAATGATCTAATGCTGCTGAAGTCATTAAAAAAAACTTTTTACAACTAGAAATATTTATATTAGATTCCACTGTGAATCAAAATTGAAAAGTAAAAAAAAGGTTTTATATGGCTTGAGAGTGACTTATCCTTACAAATTCATGGATATTTAAATTGTTATTGAATGTAAATATTTCAATGTACGTTTTAAATTTGGAAGTTGAAGTTGCCTGCATGTTTGATCAATGAAAAACAAACAAGGTTTTACTTTTTTCTTGACTTTTTGCTCTTCTTTTTGCATTTTTTCTTTCTATAGATACTTGTGTCCGTTTTTGTTTGTGATATTTGGTTGTTGTATCATGCCGTTGTTGGCCCCACCCACTCACTGCAAAGTGAGATGAATCCTTTCAATAATTGTGTGAGTACAGTTTGAGTGCAGAACAATTTTATCTATGTGTTTAAAAATATATTTCAATTTGTTTTCAATGTGTTGATTTTGTTTTTAGATATGAATCCATTTGTTGCACATTTTGAAACCAATATTGAATATTTTTTATTGTCTTTAATCACTCTTGACCTGTAAAAAAACAGAACGGTGGATGATGGTTATGATTGGTGTATTCCCGTCACGTTAGACTTTAAAGCAACTTCTTCCTTTGTTAGCTGTGAGCTGCCAGTTTAAGGATCACATGAGTGCCGTTTGAAAGAGCTGGCAGTCCTTCATTTGTAGTGCCAAAGTGTTAAATTAAGAGTAAGTAAAGCAAACTGCAAGGCAAGCAGCAGCAGCTCCACATGCACAAATCAAACGGTTGTATTTGGGAATACCCATACTGGGGAAAGCTGGTCCTGCGTGCATTAATGCTTCCCCACAACAGGCTCCACAGCTTGGTAGATGCATGGACCTGAAAATAACTAAGTAGATCTCAGAGGACATGCTTGATCCATATTCATGCATCAGATATGCAGCTGACAGTTGCTTGACGTATTTGTGGAACTGCATAGAACTTTGTAATGATCTTTTGGGATGTCAGGGCCGCTCTGGCCCTTTTTTGGCATCAGAATTCCCCCTTTGGTGCTTCGAAACTTGTAGAGCAGTAGAAGAGACAGATCAACAAGCCCGACTAACACCAAGACGGATTGCATGTTCATTTTTCTAGTCTTAAAGAATTAGTTTGCTGGAACAAGCTTGCATGTTTATCTATCTCTGACAAGATGGGAGTCGCGTGGGGTTGCCGGTGGCCTCTGACAGCGCCTGGGACCCTCTGAAGTTTTTGACAAGTGCGCAGTTGTGTGTGCAGATGTGATTATGTGTGTGTTTTGTTCAGATCCGTCTTATCACATTTGCCTCTAGAATAAAGCGAATCCTTCCCACACTCCCTTTCTTCTTCTCTGGTATGAATTGCCGGGCTGATATCTCTCTTTTCTAAGGGCTGGAGGGCAATGAGGGCTGACAGAACAATCCTACTGTCAGCTGATGGGAAGCGAGCATCTTAGGGGGAGTGCTTTTGCAACCAGCCTCTCAGACAGCCTCAGAGTCTGAGGTTGTGGGGTAAAAAAGTACAAGTGCTTGCCAGTGTGGTGCAGCGGTGCAGAATATTGTTGAGTTGCAAGAGGGCTGAGAAGAGATGAATTAGAGAGGCGGACCAGCACAGCGCAGTCATTATTTTTTGAGGAAAAGCTGCAGGTTTAAGAAGTCATAATGACCGGCTTATCCAATCCTGCACAGTTTTTCTGCCTGGATTCCTTTTCACGATCACAATCATTACTCCCTAATTCCACAATGATGACAAAACTTCAGTTATGATATTTCTTTGCATCCACAGACTAGTCTTAGCTTTGGATATAAACGATATCAAAGAGTTTCCTTCAGCTCTGCTCTTTTTTATCCACACCTTCACATTTTTTTTGCCTCCATGTTCACACCGTCACCTCTGTCTTGCTGTTGGTGGGCAGTCCCTTGTGCTTGGGGTGCATGTGAGGGGAGTGGCCATAGCCCAGCGGCTGCGAGAAGAGCTCAGGCAGCGTCTCGATGCTGAACTGCCTCTTGTTGGAGTAGGCCTGACGCCGGCTGTTCTGCTGGTGCAGCGGCTGGTGCTGCTGCTGCTGGATGGGGTGATGCTGGTGGCCCCCGATGCTGATGTGCGCCGCCGTTGGGTGCTGAATGTGGCTCTTACTGGGGTCCCAGGCCTTAAAGGCTGAGCTCGACGTGAGTGGATGGGTGTTGGTCTTGGAGATCTTGGGCTTGGGGACCTGGGAGGCGTTGATGGTGATGGCCAGAGGTGCATGGACATCAGGGGGTGGGAGGAAGGGCTTATCCTTTGGATGGAAGTTGACGGGTTGGAAAGTGGGCGGAGATTGGCGGTGGGTGTAATCTACCATTGGGTAGCTCTTGTAGTAGTCTCTTGCACCTGTGTCTGGATGATGAAAAAAGAGAAATTGGTTACATCACACATCAATGACACACAATAAAAATCCTCATAAATCCATTTTTTATTTGGGCATTTGAAGCTTTTTGTGTTTTTCTGCAGGCATCATATAATAAGCCTAAAAAAATGTTTGAATTGAAACAGATTATACGTTGTAATTCTAACAAACTATCACCAAGTGATAAAAAAAGGTCTTTAGGTCTATTTTTAAAAAGACTATTTCGCATTAGATTGCATACCTTTCCTCTGCTACTACTTACACTCAGCTAAAGGAGACACATGAGGTGACGTTCCAGCACACAAGCAGTAACACTGAGTCGACACAACTGCAGTGATAAAGTGTAGCTTTCATTTTTTTATGGTTTTTGCTCAACGAGACAACTTAAATGGATGCTTCCTAGTGTGAGAATGAAAATGTAATACATTCAAGAACATCTTATTTGGAAACAAATTTGCTCACTCTTGTGACATACAGTAACTGAATGCATAAAGTATATTTCACCAATAAAATTAATATTTACTATTCTCTGCTGTTGCCCACTCCTGTATTTATGACTGAAAGCTGCGGCTCCTAGCTTGAGTTAGTTTGTAGCCACAAGTTTTTCACAAAGTGTAGGAGTTGCAATGGAGTCTCAAAAATGCCTCTAAACCTTTTCACATATTCTCAGTTTCCTTAAGTGAAACACAAAGTCTAGTTTTCCTGTTGCTGTATATTTTTTATTGCTTAAAAAACTTTCACAAGTAAAGTTTTCAATTTAAAATATATATATATATTTTTTTAGGAAAATCAAAACGTGGAATAAAATTCTGCGGTAGAAACTTGTCCAAGTTGAAATGTTTGAGAGATGACTGGGATGTTATCTGGTGGAAAAAATAGAAAAAAAACAGGGAAAAAAAAGAGAAAGTGATGGGGCTGACATGATATAAGCAGAGAATGGAAGAGAGCCTAAAACTAAACTGTGGAACACAATTTTCCTCTATTCCAGGTTGTTGGTTTTATTGGTACCTTTATTTGACAAGTAGATTTCTAAAAGCTCTTCTTAGCGAAAGGGACTCAATCGGCAAAACTTCTACAGATCCAAACCCGCTTAACCCATCTTGGAGTCAAAAGATTGCTGCAGCCACTGTGTCAAAGGTGGGTTACACCCTGGAAAAGTCACTACTATTAACTGTAGATCTGGACCAAATGAGATGTCACCCATAAAAGATGGCTTACTTCTGGCTCCGACAAAGTAAAGTCAAATCAGTCGCCATTTTTTCGCGATGCAGGAGGTGCCATGTTGGAACAAGAAATTGTCAGTAAGCAGTGATGGGTTCAAGTCGGTGAACATTTCTGTGGTAACCACTCTCGCCTTTCAGGATCGAAGTTGCTGGAGCACCACACCCCTAACATTTGAAAGAGGGCTTAGTAGTATCAGTCAATCAAACGCTTCAAATGGTCGACGTGAGACCACATACTATTATCAAGACATCTGATTGGCCAGTTTATAACTTGACTAACTTGGGCTCCAGAGAGAATATAATTAAAAAATAAAGATATGCAAGAACATGTTAAAAAAAGGGGAGCAAGAATGGTTATTCAGACAATTAGAGTGACTGAGTTACAGCTGTTTATTCCTCAATAGAAGTCTGAGATTTTGGCTTCTTGGAGCCGGTGCACTCTTCCTTATTGCAATGTGATGGGTCTAACAGTCCAGTTTTTGAACAATCAATGGCCCCTACAGACATGTAGGAATTAGGAAAACAATGATAGTGGGCCAACACTGTTGTTAACTTTACAAGTTTCTATGTTGTAGCATCACATGTTCAAAGGCTTTACTTATATTCTTCAACATGGCAAAAGTTTCCTCTACAGAATATACTGCTGCTGACAGAAAAATTGGAATAAAAGTTTTGACCATGTTGGAAAATCTGGGACAGCACAGGAGCGATGAATTAAACACAGCATTCCATGTAGCAACAACTGCTGTTGCTGTCCATTCAAGTGTTTTCACAGATGTTGCCAGCAGGAGCACCTGACAGCCATATCCTCTGTGACAGCTCCATTCAACATCTTCTCCACTTTAAAGCTTCTGTTTATCCTTTAGTCTCCGTTCTGCTTTCGGCTCTTTATTTCGTTTAGAAATAAACATCAGCTTTTTTGGTAAAGTCTCTGCAAGTTTCAGCAGTTTTTGCAAAGCCCCTGGGTTTCCCCTTTTGCATTTTAGCATTAGACAATGAGTGACAACACGCTGTACTCCATTCGGCTCACCATGAATGCAGTTTTATATTGTGTGAAAAGCTAGTCAAAGGGTGGTGGATCTGTGAAATGCTCCTGATACCTCTGTCAATTTTTCTTTTATTTATTCTTTCCATTTTGAGGGTTTCTGTTGCTCATAAGAAAATATTTTATAACTCTCAAACTAAATTAGTCCAAAAACATTTTTACTTTGGTTCGTAAACCAAGGTCTAAAAATGTTGTCACCAGCAAAACTTTCTGTAAACATCAAAGACCTTACCCGAAGGTGAAATACTCTCTAACGCGTTGCTCTCAGACCTTTATATGTTTATGATCATAGAAAATGTTTTAACTGTAGGCAAGTCTACTGACAGTGTCATGTCACATTAGACACGATACATATTTGGACTCATACGGCTATAGGGTGAGATAACTGTCAAAATCAACGTATGTTTATAGACAATGTTGTGCGCAAATGAATACTTTGAGAAAAAATATGAAAACCTTCAGTTTAAGTTTAAATGTCTCCTGTGAAAATGATTCATCTTTGTTTGAATATGACTTTTCCCGTTACGTTACTGTCATAATTATGTCAGAGAGTTATAAGCATACATATCGAGTCACGAAAAAACACAAAATCATTTCATGACATTTCTTGCTAACATATGGCAAGACTGCTTAGTTTACTCGGCCCTAAAATATGGTGTATATTTTTGTTCATAAACTATGCTGTCTTGTGTTTATGACGTCACTGCTGCAACATGAAGGTCGAGGACTATTTGTTTTGACTAAGGATCTACACAAAAATGTAAAAAGTAATGCAAAAAAATAAAATTACAATAAGTTGTTATAAGTTATAAGTTGTTTGTAAATCATGTAAGCTATTCCACGATGCGTGATTGTTCTCCATTGTGTAAGTGTCTTTTATTTCTGATGTTCTCTCAAGAGCTAGTCATTACGCATTTGTTGCATCTACTTTATGTTTCGTAGCCTGGTATACACGCCTTTGACAGTTACTTAGCAGTCGTATTCACAAGTTGTTTAATATATCAAACATAAAACCAAAGTTGTATTAATGCATTTTTATTTACTTTTTCAAAGTGTCCACAACTTTAAATATGAGGTTACGTTTCATTTTGAGAGTAATCTTACCCCATACACAACACTGTAGTTAAAGGCTGCTCCTTTTCAAGATCCACTGCCCTGCTTGTGTCTGAAAACCCCTGCTATTTAATAATCAGCTGGATCCAATTTTTATTGACTGAACAAACCTTAGGAAATCTGCAGCAAATTGTGCAGGAATGCTGTAAACAAACAGCGTTGGAAGTTTGGAGGAGCAGAGTTAATGGTAGAGGGTGGAGCTGGAAGGATCTTTTTAAGGAGAGATGCAGAGGTGAGCCAGATGGCCCCATCTCAACTTTTTGAGTCTTAATCCCACATTTTACTGCGGCCACCTGTCTTCCTTTTGGTGCTTTAATTAAGGTTGATATATTAGAGCTGCTGCAGCCAAAGTCCTGCTGCTGAACTTGGCACCAGTTTGGTGAAATTTTCTGGTGAATTAAAATAATTTTGCCCACTAAACATACTATGACTTTATCCAAGTCATACAAAGTTTTTAACCTCCTGTTTACAACACAACCCAGCAACACTTCTCCCTTGAAGGGCCCAACTCCTTATATGTTTTAAGTTCCTCAAAGAGAGGAAGATGTTTTATGATGCAACTCAATTTCTCGGAGGATTTCGGTTCATCCCTTTTTCTCGGGAAATCGGTTATGAAGCTGAAGGTGAGGATCGGACCCCTGAGGGCCTCGAGAATTTTTATGACATTGAAAGTTTGCAGAGTGAATGAGGACTTGTCCTCCTACGCACCGTCAAAGTTTGCCAAACCGTCAGAAGTTGTTTATTGTTTATTGCTTTCTCACCCCCACCTGCTTAAAAATGCATTTTTATTTCAACATGTGACATTTCCTTAAGGACCCACTCGACTTTGATCTATTTTAGAAGTGTTCCCAGTGGTCTTTTAAATATGATGATGATGTTTTTTGCAAAATAAAAAAAACAAACTTCTGTCGTTTTCATAGATACAGTCGCAGAGCGGCAGTAGTTCATAAGAAATTTGCCTCTGGGTAACACCTTATAAGAAAACACACTATGAAGCATTAGTTAAGCATTAGCTGAGCATTAGTAAACACTTACAAATCATCAATTCAACTTCATTAAGCATTTGCTAGTATCTTATATGTGTTGTTATAAATGCTTTATTCTTGTTTAAAAAAAAAAGTTTACTGTATTGGGTTTGCCTTTTAAGACTTTTATTCATTAACAACCTAATATTTTTAAATTAAATATTAAATGATTTGCAAACCAGTTATGTAGAGGTGGTCGCTAAGTCATTAGCTTAGGTAAAAATGTTAGTAAATGATTAAAAAACATTCAAATGTATACTTATATACATCCAATGTTTTATATATACTGTTACTAGGTTAATAAATGATCTATAAACCTTTTTCCTATTATAAATCAGGAATAAT
Organism: Oryzias celebensis; assembly: GCA_014656515.1. Classification (NCBI taxonomy): domain Eukaryota; kingdom Metazoa; phylum Chordata; class Actinopteri; order Beloniformes; family Adrianichthyidae; genus Oryzias; species Oryzias celebensis. The sequence continues at coordinate 15,745,469 of BNCR01000008.1, forward strand.
TCAGGTAATTTTAATACATTTAGTAGTTGTTAGTTTGTTTTTGCCTCTGAGTTGTGGACAGGACTGTTTGTGTAGAGCAAGTCTGCCCGTATTTCCCATCATCAATCTGTTTACATGCTCTTCCACTAGCTGACAGCCCCTCAGATGTCAGCTCGGATGAGGAAAACGAACACGTTCATGGATCTAGACGTCTACTGGTGGTTGCATCAGAATGGAGCAGAGCAAGGAGCTTGTGGCCTGCTCAGCGTATTTTCTGTCACCAATAAGCTCTTTTTTAAACACCACCTGCTCCTGAATCACACTAATTTGAATAAAGAAACACTCAGAAAAGCAATTTTGAGCCTAATTTATATATATATTTGTCCTCCGTCATCAGAAAAATGTGACGAGAACATGTTAAAAAATACCAAAAACCCTATTTTCATTTGAGTGTACCTTAAAGGAATCTTTCATATTTTACAAATTTAAAATGTAAAAAAAAAATGTTTTACCTCAAAACTAAATTAGAATTCAAAATGTCCCCATTTCAGATGCGCAGATCTTTGTAGAAGCTATAGCCAGTGTGTTAATAAAGACTTCAAAGCAGCTTGATCCTTGTGAAACCTGCTGTACACTTGGCAAACGGTCAGATGTCCCATTCAAACTGCTTTGCGCCCTCGCCCTGACTTTGTCAGCACAGGAAGGATCTCTGGAACCTGCAGCTTGTTTATTACTAAGCAACAGAGGTGTTAAAAGTGTGAAAAGATGACTAGAAAGTGGATAGTGTCCATCCAAATCTACTAATCTCAATGGTAATCTGAAGTTCTGGACTGTAATAAAAATAAAATAAAATAAAGAAATGTGATTGTGTGGATGTTAAACAGTGGATTTACTGTTTCTATGAAGCCTTCTTTGACAAAAGTATCAGGGACAATAGATGACGAGCGGTAATTTTAGCTGGCAGACATACAGCTGTTGCTGTCACTGTAGCTGCATCATTACTGGCCCACACTGTCTGTGGATCAGCCGCCCTGATGGCAGAAAGCTAAAAATGTTTGTGTGAGAAAGACAAAGAGGCACCTGTGTGTCGCCATGCAGAAACTGAGCTCAACATCTCCAGGAAAAGAAAAGATATTGAACCTCAGTGTTTGAGCTGTGTGTTTTTGTTTTGTTTTTCCCTGAATTGTGCCTGATGTTTATTGTTGAGCGCTCGGGTGTTTTGCTGCTGATGCAATCAGCCTTTGTTTTCTCAGTCACTGAGCAGAATAATGAGACCAGATCATCTTGTTCCTCTTCTTCTCCTCAGTCTTTTCTGACACTTATGCAACAGTTTGCTAGTCTCTTGTTTTTTGGCTGCTCTTGGCTCCCATCTCATCTCTGTCTCTATGCTGCCAAAATGGGGAAAACAAGTCATTGTATAGTTCTACTGTACGATTTGTTGGTCTCTTTAATCAAGATTACATTGATGTATAAAATATCTCTGTACTGGGCCACAAATAAGGTGTGGTTTAGTTGATAGAATATCCACTGTTCCACATTTCTAAAGGGATGATGGTTCACACTTTATAATAGGAACCAATGAAACAAACGTTTATACATTACTGGTTTAAAAATCTTTCAAAGTGATGAACTTACTGAGAGTTAAATCAGGGAACTAATATTGCCTTATTTAAGGTCAGGTGTGAACGTGGGAATAGGCCAGGCTTGGCACATTTGTCCTTTTCTTCAAAACGTGCGACTTATATACTTTTAGATATATTTCATTCTTTATATTAATTATTGCTATTATTAAATAATTATCCTCCAAAAACATTACATAATTCATTGATTGATAGAATAATTCATTAATATTATTTTACTTTTTTGGTCTTCTGTGACTTATACTCCAAATAATTTGGTTAAAACAATATTTAAGTGTTATTAATGACAATTCAAATAAAATGCAACATACAAGATGGGATTATTAACTCCAAATATACAGTCATAGTAAATGACTATCTTAGAAATTATTAGGGGTATACTAACATATTAACTAAGGTGTTATTTGACGCATAGTTAAATATGCATAATGCTCAATCATCACAAAACGCAACTGTTTTTAATGCTTCGTCATGCATCAATGAATGTTGAATAATGGATATTGGTTAACTTCTTGCTAATACATTTAATTCTATGGTTGATAATTCCAAGTAATGCATTGACACTGTTGTTAGTACTTTTTAAATATTCAATTATTGTCTAAGAATGCGCTAACTAGCAATAAAAAAGGACCCTTATGTGTTAGTTACTGTTTTGTCCTGATCAGTGAGTGTCATTAACTTAAAGTCTCACTCATGTAACATATGTATTATTATTGAAGCAATATTTACTGGGTACTTTTATATCACCAAAAGTTAGAAATACAGTATTGCAATTATTGTCAAATATTAAACTTAATTTTTCAATTTGTTTAGCAAAAAAAAGATTACAAGCTTTAATGCTCTGTTTTAAAAATAAACCAAGAACATACATATTGATACAAAATAAAAGCACCAAATGTCATGTTTGATAGTTAACAAAAGGCACTGAAGTTGGATAAAATGCTAAAGACTAGCTGGATAAGTGTGATGGCTCTGAAGAAGGAAACAAATCTTTGCTTAACACCATGGTATTTGGTATACGTTGGGTTAACTAACATCCTTTCTTGTTGATGTATTAATCTAAGAAACTGTTTAAATGTGGATAAAAGAGATGTTTTAATGAAATTCCCAAACTTCAGAAACTAGAACCAAACGAAATACAGCTTTGAAGCAGAGGAGTTTTTTTTAAAATCCGGTGTCTTTTTGTGAACTTGTTTAAACAATCACAATATTCACATTTGAGCTTGTAGTTTAACACTAAAGTCGGGAATCAAAGAGAGAGCTTTCAAAAATGAATGATGGCTAGGATGATATAAATTATGGTAATTCTCCTTCTCGCTGACCTGAATACATCAAGACTCAGCTTTAGACTTGTCTCATTACGTTCACATCAGCAGCTCCATCTTTAAGCAAGTATTCAAACATTTCCACACACACTTGCAGAGATGCAGGTTCCCATGAGGATGCAGGAGGCGTGGATCCATGCAGTCCCACTTACCAAGAGTCTTGAGCGAGGCGTACTTGTTGAAGCCAATTCCCAAGTTATTATGGGGGTGAGACAAAGCCATGGCTGGACCCAGGGGAGATAAAGCTGCGTTGTTCAGATGGTTGTGATCTAAAGCTGGCAGAAGAAAATAAAGAAATAAGAGGCAAATGTTGAATCAACGTCAGCTAAACGTCAGGAAAAATGAACTGATGTCGTATTCTTCTGAGAAGCCAATGTAAACCATAAAAGTAGAGCACTAGTGACCCCATCCAAAACGGCTGTGTATTTCAAACCTTTATGTTTTCAAAATGGAATTTTTTTGTTTTTCGATCAAGTTTTCACGTTTGGATATGTTTGAATATTTTTGTCGACCATATCAAAAACATTACATACAGTGGTGGTCAAAAGTTTACGTACACGTGTAAAGAATAGAACGTCATGGCTATCTTGAGTTTCCAGTTATTTCTACAACTCTATTTTCCTAACAGTGATTGGAATGGATACTTTTATGTCACAAAAATATTCATGAAGTTTGGTTCTTTATGCTTTATTATGCGTCAACTGACAATGTGGCCAAACCTGCTGGGTCAAACATATACATACAGCAATGCTAATCTTTAATTAAATATCCTTTGACCATTCTTTTTTACTTCAATTAAGGGGCTTTTGGTATCCATCCATAAGCATCAAGTAGGCTTCTGGTTCAATCTCTGACCATTCCTCTTGACAGAATTGGTGCAGTTCAGTCAAATGTGTTGGCTTTCTGATCTGGACTTGTTTATTCAGCATCGTCCACAAATTCTCAATGGGGTTCAAGACAGGACTTTTTGTTAAATAACAGTTAACAGTTTGTTATGGATTTATAAATGTACCTTATAGATAGACAGTAGAAAACTAACAAGGTTTAAGTTGGCAAGTTATAAATGACCTGTTAGCTGTATGTGAGTTATTTCTAACTGCTGCTTATGAAGTAGTAATATATCACGAAGAAGCTGTTACTAAATTAATTAATAAGGACTTGTTAAAAATCAGTTAATAGTTTATACGTGTTACTGGGACGTTTAAAAAAAATTGCAGCTATTCCTTATTAATTAACTGTTAATGATAATTTTAATAAATTTAATAATGATTTGTCTGGGCAGTTAGTACAAAGTGTTACCCAAATTGGTAACTGCTCAAAATATTGTTAAATATGATTCCCCTCTTTTTACAATCAAAAACTGACAACAAGCTACAATAGATTAGGAAAAAAAGGAAAAAAGTTTAATGAAGATAATATAATGACATAAACAACCCCACCCTTTGATTTATTGCCATGGTAACAGCATAAAGCTGATGTTTTTAGACAGCAAATCCTTTTGCTTCTGCCAAATTCACAAAACTTTACAACACATTTGTTGTTATATCAGATAATGACCAAAAACTGACAAAAAAAAAAAAGACAGTGAGCTTGTAATCGAAAGTAAGAACAAACACTTGTTGCTAAGGGAAGCTAATATATATAGGCTCCAGCAACCTTATTGTATGTTTTATAATATATATAATATATGTTTTATATATATATATATATATATCAATTAAAACAACAAAAATAAAGAACCCTAAAATAAATAGTCGATTATTACATCTTGACTCTAAAAGGGATGTTACCGGCAAAACCGAAGGAACGCACACTTTTTGACATACCCCAACTCTTTGGCTGTTTTTGCTATCAACATTAATCCACTGACTGTGAAAAACAAACATATTGCCAATGGACTGTCATGCAACAAATGACTCATGTGAAGTACTGCACATCAGAACAATGTTACCTTTCTCCACTTCAGGATCAGCAGGAATCATGTTAATTGCACCAACGGTTGAAGAATTACGGTAATCTAAAAAAATGTCAACACTGGAGCTAAAGCTCTGGTGTTAAAGGGTTAATCTGTCTCAAACATGCAATAAATTGTATTGTTGTTATGCACCAATGCAGAACTATTATAGGTTTCAATAATTTGTGAACAAACTGATGCTTTCACTGTTTAAGAGGGCACAGGAGGTTTTATCTCTGAATGCAGCTTTATCAATTACTAACCAAGTCATTTCAGAACAAAGCACAAAATAACAGCCCTCCTTTATTGCACTAATGGTTAGTGAAAGCTCTGCATTTAGCAAACCTCTGCCTTTTTATTGACTTTTACTGTATTGTTATACTTGTTTGTGGTGAGTAAACAGTCTGTATGAATCTGTCATTTAAAGGAGAGTGCCTGCCTCCATGGTAGAAATGGAAACTAAAACGACTTCCTCACACCTTGCAGAAAAGAATACAGATTTGTTTATGCATCTGCGGACAAACTGCTGATAGAATCGTATCGCTGCAGCACATTCATAATACATACATCTCCATTTCATTCATGCCTCTCAATCCTTGCTTCATTCAAGCAGGAGCATTGTCGACCCTCAAAATCTGACAAATGATCAGCTGTTTGTGCAAGTCAACATTGACTTCTGTATACTTGGAATTTTAATGAGAATGTTTTGTATATTATATTTACTTGGAATTCTAGAAATTTGGTGCACTGCTCCCTGAATAAGTGCTTGTTTATCCAATCAGAGCATGAAGTTTTGCTTTTAGTAAAAAAGTTTAGTACCGGTAACACAAGTTAATATAACAGCAACAACACAGATTTGTGGGAAGGGTGTAAAACTACCCACAGAGTATCTTTAACCTTCATCCCCTTTGGCTTTCTGGGTGAACAAGATCAGTGGAGGCTTAGCTCGTTGTAAAGGGCTCTCCTCTCCCCCAAAGTATTAAACTAAAACTTTTTGCAGCAGGGGAGGGACTTTTTATCCACTAGTAAACAACGAGATGAAAGTGACATCCCTGATGTCCAGCACATCACTGAGTACAGAGGCAGGGTAGGAGCCACAGAGCGGGAAGCGTGACACCACCACTGACTGATTGAATTAGAAAAGTTCTCTGCATCCCTATGTAATTGATATTCAGCAATGACACAATGGGATGCAATCCTATGATATAAAACGTTGTTTTTGTGGAATCACCTGATCAACATTCAAGCTACAAGACTCAAGACCTTAAAGGTGGCTGAGGAAGGTTTTCTTATTTGTGTGCTTTTAGTGATTATGCAACACTTGAAGCAGTAGGTGTCCTACATTCTGATGCATTCAAGTGTTCCAAACACAACAGTGGAAATAATGAGAGGGACAGAGAGAAAGGGGAATGACAGGAGGAGTCGAGAGAGATGACTGCAGAGATGGACGCTTAAAAAAATACCAGCTAATAGATGGAAAGATCCCTGGCCGGTCTCCAGTTTGACCACAGGGCTGTTCCCACCACAGAGAGTGACGGTGAGACACAGACAGAGTTTGTTGTGGTATTACAGCATAGATGCGGCGAGGGCAAACCAGTTGGATCTAACTGACATGGCTTAGAGAAAACATTCATGGAGTAGCAGAAAAAAAAGATTTTATTAAGAAGACAACCTTAAAGGAAAATGTGTAAAAATACAACTTTACATAATACTTCTAATGTTTACAGTAAAAGAAATACAGCATCTCAAAGTGGAGTAAAAATACCATAAATGGAAACATTTGTTTTCTATTGTCTGCACTACAGGGTGCTCTGGATTCTAAGGTGCACCATCAATGAAAGGTCTATTTTTGAATTGATGTCATCTTTTATGATCACTGAACTTTAAGGCATATTAAGCGAGACAAGGGAGTTAGAGATAACTCTGTCAATCAGTGAAACTTTATTGGCTGCGTTCATAGCAACTCTAGAACCTGTTTTATAACACGCAACACATTAGCCACATATACACATATATATAATAGTTAGTGTGGTCACAATACCTTAAACTCCCGATGTTGTTTGCAACACGTAAAACATAGACAGATACCTCTAAAACCAAGGTTTCATGAAAACCCAACCTTGTGTGTAACTTGTCAAAAACATACTGATACAACTAAAACAAACATTATTGTGACTATGCTAACTCGCAAAGTTGCTTGTAAAAAAAACACACAAAAAAACCCCACAGCCCGACACCACTTCATGTTAGCCACATTAGCTTATCCACAATAACTCCCAACTTTGTTTGATAAACAAAAACAAAACAAAACAAAACAAAACACAGTTTGACACTGCTACACGTTAGCCACATTAGCTTATCCACAATAACTCCCAACTTTGTTTGATAAACAAAAAAAAACAAAAAGAGAAAACACACTTTGACACCGCTACACATTTGCTGCGTTAGCATATTCCCAAAACTTGTAATTCCCAACCTTGCTTGACACGGTCTGTCATGTCTGCTGCCCTCTGACCAGTTTTGAAACACGGACGAAGGAGTCTAACAGTCTGTGTCAATCTTAGCCTGTGTGTAGATTTGAATAAAATCACATTAAGGATCAGGTGTGCATGGTGTTTTGTGCATAACAACGTTAGATGTAAGTGGAGGATTTAGAATTGGAGGGGAGCAGGGAGACTCATCGCAGTTGCTGTGCCACAAAGCCGAGCTTTGTCACACTGTGGGCTTTTGTCTGCTTCTGATCCAACGCGATTTGAATAAAATAATTCTCAGAAACGTTGTTTTTTTTTTATCTTAAATTGTTTTATATATGTCCTCCATCACGAGAAAAATGCTACAAGAACATGTTAAAAACATCCAAAATACAACTTTCATTGGAATGGGTTTTTAAAAGCACAACATGAATGATAAAATGGCTTTTTTTTCTTTAGCTCAAATCACTTTTTTTTTTTACTTCTTTATCCTTGAGGTTGTTTTTCTTCATTTAAGACAAAGTAGTAAAAAAAAAACAGAAAACGTTAACAGAAAATTTGATTAACTAATTTGATCTTGCAAAAGAGTCCATCTTCCACTCCACTCCCACATCTCTAGAGGCTTTCTGTCACTATTTTCACTATTTTCTTTATATTGCACCAAGTAATTGTTTTTTTAATTGCTAACAGAGATGTGAAAATGCAAAGGTTATCACTGATTGCTCTGCAAAGTCTTTTCAAAGAATAAATGATATAATCTTCATACGGGTTTTTCATTTAACAAGTAACTTTTGCTTTCTCTTTTTTCATGCTTTTGTTCTTACAAATTGGGCCGTCTTCGTCTTCTGCGAAACGGATCAAAGCAGTGTGGGAGCGGAGGAGGTCCCGCCACCCTTGCTGATCGGAGCTGGCGAGAACAACAGGGCTGACTTTGATCACCTGTTCAAATCTATTTAACTGACACTGCAGAGATCATGCAGACTCCAACAGGTTTTTCTGCAAAGCCTCTGACAATTTCTAAAACCCTTAAGATTTTCAACATGCAGGACAATTTGTCCGATTTTGTATTTATCTTACAAAGAAATAATAATAAAAAGGAACTGTTCGTGGGTTTAGTTTAACAGATAAAGAACAAAAAACATCCACGTTTGTATTTTTATGAGTGAAGCATTACTTGGTGTCAAAACTCTTAATAATTATAGATTTTGGAGGTTTATTTTATTTAGCCACACAGTTTTATGTCAGAAAGATTTTAGGCCGCACTTCTTTGCAGATCTTCTACAAAATATTAGAGTTTTAACAAATGAAACATTCAAATCCCTCTGTTCATATTCTGGAGACTGGCTAGCTCTTCCCAGTACAACTGTATGCTCTGTCTTTCTGAGCCAGTCGTTCCCTTCTGTTTTATTCATTCCTGTGCTCAGTTATGACAGATTTTTTACATCTACATGGAGAAGGCTCTTATCAAAGATCTGAAGGTACATGATGTAGTACCTGACGCCATGTCATTGTTTCAGATCTTTTTTAATGGTTACTTTTATATAAAGGACACATGGTGTGCCTCACTCTTCAAATAAATCTACAGTACTGTGAAAATGGTCAAACACAAACCAAATATCAGTGAATCTGTTTACAAAATGGCGATTTTTACTATTGTGTTCACTTAGGTTAACACATCGTCTAAATGTTTATCTTCTGGTTACCTAACTCCTGCTCGGGTAATTATTAGGACCAATGGTTGTTAAGTTGCTTATGCAGCCATTTTGAATAATCAGGTGAAACCATTTTGACTGAAAGGGGTGTTTTTCCTCTTTTCTGGCTGTTTAGTTAATGGGGAAAAACCCCAACATTCATTTTGTGGTGGTTTGAACCAACTCAGGTGAAGCTATAAAAGCTGATGGGTTTGTTCAGGTGTGTGAACGGAGTTCAGTGTTGGAAGAACTCTGGCTGCTGAAAATAAAACCCATTTTTGCCCCAAAAGATTCAGACCGGTCACTTTGCACCGCTCTGTTACAGATCGAAACCAACTGTTTTAATGTTTTTATGAAATTTAGATGTTTATTAAAATCTTACTTTGGAATTTCTTTCTGAGTAGATTGTATTTGGTAAACAGATACAGTATATATTTGTTTTTAATTAAAGTAATTTTCTTTATGTAGGCTATTTTTTTTGTTTTTGTTTTTTTTTGACTGCTTCATCCTCCGCAAGGTTTTATGAAAGAGTTCAGGGGTTCATCACAAACCCAAACAATGACAGGAAATGCACCTCTATGGTCAATTAAACACACCTCATGTGCATTTCTTAGAAATGTTTCAGTGCAATGGCTGATTGCAAACTTTTGCTCATTACAGATGAGATGTATCCTATTTTTACAATGATTTTAAAGCTTTGTAAACACCGTCATCAGCAACACTCGTTCAAGCGACCACTTCCAATGAGAAGTTTATGTCAATTAAAATAAAAGGTTGTTTCCAGTTGACGCGTTCAAAACTCTCGTGGTCATGTGTAGCAACGCAACTTTCCAGGATCTACTTGTACAAAATGTGGAGTCATTGAACAAAGGTTTTTAGTTAAACCAGTAGAACTTTGAACAATCAGGCACTCGGATTTGGTAGTGACGTATGGATGGCATCCTTTCAAAACAAGTGCCAATCATTTGAAAATTGATCATAAAGGAGAAATTAGTCATTGCAGTTTGTATTCGGCTGGAATTATATGACACAAAGTCTTTTATAAATCAGAATAGAGCTGTGAAAGAAAAAGCCTGGAGCAAGATTCAAGACATTTGCACCACTTCAACATTTCGCACCTATAACCTCTTCCAGCTGATGGTGGCAGACATGTGCTTGTAAACAGTGGTAGAAGAAGAAGCCCCTCCCTGTTGTTTACTGTGAACACCATGGGCTAAAAGGCCTACTCAAGAACATGCAATTAGTGCCTTCTTCACAGTGTGTAGCTTCACAGATAAAGGAGTCTCTCAACTATGTTGTGAAAACTCCCTTTTCCGTGCACACAAACATTTCTATTTTGACAGATCTTCCTCGTTTCATAAGGCCGGTCCATCAGCCTTCCATGTTTTTTGTGTTGTTGTGAGCGTGTGGTAGGAAGATTAAAAAGCAATAAATTCCAGTCCGTGTTCTACATTCTTGAATAAATTCCCTGCGAATGGCCTACATTCTCCCGGCATGTTTGTTCATCAGCGTGCGCGTGTTTTTGATGTACCATTGTATAGACGCCTCGGAGGAGAAACACTTGTAGAAATTTACATTTATGTTTATGTAGGAGATGGGAAAAGAAACCCAGCACATTCGTCCATGTTGTGGTATGCTGAAGCTGTAACGGCTCTAAACCGTTTGCAGACGTGTTCTGAACGCACGCTATCTGAGGCTTCGTCAGTGGCTCGGTATCTGAAACTCCGGCATGGACGGCAATATGCAAAGTTTGTTTTCCATGTCTGTGCCTTCCTGACAGCTTGCATTTGTTTGGCTTGTATGTGTGCACCTTGTTTGTGTGTCAGAGACTACTGCGAGTGGGTGCAGGCAGGCAGGCAGACAGCAGAGCACCGCTGGGTGATGGCCTAATTCGGCAGGGCTCAGCATCAAAGAGGCTGACTGCTGCAAGGGCTTCAGCCAGCCTTCCTCTGACATGACTGCAGTCACACAGGCACAGACCAAGAGCTGCAAAGAGGAAGACGAGGAAAAGAAGATGCAAGGAGGTGGGAGTGGCAGAGATAAAGGGAGGAGAGCTCTGTGTTGTTTTATGCATTAGGCGCACTGAAAAATGCAACCTGTTGTTTTAACTCACGGGTGTATGAACTTTTTTCAAGGGGGGGCCAGGTGAAAATGTCTGAAGCCTGGCTATCCATGTATTAAAAAGTTATCACAAACAATTGAATTCTTTTTGTCTTTCAAATAACAGAAACTACAAAGAATAGAATAATGTTGAAAGTGGCAATGAAATGCTAAATCCTGTTTAAAATGTATAAAAGTAAAATGCAAAGTTGGGATATAGCTTGTTGGTAAAATCACTTGAAGTAGGTAAGGATTGACTGATTGGTTTTCCATTATTTTTAAACACAAAATAAAATAAACATGAGAAACAGACGGTGATAAAGGAGTGAGTAGATGAAAAATCCTATGAATTTTCGCCATTTTACTGTCTTTTATGTACACAGTTTTACATATTAAACATATGATATTTATTCACGTAAACACAAAAGAAGTGAAGAAAAAAGAAAGCATGAAGGTACCACCTATGTTTGTGAAATTTGACCAATCTTTTAGCGTGAGCTGTAAACACAGTGGCGCCCGGAAACCATTTGGTAGTTTAACCCTCCGATCCGAGTGGCATTAGGCCCCATTCATAAAGTCTTTGGCACGATTCGACTTGGATTTAAACACACAACCTTCCACTTTCAGGGAGGACACTCTACCACAAGGTCTCTGAGCTCTTTGCAGCGTTATGAGGCCAAAAACCAAACCAAACTAAACCAGGAGAAAGTGTCATTTTGATATCTTTTCTAAATCATAAACTCTTTTTTTCCAGCAGCATTTTTTTTCGTCTGCTGCCGTTTCACGATTTGAATAAAGAAATACTCAGATATGCCATTTTAATTTGATGAATTTTCTTTACATATGTCCTCTATCATCAGAAAAGTGCCACAAGAAAATGCCAGAAACACATTTTCTTTTATCGGAGTGGGTCTTTAAATGTTTTTCTCAGTCAGAATTTACACAGCAAACATTGCTAATCCTCAAAAGGAACGTTATTTAGACAACTGAGATGTTGTTAATACTCTACTGCTTAGTTAAAGCTTCTCTGTTGGTTAAGCACGAAAACTGTAAGAGTAGTGAATATTGAAAACAAGCAGGATTTTTTTTAATAATATGGTATTGTATTAAATAGAATATATATAATATTAGTAATCTATAATATATTATAGATTTTATATTTGCTTTGGTGCTTTTCAAATTATTTGATTTTTTGGTAAATATTTATTTTGTGTTTCAGACAAGTGGGGTTAGACTATATTTGAATTCCCTCACTACTTCATAACCCCTCAAAAACTATATAATGTGGGACTTTCCAGTCCACTTTCCATGGATTTATATTACAAATTCAGACACAAGGTCACTATTTCTTTTAAAAGACAAATATGACTTTATCAATTTCCCATAGCAAAAACCTAATAAATGTGAACATTTTACCATTTATAAATCTACTGTGTTTAAAACTTGGATGATTTCTAAAAACAAAAATAAATCACTTTTAAAAAATTATTTTCGTTCAAATGCAATGGATTTTGGTTTATATTTGCCAATCTAGTGAGCAGAGCATCGGTGCACACTGATATTTTTGCAGAGATTTCTGGGAAAGTTCTAGGGCACTGGATTTTGTAGCTTTGGACACCCCGATAAAAACAGGGAGCACCACTAGCTATTTCCTGTTTTTTTTGTTTATGTGTTTGCGCTCCCACTGAGGCCTCAGGAAAGCTTTTGCTGTACCGCCTAAAAAGTCATGTTCAGCTACAGGCGGAGACTAATTCATTATTGCCCAGGTGAGCAAACATGTGGTGTTTTAGTGTTCCAATTATTGGTAAACAAGCCATGATTGTATCTAGTTAGAGCCAAATCATAATTAGGTAATTCTTTGCTTATTTGACTGCACATGTGGGTGTAGTTGCAATTTTTTTTCTTTGTTTACCTTTAAAAATCTGTTTATAACTCGCAAATCTTGGTTTTACATTAAGAGGACTTTTAAACACTAAATATTTAGTGTATGCAAATTACCTGGCATGTTGAAATCCAATGGAATGTTGCTTAGAACCTATAGAGCAAATGTTCCAGATCAATCACACATAGATTTTATGCACAGCACTTTGCACTTGACTTCATCAGCCCTTTTGTGGATTATACAAAGTAAAAATGAAGAGCTGTTCAAGTTCAGAACGTAAATCAAACACATTTCTATGACTAAAATGTCAATAATAGGCTCCAGCAACCTCTTGACCCTGAACAGGATTAGGCAGGTACGGAAAACTGATAAATAACATTTTTTTTGTTTTCATTTTTGCAAAGAGAGCTACAGGATAAACATAATATATCCTATTTATCCATCCTATTTATGTATGGATATTTTGTTTCATATCTTTCATTTTTTTGTGAATGAAAACAAAACCTTTGGTCATGTTCTAAACACATGGAAACATTGTGCTTTACAACTGGAATGTACAAAGTCTGTTTACAGCTCCTTTACTTGTCATTTTTAGAGTCAGTGTTAGAACTTTAACTTCTGTGAACTGTGTGGAGATAAACTGGTAAACTGAAGCAATTTGTCTTTATTCCTTTAAAGTATTTGAATTTAACAATAACTAGTTAGTGAATAAAACTGTATATTTTGTGTAAGCAGTTCAGATTTTTTAAATGTTTTTTTCAATTTTTATTTGATTTTTTTTTTAGTTTCCTAAATCAGACAGTTTAAGAACCCAAAAATAGTAAAGTAGAAGTGTTCCGTTAGGACTGCACATTTGCCAGAAGCTAATGTCTGTTCTTTGATTTCATATTTACATGTAAAATGCATCTTAGCTGATTGAACTTCAGAGGCAACAGCTGCTCTGAAGGAGAAACTGAGCTCTAAGGGGAAGCTCCGCAGTTTTTTTAATGATCCTATTCAATAAAAATACACTTGAGCATGTGCTGTTATTGTTCATTAGGTCTGTAAAACATGCTGACAATAGTTTCAGTTTCCGTCTTTTGGTGCAGAATCTTTCTCACTGTGGTTTACAGTGTTCTGGTTTGAAGATGATTCAGAGTATTTTTCTTTATTGCTTGATCAATTTTTCAAAAACAAATTGGTGTTTTTCTAAACATTATTTATCCCATGTTGAATTTTACCTCAGGCCTTGGTCACAACTGCCCCAACGGTTACAGGATGTTTCTGAGTGAAAAATGGACAAACCTGTATGGGGCAGGTGTTGCCTGCACAAAATATCAAGATTTAGGGAACCCGTAAGACAAAAATGTTCATGCATATAACTTTAATGGGCATGCTACTGGCGACAGGTTGTAGCAAACACTTAAACAACATGTAAGGGTGAAGTAGGACGTAGATACGTCATGCTTGCAATCTGAAGAAATGAGAAAATTAGACAATTGGCGTATCGTTTTTGTGGGTATTCTACGGGCATCCTCCAGGCACTTATGTATCACCTGCATACCCTGCATGCATGCAGCATTTGTGTAGTCAGCAAGGAGCTAGTGAACACACCTTGCTAATGATTAAAGTGCTGTGTAAAGGGGGTCATGTGAAAGCATCCTCCGTACACAATAAGTGCGTGTAATTATCCTTATAAACAGGTTACAATGACAGCCACAACATTGTTATGTTCCATTTTCATGACATTCCTTAAGGTGAAACCTCAAGGGAACTGCAAGATACACCTGCGCTCCCTTCAAGATGTATGTCGCTACTTCATCTGTAATGTCTACCTGATCAGTTCCGGTATGAACAAAAACGTCAACTTTTGCTAAAGCATTTTACGCCACTTATCGGTCAGCATATTTCTTTGCATCTAAATAAACAATAACTTCAAAAAATAATTACAACAAAGAAAAATTTATTTTAGTGTTGACCAAAAACAAAAGAAACAAAATGCATGGATCAGGAATGCAAGAATCTTACTGAACATGTGCAAAGTCTGACTACAGGGTTTCGGTCTACCTGATCCGTAACTCATATGTGCAATTGTTTCTGTCTTCTTCTGTTCTGTTTGACTGCAGTTTACTCCCTAATGTACTAGACTATCACCACTTACTCAGACTTAATTGACTCCGTTAACACAGATATATTACCGTATTAATGGTAATTTTGCTGCAAAAGTGGCAATAGCTGCCCGGGGACATCTCCTCAGAGTAAAATGCCCTCAGTTGTCCTCGTGGCCCGTTGGCAAAATATACTGTAACAAATATAATTCAAATTGCTTTACTGTCACAGTGTTGGCCACTAAGAGAAAGTGACGTAATATTCGTGCATGCGGGGACCAATCAGAGAGCCGTTACAGATCAGGTAGTGACAATGTGGCCGCACCTCTCTACGAGCCTCCACGGGCCCAGACAACCATAAAACCTGCAGATCTTGGATGGGTTAACCCCCATCCAGCTCCATGTGACTACGTTTTTATGACTCATCAAAATGCTTGCATAACATGTTTTGCTTATATAAAGGTTAACGTAAAAACAATTTGCGCTTTACACAATATACAGATTAAAGTTTTTAATGTGGCAGTATGCTTAGTGCAATCCATTTTGCACATTTGCCTTTGATGAATATGCAATGCAAGCATTTCTAGCAGGAAACAATTGAATTGGATGCCAATAGATAAATTTAGCGTACACAGTGTGATTAATCAAACGTGAAGCCGGATTGCAGCAGCGATTTTGCATCTGTATTTTGCAACTTTGTGGCTCTAAGAAATCGGTCAAGCACATTTAATACAAAAAAAAAAAAGCTTTTATCTTTCACTTTCAAATAATTCAATGTCTTCCTTCTATTTACACCCTCACATGTCAGTTTTGCTTGTGTTTGTTAAATAGTGTAATTTGGAAACATTGATTTAAGCAGGAAATCCTCTCTGTCATCACTCCCTCCTTTCTCTTCCTTTCTCCCACACTGTATTTGCAGAGTAAACAAGAGCTCAGCACAGGATAAAGCAGTTATTTTCTGCCTTTTGCTTACACACTGAATGCATTGGGCTTTACTGCCTGGCACTCTACATAATGCAGTCCAGGACTATACATCCACACACTGGACACTGAGTGATTTAGGCTCGCTGTTGTGAGAAGTGAGGATGGTGTGTTGTCATGAGAATGGATGAGAAAACGGAAGAATCAATGGAGATAGGAAAGAAAAAAATGTAAAGCTAGAACTCTGTTCTTTGAAGATTATTCCAACTTGAGCTGCGACAACAACTGACAGTTTGTGATTGAGCTTCCAAAAGCCCTCAAGCATTTGCAGAGTGATTAGCAGCATTTTTCTTTGATTTCACAAAAATGTAAACACAAGCCTGCGACAAACCGGCGACCTGGGTTAGGCTCCAGCAACCCCCGGGAACCCAAAGGGACAAAGCGGGTTTAGAAAATGAATGAATGAATGAATGCAAACACAAGCTAAAAATGAAAAGTTATGTATAGAAAAGATTAAAATGAACAAAAACCTTTCTGCTTAACAGAACTGAATTCCTTGTAATTTAATTAAAATTAAACAGCTTATCTATTCTGTTGCTGCTATTGCAAAGTACAGTATTCCTGTGCTAAAGCACAGTTCCTCTTTATGACCTCAGAATTTTGCTGATTTTTTTATTGCAATTATGCATGCTTTTTAAAAAAATAAACTGCACAGTGCAACGTGTTCCGGGTCCTGATTGGCTGAAAATCATTGACAATCAAAGTCTGTGATGCGTCCTCTTATATGGTACAGGATGCATTCAGTTTGCGAAATGTACAGAAATCTTCGATCCTTAGCAGTGTGACTCTGAAGTACTGGACTTATTTTTCCACTAAAGTTTTAGTTTAGGGTTTTAGAGCATTTAACATCTACTATATTTGTAGAAAAAAAGGTGACTACTTTGCAGATTTCGTCTATCGCAGAGTATCCTTAGAATGGACCTCCTGCGATTAATGATGGCACACTGTAATGAAAACCAAGTCAAAAATCAGCAACATTTTTACATTTAGTCTCATTCTGTGAATGTGATTGGTGACTATGGAAGCAGGTCGCTTCCCACTCTAAACTTTCTCATTAGGCTTATGATGTTTTTAGATCAAATCTGAAAAGCAGTGTTTTCTAGAACATAGTTTCTGCAGAGCCGCTAGAGTTAATTAGAAATCCACCTCTGAATTGTGGGCGGAACTGTTGGTGCAAAGCAAGCCTTCCCCTACTTCCCATCATCCCTTTGTTCACACTCTTTGTTCAAACTTTCCTGTTAGCTTACAGCTCCTCACAACCCCAACCTAACATTAGCGATGCAATAAAAATGCCGAGAAATATTGGAGCTCTCCAGCCGTACAGTTTTGAGCCAGAAACCAGCGTGGAAAAGGAAAACAAAGATGTACATGAATCTAGTGGATGCATCAGATTGTGGCTTGCTGTTGTAGGCCCTAATACACACAATCAAGCTTTTTTCAATGACATTTGCTCCTGATTCCCAACAATTTGAACAAAGAAATACTCATGAATGTATTCTTCATTTTTCTTTCTATATATTCTCCATCATGATAAAAAAGAACATGTTAAAAACATTAAAAACACAATTTTCATTAGAGTGGGTCTTTGAAGACAATGTCATGCAGTTTTAACATAATCTTACCTCAGTCAAACATACTTTTACTCCAGTATTGTTTATTGCAAAGTTTAAAAAGTATAGTAATTCATATCTGTTTATCTATCTCTTTCCAGCATCAGCAAGTTTGGGTGCCTTAACTCACTCTTTTTTTCAGCAGACTCCTGGCTAGTTTGAACACTCTTCAATTTAAGAAGGAGCTTTGTGACAAATCTATCGTGATGCTTTTTGTTTACAAAGTATTTTGAATAAACAAAATATCCACCGCTACTGTATCCTTTGCTAACAGGAATAGACATTTTTTTGGGAAAGAAAAACAACATTTCTTTCTTTCACAACCAAAATCACAGTTCTTTAGCAGTTTAATAAGTCAAAGAAGCTGTGCTGTTTTTTTCCAAGACAGAACAGCAGACACACTTATGATTTTCAGTTCACAAATTTGAAATGTCTCTGTTCTTGAGTAAAAATGTGCCACACCAAACCAATGTCATTTCAGGAGGGTGGAACTAAATGTTTTCACATTTTTATTTTGACGCAAAAATTGTGTTTTTTGTAGATGTAAGCCATTTTGCTGCACATTTAGTAAAAAAAAAAAAAAAAAAAGAGGAAAAAAAGTAAAAGTGCAAAAAACTCTTTAAAAAGTTAATAAAAGATGGGTTTACTTCCACCCTTATAGTAGTTCACTTATAACCAAGAATAAAGAATACAGTAGTTATCTGAGTTACAGAAATCAATTATTTTTGGACAGAAATTACATTTTTTTTGTGCACAATTAAATGACCTATTTTTGAAGGGAAAAAAAAGGAAGAAATCCTCTGTTTTTGAACAGACAACATTCTGATTGCATGTTGCTTCCAATATGTTGAAAATGTTTGATCATTCTTAATTTTATATTCCTTCTTCTAACTATCTTCCTTCAGCAAAAGTTTCTATTCAGTCTGGCTAATAAAAAAAAAAAAAACCTTTAAAAGCAAAAGATAAAAAACCCTAAATAAAAATAAAGATGTACTAAATAAAAACACTCTTTTGGAGACATTTTTTATGCAAACAGTCACATTTCCTGCGTCTAGGGATTTTTTTTTATTGTGCTAGTGAGTCATGAAGGTTATATAACAGTGTATCAAACAGTGTTAAGGAATCTCTTTACGCCTTTATTTATTTTCCGTTATCTACAAAGAACCGCTTTGGCTCGGATGCTTTGCTGGAGTCTCGCTAGTCGCCATGACTCATTCTCATGCTTCCTCCTCCTTTCTGCCTCTGACTCCTCTTTCAGGAAGGCAGAAAGCGAACCTCTGGCTATCCCTTCTTAACTTCAGGACAGTGGCTTACTCACAGCGGCCACTGCATTGCACTGCAAATGTAGGAAGTCACTAACTCACTGTTTTCTTTTTTGTTTTAAACCTTTTCCTTGTGCGGTTTGTTGCGTAATCATCCTGAGCTTCAGCCACCAGCAGCAGGAATTAGGAGGAGTGAAGAAGCTGCAGTTACGCAACAACTTAGGATCTCAAACATTCAGCTAATTTGCATGAATGAATCTTTAATGGGGGAGGAATCTAAACAAAAGCATCAACCCTCTAAATTGGGATGTGGTGTGCAGCAGAACTTGGCACATTGGAGTTAGGATGAAAAATCAGCCGGAATCTTCTCTGGTTTTTTCTTTTGTTTGATAAAAAATTTGGGTTAAGTCCGATTTGTGGCGGTAAACTGTGACCCACAAATGCATGATGCAGACTTTTGAAACACTGCTACTCTTTTTCAATTATTGCCTGATTCAAATGTGAATATTGAGAAACTACTTCATTCCAAACATTTTTAATTTAATTCTGGAACCAATGATCTGAAATACTCCATAAACCACATCAGAATAATGGTGGTGTTTTCCATCAGTGTCATCTCTTAAACTACGTACACATCAGGTACGTGACACGTGTGCAAGAATACCTGGATTCTTAGGATTTGCTTTTAGGCCATGATGTTCACACTAGACAAACAGGAAGGGGCTTCTCATTTTTTCCTCCTGTTCACTAGCGCATGTGTGCCACCTACATTTGGAAGAGGTTCTGTGCGAAAAGTTGAAGCAAATCTCGCTATTCTTTGCTCCAGGCTTTACCTTTCACAGCTCTATTCTGATGTACGAAAGACTTGGTGTCATAACTCCAGTCAGGCACAAAGCACAGTTATTAATTTCTCCTTTATGATCAATTTTGAATGAAAAGGGACGCCATCCATGTCACTGCCAAATCCAAGTCCCCAATTGGTGACAGTTCAACCTGGTTTAACTTTTAACGTGGAATGTTCGTCTTTTGTACGTAGAACCAGGAAGTGGTCATAGAAACTTGTGTAGCTATGCATTAATGCGAGAGTTTTGAACTCAGAAGTCTGAAACACGCGTTTGCATAGACTTTTATTTTTATTCTTATTGATACTGGTATGATATCATGATGGTATGATTTTGGTATTCTTATTGATACTGTTCTGTATGAAAACCAGGAGAGAGAAGACACATGAACTGTGTACATGAAAACCTTTTATTTTAGAACAAAATATAAACACATTTTAGAACACAATATATTAAGTTAACATCCTGCAATAGTAAAATTAAAATAAATAAATACTAACGCGTCTTTTGATTATGACATACACTTTGAGGTGTAAAAAAACAACTTTAGTAAACAAAGCCCCAATTGAAAACCAAAATGCAGAGAATATCACATAGCCTCTTCACTTCAAATAATGGGAATAAAGAGTGGGAATAAAAATTCACAATTATCATGTCACATAGTTTCTCTGCAGGAATATCAGAATTTTGGTCTTTTCTGTCAGCTGTCAGTTAGGTGGGGTCGGTTGCCTACGTCTTTAAAAAGGTTGAGAGACAGAAAGGTAACTTTGATTTGTATTTGCACAAGTTTTTTTTGTTTTACATGTTTTACATTGAATGACAAGTAATTTATTATTGCAAAACAATATGAACTTTAAGCCTGTTAATATTATGTGATCATTGTTTTTATAGTGCTGTAGCTATATTCATTTCCCCTTCTTTTTATGCAAATGTCATGCATTTATCTTTGATAAACGTGCTCCAGCTTAGTATCCCTAGCATACATACCTGTTGAAACAATGTGTTCAAGCCATCTCATTCAGACGGTTGATACATCTGAGACAGCTCGTGCCGTCTCCATGCTTTGGAAAAATACAGACACACCTTTTTGCGTGAGGCCACTCTGCCATCCCACCACATTTGTTGTTGCACACTTGTCAGTGCAGTGAGTGAAGGAGCCTGAGATCCTCCCTTTCACGGCAAAGGAAAAGCAATGAGGAAGGAGGGAGAGAGAGCCCGTCTTTTTGAGACACTTTCAAACAAAGTAGTGCACACCATGTTTCCGCTTTTGTCTCGGCACTATGTTAAACAATACTGTTAAGGCTAAAACTCACAGTTCCGGTAAAGGTTGTTATCATGGCACAAGTACCAAACGATGCCGGTTTCGAGACCCCATCCCTAGTTTTGACATTTTGCACCAAGGCTCTTCCAGCTGTGAGTACATGCGCCTGTAAGCGACAGTCCAGTGTGAACACAATATGCTAAAAGCGCTTTCAAGAATGCCTGTTTAGAGCGTTCTTAAACGCGCATCACATGCCATGTGGACGTAGCATTAAAGTAAAGGATTAAGCTGCGGCTGCAAAAATATCTGGACAGCAGCAGAACTGAGCTGTTTGCAGCTACATCTTTCTAACACAGCCAAGAAACAAGAAAGTAACACACTCAACATGCCATTTAAAGCTTGGTATGCATTTTGTAATATCACTTCTCTGAATCTGCGCGGAAGAAGGTTTTTGCGGTCGTGTAAGCTACTTATTCACTTTAATGAATTAATAACAACCAATCTGTTGGATGTGCTTGTGTGTGTGAGCATATTAGTCTCTGCAGTGCAGCTACACTCTGTCAGACTCCAGAACTGGTGAATTATTGAGCTGGATCCTGAGCCAAACATGGCCTCTCGTCACCGAGGCCAAGCAGCTGCTGGTTCTCGACTTTACATTCACTGATGTCCAAAACTCACGTCAAAGCCTGCTACCCTGAGATCACATCCATCTTTGATGAGGAAATTATTTTTTTTTAGGTTTTTCTAACATTTTATTTGGTGAGTGTTTGCCTTATTTTTTTGTAAATATTTAAGAAGAGTTTTTTTTTTCCCTCCCTTTTAGCTCAGATTTGTTAAAATAAAAATCTAATATATTTATGAAGCCCTTTTCATTAATGCTTGACAAAACAAACATATATTTTAAACTTAAAAGTAAAAACAAAGACTTGTCATAAAGCTAAAAAAAGAGAGAAATATAAGTGTACAAGAGTAGAAATCGAGCTTGATGCTGAAGTAAGGAAATTATAGAGGTCTGTCCACACCAATGATGCCCCCAGTTATGATCCCAAAAGACGTCATCACAGGATCCCCCCGATAAAAGCTAGCAGCCAGATCCCACTGAATAAACCCTGTTCACCAAAAAGGCTTAGTCACTGTTGTGGAGGATCCCCATAAGGAAAGAACTCGAGTTAGAACAACATGTAAGAGGATAGGCCTTCGTAAAAGTAAAAATAAACATAAATGTAAATATAGAGAACACTAAAACCTACAAGGACTTGCAGAATCATAAAAAATGCCTAAAACCCAATTTTATAATCAAGTTTTCTAGTCACACTGAATAGGCCTTTGGGAGGCTGACTGCATTTTTTTAATTTTATAATTTGTATGTAATTTAAAATGTGCTGTATTTTTTTATGTTATTTTTGCATATTTTAATGTGTTGTTTTATCACTTTTGCCATCTCTGGGTTGCTGGAACCTATCCTTGTCACTGTTGGGCACATCAGCTATAAACCAGGTTAAAAAGGCAGGTCTTAAGCCTACTTTTAAAAACATGGACAATCTCTGTGGCCCAAAATGTAATTTTAGTTATTTATAACATATATAAGAACGTTTTTTGTACATTGAAATGTCCATTCATTTTTACAAATGACAGTTTAGTTGGTGCTTCTGTGGAAAAAAAATGACCCTTAACACTGATGTGCCCACTAACTATCTGCCATGAAATTTGAGAATTAGCACTAAAAAACCAGATGACAACAAAATGACAAAGCATTAGGCTGGGGGGCGATCGTTTGAAAAAAAGGACATCAAAACACCTCTAAAAGTCTTTTTATGATTCCCCACTGATTGAGAATTGATCACCTCAGAGTTTTATTGGTGGAAATATTTCAACAGTGACACAGACAAAACACACACAAAAAAGAAAAAAGCCAGTTTGAAAACTGTGAACACATTTTACATTTTGATGAGTTACATAAAAACATTTCTGACCCCCAAGTGTTTTCAATATGACAACCCAAGTATAATTGGAGAGCTCTTAATTTCTACTCGTTATCTTTATAGGAGACACCTGTTCACAGAGTCAACCGCTTATCAGATCTAAGCTTCTCATCTGTGATAGAATAAGAAGGAACTGCTAAGAATAATGAAATTGTAGAACCCTTGCTGCAGGGGCGGACTTAGCAGTTTGGGGGGCCCTGGTGAAAAATGAAATGGGGCCCTCTACAGCTGTTGTATAAATTATTTAAAAAAAAAAACGAAACCTTTCCAAGGGTAAACATCCACTGGACAACATTTTTACTGATCCACTTTGAGATAGAATCAATGTCAAGAATCCAAATGTTTTGACACGTTTTTAAAAACTGAAATCACATTTAAATGTTAAAGAAATTATTTTTACTTGAAAAAAAACCCCACTTAATTTATTGATAGTGTGAAACTATTACGCATTCTTTTTCCATCCAACTATTCATTTTCTAAACCCGTTTAATCCATTTCCGTGTGCCGGAGCCTAACCCGGCCACTCATGGGCGAAGGCAGGATGCACCCTGGACAGGTCGCCAGTCTGTCGCAGGGCCTCAATCACACACCCATACACACTCACATTCACACCTAGAGACAATTTAGAGTGAATTTAGAGTAACCAATTATCCTGTGATGCATGTTTTTGGACGGTGGGAGTAAGCCGGAGTCCCTGCACAGGGAGAACATGCAAACTCCACATAGAAAGGTCCCCCATTGGTGACACTGTTTCAGGTCCCCCAGCCAGGACTTGAACTGGGGGTCCTTCTTACTGTGAGGCAAGAGCGCTAACCACTGCGCCACCATGCCGTTTTTCGAACAAATAGTTCTGTCTTTTCCAAAAATCTTAGATTGATAGAAAAAATCAGTTCATTATGAAGTGGTGTCAACTAAATAAAAATTAATAAAGAAATATTCTCAGAATAACCATTAGTAGCCCCCCCCCTTGCCTTTCTTCTCCTTAACTGTCTGTTTTCTCATTCTTGACTTTCTTCATCTTCTTTTGGATTCTTTTAATTCTGTCTTTTATCCTGTTTTGTCTTTCTTCCTGCGCAATAGCTTTGTTGTTGTTTAACTTACATTGTTAGAATTTTGTGTAGAAACTTTAGCCACCTTAGCACATTTAAAATATTTGTAACTCCCAGCCTTGTTTTTTAACATATAAAAAAAAGACAGATCCAGCAAAAAAAAATAAGTTACTGTGACTATACTACTGACTCATTACCTTGTTAGCAATACATAGAAAACACAGTCTGATACCACTACCATTAGCCTTGTCAGGATATTCATAATTTAACCCAACCGTACAAAAGCATACAGGCACCGTGTCCTTCTCAAAATCACTTTAACATCAGTAAGCACAGCCAGAATTAATTCATTCAAACGGTTCTCCAGATTATGAGACGCGCTGTAATTTTGTTCTTGTTTTTTTATTAAATCAAGACTTTTAAGTGTGCCTTGTAGTGCACCAAATATGGTAACAAATCAAGTTACAGATATTCGCTAATATTTCTGAGAAAGGATACTGGGAAAGATATGACTGAGGAGTAGTGTAGTGAGGTCCGGGGTAGTAAAACATTTTGACCCTTTGACACCCCAGACCAGCTATAATGCAACATGACCTTGTTTGCCAACCGCCAAAACATGACACAAGAAGAAGAATGAACTACTGGGTCATCCATAAGCAGCTTGTTGAGATAAGGAAAACTGCTGGTGGAATTTTTAGAATTTCACCACGTCGCCTTTGGTTTAGAGATCCATGCAGGATTTAACAAGGAATCATTTCAGAACTACTAAAAAAATATGGTCAATGATCTAGACAGCTGGAACCAAAGTCAATAAGAATTGCTAAACATGGTTAGCAACTGAAACCAAGGTTCCTCTGCTCCAGAAATAATATGTGCACTATAAATGCATAACATTCAAATGATTCGGAAAAGAACCAGGTAAAAAGGTTGCAGCCAGAAGAAACCAAAATTTGATGCAATTTGTTTGGAAGGAGGAATGCTGTTGATAAAGCCAAGACTACCATCCTCCATCATCAAAGACCAAGGTGGAATAATGGGGCTTGGAGGATGTTTTTATGCTAAAAAGACAGATTCCGTCACACCAACATAATGCCAAAGCGTTGCAAGTAACCAAACTTTAATTCCAACAACATTTGACAATGGACCATTGGCTTCATTTGAGGCAGTACAGTATCTTATCAAACTGAATGTCCATTCAGTATCAAGAAAAAGACTAAAACCTATTCACTTAACTTAGACAATGAGCAATGTATCAATGCCAAATCTCAGATGCAATGTGTTTTTCATGGCTGCTTCAAAGCGACCATAAATCATATGGCATTGCATTCTTTGTTGCTTGATCTTCTGTCCAAGCATATAAATCACGAGTGATGTCTGTTTAGATTTAAAGCCTGTTTGTCCTCTGCCTCAGACCCAGTCAAGTTGTGTTCAAGGGCTAATGTACCAATAAAAGAGAATTGAGAAGTAGTAATATGGCTTAAAGGAATCAAAGAAGCTGCCAGTTTTAACGTGACACCTAACACTTGCAAGTTAAATAGTAAAAAAAGAAGACATTTCATTTATGTCGACTAAAGCAAAGCAAATTTCTTATGATTTATTGTGTAAAATACCTGCAGGATAAAAGTGTCAAGCAGATCTTGGCCTGACACTCTGTGGAGGCTGTGAAGTGCTCATGAAGCTAATCAGCCTCCAAGTATCACTTGTAGACCAAGGTTAAAAAGGATACGCGCATGGTCAAGAACAGAGAGAACATACACCCATATGGTTTGCCAGGTCGTGTGACAAAGCCGCAGCAAGCCTTTAATGAATTATTTATGCACACATGCACACAAAGAGAAAGGGCAGGGGATACGGGCATTGGTTCCTCTATGAAATATTACAGAAAAGACCTTTGATGCAGTGCAATTAAGGCAAAAAGGGTGGGAGGAAAAAGCGCAATTCAGAGGAAAAAAAGGATGCCAAATATCTTTTTTGAAAGGAAATACTTGGAAATCTGAAACTTTGTTCCCAATTTTGAATAACAAGTTTGGTAGAATTTCTCATATTCTTACACCAATTTCAGGTTTTTTTCCCCAAAATGTGTCATCCCGACGAAGTTTAAAGTTCAGATGCTTTGACTCAACCTGGATAAATGAGATCCTTCAATACTAGAGAAAAGACATTTGTTGCTTTGGAAAAGTTTTACAAAAACATTACAAAGTTTTGGAACCCCAAAAAAATGGAGAAAATTGGAATAGCTAAGGCCCTGATCACACCGTCCGAACTATGCTGGAACGTACCTGGAGCAGTAGCAAGCTATAGCGAGGGTTGGTTGCTTCAGTGTAGGTATCGCGGCGTTCTGCGCATGCAGCCACCTCTCAGGATCCGTAGTGATGTAGTTTTTGGGCTAATTCGATGTCCATTTCTCCCCGTATTTTTGACCGATCACTGGTTCTGCTCCAGCACCTCTATGACAATGCCACATCAAAGTTCACTGTTTCCATGAATCGCTGCTTCCACGCCCGGCACCGTTCCAGCAACGCTGCGTCCGATCGTAAGACGCTTATGACTGCTCCACCGTCGTTTGTGCAACTTGTAGTTGCTGCCAGTGGAACGCTGGCGAAGCAGCGGTGGTCCCGCTTGCGCCTAGCAGAGCTAAACTTTGACTGGGCGTCGGTGGAGCGGGGGTGAACCTTGCCGGAGCGGAAAATGGAGCGCAATTTTTTGAGCAGCTCAAAACTTTTGAAGCGGTGGGAGGGACCCTCGAGGAACATCAGCAGTGGCCGAGCGTATGCGGCATTGCTTTAACGGAAGCCAACTTTTGTTCAACAGTGATGAATTGTCACGAGTGATTTTTTTTCACCACTCCAGGTACGTTCCAGCAAAGTTTGGGCGGTGTGACCAGACCCTAAGAATGTTTCTGTCTTTAGTTGACAAACATGACTTCAAATCAAGTGCTTAAGAGCCCAGAACAAATTCTAAAACCTTGCAGACCCTACTTTCTTTTAAGGTCAGTGTTTATGACTCATTCGTTAGATAAAAAGCGTCAAGGCAGAACTTCAAGGAGAAAACAAAGCTCCAGTCCACAAGCTGGTGGGAGTGTGATGGTATAACATTTTAAGAATTTAGAGGAATTTTATAATCAAAGATTCCAGAAGAAATGTCAACTTGTGACATCAATGGAACCACAAAACGCCAAAAACATGTAAAAAAAAAAAAAAAAAAAAAAAAAAAAAAAGACCATTTCATAACAATTTAGTAAAATTGTAGATTATTGAGATAGTGTGTCATGACCTTGAGTGGGCCCTTTATGCTTGACTGCATTTAAACAAATCTACTAAAAAAATATTCCTGTTGCAGCCAAGCATGACATGACTTGTCATTCGGTAAAGAGCCAATTATATTTTCACGAGATGCCAAATAGGTCTTGACATGTTTTGTTCTCTTGATAAATTAAAGCTCTTGATCATTCAAAAGCTGGATTTGCTCAAGCTATCTGTGTGTTTGAAGATTTGTTTAGATTTTGATTTGTTTAAAACATTTTTTTAATTGTAAGATATGTGCAAAGGATAAATTAAAAAAAAGTGATTCCTCGTTTGTATTTCTTCTCATAAAAAACTGTTAAAAGTGCATAAACACATGCACAACATACGAGCAGGTCAGTATTGACAGAAAGTCCAAATATTTTGGAATTGGTTTGCTTTATTTCCCCTTTGATTAAATCCATTAATAACTTTGGAAGATTTTTTTGTAGATAGTATTAATTATCTTAATGTTGGTTGATTTGGTAAGTTTTTGATCACAGCAATGTTAGTTTAAGATGGAAAAATAAGGACATGGATGTTCAAGGAAAAAAAAAACCCTTATTTAAGCTACCCACTGTCTTGAATGTGTTCCTGACATTTTAATGGTGCAACTGTATTTTATTTTCATTCTTTCAACAAGGAGTAATATTAAAAAATGTATTACAAAAGATGACTTATTCTCACTGTAAAGTTTGGAAAATTAGCAATGTTTTTTCCCGCCAAAAGTGTTACTGAGATTTCATGAAGGCATTTTTTTGAAACTAGTGCCCCTAGTGGAATGATGATGAACTACAGCGCAGAAAACAGGGACCAAGTTTTATAGAATGGGTTTTTAGAGAAAGTGGGGATCATGCTAATGAGATAGAGGTCTCAGAAATGGAAGCATCACATGTGATGCAAATGGTTATAGGGTAAATTATTTTATCATAAATTAGATTAGATGTGTATTAAAATTTGCCCAAACAGTATCTTATCAGAAGCTTCTTTTTTTCGTTCATGTGCGTGTGAGGTCGTGTGAGCATTCGGCTGAGTTGCATGTATTGCATGTGTGTGCGGCTGCAGAAATGACCTCATCCCTATTCACCAGGCACTAGAATCACTTAGCTCACTGACTTCACTCAGCATCATAAAACCTCAGCAGCCAGCTTTGTCCTTCACTAAACGGCCCCCATTACAACACCCAGGCAGGGGCGACTGATCAAGACAACTGACTGTGTTCCTTAGGTTAAAAAACCCCAACCGCTTCTTAAGATTACAGCCGCATCAGCATTAGAAGAAGGAGAAAAAATGGCGTGTGAAGTCAGACTCTCTTATTCTTTGCTTCTAAATCATATGAAGAGCCTCTTAAATCCGCCACAGCTGCAACCTTTAAAGGAGACCAACACACAAGGCATTTATTTCTACTCAGCATGGTTTCACTCACAAGTGCAAAGTGGGCGCAGAATGGAGTTTAAAGGAACTCTTTTAATCCCCAAACAGAAAAAAATGCCATGAATATAGTCATGTGATTTATTTGTGAAGAAATTACAAACAAGTTTTATAAACATATATTTTAGTGACTTACTGTTTTTTCTGCACTATAGGGCACATCAGATCATAAGGCGCATTGTTGATGAATGGTCTAATTTTGAAAAAAAAAAAAATATATATATATATATATATATATATATATATATATATATATATATATGTTGGGTATTCAGTCAGGCAGAGGGTGGGGGCTGGATGTTTGTGGCATTCAGCCAGTGCAGCATGGCTCACAACATTTTGCTTCATTCCATTTCATTTAAACTTTTTGTGGTGGAATATACCAAAGAACATTCTGGTGAGGTATCTGAACCACATTTTGGGATGAATCCTAAGCATATCCGACACAAGCAGATGGTTGAAGAAGAAGAGACGGCTGCCGAAAGAAAAAGAGCAAACCCATTTCTTGGTGTTTATAGTGGATCAATCTCCTGAACTTCATTCATTTTCTTAACCCACTGGATCCCTTTCGGGGCAGCAAGATTTCCGGAGCCGGTCCAGTCTGCTGCTATTGGACTAAGACGGTACACTTTAGAGTTGGACCCCACACATTCGCTATGCGGCTACCGGGAGAGGAGCTAGCAGCCAGACAGAAAGCTGATGCGGGATGGGAAAGCAGTCTGCTCGGGCCTCCTGAACTTTAGTTTCATCGACAGGACGGAAAGCTGTCAAACCCCTTAAGAAAGAGACGGAAACACAGCGGGAGCGGCCGTTCATACACAGTGGGAGAGAAGCTCTCTGTAGCTTGTGGGAGACTAAATGTTTTCATGAACCCAAACATTGACGCATGATCACTGATGTTTTTGTAGAGCTTTTCAAAATAAATCAACCTGATATCTCAACATCATCCGTGTTTTTTCATGCATAGTAAATGAGATTAACAAAGATCATGTAGCTAACAGGCTAAAAACATTAGCTGCTAGCTCCATGTGACAATTCTGAGGTGAATCCTAAACTGCAGAGACGGATGCAGGAAGAAAGACAAGGTGCAAGCCTGGTTTCCTCGTGAGCAGAGAAAGCAGTAACAAATTAGAAGAACTGGTTTGAACATGGATTACTGAGCAAAGGAAAAAGTGTGCATATCTCCAGGAAAATGATCGGCATGAAAGTGAAGGGAATTTTCGATACAGAGATTGATGACTCAAAGACAAAAGAAACGTGCACAGCCAGTGCTAATCAGAACAGAATACTGTGTTGTCATAATTTAATTTTCATCTGTTTTCTGCATTTTGTGACCAAATTTCACAGTAAAATGAACCCATTAACCTTCACCATTCTGTCTGTGATGCAATAAATACCGGTCTCCATTAGACTGGTCACTAGGCTGGTCTCTAATAAAAGCTGAGTTGAATCTTTTTAAATAAACGCCCCGGCTACTACTGGAAGATAAACGGTATGTTATAATGGAAGTCATGAGCGTTCTTATACCTAAGAATTGACGATATAAGCCAACCAGAACATAGTTTGTGTGGGCATCCTATGGATCTTGTGCAAGCACTTGCATATCTCATGCACACCCCGTGCGTGCCAGATTTACGCTCTTTCAACCCCTTACCAATTACTAGAGTGTGGCGTAAGGGCATCGTACGATAGCATCACCTGTACATGATACGGGGTGTAACTTACATTAATCTTACAAATACATCACAAAAAACGTACCACACGCACGACAAGTGTTTGTTCCATTTTCATGACATCCATTAAGGTGGCCGGACGCATCTCAAGGGACCTGTAAGGCGTACCTCCTCTTTACAACCATCCACGGGCCCAGACAACCCAAAAG
Source organism: Oryzias celebensis (assembly GCA_014656515.1). Taxonomy (NCBI): domain Eukaryota; kingdom Metazoa; phylum Chordata; class Actinopteri; order Beloniformes; family Adrianichthyidae; genus Oryzias; species Oryzias celebensis. The sequence continues at coordinate 15,776,179 of BNCR01000008.1, forward strand.
CCTGCAGTCCCTGTACGGGTCAACCGAATGGTTAAGTGCATCTGATCAAGACTTTAGAAATTATGATCTTTGTGTCATGTAAGATCGTGGCTGAAAAAGTTAAATACTTTATTTGTAATGGAATTCCTTTTTCATGAAGCTGTTTTTACTCAACTCAAACTCAACTCAAACTGTCAGTCCTTTGTGTGTGCATGTAAGGTTTGCACAAAAACATTCACGACCTGTGTGTAATGCATGTGTTCACACTCCTGGTTCTTTCTCGCCCGCGAGACTCCTCTTCCCTATCTTTCTTTGTCTTCTCGGATCAGGCGCAGACTCGTCTTTGCATGAATCTCTTGCTAGCAGCCCACTCACCATGTCTAACAGTGATTGATGCTTTGTGGATGCGCTCTCAGACAGAGTGTGCACTTGTCTGTGAGCGTGGGTGAAAGCATGCGTGCTCCTGTGTTTGACCTTCAGATCACTCTCCAAACCACCATCACCTCCATTCCTGCTTGAGTCTTAGTCTTTTCTGACCTAAATCTGATTTTCACGCATCATCTCTGCAAAGGCCACCTAACGGAACCGAGTCGCAGTGCTGGAAGGTGGTTGAGAGGATACAGCATGTCCTGCACAAACTGTTAATTGGCTGCAATGTCTCTTGCAGAGGGGAAGGAGCTACAAGAGGAAAGATGGAGGTAGGTGCAGGTGGAAGGAATCATCGCAAATTGGGAAAGAAAGAAAAGGATGCCATTTACCCTGGAAAAGAGGTGTGCCAGTAATCCAGGGAGTAGAGCCACAAGGACGGCAAGGAGTATTTTTTTGGAAAGAAACATAAGATGACTTTAAATAAAAAAACAATGACATGACATAGAAACTGAAGGCTTCTTCTCTCCATGACAGATAAGCAAGCTGTCCTCTTTCCTTCGACAGCTCCACATTCTTTAATTTGTTTAAAAGTTTTCCAAAATACAGTCATCTCTCCTGTTATTTGCTAATCTTCTCATGTTACCCATCGGTTTTTCTTCCCATATCATTCTCCTCCCCCCGCAGTATCTCTACTGCCTTCCTTCCTCCCCCAAGGCAGTGATTTGTGGATCTGTCATACTCTGGCAGCTGGATCCCCTGTCTATCTCCCTTAGAGAGGGGAGCAGGAGACAGAGATGGGGAAAAATAAGAGTGTGGATGAGAGGACATAAAGGTTCTGGCTCTGAATAATTACCCATCCCCTCTGTCTGTGCGCTGTCATCCTTCAGGTTGTATGAAATGTAGGCTGCCAATCTAAAAATGTTGCAAACAGCTCAGATGGTTTGCTTGAACGTGTCTGAATTCTCATACATTTGAAGACATAAGGTTCCTTCTTTTGAATCAGATGTTTGAATCCAAGACATAGTGAGGAGATCTGAGATTTTAAACCACATTTTTTTTATGTTACTGAAAGCTCTTTAAACTCTCCAATCCACAAGCCTAAAATCTGTTCACACTCTTTCTGTTTTGGGAAGGAATTGGAGATATAATGTATTCTAATAATGTTTATGCTAATCACAGAGAATATTATTTATTATCCTTAACATTCTGCTTATTGCTAATCTGTTTCAGTTTACTTTGTAGATTAGCGCTTGGTGATGTTCCAATCAAGTAAGACACTGTTTTTTTGTACAATCAAATTGTACTCCAGATGAACAACTCTTGTGCTACTCCCATTATGCTAACCCCAACTAAAAATACTCTTTTTTTCTGTAAAGAGAATCCAGTCTCTGCTATTGTTCATCCTTTCCCAAGCTCAAGACATACAAGCAAATTTTCCACTTGTTTAACAACAGCTTCCTTAACTTCCAGATGTAGATGCATCGTCAGATCGACAGTGTTGGTAGCTCTTTTGCAGAGCAATTTTTATCGCTCATGATTCTGGGAAATGGTTAAAAGGCTATTTAAAAACAATTTAGAGTACAATCATAGAAAAGCATTATCAACCGTGGAAAACATTAAGGCAAGCTGATTTTATTCTAGAAGGCCCAGTAAGTTCTACTTTTCACCACGCAATTGTCACAAAACTACAAACATTTCATGAAGTTAAGGCTCAGAAAAATCTGAAATTGATACCCTTATGGGTGGGTATGGGCTGTTTGTCGTCGAAAAACAGGCAAACCTATGGGGCATGCAAGTGATAGGTGCGCACTCCTTGTCCATCCATTGTGCAAACAATGAGCACACCGCCCTTGAAGCCTGACTTACATTAGCGTGTAACTTACATTCTTCTTACAAATTCTTCACAATACATTTAGAACAGTTACGACAATGGAACGTACTATTTTCATACTGTCACCTCAAGAGAATTGCAATACTAACCAGTGCTCCTCTCAAGAATGGCCGCTCCTCTCTAAGATCCTCCACAGACCCAGACAACCCAAACATAAGTAGCAACCATACAGGTACAAGTGACTAGGGCCAAAGATCTAGGCTTGTTTTTGCAATTTCGATGTCCAACTTTTCCAGAAGAACAAGGATTGTTCATCTTCATCTATTTTATTCCTGGTCCACCTTGTGGAGGATCATGGGGGTTGTTGGGATCTATCCTACCGACAGTTTGCAAGAACATCAAAGGATCACGCACCAAAAGACCCACTCAAACCTTTAGGAGACAATTTAGAGTCACTAACGATTGTGGAAGGAAGCCGGATTATCCAACATTAAAAACCCATACATGCACGGGGAGAACATACATTAAGGAAGTTCCCAGCTGGGATTTAAACCAAGACCTCCTAACTGTGAGGCAACAGTGCTAACCACCACGCACAAGGTGTGCTTCCTTCATTTAATTACTGCTTCCCACAGCTTTCCATTCGACTTCCACTGAGACTTCATCTTCCAATCCCACCGTTCCATCCTTTGTAATCCACAGGGAAGAGTCACAACTTCCCATGCCAAGGTCAGGTCCCTGACATTTGCACCACGTGATTCACTGTGTTATTGATGGAGACAGGCGGGGTGAAGTGTACAACCTCGGGGTGTGTTATCAAACGGACTCCGAGCCGCATGGCTGTGTTACATTAGTCATACATGGTTGCTAAACATGTTTTTCTACAATTTTAGAAACATGTTATACAAACACTAAACACAAAGAAAAATCAAATATTTTAAAGTCTTTTTACAGTACAGTAAAGGAACATCTTTGGCTAAAATTCTTTTAAGCAGAAGCTAAACTAAACCTCTTTCTTTAAGTGCTAATAACTTTTTCTATGAAACAGTCAGTCAACAGACAGTCAGTCTTGACAGCACTGAATTGATTTTACAGCTGTACCTAAAAACATTGTCTGTGTTCAGCCTCTGCTTTGGCTCTTTGTGCTCCACACACAAGTTACTTAATATAGCACACACACGTAGTCAAATACGTCAGCGCTTTTAGCATGCTTGACATTTCTCTCCGTCTGCAGCCTGCACATGCAAGTTGTCCAGTGACATTTGATACACCGTCTGGTGGAATGGAGGTAGAGTCAGAGCAAAACAAAAACGCATCAAAAGAAAAGCTAGAAAAGAAGAGCTATAAACGGGATTTATAACCCTGCAGAAAAGCCACTCCGCTTTTTTTTTTTTTTCGGTTTCCACTTTAGGTCTCAGAGCTGTCTCATTTTCCTTCCCCTCCCTCCATTCTTTACACTTTCTCCATGAAGTCTTACTCCCCTAGTCCCACCATGTTTCTCACCTCATCGTCACCTTGTTGCTTCCATCTGTCACACATGCCTGCACACACACACATATCTCCACACACACTTCTCTCACAACACAAACTCACATTTAGGTATTTTTGGCATGCTTATTTCCTCTTTCCTGCACAGATCCATTTTAATTCCAGTGCTTTTCACATTCATTGTTTTCCATTGTTTTCAATCAGATTTAGTTAGTAGTTCAGTTATTTTGTTACTTTTGGTAATGGGTAATTTAGTTTTTACTTGTTCATCCTTTAATAGCTACAATTTGAAAAAAATATATTTAAAAAAAATTTGCTTGACATTTGATTTTACCTCATTCTTTAGTGTCTTTTGGACTACTTTCAGCCCTGTACTGTGAGGACCATATTGGTTCTGCAAGTCTATTTTTTTTTTTTTTTGCTGTATGTTTGATCAGAAACTCTCAGATACACCAAAATGTACTGTGTGACCCCCCCAAACCACCCAAAAAAGTGAATAGTGCCAAAATCTCTATTGGGGCCAAAAAAAAAAAAAAGTCAAAATACACTAACGAAACCAAAACATTTATCAAAAATTATTATGGGATGGCTACTGGACCCATGGTATGGTGGACATTTTTATGGCAATGCGTGGCATTTGAAAATTTTTATATTTCTCCACAATATGGGGGAAAAAAACAAAAACTTTTGTTTGAACAAACATCGCAAAATTTGACACAGGTGCAGGCATCTTAAGTTCACAAGCACAGTGGATGTTTTGTTGACCTTTGACCTCAAGACGAAGCCACCATTTTGAAATGAAAAAAAATACTAATCTATTTATAATCTTTTTTTATAATCTATTGTCTTCTGACTCCTTGAAAATCACTGGGAAACTACTTGTGGAAAAAAAAACTTTGGCTTTAAAGTTTGTAGATTCTGAACGGTATTATCATTGCAAACATGAAAAAACAGCTTTCACCTGTGGCTTGAACATGTATTACCTTAGTTTTATGAATATGTAATAGATGATTCCCTGGGTCAAGAATGAAACAATATGACATACGATGTGAACATATTAATGCAGCTGTGGTTAATAAAAACATAACAACACCTAAGTTTCCTCCCAAAATTTACTTTCGTCACCCCAAGGCAATAAAAAAATAAAAAGCTTGCTATGGAGATAAAGCAGAAAAGGATAACAGAAATACAGATTTTTTTTCCCATGAATTTTGTTGCAAGCTGTGTGTAGCACCCACTCAGCCATTGGGGGTGGGTCAAGGGCGGCGGGGGGCAGGTAGCACCTGTGGGCTATGCAACACCTCTTTATTGTTTCTCGTATCCATGTTTCCTTTTATACGTTTTTTATTTCCCTTTTCCTGCTCTCTGGTTTTTCACGTTTATTTTTTTTTTATATCTTAATCAAGCAGTTAACTTGGTTCTGATGAGTTTATTTCTTTTTCATGTTTTTGCAGTCTTTTATTCATTATACAGTTTGTATGTGTCTTCAACTGTTGAGTCATTTCATGCAAATAAAGATATGTACTGGATCTTACAAAAATATGAAATGTGTTTAATTAAAAATATACAGAGGTTTACTATTAGAAAGCATTTGTTCATTTTTCTTCTTATAGTCCTTTGTTAGGTTAAAAACATAAAAATACTACGTAAAAGCTCATAGTTTGGCAATCTGATTGGTTATAGTTGTAACTAAATGCTAAGATAGCAGCAAAAAAAGGAAGATGCAGGCAATTGATTAAGTTGGTGTTGCCACACAAGTTGTGTGTGCCACACACACGTGTCACCAACACGTGAAAGGTGATGAAGACATGGTAACAAAATTGCTATCACTCGATCCGACAAAGATAGATGCCAATGAAAACCATCGAAGAGAGTTGCCAAACTTCCAAGAAGTGATCTTAGCAGCAAAGTTCATTCCAGGGTCAGATCGAGCAACGGCGAGAGAGTGCAAACAAAAGTCCTAGAGCTGTGTCTCACACTCTTCTGGCCTCATTTAGCATGTAAAATGTTAAGGTTCAAGACAATTACAAGAAGACTTGAAGAAGTACGGTTTTTCCAAGGGGCTCCAAGAAGAAAGCCTTATCGTCTTTCTAAAAATAACTGCAACATGGCTCTGACTCACAGCTACCTCTGGAAGGGAAATCACAAGAAATGTAGAGCAAAGACTTTTGAATGTCTTAAAGACCCACTCTGATAAATATATATATAAAACACACACACACACACACCCACGCACACATACACACACACACACATATATATATATATATATATATATATATGTTTTTTGTGCTTTTAACATGTTGTTTTGCCATTTTTCTGACGATGGAAGACATTCATAAAGAAAGCATGTCTGACTGCCTTTGTTGGGTTGGTGTGAAAGGGGCTATTAGCTAGCAAGAGCATGAAAACAGAGAGCTCTCAGGCATGGGGGGGATGCTTTGCGCAAATGGCCCCACCCACAACTCAGAGCCAAAATGACCAACTACAGCTTTGCAAAAACTATACCCTATACAGCAACACTGTTTTTAATTTTTTTTTCCCTTAAAACTGCATAATCCTAATTGAAAGAGGACTGGGAACACTTTTGAAATATATCAAAATGATCAGAGTGGGTCTTTAACATAAACCAATGCCACAAGCTCTAAAACATAGTTGCGGAGGTGTTATGTGGGCTATTATCTGCTGTTTTTGGAGTACGTTTTTGTTTGTCTGTTTTGTACTGAGAACCCCTAAGTTTTCTAGGGAATTAATAAACGAAGTTTGAAACCATATGAACCATCGGTTTAGCAAAGTCTCAAAATGTCAAACCCATGTAGCTAATGTTAACAAACCCTAAGGAGAGAAAGTAGCACAGAACATCACTTAGCAAAAATTCTTACAATACAAAAAAATATCTTACTGAAAATTATTGCTATCAAACTGAGCTGAAATTGTACTTTGTTTTTACTTTACACTCCTTTTGCCTTTTCAATTTTCAATAATTTCTTTTCCATCTGAAGATATTTTACACTGAGATTATTTTTTATTTCATTTTACATCTTGATACATAAAACCTCAGGGTTTAAGGGATAGAAAATAGGTTCCTTTGCACATTCATGTTTAAAAACTCAACTGTGCATCTGTGACAGTGACAGAGAGTGTGAGAGATTGCAAATCTCTCCCGCTGTCACACAGCCACACACAGCAGTATGCAAGCAGTTCTTTATGGGTTCACTTTGTTCTGTGACAGTCTCACCTTGCCAGACATACACGGATATACGGTGTGTTTCTGTAGTCTTCAGTGATTGATGTAACTCGAGTAGTATATGTGACACAGAGAAACAAGTCAATGCTGATTCATCAAGACAAGGAGCAGTCACTACAGAGACAACAATGTAAAGAAAACGGTGTAGAAATTGTTGATAAATAAAAAGCTTTGCTATAATTTTATATATGTAAACAATTGCAGTCCAGGTAGCAGTGGATGCAATTTATTTTTCCTGAACAAAAATGCAGAGGGAAAAGTTGAATTGACAAGTTTGATTTTTATATCATACAAGGACAAATTTAAGTTTAAATGTCAGTTTATGGTGAAATTTTCTGCCGCTGCTTCTTACGCCAAAAACTTGCCCCTTAAAAAGAAGTGGTGAGTTTTTATGTTTTATCTGTGTTCACTTTGTAGCTTTAGTACAGTATATGAAGTAAGAGTGCTTTGTTTCAATGTGCTGCCTCATTTACTTTAGACTGAAACAGAAGTCTAAAAGTTACGTCCGTCCGTCCATCCATCTGTCATCCATCCGTCCATCCATCCATCCATCCATCCATCCATCCATCCATCCATCCATCCATCCATCCATCCATCCATCCATCCATATACTCCCATGGTTACATATTTCCACTGTTTCTCTGTGTTTCTATTCATGGAAAAGACAGTATTTTCTCAAAACAATGACAAGAAGTCAGGTCAGATGCTGATGTAGAAGTTAAAGATGTGTGACTTTGACACTGTTGGTCAAGTCAACCAATTTTTTTGATAAAACTGTGGATTTTAGTGGAGCTTATGGAATATTATGATCAAATGTATGAAAGTATTGTTTGTAAAACAAAGTTTTACAAAGTTGTTGGCCTTCTAGGCGTATTTGTTGTTCCACACACCGCCTGTGTTCAAGTCAGTGTTATTGAGAAATGACTATGCAAACATTCATCAGCAGCTTTGGTCACCCAATCATGACATCAATAATGGAGACATCAGCAAGAAAAAAAGCCCAGTTTGCAAACTTTAAGATTGAAATGCTGCTCACAGAGGTGGAACCTCCAGAAAAGGTTATGTCTTTTTCGGAATCTTGGAAAATGTCCCCGATGCAGACTCCAAATGTCCATCCCTATTTTTATGTTATTATAACCTTCACAATATCGTTAAGCTTGTTTTGAAGTTGAATCATAGCAAAAGGACTTAAATTGAATTGTAGTCCCGTTGCTATTGCTTCAGCTTTAAGTGAACGTCTCCTGGATGAAAAAGAACCTTCACCTACATATTGTAAAACTGATTTTTATTGAGCCGTTGAGACAGTTGAGACAGTTTTGATGTGAGTTGCGTTCTTTGACACATTTAAAAAAAATAAAAAAATAAAAAAACAAAACAGGAAAAGTGGTGATTTTTGAATGTGAGCTTTTCTCAGAGTATATTTTAGTGGGATTGTGAAGCTATTTTGAATCAGGAAGATCTGCCTCACTCATGGTAAGCTGGGTTCTTACACAACTCAGTACATGCCACTCATTAATTAAGTCTTCACTCTAAACCAATAGCTTAATTCTCTGCCTTTTCTTCTCAGCCAATCACAATCATATTTCTGCTTTTAAATTTATGGTGTTTATCTCACAAAATTCTAGAAGGTTTTGCCAGCACTCTTCTGCCCCATTCTCCACCTGGACTAATCATGACATGGACTGGCCCTCCACCACCATCAGCATCTAGGCTCTTGAGTTTATCCATCTATGGTTTGAACTTATCCCACCAGAATAAGGACATCATCTGCCCAGAGCCTAATCGCCAAAAGACTATGGACTATTTCATGGACATCTATGTATAATGAACACATCGTTGTTTACTTGCATTCCTATGATCTCATTGTTTTGAAATTAAGATGTAGAATATTAATTAAGCGCATAATCTCTCAGAGCTACGCTACTTCAAAAATAAAAAAAACCCTGTTCACCAAAGCTTCTGAGGGTGTTTAATGGAGTGAATGTGATCAGACACAAGCACCACTGCGTCTTCTCACAGGTTAGAAGCATTAAAACAAACCGTCCACTTAGTCATTGCATGTTTCACTCAGCACTTCTCTATGTCTGGCTGCCTTCTTTGTCTGCTGTTACCCAAAGCAGGTCTTTGTCATACGTATGTGAAGCGACAGTGTGCCTGTGCGTGCACTAAAAGCAGGGCGTGCTCTAAAGCCCATGGTCGTCACACAGCACATCAACTGTCACAACCGACCTGACTCCCCCCCTCTGAGGATCATGCATGGCTGAGTGTGATTAGGTTAAACACACTCTCTAAAAAAGACTTGACGTGGTGCGGTATTGTGTGTGTTTGCCGGATGGCGTGTTTTTGTGTGTGTGCACACACGTGGTGCCAAAGTGTGCAAAGAAAACTGCTTGTCGGAGATGCCAAAACCTCCCATGCTGCTTTGCAATCGCCCTGGCTGTTCAATGTGAGCCGGTTTCGATCAGATACGTTGCACACTCTCGCAGAACCACACACAGCGTCCTGCGGAGCTTAGCTTTGCCACTGCTTCTTTACTGATAACCACCTCAATTTAAACTCGCAGTGGGAGCAACCTTCACAGACTATTTTCATCAAAGACGCCTTCCTCTATTACTCCTTATTGCATCCATTTTCATAGTTCTGCTTGTATGGATCAGTCACATTTCTTGAAAATCAAACTGCTTTTTTTTCTGAAAAGCTTCACAACTGCAATTCAGATTCAAACCACCACCCTAAACTGTCACTGCTGCTGACACTCAAGGTTACGGCTCAGCTGATATCATCTTTGAGCCTGCAATGGCGAGGCTTGTTCAAGATGGTTGGCTTATTAGGGTTGGATTTCATTCCCTGACAGGGAACATGACAGAGCATGTGTACAGACTCTATTTAGAGGATAGGAATTAAATGACATGACGCCGCATGAGCACATTGACCCGGGTTAGGAGTAACAGAGCTGTTAAATAAAGCTCCATTGCAGAGTAACATAAAACAAAAAAACTAAAGGGTTTAAACCCATTTTAAAAAATGGGGACTTTTTTGTTTTTCGGCGGCTCCGTTTGGGGGCCACATCAGATCTGTCTAAACCTATCCTCTGCATCGCCCTCACTCACACCAACCACCCTCATGTATGCCTTCCCTCTATCCACACTGGAAAGAATGTCATTCTCAAAAATAGAATATAAGATGATATTCTCTTCTTATAAGGAAAAAATCTGCCAATGGAACCAGTAGAATTTGTCTTGGTAAATTTCTTAATAGAAGTTATGATGTCCTTGCCTTTTAAGACAAAATATCATTTACAAACACTCCTTTTAAGGTTTATTGTTCAGCTAAAATGACTTGGTTACATATTTGATGCCACTTTAGCTTAAATAACACATCAAAGCTAAGAAATATTTGGTCAAAAGAAAATAAAGTGTAATAAATAAGCTAAAAAATATAAACTTCACGTTTTAAAAAAATGAGGTTTTGTTCATGCATAGAACTCCTTGGGTTTTTTTTTCATGGCGTGTTAAAACATGATTACACATCTGAGTGTGCAACATTTTTCACAACATTTTTCTTAATTTTTAGATTATAAATGCTCTTCTCTACCTCAGTGACTGGTACCTCACCCCAAGCTTGGGTCCTCTACCAGAGGCCTGAGAGCTTGAGGGTCCTGCAGTATCTTAGCTGTTTCTAGCACTGCGCTTTTCTGGACTGAGATGTCTGAGGTCTTTCCAGGGATCTGCTGTAGCCACTCCTCCAGTTTGGGGGTTACAGCCCCGAGTGCTCCAATTACCGCAGGCACCACTGTCACCTTCCAGGCTTTCTCCAGTTTTCTCCAGTTCGTCTCTGAGTCTCTAGTTTCTCATGTTCCCTCTTGATGTTGGTACTGCCACAACACCGTTCCTCAGTTCTTTATCCACCACTACAATGTCTGGTTGGCTCACCATTAACATCCTGTCCATCTATATCTGGAAGTCCCACAGGATATTCACTATCTCATTCTCTACCACTTTCAGAGTTGTTTCCCATTTTGAGTTTGGGGTTTCCAGTCTATATTCTGCACACGTTCCTTTATACTATTCCAGCCACTTGGTTGTGGCGTTCCATGTATGCTTTCCCAGCCAGCCTTTCACATCCTGCATTTATGTGCTGGATTGTTTCAGGCGCCTCTTTGCTCAACCTACACCTTGGGTCTTGTCTGGTGTGGTAGATCTGAGCCTCTACCGTTCTGGGGGTAAGGGCTTGTTCCTGAGCTGGCAGGATGAGCGCTTCTGTGTTGTCCTGAAGGCCAGCCCTGTCTAGCCATTGGTAGGACTTCTTGATATCAGCCACTTCAGTTATGGTTCGATTGTACATCCCATGCAGGGGCTTGTCCTCCCATGAGAATCTGTCCTCCAGCACCACATCCTCTGTTGTCTATGAATGCTGTTAGAGTCGTGTTGATGTTGTACAGCTCCAAGCGTTCAGTGATCCAGGTGTGTGGCAGTGAATCATCGGCTTTCTTGTAATCAATCCAGGCTGTGCACAGGTTGGTATGTTGTGACCTGCAGTCTTGAGCGACTGTTCTATCAACCAGGAGTTGGTGTTTGGCTCTTCTGGAATCTCTACCAATGTCTTTATGTGCGTTGCTCATGAATTGATCCATGTGCCGATGTATTTTGGTTGCAGTAATGCCTGACATGAGCTTCCATGTTGTGGAGAGACAAATTATTGGCCGGTAGTTGGATGGGACTGCACCCTTTGAGGGATCTTGTCCAAGACAAAAATTGAATAAATATATATGTATTTAATTGTAATAGTTATTGTAAATGTATTATAAGCATCTATAAGTGCATACCTTCAGGTCGTAGATAAACTGAAGGTTCCTGCACACTTTCTGGTTTCTCTCTTGGTTTCACTCTTTGGTTGGATGGAAAATCCAATATGGTGTAATGCACCATATCGACGTTCACTTTCAAGTGAACCAAGACCCTTGCTTGATGACCTTTTCACTTAAAGAGCAAAGCTTGCTCTTTAAAGAAACTGAACTGAAATTGTCCCTGGAGAGAAACTATTAATGCATCAGTAATATTTTCAAAGCTGACATCCAGTGTCGGCGCAGATCAAGGCTGAAATTCTGGAGATTTGGTTCATAATATATCGGTTAAGCATTTTTTAAACCTAGTTATGTCTCATTAATGAACATTGACTTTGTTCAACAAAAGCCTCTTCCAGCTTTAGATCTAGAATTCTGTGGTCGTCCCTTGTGCATGCTTAGCTCTGACTACATCTCCACTCTTTAGACGTATTGCTGGTCGGTGGGTTTTCCTCTGTGTCCTCCGACTGCCTGAATCACACTGCAGTGCTGCTGCTCCCTCATCTGCGGACAAATGCTCCCAAAGGATACCACATAATAATGCACACATTACAGGCAAGCTTTTTAAATGCATCGCTGCCTTGTAAAAGAGTTTTATGATGTCTTTATTTATTTGTATTGTTTAAAACAGTTTTATTAGCTCCAAGACCTAGAATCTCATGGAAAGCATAATTTCTTCAGTGAATCATGTTGATGGTCAGGCTACCTCTAAAGACCCACTTCAATCATCTTTGGATCTATTTTTAAATCATTTCCAGTTGTCTTTTACTAATGATTTTACTGTTTTCAGTGAAAATAATAAAAACTTGTGTCATTTTCTGCAAAGTGGCAGTAACTCTTCTGTTGTAGGCTGGACTGTTGGTGCAGAGTAAACCCTCCGCTACTTCCCATAATCCATCTGTTAACTCGCTTTCAGCCCCTCACACCCCCAACCTAGAATAACAGCAAAAATGGCGAGCAATACTGCGGCCATCCAGCCGTACAGTTTTGAGCCAGATTCCAGCTCAGATAAAGAAAATTAAGACATGCATGGATCTAGTCATCTAAGTGAGGGAAGCAGGGAGCTTGTGGCCCACCCAGTGTATTTTGTATGTAACAAATAAGGTTTTTTGTCTGCTCCAACACATTAAAAACACCAAAACACATTTTTCATTGGAGTGGGTCTTAAATAATAAACATTATCTTCAAATGTGCGATAAGACTGCTCTGCAGCTTCAGGGACCCACAAAGCCATCCGTTTAGTCCAATGAAAGACAAATAAGTAAAGAAAACTCACAATAAACACCTGACACAAATCTTGACGTGGGATCTGCTGCTGTGTGAACAGATCAGGTCACAAGTGCATGTGGGGGTTCTCTCAACACAACATAGATCCAAAAATACAGCATCTTTTTTTCAAGAGCAGCTCATCACTCTTCAATTAGAACATCCCCGCTGGCTCTGCTTTTGAAGGGAGTTTGAGCTGATCTGTCACAGATAGCGTAGAACAGAAAAGATGGATATAGTCAACAGATATCCAAGTCAAAGTGAAGCTGCATTAAAATGCAATGAGGATGGGCACTTGGTGATTGCTCCCCCACATAGAAGCTTCTTCAAACTACACGCCATTCACTTCACACAAGCTTCTTCCAACTGCCTGAGAGCCGATGAGACTCATAAATAAGTAACATACTAAAGACAGTCGTCTCCAATCAAAAATTGGAACTTTAAACCAAAAATGAAGAAACACCAACAAACAGAAAAATGATTTCAAAGATGAAGGTGTTCTATGGTCTGTATGTCTTAATTAGCCCCACTAAGGGGTGAAGATAGAATATCATTGGGGGAAGATCTGTGAGAGTTTGGGGTGTCATATCCCTCCAAGCCCCTAAAATCCAGAGAAAACCCATGTACTTTCATCATGTACTATCACACTATCATCCTATCAGTTCTTCTATGTTATATCTGTCTCCTCCTTTAATCTATTTGATGTCTTTAAAGTTTTATGCTGAAATCTCTTCCTGACACTAAACTCTGGGCTGACCGAGCTTGCGACAGGCACAGGTAGGACACTGGTTTGCGCCCTGTTGAAACTGCCTTTATCTTTTTTCTACTTTATGCCATCTTGTGTATTTGTCCATCTGTCTGTACAGCCATCCTTATGTATTGTTGTTTTTATTTTATTATTTTTATTCCTTTAGTTAATTGCGTTTTTTTTTGTTTGCGGGCAATTCATTTTCATTTTTCTTCATTCATTTTCTGAACCGCTTTATCCCTTTCGGGGTCACGGGGCTGCCGGAGCCTAACCCGGCTACTCATGGGCGAAGGCAGGGGACGCCTCTGGAATGGTCGCCAGTCTGTCGCAGGGGCCACATTCACACACTCACGCACTCACATCCACACCTAGGGAGAATTTTAGAGTGACCAATTAACCTATGAAGCATGTTTTTGGATGGTGGGAGGAAGCCGGGCAATACTTTTTAAAATAATGCAAATTTACTAAACATGTGCTAATTTGTAAGATGTTTTGAAAGTTGGTAGCATTTATAAGTTTCATCTCTCCCGATGAAATTACAGTCCTAATGGTTTCTATTTAAACTTCCAAAGATTTAGTGACTTTGCATGTACTATTTTATTCTATTCTTTATTTGAAAAGAAGAAAACATTTATTATCCAGACACAAGTACATTTACTGACTATGTGTATTTTATTCTGAATTTTCTCAGATGCAAACATCTGATTTTCAACAATCAATAGAACTTTATTTTTATGCCACTTAACAGTTTAACTGGCAGACTACTAAACTACAAAAATAAGAATGAAAAGAAACATGTTACCCATGACCTAAGATATTATAGGCAAAAAAAAGTATGCTCACATAAATGCAAATAAAACTTTTTTTCAGAATACCATTGGCTTTGAGCTACTGACAGAAACCAATGTGCAGCATTGTGTGATCTGTTGTAAATGGGAAAAGCAAAATCATTTTTCATCCAGAAATACTCTTTTTTTCAGTATTTGTGTGTAAATGTTATTACTGATGCTTATCTTGCTTTTATGTTTGCTGTACATTAAACCCAAATCGGTCTGTTTTGACATCATTCACTTGCTCAATTTTTTTATCTTTCAGGTCAAAGCAGAGATTTATGTAAATTTTCTGTTGTTTTAGTTTTTGTTTTTAACATGCATCAAGTATTGTGGTTTCTTTTCATCAACATGATCTTTTTCCCCTCCTGCTTTTCCTCAGCGGTGTCTACTCTGGCCTAACGCGTTCATCAGGAGTCCTCTTAGCAGGAGGTTATGCCTCAATATTGCAGGATAAAAAGGCTAAAATGAATCCAGATCCTTAAGTAATCCTGTCAGTGAGCCTGCAGCTGTCGCGGCTAATCTTCGCCATTTAACGTATAGCCACAAATTGCACCTCTGTGAGAGGCCCTGCAGCGGCGCGTATCGCTTCCAACAGACACACAAGGCGCTCGCTCTGACGCACACATATTCATGGCCTCTTCTTAAGCACAGAAATCCTCCCTTTGATCTGGATCGCTGCTCATCGCACTCATGAAACCGGCACCTTAGCCCAATTCGAGATGAAGCGCTAAGTGCCTTTCCGTGTAGCTGGAGTCGGGGAAACCTTTCTGAAAACTTCAACAGTTTATTTTGACCTGTGAGGCGACAAATTTGTTTCTAATACACATGCAAGATGAACATATCTATGTCTGTGGGACAAGTGTTACATAGAAATGTATTTTTTTATAACAGTGTGTGCACTCACTTCAATTCAATCAAACAACCTAATTTTTTAGGTCAATTTAAAAAAAATAATACTTGGATCCATAATGGCTGACCTCGTGAGGCAGGAAGTGACAACCTTAGCGAAGCCTGCAAAAGCTTTCCCATGCACGACGGAGGAGAGCACAGATTGATGCGGTCTTGAAAACGTCCCTGTCTCGCTCAGTTGAGCTGCGCCTTATGAATCGTCTATTCACACACGTTGCTCACCGCAGCTGTGTGTGCAGATTCTGAGCGACGCCCGCAAATGCTGTGGCGTGTGAAACCACAGGAAGGGCGCCCTTGAAATGACAAAGCGAAAAATTTACAACCCTGTGCTGGATCGATGCTCACACCCACGTGCACTCCTGATCGCCTTCCTGCTCTTGTGTAAATATGGCTGTGGTTTGAGATGTTTTGCAGCCCCTTTTTTGATTTATTCACACCCTCAGCATGGATTCAAGTGTATCAGCTTCACTTTGTACAAAAAAGAAAATGCACGTCCTTCGAACAAGCATCAAATATTGGTGTTTTCACCTCCAGACGACCAGTAGTTGATGTGCTTTAACAACGTGTAACCAAAGGTTTGAGGAAAATTGGTAGAACATTGTGTTTTCTGACTTTAGCTCTTTATTTACTGCAAAGAAGCCAAAAGGTAAAATCCCTTAACTTGCAAAGCTGTAAATGTATCATAATTCCTGGACTATCTCATCGCTCCACCAGGAACACCATCAGAGATGTTCATCACTCAGCCCCCTTTCTCTTCAAGCACAAATGTTCTGTGTACAGCTTGAGGAAGAGGCGGGCAGACAGCTTCATCACACACAGAACTCGCTTTAACGGGAGCTTCTTCCATTCCACAGTCAGATTAAGGGCAAACATTTAAGACATTCCCATTTGAAAATCGTATACATAATCTAAGTGCATGGATATGTGTGCATATTAGGGATGCCACTATTCTCTGCCTAAAAAAGACACAGAATGGACAATTGTTTGGTGCCTAATAGTAAGAACCAAACAAAAAGGCATAAGTAAATCTAGAAAATTCTGTTTTTTTCTGTCAGTGAGAAAACAGCTTTAGCCTACATAAAAAAGATAAAAAAAGCTTTTTCAGTTCCACCAGTTTGTGTGTTTGGCAGAGTTGTGTATTTGTTTATGCTGTTTGTTGTTGTGGTTGTACCGTAGTCTATCCCTGCTTTGGCTCATTATTAGGCTACATGTTTCCCTTTGTGAACTGGCTGACTTTCATCATCTGCAGAATTATTATCACTACTAAAGCAGAAAAGAATACATGTTTTAGAGAATTTATTGTAATGCCTCAATTTATAAAATAAAGAAAATGTTCTTTTTTTTTCCAGTAGTTGCTAAATTAGCATAATTTCCACACTGTTAGGCACAATTTAAAGCCTTAATTTACTTATTTTTTAATCAGAAAAGGACAGTATGCATCATGGGGTTAAAATGACAAAAAAATCAACCCTTTTAAAAAATGTATTTCCACTGTTTTTGTGTGTTTGCTCTCTTTAAGTGAGGGTAATTTTCTATGTAAATATATGTAGTTTTTGCCATTCAGCTCAGCTTCTGTCACCCGCTAGTTTCCTTTTATCTCATCTTTTCCAAAAGGCTCGTTGGGTCCAAATATTGAAGCTCTGTGATCACTCACTCTGGGTGAGAGTTCACGCACAACGAGAGGGATAACGCAGCCAAGGAGCTGTGCTGTGAGTAAAAGAGGGCAAGAAGACAGAGGAAGAAAGATGATGGGAGAGGTTACAAAAAGACGACATAAAATGCACAACAAGGAAAAAAAAAAAAAGAATCCTTGAGGGGAAAAAAGCAGAAGATCAGAGGAGAGTGGCAGTTAATGAGAGAGTGTAAAAAAGAAAAAGAAAAGCCAGATGAGGATTACAGATACTGCAGCAGGAGAGCAAATGAACTGATGCACTATTGAATTCTTAGCCTGATTTACAGCGGATTTTAACTACCCCCGGCAATCAGTCAGGGGTATCTTAATCCGGCTGTATCTTTGGTTGAGTCTGGATTTTACAAATCTTTACCACCCTGGATAAGTTGGAGACTAAAAAGCGGAACTTTTTTTTTTTTTTAATCCCCTTGTGTTTTTTTTTTTTAAAGAAATTGTGATAAATCAAAGGGATCCATTTAAAAAGCAAGAAATAAGGTAAATATCAGATTAAAAAAAAAAAAAACATTTAAGAATGTGGTTCCACATTCCAACAGAAATGAAACACAAACATAAGAAAAGTTCAAAACCCAACAGATTTAATGCAGACAGTTGAGCGAGGGATGCTTGGAAATGTAACTGGACTGCTTTCAACTCCAGTCCTTTATGAGTTTGTTTTAGTTACAGACTGACGGTTCGTAATGATGAAGAAAAAACGAGGACAAAATAGATGGATGAGGAGACGAAGGTATCTCCTGGGTGGGAGGAAAGATGGAGAAATCAAAAGGAAGAATGGGAACGTGGTAAAAGATAGATGGATGAGAGAGTGTGTGGGAAGGAAAAACAGATGAATTAACGTGAAAAGAGGGAGTAGGGTCAAGAAAAATGGTGTTGAGGGGAAAATATAAAGTAATGGATGACAGCAAATGGATAGAAAAAAGTTGCTGTTTGTCAAAATTTAGATTCTTCTGATAATCTTTCACAAGTCTATTGAAATAAGTAAATTATTTAGGTACTTGTATACAACCTTGAATATATATTGCATATCAACAAACAGAATGGGTATTTCTTGCACTTTAAGTTTTATAATTGTAACAAAAGGAAACACTTAAGGGTTATAAAGTGAGAGTTATAAAGTTATAAAGAGTTGTAAAGTGTTATTCTATTACAAAATAAATTAAACTCTAACAACTTAGAAAACAATATATACTTCTAATTTTGCTCACAACAAAAAAAAAAAAACAAAAACATTTAAATACCATGATATGCATTTACCTGTGTAGTTCTTGCTGTAACTTCAGCTATTTAAATACATCAAACTCATAATGTGATGCAACTTTCTATTTTATTCTTCTGTGTCTGTGTCAGACATCTTCAAAGTCTGGCCCGTGGGCCAAATGTGGCCCACATTGAAATTTCTACCACCTCTTGTCATGAAATCGAGAATATACAGCCCCCAGCACTTTCTTAGAGCATTTTCTTGCTTGCGATTGGCTACATTTTAATATAGCTGTTGTAAGCCTGTGGCAACAACCTGTGACTATCTGACTTTCAGACCCTCTAAGGGCCAAATAAGAAGAACAGATTTATTTGTTTTCATGATCAAAACCAAAGCTGCTTGCAGTTCTGAATAACAACCATTTGTGTTACTGTTCTGTTGAAATGAATTAAATGTAGAGGATTAAAGAGTCTTTAATAGTGAATAGTGTGTCATATTTCAAATTCAGATGTAATGTTGACACAAATATTTTTTTTCCAAACAGACTATTTTTTCTTTGTTGCTGGTCTTCAAATATGAAACTCACAGTAATTTGGGTAACTCCATTACTGAAATAAAATAGCATCTACAGCACCTAATCTAGTGATTCTAAATTGTGATGTTACAAACATTGCTACCAAGTCACAGTTTTGTGATCCCATCAGCTGTTTCGTTCTTCAGCATGATGTCTGGGTGACCAGTCAACAATTGAAGGTTGACACACTGCATCATTAGTCTTGACCAGCCCCAGGTCATCACAAGTCAAATCTACGTAGCGTGCTTTGACCAAAAGGAAATTTCAGAATAGAACGAGCCTGCTGCAGATTGACATATTTCAGCAAGAATTAAACTGAATTGGGAGACAAGTTGACCACCTGATGTGCCGGCTGTACGGTACGCTCATGCATGAGTAACTGGTTTCACGCTTGCATGACCGTAGCCCCACACACGTTAGCGTAATCTTTACCCTGTGTGTGTGTGTGCTCTTTCTCCTGTCAGCGTGCCGTTGACGAGCACAGGGATGGTATAATTGGCGCTGGCCTCATGTGGCACCGCAACAACAATCCACAGAAATCAAAGGCGCATTGATGCAAACAAGTACTTGCTCTCCAACTCACACAAACACACCGTACCTCCAGTTTGCCTTTTCACTTAACACCCATCCTGCAGACTCCCATGATACTCATTTCCTTGTTTTGATTTCAATGTCACACTGGTCCCACCTCCACACTCTCTCATGCACCCCCCACCTCCCTCTGCATCAAACAGTCTTTCCACTCTTTTTGTTTCTCTCAGTCCTTACCTCTCCCTGCATTTTTTCTCGCCACCTCAGCCTCCCTTTCTCTCCCTCTACTGTTTGCTTTTCTCTGTCGCTGCCTCTTTCTTCTCTTTGGCAGGCTAGCAACATGCAAATCATGACCCACAAAAGCAAATCCTTCTCCTATCTCCGAAGAGACCTCCAGTAAAGCAAGAAGTCCCCGGAGCTCGGATATTCCCCGCTTCGTTCTACTCCTCCTTTCACGCAGACCTTGATTCAAGGTTACTTTTGTGAACTGCTGAGCATTCCTACAATGCCAAGAATTCCAAGTCATCTTTTAGTGTATTTTTTAAATGAAAAGCAAAATAACACCAGGATATAAATGGACAACACAAGAAAGTGTTGGTTTAATGCAAAACATGAAAAGTAGCCCTGATTTAGAAACAGTTATGCCGCTAAGCAAGACAGCAGGGAGGATGAAAAATTCCGATCTGTCCAGCTGAGACTATTAGATGCTGACTAAAATGGGTCAAAATTTCAAAGCAAATGAAAGAAAACAATTTGTAGAAAAATAATTGAGAATCTGCCTTCTTTGCCTTGATTCAGTGTATGGTTAATGGGGGTACTGTAAGAATCTGTCAGAGATTTCGCTACTCTGTTTAGCTCTTTTGCATGAAAACAACTCTGCTGGTTTATTAGCATTTCTTTTTTCAAATTTTAACTTTAAAAAAAAAAATAAATTATGAAACTCTTCTTTAATTCTTGAGAAAAAAAAGTTTGTTTCGGATTTTTCATTCCTCAGCTCGTGGTGCTGTCCATGGTGCTGAAAGCAGTAAAGCTTTACAATTAGCTGGTGTTGCTTGGCTGACAAAATCTAAATGATCTGAGTTTGCTATCCATCTCCATTTTCGTCCCATTTTTCGCCTCCACCATCTGCTGCTCTCTCACTCCTCCTCCTCCAACTCCTAAGCAACTTCTTGTTTTTTATTTGCATTCTAAGACCTGATAGCCACAAAGTCACACTTTTTCCATGTTATCTTAATTATTGTCGTTAAATATCACTTAATCTGCAGGTTTATTACTTCTGAATGCATTTTATGTGCACATTTAACATTTATGCAACACACGTGTGCATTGTATATTTAAAACTGACCTACATTTATAATTGTATATATGCTCATAGTTCTTCAAGTTATCTAGAGAAACGCATTTACAATTTTGCTTATTTTTAATTTTATACTACTTTTATCCTATGTTATCCTACTAAATCTGTGGCTGTTCCAACAAAGGGTAAACTTCCCTAAATGCAGGACTGATTAGGGTTTTCTGCACTGAAGTGATTCAAAGAGCTTTTCAGAAATGTAAAAGCGTTGGAAACATACATCAAAAATATTTGTTAAGCTGTAAAAGTGCAGTATTTTAAACTAAAACAGCAGAAAGCAGCAATATTTTGGGATTGAACTTCGATATAAAAAGAGTGTGATGTATGTATTTTAAATAGACTGAGAAAAAGGGGATGGAGAGTAGAGTGGGAAGTGTGTCTTCAGGGCACCTCTCCACACCAGAACAGAAGCAGCTGACCAGCTGTCCTGCTCACAGCGATCAGCATGCAGCGCCCTGTTTTTTGTTTTTCTTCGCCATCTACATTTCAAAATCCAGAATTCATTTTCCTCTTACTTTTTAATTACATTCTGTCTTTGAGTTCCATTTTCTTCTACCCTTTATTTTTCCTATAAAATGGGTATTTTGCAGACTGTGCTTGGCTGTGTCATATGCAGAAACCCACACACCCTGTTGCCATCTCTATTCACATTTCCACACCTGCCTCAGTAAATGTTAGAGTCAAGTCTTGGGTGTCTTCTCTAGTTTTCATCTCTTCAATCCTCTGGTCCCCATGCTGTTTTAATTTTCAAATTCTAATGTACAAAAATGAAAAAAGTTCCTTGTGTTATATCAAAATATTTGTTAGAGCCCTACTGCAATTTATTTGTGTTAGTTTTTGTCCTTTTCGAGATAAATCATTAGCCTCATATTTGTTACACAACAGTAGTACAATTAGGGAAACTTAAACATTAGGGAAATACCAAAACAACAAATCAGATAGCATATCAGATCTTTGTAAACTTCAGTTTTTCATCAAAACAGTGGTTGATACAATAACATATATACCTTGCGTTGTTATCAGAGTAAGTTTTTAAAAATAATTTATTTTTAAATCCTGATTAGGTTAAACTGTGAGGTCAGGAATCATCACTTTTATGCAAAAGTTCTCATTGACATTATTTTAACATATTTTGTTTAGGAAATTTGTCTGGTTTCAACAAATATTTTTACGTATCAGAAATATTCTATGGCACAACTGCTTTCAAAGGAAAACTATCTGCATTGAGTTAATGAACCATATTTTTCTCTCTTGGCTTTAGGGTTCTCTGTAATAAAAGGTGTACTGTCAATGCATGATCTATTTTTGAACTTGACATAGACAGTATAATTCTTGGCTAAATTCACAGACCTTGATTTTATTTTTTCAGTTTAAACAGTGTAACAACCTTGACGCCTCTTACTTTCCTGCCCGCTCTAGAGCACAATTTTGTTTCTTACATATATATCATGTTTGCTATTAAAAATGCATGTACCTTTAAAATGAGCACGAGAGAAAAAAAGGAAGTATAGATTAGATTTTTTTTCCCCTTTAGGAATGGAAAAACATTATTTGGCTGCAAAAAAGCTCCCAACTTGGTAATGCTTCATCAAACACCCCCAGTCAAACTTTGCGCTGTCTGCTTTTTGAGAAAACAACTTACTGGAAAAACACAGAGAATCAATGCCCAATAATGTGGACTAAAGTTCCTTTTAAAAGGTACACATGCAGACCATAATAAATGTGGTCCAGGGATTTGCTGTTCTCTGCTTACATTTAGGACATTTACATTTACTTATGAATTTTAAAAAGAGGTTTTCTATCAAAGAGACAAAGGGGTCTAGTCATTGTGAAGCTCATGTAAATTCCTAGATAAAAAAAATCTAATAAAACAAAACAAAACAAAAAAACTAGGTATCAACAAAAAAGCATATAGCTTTAAAAAGGAAAAATAAACTAATTATTAAAATCATTAATAAGGATTTGTTTTAACCTTAAAAATAATGTAGACAATGTATATGCATCAATTAAAATGAATAAAAAATAGGTAATTAATCCTGGTATTTTACTCCTCTTTTATCGATAATTTTTAAAATATTCCAGAATTACAGACAGTTGAAATCTTATTGTGTCAAATTGTCCATCAAATATTCCAATATTTTTTGTTTTTCCTTCTCGCACCTTCTTAATTGCCTAGAGGATAAAATGTGTTTAATTAAGAGGTGATTATATGTGACGGATGACACAGCAGGACCAACATGACTTCATCCTGCTGCTGTGGCTCTTAACACCGTCTACATCCATGTTTCCGGATTCACCACCCAAACATCTCCTCCATATGTCTCTATATGTACCCACCCTCCACGCACAAGCTGATTCTTCCATCTTTATACAAATATAAATTAAAAAATATAATGATTCTGACAAAAAAATAAAAGGCAATGTAAGTAATGAATGTAAAAAGGTCGAACGAAACACAAAAACTTTCTGCAAAGGAGATGATGTCTTATTGACCTTTTGGCTGCTGGTACGACCTTTTGCTAACAGACAAATTAAAAGGAAATCAGCTGTGTTGGAGATCTGCCTGTTTGTTTACAGAGCGAAATCTGTCAACATATATTTCCTGTAGTGACAAAAAAACATCAAAATGGATACAGGAATGCTTCATATCCATTAGTGCAATAAAAAAAATACTACAAATATGTGTTTGCTGCCATACCAACTGGCTTGGAATCAAATAGGAGCCTAAAAAGCAAGTTCTCCTGACAGTGGGAGGATACACAAAGCACCCAAAGAAAAAAGCCCCAAGTCAAAATGAAGCAGCTGTAAGGCCATGGAGTTCATTGTGCTTTGTCTGCAAGCTTTTCTATGTCTGTATGTCTGAAAACAATAAAGATAAAAGAATGACAACAAGGCACAGCAAGAAGAGATCCAGAAAGAATAGAAAAATGTAGGAAAACTCAGAAAAAAGCAGAAGGTTTGTAATTGGGCGAAGGTGTAAAAACAGATAAGTTGAAGGATTTCTATTTTTATATTGAAAGAAGTATTACAGTCCAGTATCTCTTGGTCTCAATGATTAGCTGGTATCTGTGCGGGTGTGTGTGGGTGTGTGTGTGTGTGTGGGTGTGTGTGTGTGTGGGTGGGTGGGTGGGTGGGTGGGGGGGGGGTGGCTCGGAGCATCTAGAGATAGACAGATGGGTCACACAGCTCTCCCTCTGTGAGTCTGGAGCTGCACCAGCTAATTGTGTCTTAATTAAATATGACCTGTCTGTCCCGGCTCCTGCTCGTCCATGGATGACACATGCTAGTATGTTTATGTGTGTTTTTATACTTTTAAAGCTGATTTGTGTGCGTGTTTGCTTAAGTGTGTGTGTGTGAGTTTATAAACAGCTAAAACTGCTGAATACATTTGAATAATAACAAAAATTGTGCTTTTGTTCATACTCAGCTACAAAAGGGTAAATACTTGTGTCTGTAGGTGAACCTCTCAAGAATTGAATGTTGGAAATAAACCCCATAAGTAATAAAAAAAACACTATTGTGAGAAATTAAACATTGGAAATCTTTATAACTAAAAAAGTTTTCATGTTTTTTATTTTTTTTAATGGTGCTTCCTGTTTTGTTTCACAACTGTAGTACCTCGGAAAATGGTGGACCCCACAACTTACTAAAAACTGTTGGGCCCCTCAAAGGACAAATGCGAGTATGCGTGTTCTAACCTGAAAACAATTTCGTCTGTTGACCTGCCAGAACAAATCTGGTTTTGTTTCTTACATGAGCATCAAACCAGGACAGGTTTATAATCATAAACTTCAATGTCAGTGTTGCTTATTACGATACTGAAGCATCAAATTGAGAACTTTTCTCCATATCTTGTGACAACATGTGAAATATAACAACAGTTCTCAAATTCATTCAGTCACTACCATCTACAAAACTTAATGCATGATTCATCATCTAACCCCTGACAGTTATTTTTGGTTTGAAACTTTAAAAACTGTTATCAGACTGATGGCAATAACAGTTGTTTGTCGAAAAGTTAGGGTAAAAGAAATGGAAGTAGAAACGTCCTAATCTGAACTGATGTCAACCCTTTAACACCAAACCTTTAGCTCCTGTGTAAACATTATTTTGACTATCCTAACTCCTCAACCGTTTATGAAATTATTGTAATTCTAACAGATTCTCAAGTGAACTAAAGCAGTTTTGCAAAAAAGGGCAGATTTTGTGAGGTGAAAGTTTGTGAGGACATTTAAACTATTATTTTAGGAACACAAATATATAGAAGTAAATGTCAGCACTGAATCTGGGGTTACATAAAATGTTACATATTATTCATTATTAAACATTCACTGTAAACTTTTACATGCAAATTATGTGAACAGAAAAATAAAACAACTATCTTGTGCAGAAGTACAAAACACTGGTTTTTATCAGAGAAACAAGTCAGTTCATTTCGTTCACTGTTGACATTTCAGAAATGAGCTATAAAGAGTAACAGGGTCAACAGGGTCAATATTTACAGGTTTACAATGGTGATGACAAAATTTAGCCAGTCATGATTAAGAAATGTATTCGGTGTTTGGTAAGTGCAGGGGACAGCATATTATTGATTTATAAAAGGAAACTGCAAGCCAGAAGATATTTGAAAGTGGGACCATTTGGCTCATGTTCCACACTTTGGACATGCCTGGCTTACATATTCAACATAAATAAGCAAATTCTCTTGTGGAAAAAAAGTGGCTTAGTGTTGCTATCCAACACTTGTTATTAATGTGTAGCATATTAGTACATAGCCAATATGAAAAGCCTCTTTCCTCTGCGTCAAAACCAGCTGATTCCTGTTGATTTGACTGATTGTAAACAGTCAAATAGTTATGGTAGGTCACAAAGCATGTGCCATTTATCGAGTCACTGATGATGTCTCTAGTATTAAAGGGGTTAAACAACAGTAATATTCATTTACATAAATCATTTTAGGCGTTTTACATGCTTAGTTTTTACAACGTCAAATTTAAAAAGTTATAACTCACTGAATATGTTTTGTGGCTCGTGTTCAAAGAACTGTTCTATGTCATGAAACAAATAATAAACACAAATGAATCATTTTGAGACAAATGTAAAAAGTAAAATTCTTCATTCTTCTTCATCAATCAAGGAAAAATAATAAGTTCTAGGAATAAATTGATTTAAAAATAATTCTGATTTGTTAATTTAAAAGATGCAGCTCAAAGATTAGTAGTAGTAATGCTCAAAGAAAAAAACAAAACAGAAAAGCAAATAAATTTCTTCTTTTTTTTACATCCAAACTGATCGTCTTGTACACAAAGATGATTAATTAAACAGATTAATATGGTACATGATTAAACTCTTTTTTAAATCAGGCGCTTTTTTGAGTTCAAGAGGCAGAGAAAATACTCAAAAAGTAGTTTGAAAGTAAATTTTCAAATAGAAATTGACCTATAAACTGGCTAAAGGCTGCACTTCAGACAGACAGACAAACACAGAGGACTTACCATTGTTGGAGCGTAGAGTCCTGCCTGTGATGCCATTTGTTCCAATAGGATGATGAACTCCAGCTCCATCTACAACTCCTGCCTCCCCCGGCTGCTTCAGCAGCTCCGTCAGAGTTCTGCAATAAAATTAAAAAAAAAAAGATGTTATGCTTCTCTGACTGCTTCTGAGCAGCTCTGTGTATGTTTCAGAAAAATAATTGGAGCCAAGCTAAAAAAATAAACTGAGAAAAACATTCCTCATCTTTTGTTCTTTCATTGTTTTGGAGTAAAACAAGTTTATATTGAAACTGTTCAGTTGCATTCAATTCCTATAGCACCTGCATTTAGAGATTAAATACAACTGTTTCTTCTGTCTTTATTTAAGACAGAAGATAAAAAGATAGTTTTCACATAAAAACATTATTTGGTTTATAGGGCTGTACTAACCCCGGTTGTTTTTCGTCCATAAGTGCCAATAGTATCAGTTTCTTTTTAGATTTATAATTAAATAGCTAATTAAACAGGAATCAATTAAAGACTGCATCAGAAGCTTTATTGCAATTCATTCAACGCACCACGTTTTTGTCTTTTCAATAAAATCTGGGGAAGCTGTTTGTAAAAAATAAAAAATATTTTAAAAAAACCAAAGATGACTTGTAATGTTAGGTTAGGGATGTGAGGGACTGTAAGCTAGTGGGAGAGAATTCAAAAGGATGGATGATGGAAAATTGGGTCGGGGTAATAACCCCACCGACAACTCAGGGGCATTTCTAATGAATTCCTGCTGCTTGGCAGAAACTACCCTGCAAAACAACACAGATTTATTGATTTGAAAAAAAATGCATAATCAGACTTAAAAGACCTCTGGGAATGCTCTGAAAATAGATCAAAAATGAATCTGCATTCAATTACTGCTTGAATCATCCTCCTATGGTCAGTGAGATGCTTGAGAAAATTGAACAGGTAGTGTGCTCAAACAGACATACAACAGGTGAGGAAATAAGTAAATATCAATTATGTACAAGGTAAATAAAACAAAAACTATTAAATGACTAGTATTGTAAAAAAAAAAAAAAACCTCAACATTTTTCCTTTTTTTTTAACTGTTTATGTGTTTGTTTTCATACATTTGCAAGGACTGTCTTCTGGTGAAAAAAGTTTACAATATAAAATCAAGGACTTGATACAAGCATAACAGCAGAACAATAAAAATAGATGGAGCAAGAAGAACAAAACCACATGTTTGAAACAAGGAGGAGGAAACTCCAGATGGAAAGAAAATGGAGGTTTGATCCACCAAACAATGTGTTCAGCCATCAGCAAGTGGAAGTCTCGTTTTAATAAACTGATATTTTCCCGATGTTTATTCGACCTTGGAGAGACCGTGGCCTTAAGTCAACATTTAACATCAGCTCTACTTGCTAACCACACCCACTTCAAACTGTTGACCAATGGCACAACAAAAAAAATAGGAGTAGAACAAATGTCTTTAGATGAAAGATATTTGTCTTGCCCTCCTTTTATCCATCTCCTTTCACTCCATGGGCACTTCCTCCAGCTTTCCTGGACAGACCCCATGACAGTCCTTGGCCATTTGAGAGATGTAGTCTCTCCCCCGTGTCCTGGGTCCAGTGGGACATGCCAAAACCACCTACCCTGGGAGGCGTCCAGGAGGAATCTGGATCTGATGCCCAAGCCACCTCAACTGGCTCCTCTTATAATGGAGGAGCAGTGGCTCTACTCCAAGCTCTCTCCTGGTGACCGAGCTTTTCTACCTATCTCTAAAGCTACGCTCAGACCAGGCATTTGATATGCATTCAATAACACATTTAGCCTATAGTGTTCACACTAGACAAGCAGGGCGGCACTTCTTCTTGTGTTCTTCTTCTACTGTTTACTAGCGCATGTCCAGTGGTGTAAACATTGGAATTTGGGCAAGAAATGGATCAGGTCTTTCCTCACTTGTGAACTATTCTCCAAAAAATATGTAAACTCCTCCATTGGGGGCAAGAGGACTCCACCCACCCAGAGAGGGTAAACTACCTATCTCTGGTAAACGACCCTCAGAATTAGGGCTGACCCTCATCCAAGCTGCTTCATACTCGGCCTGCAAACCAATGAATGCATAAATATAGAAATCTTGGTTCTTAAAGGGTAGAAGAATTTCTAAAACAGAAACATATGGTTATGATTTTTTATTATTAACACACAAACATCAATTTTAAATAAAATAAAAGATAAACGATAAGACATGGTCTCTGGATTATATTGATTTATGAAAAAAAAGTGGAAAAACTTGGACAACTTTTCAAAATATGTATATTAGTGTAACATAATCTGATTGTTGTTCCTTGTGTAGCTTCCTTTCTCCTTGTTTTGTCTTTGCAGCTCAAAAATTTGAGGTAAGAGTATGTAAATCTGTTACTTTGTTGCACTTAATACCATCACTGTCCCTTTAATGAAGTCAGTTGCCCTGCTGGACTTAAATGACATGCTCTGCAGAAGGAATGGGAATGGAATACAAGCAACTCATCAAAACAATCAAATTTACCATCAAGACATTTGTCTAAAATCAAAGCCCTGCATGGTGACAAAAAAGGCTGATTCACTTCAAAACCAGATCCTGCCTGCTGACATTGTAATTGAGGAAAAAACTCTGAACAAAAACTAAAACTTGTGGAAGCCACAAAACACCCTCTAGGTATGTGTGCATGCTGACGGAGGAGAAAAAAGCTCCCTGGAGTGTCTCATCTGCCCCTTGAATTTTCACTTTGGTTGCCATTTCCTCCTTTTGATCTCATTAATATTTATCCACTTCCAGTCCATTATTTCATTTGTCTACCACTCTTCCCCTCCTCTTTCATTGGTAATGGTAATAAATCCAGCCCGAGCCGCTCTCTTCTCCCACTCCCACCTGTTCTGTCTTTTATCCTCTGTGTTGTTCCACGCTTGCTGTTCCCATTTTTCTCCATCTGCCTAAAAACATCTTCAGCTTCTTTTTTCATCTTTGAATTTTTCCACATCTGATTGTCCTGTTATCGTTTCCCTCATCTATTTTCAATTTAATTTCTACAAGGCTCTAATATCTGCCTGTTTGTAGCGTAACTTCCTTTTTTTTCCTCATGCAATTTCTTCCCCTTTGAACACAGATCTCAGTTACCTTGCCCTCTTTTTCTTCACTTTTAGAGTTCTCAGTAACTTTCTTTCTGACCCTAAAAAGGTCAATTTATACTATTGCAATTCAACGCAAAGCCTGGAATTCTAATTCCTCTATAACCATGTAAAACCAATGGTATCATATTGGATAGTCACATTTATGAGACTCCATCTCATTAGCAAAACTTTTCTTTAAAACCCATTGGATTTAACTTGGTCCTTGTTTTTTGCTCTGTAGTTCATCATCAATTCACTAGAGGCAGTAGAACGGCTTTTCCTGCTTATTTCAAAATGGCTGCCTCCATGAAATCTCAAAAACACTTGGCGGGAAAAGTTTAATCGATTTTCACAACGTTATAGTGAGAATAGCTCGTCTAACATTATTCGTTTGTTCAAATGACTACTTGTTGTATTGAAAGAATGTAAAAGTAGTTGATAATTATTCTTAAACGTGTGAATCAAATTTGAGATAGTGGCTAAAATAAGTTTTTTTTTTCTCCTGAACGCTTATGTCAATATTTTAACATCTTAATCGAACATTGCAAAACCTTACCAAATCACCCAACGTATCATAATTGATACTATCTGTAGTTCATAAGATGATATTGCAAAATTCCGTGAAAGGGTTTAAAATGATCTTAAATTAAAAAGAAGGTTTTTTTGTTCTTTAATTTTTTTTAAAGTACCAAACTCTGCAGTCTATTTGCTGCATTATTTATTTGCTACATGTGTTTTTCACTTACTCCCTAACCATGGGTTATGTGAGGTGATGCACAGGTAAGTGTCATATCCTGAAAACAAAATTATGCAAATTATGTCAGGCTACGGGGAAAAAGAATGTCATGTAGTGTGTAAACTCAAGGCAAGAAGAGCATCTGTCTATATGCTAAGAAGAATCTGGCTCCTTTATGATAAGGAAGCAGACCGGTTGTGTTGATATGCAACACTTCAAAGAGCACATGTGTGAAGGTTATTTACTGCAGAGCCACATGGCTCCACCAAACAGACTCACATATTTAAGAAAATACATGTTTGTTTATTTATTTATTTTTATTATTCCATCTGGCACAAATTAACGATAAAATATGACTGCTAAATATAAACAGTAAAGAATTCAAACACTCCACAGGATCAATACAGATCGTATAAGAACTTTTATTGTAATTTAGGATAATCCCAATGCAAGAAATAATGGATAATAGACTTTACAAAAACTTTGAAAAAAAAGAAGACTAAATCATAGCCAGAATAAAAACAATGATTCTGGGATTACAAATTCAAACCAGGTGGAATTATCAGACAGAGGAGGCACAGGAGCAAACAAGATATCCTCAACAAAATCTAAAAAAGCTAAAAAATAATCAACTAAATAACAAAAATTCAAAAAGGTGTAGAATCTCATAGTACCCAAACCTTAAATGCACTAAACTCCATGGGGGAAAAAACTGCAAATTTGAAGAAAAAAAAAAAAACACAGAAGGACATCCAAAAAGGAGAAGCCGCGATCAGAATAAAAATTGTATGAAAATGTAAACGCGCTATTCAGAATACTCTGACCCGATCGGACTCATTGGGATCAAAATTTCCTTGAGATGCAGTGCACACTTTTTTAGGGCCTGGTCACACTGCCCGAACTTTGCTGGAACGTACCTGGAGCGGTATCAAATTTTGACAACGCTCGTCACCGCACACAAAATGGGGGAAAAAAAATCAAACACACAGGCGTTGGCGTAGCGATGTACCGCTGAAGCCAACATAGCTTTAGCATTGGTTTAGCGGCAACGAGCTATAGCGAGCGTTGATGTAGTGTTGGTTGCTTCAGCGTAGGTATAAGTAGTTCTGCGCATGTGGGAGTCTCTCAAGATTCATGGTGATGCAGTTTTTGGGCAAATTCGATGTCACTTTCTCCCTGTATTTTTGGTCAATTACCGGTCCTGCTCCGGCTCTGCTATAACAACACCACATCAAAGTTCATCGCTGGCATGGATCGCTACTTCAATGCCCGATGCCATGTCCGCTCGTAAGACCTTTATGACTGCTCCACAGATGTTTGTGTAACGTTAAGTTGCCACCAGTGCAGCGCTGGCGAAACAGCGGTGATCCGGCGTTCAAGATTTCTGCATTGGTCTAATGGATCCAAGCGTCCACAGACTTACATCTAGCGGAGACAAACTTTGACTGGCCGTCAGTGGAGCAGGGGTGAATTTTGCCAGAGTGGAGAACGGACCTCTCCTTACCGCTGCAATATTTTGTGAAGCTCGAAGCTTTCGGAGTGGTGGAAGGGACCCTCGAGGAACATCAGCGGTGGCTGAGCGTATGCGGCGTTGCTTTAACGGAAGCCAATTTTTGTTAAACTATGATGAACGGTAAAGAGCGGTGAGGGATTTTTTTCACAGCTCCAGGAACACTCCAGCAAATTTTGGGCGGTGTGACCGGGCCCATATGGCTCTCCAAAGCCTCCTCTGGAGCGCAGTCCAGAGCTTCGGAGGAGGCTTTTGAATTCGAAAATACCACTCCAAGCAGT
The DNA here is from genome assembly GCA_014656515.1 of Oryzias celebensis. NCBI lineage: Eukaryota > Metazoa > Chordata > Actinopteri > Beloniformes > Adrianichthyidae > Oryzias > Oryzias celebensis. The sequence goes on from BNCR01000008.1 coordinate 15,808,193, forward strand.
CCTGTGAAACCGTGCAAACAATCATACAAATTCATGTTACCAATCATGTCCAGAAAAATAAAGGCTGATGGTATTTGTGTGGATTTACGTGTGGCCAAAATTGCCCACATGTTTTGCATGCCCAAGGTTGAGTGTTTGGTGGTGCTGGTTGAGTGCTGGTTGCAGATATTAACCTAACCGTAATCCTAATCCTTCCTCCAGGTCCGTGCGTCCATGAAAAAAGTTTAGCACTTGCACATATTTAGAAAATCACGTGTGAATGGTCACTTAAAAATAAATAAATTAATTAAAAGCACGCTTAGAAGATCATCTCTCCCCATGCTAACCACAGCCATGTTTGTTTACAACAGAACTTTGCTACTTCTTCTACGCCCGTTTGCTGTATTTTAGATAGTTCTGTCCATGTCAAAGTGATTTATTTCAAACTTCAAACTTGTACAGTGCCTTTTCTTCTTGTGAAAACCCAAGGCGCTTTACCTAAAAAATAAATAAATAAATAAGATATAAAAATTATATTAATAATTATATAAAAAATATATTAATAAGATCAAAATAAAAATAAAATAATAACAAAAAATACAATTACAACCACCCTTCCCTCCCCAGCTCCTCCCTCCATCCACCCAGCCCCCACAATACATGACACCCCCCACAGGAAAACTGAACAAAAATTAAAAACTGCAGCTCTAAGGAAAAAGTCTGGCTCAGTACTGCTGTGGAGAAACGATATTACGGGGATCAGTTTATTCCAAGGGCCAGCCCAACCACAGGGGTCATCACCCCAGTGCCCGCTCAACATGGAGGTACCCCAGCTGCCCCAATGAGAATGAGCACCGCAGCACCAGCTCACCCATAGGCAGGAGGACCCCAGAACAGCAGATTCCCGTGAGGAAACACTGGAGTTAAAGAATAAATGAATAAAAAGCATTTTTAAAAAATGATAATAATATATATATATATATATATATATATATATATATATATATATATATATATATATATATATGGTTAGTGTATTAAACAATAAGTGTGTACATAAATTAACTATAAAATTATTTAAATAAAAGTTAATAATTACATTTTAAGTGCAAAACTATAGCATTTTAATGGAGAACTAGTAGTTCAGTAGTTAGCGCTCTTGCCCTACAGCAAGAAGGCCCTGGTTCAAATCCCAACTGGGACCTTTCTGAGGGGAGTTTGCATGTTCTCCTCATGCATGCGTAGGTTTTCTCCAGGCACCCTGCAGTCCAAAGACATGCTTCATAGGTTAATTGGTTGCTCAAAAGTGTCCCCAGGTTTGTGTGTGGGAGTTATTGTGTGACAGACTGTAAAACTGTCCAAGGGGTACCCCACCTTCACTCAACAGTAGCCTGTGACTCCAAATGTTATAAAGTTGGTTAAGAATACGGATGGACGGAGTGCAGCTTCTTACCAAAAAAGTTTGCAAACATGTTTACTTTTGAACATGTGAAAATGTTGCAGGACCGTTGCAGAAGTTGAACGATTATCAATGTTTAAACATTTGCATTCTTAGGGTCAGTGAAGCACATTTAATCAGGCAAAACTCAGAAAGGATAAATGCTGATATACTGCAACCATATTTATGAAGGAATCAGTCTGGAAGTTTTGTAATACTGCGCAGACATTTTTAGACGTAATATCCTTAAAAAGCAGCAATTAGCTTAATTTCAGTGAATTTGAGGCAATAAGCACCGCTGGGTAAGACGCGGGCCACTACCTTGAAATAATAACAGACCGAGCACTTCATTTTCTTCAAACTAAGCTGTCACAGAGCTGATAAAAGTGACAAATTTAAAATCTATTTGAGCCTACCAAATGAACGCTAATGTGTTTTGCAGTGAAGGAGTTTATTCAAGCAGTGTGGTAATTGGTTTAAATGGAGTCAGCCATTTACCGTTGAGAAATCAAACGCAATTAGTGAGCATTCAGACGTTTACAAGAAACAGGAATTAGCTTCAGAAGACTCAACTGATATTCTTTAGGGGTAAAATGTGAAGCGTTTTGAAAGCTGTCACATTCTGTCCGGAATTATCATGGGTTTTTCCATGTTTAAAGAAGGAGACATAGGTAAAAAGTCTCCAACCTGGCTTTTTTTTTACGCATTTCACATTTTTTTTGTGGGAAATTATCATGAAGGGAATGTGTTGTTCAATCATGCTGACAAATTATTTTATGTGTAAAACAAATTTTCACTTTTTTTATGGTTTATTTTAATCCATGTTCTTTGATCAGAACCAAGGGACAGACCTGGAGGCTGATTTGAAGTGAAAAATTACAATAAGTGTTGCAGAAGGGCTCACCATGCAAACAACTAATGAATTGGCTTCACCTGGTTGAGGATACCAAAAGACAGGTGGTAAGTAACAAAACTGGAATGAAATGTTGGGCATTTTGCTCAGATTAATCAATTTTTGGCTTTAAGTTTTTGTCAACAAACAAAAGTTTATTTTCCTTCAAAGTGAGTCACAATTGTAATGAAAAGCCATCTGTGGGTTATGGAGCAGAAAAAAGTATTCAGGTAGGGCCCCTGAAAAAGTTTGCAGTGTGTTCCTAAATTATAGTTGCCTTTAAAGGTGGGTAAGGCTGAAAATGGGTGAACGTGGACAGGACACACAAGTGGTTCGCATTAAATATCAAGGTTTAAAATGCTTGATAAGCCCATAGAGCAAAAATGTTTACCTTTTTTCTGTGGGCATGCTGCAGGCAACAGGTTGTAGCAAACATTTATACAACAGGCAAGAATAAGAAAGGGTGAAGTAGGAAGTCATGTTGTACAAACTTTTCATTTTTTTGACACCCCCCCAAATTCTGCAGACCATGCAAGAAGCCTGTAGGCACGGTTTACATGGTAAGTGTGTTTTACCTGGAGCCCCGTTCAGATTTGCCCCTTTTTTTGATTCTGCAGCCTTATGAACAGTAGTGACAAAGGCTAAATCTGAAATGCTTTCCCACCCTACCTTTGGATTTAGGCTGAGGCTTTGGTAACAACTAGAGTGTGGCTTAACAACACTATATGGCAACATCATCCGTCTGTCATAAATGAATGCAACTTACATTAGCCTTATAAATACTTGATGACACACTTACCACGCGCACGACAGTCAGATCTACCATTTTTAACGAGGGAAATGGGAAGTGAAGGCAACTTCAAGGAAACTGCAAGACAAACCTTCACTGACCCAGACAACCCAAAAATCTGCAGCACTGGTATATGTCAACCCTTGATAACAAGTCTACTTTAAGTCAGGGGTTAGATAATCAGTCTAAACAAGTGGTGGTTTGAACATGTGGTTTGACCAAAGTGCCTCATTTTGCACTTCCTCTTTGAATATTTCATAATATGCATTTTGTTACTGTGCTTATAGAAGTAGTTGCAATATGATTAGGGGAAACAGAATTGCCATGTTGGATACGGTGAGCACATTTTTTAAGTAGATTGTTATGCAAATGAAGTAGAAGTTCTGAGTTGTTCCAAATGTGCTGCCTTTGAAAAGGCGCTTTGAAACTGGAATACCAAATGAAGCCTTTGAAGTTTAGAGGAAAAATTCAGATACTCAGTGTAAGGCGGGTACTGTGTGTGGGTACTGTAAAAGTTTGTAGTTCCTTCTCTATGCACTCTTTTTTTGTCTTGTGCTGTTATTTAAAAAAAGGCCAACCGTTGACGTCTCTTTTCATCAGCAATTTCCTGCACTTTATTCAGCCGCTGCCGCCAAAGGTAAGCTGGGGAGTCATCAAACACACACGCGAAGGCCCACGTTTCTCACAAAGACAAAGCTAACTGGATGCCATGATGGCACAGAAGTAGTGCCACGTATCATCTCTGAAGGGGTCTAATACCGCGAGCGCCATGACTCAGAAACATCCCTGTCTTTGCACTTGTGTGTGCATGCACACACCCCCGCTGCAGACACGCTGATATGCTCTAGCTGCCAGATAGTGCACCCATGCAGGCTTGCTGCAGAGCCTGGAACTGTCTCCCACCCTGCTATTCTCCTATTAGAGTTGACAGCTGCCAAATAATGTCCCTTGGCATGGCTGAGTGTTTGCCATGCCAGGGCCTGTTTGTGCTCATGCAGTCTCCCGACCACTCATATTGGTTCTTGTGCACATGTGCATAACCTTGCATTTGGAGCATTTCATTTCAAAACAGAGTTTTATTATGTGTAAATTATGAATAATTACGAATGTCCTTTTTGGCTGCACATTTTGAATATCTAAAGTTGATTGCTAATGACATTTCAGTTTCACTCATAGACATGGACATTGACTTCAAAAGTGGGTAAACAGGGAGGACAAGCAAAACTAACAGCTGTTGGAAAACAAGCAACAAGTCAGTTCTGAAGTTGAGCATTTGATATTTGCCACCTGTCCATCAAAAAAAACCTACCTCACCACCACCACCACCTTTAAACAAAATTTGATTTGACACAGAGGATAAAATAAAAAGGTTTCATATTTAATCACAATTTTTATTGACACAAAACTGAACCATATAAAGAGGTAGTAATTCACCTGTTGTGTTTTTTTCTTTTCTCAAAAGGTAATACAAAGTGTGAACCTGTAGTTGGCCCACATAAATTAGCTCTGTTTTCAACAGATTTTGCCCAAAAAAACATCTTTGATTTAAAGGGTCATGAACAAGTGATGCACACCCGAATTTAAATCAAAACTAGCAAAGTGAGCCATTTTTTTAGAAGGAGTGACTCGGAGATCTAAACAAGATGCTGACCGGATCACACACATCCGGATGAATCTATTTGTTTAAAACCAATGGAGCTTCCAAAATAAAATACTTACTTATGTCAAGTTTATGGAAACTATGTTAGTTTCTTGTCTGCCAAAAAAAAATACAGAACTGATGGATTTTTGGAATGCATTAACTCAGACAACATGAAGAAAAAGAGGCCTAATAAAAGATAAAAAGTCACAGCCAACATGCTGGAAGCCGCATGAACCAGTTGCTGGCAGGATTTCAGTAGCTAGGCTGTAATTTCGCTAAGGATGATGTCACAGAAAATACCATATGTCACTGTCTGAGTCACTGCTTGCTCTCATTATTTTGGGCCGTCGTTATTTTAGAAACAACGATGCACACACACATATATGCAGTGCACAAATTCACACTCCTCAAGGGATTTGTTCTCAAACATCCAATGCCGTGACGCACAAATATCCCACGCATGAATACACCTACACACAGACACATATGCCCGCACGCATTTGTCAGCAGAATATTTACCGTCCTGTGAAACTGGTGACGTTACTGACGATGCACAGGTACTCAGCATTTTGCAATCTCAGCATCAACCGTAACCACACTGAATGGAAAAATATTGATCTGTTCTTTCACTTTTGTGACACACAGATCTTTTACAGACCAGAAAACAGGTTCACAAGCTTTTTTATTGTTGGGTTTTGTCTCGAATTTTGCCATTAAAGCAGCTTGGTTTAAATAAAACTTTGTGTTTCTTGTTGGAAAAGTTTCTTAAGTCATTGCGCAACTCTGCAAAAGTTTTAAAACTGCTACTGTCATTCAGATAGATCGACAGATCAACCATCTACATGACAGATAAAGTGGTCTTTTGGGTCTTGAATCCTATGCAGAGTCCACGTGTCATGATCTAGGTTACAGTGTGTACCATCCCATCACTCTCCGGCGTGACCATGATGGCACGCTCTAACAGATGTTGCGCAGCGGTGTGTGCACTGTGGAGCGAGTGACCTTGGATTGCAACCTCAAGCACTAACACATGGTGCTGGAATGGCGAGTTTGCTCAGGGTGCTTTATGCTCCAAACATTAAGGTGGAATAAACACAGGAATTCATGGATGGACGAATAAATGCATGGACCGACTTTGCTTGAGTGCCACGTGAGTTAAAGATGAAAAAGTAAAGGAAAAACCCCTTAAATAGCCCTGTCATCACTTGGAATGACACCACGTTAGTTCTGGATACATGGTACAGACTCCAAATAAAAGTTGGGACTCCTGTTCACTTAAAATTTCTACAGATGTTGCTCAACACTGGCACAAAAGAAACAAATACTGCACACCATAAATTTAAAAATCTTTTTGTTGTGTCCAAATAATAATACATGAGCTTAGGTAGCTAAAAGAGTTGCTATGTTTGTCACATATCTATTTTGAAAAAAGAAAAAGGATTCAAAAATATTTGGGACTGCTGAAAACAAACTCAGTAGGAAATCTTGGCTGTTGCCAAGAGCCTTGATACAGTGTTTTTCAGAGTTTGCTCATGGCTGAGCTTGATCTGATATAGCTCATATACGTGCTTTCAGTTTGTTGTAAACACAGATGTAACAACTAATCAGTAGACTCCTGGCCTGCTAAAACAGCAGCTTTTTGGCAAATCCAGTTTTGTTCTTAGTTTTGATCAAATTCTAGACTGGCTGCAGACAAGATGGCGCCTGAGATTATTGGCCGGAAGCAGAAATTATACAACTTACCCTAACGCAGACGCAAACCTAAAAGTGTTGAGAATTGTAAAAAACACGTTTGTTAAATCTTAAAAGGGAAAAATCAATAACTGACAGGATCAGCATTTAAAATGAAACTTTTTTTTTTTTTTTTATTAATATGGGGGACTTCTGGTTCAGGTGGAGGATTTCGGATCTCTAGAGATCGATCTCTGCAGCCAGATCCTCTTGAAAATCTCTGTTCACTGAAGTACCTTGAACAACAAAAATCAGTACAAATGAAAAGTAAACTGCATCCACTGCTGCCTGGTTTAAACAAGAACAAGAAACAACTCTGCCATTCTTCACAGCCAAAATACAATACAAAAATATCAAAAAACGTGGTCTTGTTCCTATTGAGCAGCGCAACAGACACAAATTTACAGAGAAGAACAACAACTAAGGCTGCTGCTTCCTTTTTTATCCCCTTTTGGTTTGCTTGACTTAAAACAGTAAAGAAATTCCTGACACCATAGATTCAAAATATCTTTAGGAAGAGATACCTGCCAAAGTGAAACACAATTAGTTTCGGACAGATGGAGCTCTAAGGTGTAGATGAAATATATTTTTCTAAATCGTAGATAAAAATCTGAAACTGTTTTCCTTGAGCTTGCACTATATTTCTCCTTGATATCCATACAGACTGAAGGAACCTTGACTGCTCATTGTAGCAGTAGAGCTCCTGCTCTTAAAGCCAAAAGACAGATGTGTGTGTGCTGGAGTTCAGCGTGAGCAACGCAGCAGACAGCAAGTCAACAAAAGACTTTGAGAGAGTGGGAGCCATCAGTCACCCTTATAACTCCACATGCAGAGAATTCTCTATTGCTAGTATGGTGGCGCGCACACACACACACATAAACACACACACTCACATCTCTGTGCAACATATAGTTTATCAGAATGCTTTCACATAAACACATACACGGAGCAGAGGGAGCAAGGACGTTCTGGCTATGCAGCATAATATACTAATGGACAAACAACTGTCAGAGCCAATTTCTGCTCCTCATTTGTCATGAAATTAGACACACTCTTAGACGCATACCTTCATATGTGTACAGTAATGGCACTGTTGGTTCAGATTCCACTTGCCCACTAAAGCTAATGACAAAAAACATTTACCTGTTGGCTTTCAGAAACCATATTTTACGCACCATAAGGCACACCGTATTATTAGGCGCAGTCTTAATTAGGGGGTCTATTTCTGTATTTAACCCGTACACAAGGCGCACCGTATTATAAGGCGCAAAAGAAAAAATGTTTACAGAAGCAAAACAGTGAGTTTAGATGAGTGTTATTCAGCTATTTTACAATCCTGTCCCCTTATTTTTTTCATCAATCTCAGTGATGTGGGCTTTAGCAAAACCTCGTTAAAGCAGACACTTTAGTTCAGGCGTCCACAATCCATTTCCATATGGTGGCGTAACTGCCCGGCACTGCCTCCCAGTCTTAGTAAAAGTGTTGGCGCCGTCTTTCATTCATCGCTTCCACAAACAAAGACGAGCGTTCTATTTTGCTTTGCCTCCATGACACATGGAATTTTTCTCTTAAGTCTAAAGGGAACCTTTAGACACTAATTCAGCAGGGCTAAATCCGAGTGACTCTTGAGCAGAGTCACGTGCAAACATGCAGGAAAAACGTGCGTAAAGTTTGGCTGGATCTTTGCGCGGCACACAGCAATGTGTGTGGGGAGCACGGGCTACCGGGGGTGCTTGAAATCAGACATAAGCTCCATTGTAGTTGTCACCTGCGCAAGGAAAACTGTCAAATTCAGCACATGATGTAGTAACATTATCATTTCCTGAACGAACAGGGTTTTGAGGCAAACAAAGACGTACGTGGATCTATTCATCTACAAGTGGACACATCAGAATAAAGTTAGAGTGTGACAGCAGTTTCTTGTGAAATTCGTATTTACCTGTCTTTAAATGTGTGCAATAATTAGAATCTTTTCCTTTTGTAAATGTGTATTTTTTTTCCTCTTTCATGTGAGTCTTTTCAGGTCAGAGGAAACGAGAGACACATGAAGGAGACGGACGAGGGAGCCATAGATTAATCAAGCAATGGTGAGAAAAATGAACACGCTCTCTCCTTTCTTTTGATAAAAGGCCAATTAACCAATCTCTTTCACCAGTTAATCTCACTTCCTGCTTCCCAGGCTCTCGACTTTGCTCAAATTCACTTTGTCTCTCTCCTCCTATCATCCCTTGTTTTCCTCCTCTCTTAATGGTTCTCCAACTATGACTGTCCCCTCCTCTCTACTTCTCGCTTCTCATCTCTGACTCTTTCCTATCCTCTCTTCTTTAGTGTTATTCGTTTTTTTTTTATCGGTTTGCTTCCTCTCTTGGCACCCCCATCCCCTGCACTCCCCCAACATCACTCTCATCCTTTCTGTTATGTGTGCTGTTTAGCTGCGCTTAGCTTCACCTGTCAGCTTGGATCAGGGCTGTGGAGCAGCAACATGACAAACTGCCCTCTGATTCACTTACACAGTCGCACACACACTTGTAGCGCCTTCTAAACCCTTCAACACACACAAACACACACGCATGTGCACCCTCTTTTCGACCACTCCTTCTCTTCTCCTGTTTTTTTTGTTTATTTTTTTCATGGAATCTTCATGGTGCACCATTGTAGATTTATGGCAGCTGCTGAGAATTGCAGCAACACGAGCCCTTAGATTTACCCTAAAACCTTGACTTCCTGTAGGGCGGTTCATTGATTCATTTTTCAAAAAGCAATATTGTGAATTCTTAGACCTTAAAGTATCTTAATACACTGCAAAACACTGCTTGCATATTAAGTACAGAAACATACCCGATAGACCCTGAAACTGAGGTTATTGGTTGACTTTCAAATATAAAAGCACAACTCACATAAAATAGGAGCTCCACAAATGTGCTTTGCATGATCCCCTCTCCTCATCATTTTCTTCTGAATCACGAGAACAGGCTGCACTGTATTTGCAGGAGGACAGAGCATTGATTGGTGGTCATTAAGTTTCTGTAGCTCTCAGAGCAAAGCAGGGCAATAAATCCACTTAATGGTTGAAGAAATTAACATGAGCTAAGCAGGTAGGGTGGACATCCTTCAGAGTACGGCAGAGATCGATAGGAGAGGGTTGAATGGTGAGTTGTCATAATGGTACCACAGTGGTCCAGCCTACAAAAAGATGCCGCTAAACCTTTACCAAATTGCAGCTTTGCCTCAAACAAGTTTAAAGAGGCCATACTTTCCTGGTTTAAGGACATCTGTTGCAAATCCAGGAGATATTAACACTGCGATTGATTTAAGTGTTTATTTAAACTGGCTTAAAGTCACACTCTGATCATCTTTTGATATATTGTAAAACTGTTTCCAGTGATCTTTTAATAACAATTATGCCATTTTAAGGCAAAATCACAACGCCTTTGACCATGTCAAACTTTGACCATCGGTGGACACTGATTTGGTAGCAACGTATGGATTTGGTTTATCTGGTGAAACTAGACACACAGCCAAGCCTGATGACATCTGCGTTCATTTTTCAAATAAAGATAAACTGAGGCCACTCTCCTGACGCGACGAGTATCCATATCTGCCATTGCAATAAATTGAGCCATTTCCGTTTTGTGCCTAAATTGTGAGACTTACACCACATTTCACACCAAGCCTCTTCCAACTGTAGATGGACGATAAGATAGATGATAAGAAGAAGAAGCGCCTCTGTGGTGTCCGCATGGAGACAAGGACTACACCGTGTTGCTGTTCAACTTGCTTTTTTTCCCCCACCCCCAACACTCCACTTGCGTATCCTACGCTGCAGCTCTTAAAGGCGCAGTAACACACTACTTAACAAACTATGTTAACTACAACTAACATAACATTATCCTGAACACTTTCAGACATAACATTTCTCCCCCCCCCCTCCAAAACAGGAACATGCAGCTCTCCCACCCCCCCGCTGTCAACATCAGCCTGTCACATAGTCTCTGTGCCAGATGGGTGGGCCTCTTATCCTCAGGGGTCGTGCTGGCTGAACTTCAGCTTCAGGCCGGGGTGGTACACCTCCCTGTACCCGGTTGGCTCCTGGCCTGGGCTGCCAACCCAAGGTCGCTGCTGGTGACAGGGATGACGTAGGTGTTTTCGGGGCCAGGACTCTGTGCAGACGGTTTGCATGCCACCGTGTCCCGTTCTCCAGTCTGTAGGTGGCCGGCCCCAGTTGCTGAGTGACACGCAGAGGATCTGACCAGTATGACTGCAATTTATTCCGGCGATGGGCCCGTTTAATCCTGACCCAGTCCCCAACAGCTAGTGAAGGGGACTGCACTCGAGGTGTAGCATCAAATTGTCCCTTCATCCGAGCCTGGGAAGTTAAAACCCGGGCTCTGACTCTCTCTCTGAGTTTCCTGTGGAGAAACAGGCTGTGCCCTCAGACAATCCAGGGGTTGCTTCAGTTCGCGTCCGATCATGAGCAGCGCTGGAGACACCCCCGTGGTGGAGTGCTTTGTAGCACGAATGCTCACAAGAGTTTGATTGAGGGCCTCGCTGAAGGTCTTCCCTTCTTCCAGGCAGGCCCGAATCCCATTTTTAAGAGTTTTATTAAGACGCTCCACCCCTCCATTACTCTCCGGATGGTACGCTGCTGTCCTTATGTGCTTGATGGAACGCAGTGTCAGGAATTCTGTGAACTCAGCTGAGACAAACTGAGGTCCATTATCTGTTGTAACAACACTTGGGAGCCCCCACCGTCCAAACAGTTCCTCCAGTCGGCCGATGACGGTATGTGTGGTGACCGAACTCAGCTGAAAAACCTCTGGCCATTTGGAATGCAGGTCGTGCACAACCAGGAGGTACCGTGCATGAGCGGGTGCCCCATGAAGTTCTCCGCAGAGATCAATCTGGATGTGCTCCCAAGGCAAAGATGGCCACGGGGACGGACTGAGTGGTGCTGTAGCTGGCTGACCGGTCTTCCCACTCAGAAGACAGCAGGCACAGTTACGCACCAGCTCCTCAACATCTGAATCTATTCGAGGCCACCACACTGTATCACGGCACCGTTGCTTCACTTTGACCACCCCTAAATGCCCTTCATGTGCCATGTGTAGTACTCTGGCTCTAAGGGTCTCAGGGACAACTGCTCGGTGGCCACGAGCCAGGCACACTGTCCCCCAGCAGGAGAGCTCATTTCGGAAGCGGTAGTAAGGTAGCAGGCGGTCATCCACCTTGGCTGGCCAGCCATCCTGGATGTAAGTACGGAGAGTTACAAAAGTCTCTTCATCAGCAGAAGCCTGCTGAAGCTCAGCCAAGGTAACCACCGAGCTGAGAGGCCCATGCAGGATTTGGACCAAGTCCTCATCATTTTCTGTGCTTCGAGTGACCTCGCCTGTTTCCAGAGTCACTGAGACAGCTCGTGACAGAAGGTCTGCCACGGTGTTGGCGCGCCCTGGCATAAACTCCAGGCTGAAGTTGTACTGATTCAGCCGGTCAGCCCATCTCAGCAATCTCATAGGTTTGTGTCCTGACCCCCCGGTCGCCAACAATGCTGTCAGAGCCTGATGGTCTGTGCGTATGGTGAAAGCCCGTCCATAGAGATAGACATGCCAGCGTTCACATGCCCACAGGCAAGCCAGAGCTTCCCTCTCCCCCACCGAATACTTCTGCTCAGCGGGAGAGAGAGCCCTGGAAGCAAAGGCCACCGGCCGTTCCACCCCGTCATGGATCTGGGAGAGCACAGCTCCAAGTGCCACCCCAGAGGCGTCACAAGTGACCAATGTAGGTGCTGTCAGGCTGAAATGGGTCAAGGTGGGAGGGGAGGTGAGCTGTTGTTTAATGATGCGCACCGCCTCATGGCAGGCCGGGGTCCAGTCCCAGCGCATGTCCTTCCGAAGCAAACTACGCAAGGGAGCTGTCGAGTCAGAGAAATGTGGCATGAATCTCAGGTAGTAGGCAGCCATCCCCAAGAAAGAGGACAGCTGGGCTGGCGACTGGGGATCTGGCAAAGACAGAATGGCCTCAGTGTGAGACATAATGGGTGCTATACCCGCCTCTGAAAGCCTGAAACCTAAAAATTCGACCTCCCTAACGCCAAACACGCACTTCCCGGCATTCAGTTTCACACCATGCTGTTCGAAACGTCGGAAGACTTGCTCCAGACGAGCTTCATGCAGTGCCATGGTGGGTGCATGCACAACCACATCATCCAGATAGATGGAGACACCGGGAATGCCTGCCAGTATGAGTGACATAACCTTCTGGAAACAGCTCGGGGCCGAGGAAAGACCAAAAGCCATGCGTTTAAATCTGAACACCCCAACATGTGTAACAAAAGCTGTGAGGTCCATGCTGGCAGGTGCAAGGGGAACCTGCAGGTAGCCATTTCGCAAGTCCATCTTACTAAAGATAGTGGAGCCATGAAAATGGCTGGTGAGTTCCTCCGCTGTAGGCAAAGGGTACTTATCCGGAATTATAGCTTTGTTTACGTCAGACAAATCAACACAAAGACGCAGACCGCCCCCCTTTCTCCTAGCTACCACCAGTTTAGACACCCATGGAGAGGCGTCAACCGGTTCGATAACATCCTCTTCCACTAAGCGACCCAGCTCCACCTCAACTTCGTCACGCAGAGCCAGAGGGATGCGCCGCAGAGGTTGGATAACTGGGCGTACTGACAGGTCAATAGTGGGCTGATGCACGAAAGCGGACACACGACCAAGCCCAGTGAACAGGTGGGGGTAACGGTCTGGCCAGGACGCAGCGACCTGCAGGACACACCCGCCACTGGAGTCAGTCACCGTAAAGCCGAGAGCAAGGAACAGGTCTAAGCCCATGATGTTAGCCCCTTTCCGGGTGATACAGAACTCAGCATCAGGGGCGCATTGTTGACTGTAACTGACAGGGAGACGAGCAACACCCAGAGTGGAGATGGGAAAATGACCATAGCCTGACAGGTTCCTAGCTGTAGGTTCCAGAGGCACATGGCTGAAAAAACGGTCATATGTGGATTTGTTCAAGATGGACACCTTAGCACCTGTATCTACCAGGAGTGGGATTTGGGCTGTACCCACACGACAGGTGCAGAGCTTGAAAGAGGGAAGTGAGCTCTGCACTGAGTTAACAGGAATGGTAACACTCCCAGAGCGGTCAGGAAGGGAGCGACAGCACCGTGCAAAATGGTTCAGCTTGTTGCAGTTACGGCAGCGTTTCCCGTTTGCTGGACATGACTGGTCTCTGGCAGCATGTTTATTGGAGCCACAGTTATTACAACGCGGAGAACCACTCGTTCTGGACCCACTGTCCACTCTCTGCACGGGTACATCAGCTGGGGGCTCTGCAGCCGGCGTCACGGATAGCGCCGGCGGTGGTGACGTCACGGGCGGGTCTGTAGCTCGGGCGAATCTGCGAGCCTCAGACAGGGCAGATTCCAACTGTTTCCCGATCACTAAAGCGTCGGCCAACGTCATGGAGTCGGATTCAAGTAACAGCCGCTCCCTAAGCTGATTTGAAGACGTTTTTTCAATTAACTGATCGACTATGAGTCCATCCTCTAATGTCCCAAAATCGCAGAGCTTGGCCAGCTCACGTAACGCGGATACAAAATGTGCGACAGTCTCACCCGGCTGCTGAAAGCGCTGCCGAAACTCAAAACGGCGCATCCGACGGCAAGTGACAGCCTTCTCCCAGAACAAAAATGGGAATGCAGTGCGGCCGTGGCCGTAGCATACTTGTCATCCGATAAAGTCAGTGTTGCAAAAATCCGTTGGCCCTCCTGTCCGAGGCAATGGCGGAGGAGCGCACACTTCCGGGCTTCGGCCAGATCCGTGTGCCCCAAAGCGAGCAAATAATCCTCAAATGACGCCAGCCATCGCTCCCACGGAACCCCGGGACCCCCTGGCACAGGCAAGAAAGGTGGCGGTGGAGGCAAATTGAGTTCAGACATCCTCGTTCGCCAAAATGTGGTGTCCGCATGGAGACAAGGACTACACCGTGTTGCTGTTCAACTTGCTTTTTTTCCCCCACCCCCAACACTCCACTTGCGTATCCTACGCTGCAGCTCTTAAAGGCGCAGTAACACACTACTTAACAAACTATGTTAACTACAACTAACATAACACTATCCTGAACACTTTCAGACATAACAGCCTCCCTGCCTGTCCTGTGTGAACAGCATGGGCTCACGTGTTCCAGAACAAAAGTTTTGTGCATTCTTGAACAAGTGTCAAATGCCCGGTGTGGACATAGCTTTAGAGCTTATGCAAGTCTGTTTACGTTTAGCACAGCACAGCAGATATTTATATATATATAATCTATATTTATATGTAGATATTTATATATCTGCAGATACTTTTGTTTATATTTACTTATATTTATATTTACTATACTTATACTATATATACTTATATTTCCATAAGTGAATACAGAGACAACCCACCTCTGCAAAATCAGATCTAGAGACATTACAAAGAACAAAAATGATTAATAAACCATTTTTTGCTTTGAATAAGATACTTCAAGAAAAAAAACTAAAACAAATTAAGAATAATTTTTGATGCTATGTCCCTTAAATATCCCTAAAAGTTTACAATAAAGATAAAGAAAAGTCTGGATAATTCCACTTGTACACTCTGCAAGTGTACACTCTGCTGTGACTGCTACAGCCAAAGTGAACCTCCAATATGTGTTCTCAGCTAAATGATATGTGCCGTTTAGTTCATTCAGAAATTAAAACAATTCACTGTGCATGAACTATAAAGGAAATAAGATAACTTTGAAAACATATTTTAAAAAGACGTCAACAGACTCATTGCCACATCATTTCTTCATTCCTCCTGCTGACAGTTGTGAGTGTGGTGCAGCCTACTGGCTGTTCGGCTCATTTGCCAGGGGAGCTCTTAGATGTTTTGGAAGGCTCTCAACAAGGGGGAAGTGCTGTTTTTCAAAGAGCTTTTTCTGAGCCAGAGATGATGGAGGAGTGAAAGACATGTCAGTACAGGAAGAGAGCTCCCTCCCCAAATACAGCACAGTCAAGTATAAAAAAAGAGGGGAAAAATCTAGTTGGTTTGAAATTTAGTTATTTTTATTTTTCCCATTGAACAGAGACCTTAAGGGAGACACAATGGGGGGTAACTTGTTTTTTTTTGCTTTTGACAATTGCATGGTTGATTTAAAAAAAAAAAGTGCCAGGAAACTGAAGAACGATGGCAGAAAAGATTGGTGGAGAAAAGAAGAAATGTTAGAAGAGAGGAAAGAGTTGAAGTAAGCTGCATTTAGGAATGACTGACAGAAGAAGCCCCACTTTTTCTGTCATTTAAAATGACCGTTTCTTCCCAGTTTATCATGCAGTTCAAGGTCACAACAAAGTTGGTTTCTACTGTCATATTTATCATATCTCTGAATTGTAATTTCATGGCATTTCAGATACAAACTTTAGAACTCTTAAATGTGTTGACACAATGTCTCATCTCATAAAGAAAATACTAAAGAAAAGCAAAACTTTTCTCCCCACATTGATTCAGTTAATTACAATGTATTACTGCATTATTAAGATCAGCTTAAAATGACAGGTAAAAGTATGAATATTTTGCCATTTTTTCAAATTCTGTTGCACTTCCACAGCCCTGCAAGTCTCCGTGTCCTGCTGACATCAAAATGTTGATGCAGCAACAGTATAATTAGAACAATATTGATTGTGTGACTGGTGTCAGATGTGTCTGTGTGTGGATTTTATTTTATTTTATTTTTACCAACAGTTTTTGAGTTGGCAGTACATTTATTTTGAAGAAGCTAAACTGTGCAGCAACAGGATGACATTAAACAAATGTTTTTGGAACAATATGAAGTCTAAAAACAAAAAACCTCTCACTTGAGAAACACGGTGCACCACATTCTGGATCCAGTAGCCTTTGTGCCTGAAGGGTTAAATGTAAATCAACGAATACTCAAAAGTTCAATAGATTTTTTTCTGAGTTTAATTATAACTGAAAACATCTACAGCCACAGTATGGCTGATCTGGATCTGTAAGTCATCAGTGTTTTGGTAGCAAAATCATTTAAGTATACTTGTTTAAAAACAATTAAAATATTGAACACATTAATACAATACATTGTTTTTTTATTTCTTTTTGTTATTAGTGTTCCCATTTTAATACCTGCTAATTAAAAATACTAGTAAAAATGTATTTTTGTGTTGGCCCCATTGCAAAAAACGACTTTTACCCCAAAAAATAAATACAGAAAAAAGTTTAAAGTCCCTCTCCGATCTATTGTAAAAGTGTTTCCAGTGGTCTTTTAATTATGATGATGCCATTTTTAGATAAAACGTGTTGTTTTGTAGGACATAGATTTTGCATAGCAGTAGGAGTTCATGAGAAATTTCCCTTTAAGTTCTGACTTGAGGACTGGACCACTGGTGTGGAGCAACTCCGACCACTCTTCCCCTTCCCGTTGCAGGGTGGAGTGGAGCACATTTTTCAAGTAACAAATGTGATTTTTTTAGAAACTGTAGTTTTTTTGTCTGTTTCTGATTCACAACAGTCTGAAAAAAGTACCCAGAAATGCAATTTTAATCCTAATTTTCCTCCATCATAGGAAAAATGATACAAGAACATGTAAAAAAAAGCAATATTCATCAGAATGGGATTTTTAATATTCCTAAAATATTGATAAAAACGTGTCCTTAACATCAAAGATATTAGTGGAAACAAATGATTTTGTTGTTCAGAAATGAAAAGCGTAAACACAAAAACTGGATTTCCTCTCCAAAAAAAAAACTCATATTTAATTCAGGAACCTCTTTTCCTTGGTAAACTTTTACTTTCATGATGCCGGATTTTTGCCTCTATAATCCAAAAAGAACTGCAGTCGGGGGAGAGGAATCAAGCTGTGTGGGAGAACAAGCAACAACACAGACGTAAGGCTCAACGGGGAACAGAAACGAGACAGAAACTGCGAGTTGGGAATGCGACAAGCAAAAGAGTAGGAATATGAAAAGCAAACAGAAGAGAAACAAGAAAACTGCATGGCACGAAAGATGAGAGCAAAGTGAAAATGTGAATTCCTCCTCTCTGCATCATCCTGATTCACAACTACCATGCACTCTTTTTGTTTCTGCACAACGCAGGAGTGTCACAACCACTCCTTAGCAATAATTAGTTTTTGTTTTTATGAGCGAAGGAACAGAGGGTAAAATCTGGATGACACAGACCCACAGGTATCTTTTTTCCTGTATGGAAATCAGGGCAAAGAGATATTTAATGAGCCGCAACAAGGAGGAGGAGGCAAAAAGGATGGGAGGAGAGCAGGTTATCTCTGACATGCATCATAAAACAATAAAATGAATAGCAAAAGAAGATGAAACCCTCCATGAATGACAAATAGTCTTTGATTTGACGCTGCGAGACTTGATTTCCTGAGCCTATTTTCATTCTTTAGCAATACTGCTACCACGGTCTATAGAGAAAGGAATGACAAAAAATCTACAAAAAAGTCTAAAGTCACGACAGAACGTGTAACTGTTAACATAGACCACAGCCCAAGGCACACAACTGGTTTTGACAGTGTTGAGCATTTTTTTGAAAGTGGAAAAATGCATTTTTTTCCTATTTTTAAATAATTTAGATTTCTGTTTTTTTTTTTTTTTTTTTTGCCTCATCAAAGAAACAATTTGTGCCATACTTCAGTGTTCCCCGACCTTTTTGTGGCTGCAAACCGGTCAACCACGGCCCAGGGGGGCAAGGTGTGTGTGTATTATTCAAAGCAATCAGACAAGAATAATTTATATGTAACACAATCAATCAACAGAGGTTTACATCCAAAAAAATGTGTCAAACACAGGATAACTAGTCATCAAATGATAGATTGCTTTAAAGGTCGTGAGAGGAAGCAAATTTATATATTCTCACCTCAGCTTGACCTTAACCTTTTTTTTTACATGTATTATCAACATTTGGTTCATAATTTATGATCAGACATTTGTAGATTACCAACATAAAGATGGCGGTGGATCCTAGGCGTCATATTTTCCTAAAATCAGATTTGACTCGTATTTGCTTCAATTATAGGCTCAGACGTTTGTCATCACACATTTCTCAAAGTCGTGTTGTTGATAACCAGTACTTTTGACAGTCCAGTTAACTGAATGGTTTAACGAAGATCCTGGAAATCAGCACCCAGGTACTCTGGATCTGCTTACGTCGCTTTAGGAGCCTGGCGTGTTTTGTTAGTTCAGCATTTCTTTTTGTAAGATAGTCATTCCAATAAACAGAAGATGTTTTTCAGGTGTTATCTTTACTTCATTAGAGCTATTTTGTGCTTTTGATTCACAAACCTGATCACGACCACTGGTTAATCTGACTCCTTTCTCTTGGGAATCGGGTGGCAGATTTCAATAGTATTTAAATCAGGGAAATCCCTTTAGCCGTGAGAAATGATCCAACTTGACTCTCCACGCCCTGGCCTGCAGAACCAACAGCTCCGCTAGCTTCTGTGCTAATGTTTGCTGTGCCAGGCCTAGCTCAGGATTTGAGTTGTAATCCTGTGAGAATGATAGTATTCATTCTTAATTGTTGGTCCACGTCGTTCACACTGCATTACGTACTCTGTACTGTCGGATCTCTTCCACAAGTTGCATCAGAGGTGTTATCTTAGCTTCAAGTTCCATCAGTAGAGTTTGCTTTGCTTGGATGTCGTTGAGCACAATTCTGAGTCTGCAAGGTCAGATGTGTCTTGGTTTTCCTTTGGGGTCATGTTCAGCTCTCTATATTGCATACTACTTATTTGCAGTAATTCTGTGATAACTGGTTGGTGGGGGACCACTGTCATACTTGAACTGGTTAACTGGTCTTCTAACTTTCACTCGTGACTTTTGTTCTTGCTACCCTACCTACTTCTGATCCAATGGATTGGGTAATAGTGGATTATAAATGAGTAAAAGAATCTGAGGTCAACCTTCTTTGGTGTAAATTTTTTGCAGATACGTCCTGCCACTAGCACCTGGACGTGGATTGACCCGTGCGGTTTCTGGTTGCCGGTGGAGGGTCTTACAGAGATGCGGCTCCGTCATTATGGGAAGCACAGGTGCGCATCGCAGTTACCCTGAGGCTTGTGCAGCCAACTTAAGGGACATAATGAAAATTGAAATTATTGTTGTGGGTTTGGTATGTGTATTGTGACGTTTTTGCAAGGATAGTGACACCCACGGATGACGTACGAGTGCCACTGTGGTACGGTGCTCTTATGCCACACTCTAGTCATTAGTAAGGTGTGCGCACTGGCTCCTTACTGATCACACACAAAGGCTGCATGCAAAGGATGTGCAGGTGACACGTAAGCGCCGGTAAGATGCCGACACAAACTATTCTCTGTCTAATTTTCAACAGCCAGCCCGGTTGCGTGCATTGAGCTTGCAAAGAGCGTTCAACAGAACCCTTCCTTGCACAGTGTGCAGGATTAGGGTAGGGGGATTAAAAAGCAAAAGGAAAAATTCCCACCTTATTTCACTCTAAGTGTTTCTTAAGTGTTTACTTTAACCTTACACTTGCAGGATGCCCGTTGAACAAAATGTGCACGAGACTGATTACTTCTGGAGAAAAATGTTCTTTTTTTTTATTCAGATACATAGACGATAGAGAAGTTGTGAACCTGAAAAAGAAGTTTATGCTATTTTTCTTTTTTCCATTCCTTGATGCCTAAAACAGCATCAGCTAGAAGCACTGCCAGCTTTTCCTTTGGACTAAATAAACTTCATTAAACTTTTATTTGCAAAAATAATAAAGTTCTTTTTGATGCTCTTTTGCATGTCAGCGATTGACATGAAAAAAAGCTGATTTTTGCGAACAGTGGATAAATCATAAGCTTTGAAATTCTGTGCAAAAAAGCTCAATACACTCAGCATATATTTTATGCAAACCAGTTTTAGATGTTTATTTCACTTGAAGGTTTAAACTTTGTGAGTTTAATAAAATATATCTGTTAAGTCAGTAATGAGAAGGATAATTTTTCCCCTTATCTGGATGCCATTAAAATGCATAAAGTAGAAAATGTATCCAATAAATATATACAAACAGTAACATTTTTTGATGAAAGGAATATAAGATGGAAAAAAATTATGTCAATTCTTTCACCCATTTTGACAGAAGGCTATGGGAGGGGGGAAAAGGGGGTTAAAGGGCAAATTGGAAGGAAATGAGGAGGCACACGTCGGCTTAAAATGGTGAGATGGTCATGAATAAAAATGGAAGACTAGATAGAAAAATAGACAGACAGGAGGAGCGACATGTAAGCAGTTGATTTACTGTCAGGGATACTTGAAAATGGCATTAGTCTACAAGGAAACAGATCATTAGCAGGATCATTGAAGTGAAAACAGAATCCGTGTTGGAAAGCCTGCAGACAGTCACACTCTTAAAAGAACCTCGAAAACACAAACCATGGCTCGAGACTAGACACTACTTAATAGAAAAACCAGATAGCATGAAGAGTCACAACCTGTTCATGTGACTGCTGACTGACCAGTGTGACAACACAGAAAATTCATCTAAAATGCGGAAGAGCTGATGTTTAATTAACTGTGCTGACAGATGCAGTGGCAAAAGGGGGTTCTGTGTTGCTGGGATTTTGTGCAGCTCCAACACTCTGGACCATAAAATCCTTCCTGACAGGCCGTAAAGGGGGTGGGATTAGGATGCATAGTCCACAGTCAAGTCAGATTGCATCTCAAGGGCAGGGGGTTGTGTTGCTTCCAGTGGTAATCACAAATCCAACAGGATTACCGTCACATGTGGAGTCCCTCAGGGTTCAGTTGTAGGTCTACTACTATTTTGCTTAAGCACACGCCGTTTAGGCCATGTTATACAATAAGATTATGATTACTGATCATATTTTTACAAATCAGATCTGACACCATGCGACTTCACCCCCTTATAATTATCCACTCTATTCTACAAGTACATTTATAAAACTAGATTTCCTCTATTTAAATGCAAATTGGATATTTTTTTTCTTTTTCAAATACCAGCCACAGTTCTTTGTTTTGGTTCAAATGTAGCCATTATCTGCAACCTAATGGGCATCCATTTATTTGATCTCATCCTGAAGGAGCTCAACTGAAATTATTACAACTACTTAAGAGCAACCACTCCATCCTCTCCTCTAGAACACAGTCATGAAAGGTGCAAACTTCAATTTAAAGCGGAATATTTTAACATGTAAGCATCTCATTTGCATTAAGAAGGAATATGGAAAGTGGCATTAGCATGTTTGCTGACAGTTTAAAGACAATTACCTTAAGTTTCCACAGTTTGCTAAGTAAAATGTCTACAAACTTTTTTCAGACTTAAAACTTAACAACTTTTTCTTTTTTTTTTTTACTTTTGTTTTTTTTTTTCTGACATGCAGAGGAGGAACACATAAAAGTAAAAGTGCCAGATGTTTATTTTCTTGGTCCACTGAGCTTTTTAGTTAGCTTAGTACCCCTGTGGAGACCAGCAGGATTTAAGATTATATCTAATTGTTATACTCTCATTTCCTTTGTTCCTTTTTTTTTTTCCTTTTCTCACTTCATATAGAGCGGCGCCGTAGGTTTATGGCTTGTGTTTACTTCCTTTAACAACAGTCGCCTCCCACAGAGGCACTCCTACAGAGCCTCCAAATTACAAAGTCAAAAATGACACTGACTGCCGTTAAAGGCCTACAGCCAAATTCTAAAATAAACCTCTCATTATGGAGCAATGGCAGCCGTTTACCGTATCTGTGCTATGTCTTTTCTGGAAAGCATAAAGTGAAGTGTTGTGTCATAATAACTTGTCTTGGACTTTGCCTAAACATCAATACAAAGAGGAAGTTCAAAAAGGGGGAAACGTGTAAAAGTAATGGAAGATACCATCTTTAAAAGGGAAAATGGCACAGTGACACACTTCCACACCAGTAGGTGGATTCACAAACATGAAAGACGGAATAACAAACCTTCTTTGAAATTGTTGGGGTGTGTCTTTCTGTGTCTCCAAAGCACATTTGAATTGGTGCTTCTAGTTTTGTGGCCGTTTCTTGGAACACACTCCTTGAGATGTCTGAGTCTAAAAATGTTCTCACCTTCCCTTTCATCAAATTCCACTCCTTCATAATGTGCATAATGTGCCCAATGGGATTGTCCAAATACTGCCTAAGCTCATGCAATTTTATTCTTAAACCTGACCATCTGTCACGCACATTGTTCAGCCTGATTTTGAGCATATGTTTTATTCATGAGACCCCGTGAGAGAAAAGGGGAGACGGCAGGAAGACGAAATGAAAGAAGAGAGAATGAAGTGCAATAATAGATTTGAAAAGTGAAAGCTGAAGGAAGAACGAGGAGGAATTATATCTGAACAAGAACAGGTGTTTTTTTTATTTATACCATTGATGTACGGCAGATGTCTTCATTAGATTTTGAAATGAACGTTTTTTTTTCCTGTCAGTTGAAGTAAATCTTTATTAAAATTAGGTCACAATGGCTTAAACATCAATGTGTATAAACTGTAGCACAGCTGTGAATGAGGTAAACATTTAGGAATGTATGCTCCAACAGAATTACTACAGCCTAGCATGGTGGTGGTAGTGTTATGTTGCTGCAAAACTTTAACTTTTACTTTTGCAGGATTGTGTTTCTCCAGAAAATCACGATGGAAAACGTGAAGATCCACGATCCAAGATGCTTTTTTTTCCGCGGCTGATTCACATTGACTGTGTAAACGCTTAGCTACTGCAAAGCGTTGCACATCCGCATCAGTTTGCTTTTCTCTGTATCAGAATCCCCTGGAATTACATCAATTGCAAAAACTGTTGAGGAGTTACAGCAGTTCAAAGAATGTCAACACCGGACGCTGCAGTGTTAAATGGTAGTAATGTGAAAGGCTCACTGCCAGTTGTCACGAATGCTTTATCCCAGAGGTGCTCACACTTTTTTGAAATGAGCATTATTTGACAACAAACTCCAAAAGATCTACCTATTCAGTATATGTTTCAGAGCGCTTTAGCCTCCGACTATTCGCAAGAGCAGATGATCTACTGTTGCTTCTTTGCAGGTTATAATAAAAAGCCTCGTAGCAGTTGAATAATAAAGAGAACAGAACACACTGCTGATGAAAAAAAACAATACAATAAAGGCACAGAAGGGCTGGCGGAAACGGTTGTTTACGTCCCGAGCGGGTCATTCAATCGTCTGTGCCCTTGAACGCAGCTCTTTAGTGAAATAATTTATGATGAGTGGTTCATGGCTGATAAAAGAAATGACAGTTACAAAAGATGTGGTTTGAATGTGAGCCTTCTTGTGCAACAATTGTTGACTATATTCAGTGTTTTACATTTTTTGTCTGGAATGTAGCGTTTACCTGAATTGCCTAAGAAGCTCAAAACGTTTAAAATGTGCCAGTATTACACCAAAAACAGATTCGTATACCATATTTTACGTTTTTAAAATTGATCATTTTTAGTCAAGATGCTTCATTTTCAATTTTTGCTGTTTTTAAAACATCTTTTAGAGTTTTTTTTATGTTTTTGAATGTCTAACATTTTCTACAAGGTCTTCCATTTTTAAGATGTTCTTGCTTCTGTTGTGCTTTCAATGACAAACTGATTTAATAAATTGTAAAATATGTATTTTGAGCATTTTTAAGTACAGTTTAGTACTTAATTCATTATATAATACTATCATAATATGTCGTATTAATTTTCAAAATAAAAGCTTTGAGCATCTTTGAGGAAGGTATTGAGAAGATTTTGACAGAACGTTTTGGAAAAAGAGGAGGGAGGTCCCATTGACTGTATATGAAAATTGGACTGAGGGAATGTGACGTCACTAATTACTTACTTCAACTGCTCCAACCAAATTGTCAATTCGGTCTCCTTTTTGTCACATTTGGACGCCATCATGCTTACTGACATTGCCAGTAAGCAGGGATTTACAAGGAAGGAGCTTGTTGGAAGTCCACACCAACACTACTTTAAAGCGGGCAACTCAAAATATGTCAGTCAAATATTTCTACCGTTCGACTGAAGACCACATGCTTCTGATTGGCTTATTTATCACTTGAATAATTCGCAATTAAGAAAAGTTATTAAGAACATGTTTAAAAAAAAACGTATTCAAGCATAAAGGGTTATTCTGACAAATATAATGACTGAGTAATAGCTGTTTGGAATGCCAAGTAGGGGAGGTTACTCAGTCCAGTTCGCCTTTAGTCAATGGGAGCTAAGCTAACATTTAAAAACATTTCTTCCTCTGAAAGCCAAAGAAAACACTAGCTGGCAGTGATCACACCCCTAAATGTCCAGACAATCATAAAATATGTCCCCTTTTTAATGTTTCAATCTGCTATTTTTCCATTAAGCAGGAGAAAAATCATGACCCAAAGAGATTGAATTACGATCAGATCACATTTTCTTGTTTTTTTAATTGAACTTTTTGCTCCTTTTTGCTGCAGCCCATCACCCAGGGTGCATCATTCTGTGGAACCAAAATGTCTTCTTTAAGCCTGTTAATGACAAACCCGATGTGCTCCATTTCACTACTATTTTTGTCTGATGTTGTATTCCTTTGCCCCAGTGGGATAATCAGCTGTGTTTGTATTGCATACAGCATAATGCTGCACAGACTTTGCATAGTACAATGTGCTTTCAATCCATTTGAGTGCGTTACCATCGCACCTCCTCTCCTACCGGTTTGTCCAGTAGACATCTTTGTCTCATTTGCATGACATTTATGTGTTTAGCTGTTGCTGCCTGAGCATCTCCAGCTCCTTTTATTGCCCCGCACCTTCAGGGTTTCTGCCCTCCATGAAAGGATGAGCAGAGCCGTCATTGATTTAATAAAAACTTGATTTGGCTGATTCTTTCCCGCGGCTGAGGCTCCTATCAAAGACTTGACTTCCTTTTACATTTGACTTTGCAGCAGTTTTGACACAGAAGCACAAAAGCCTGCAGAGCGATCAAAACAAAAGCTGTGATAGTGGCTTTGGAGTGAAGGAATTGGAATCAGTGTGTGGACTCATGTGTCTATACATCACTGCACCGCTGCCTGTTGTGATTGCCTGACCCCAGGTTTTTTTCTTGCATATTACCACACTAACAGCTGTGAGGTTTCTTTATTTATTTGAAGCACACACACATTTACACCTGAACTCCTGCACACACACACAGCGGCTGCTCACAGCTGGGTGAAGGTGCCTCCGTGACAGATTCATGGAGGTCAAGAACAAATTGTCAAATGCTGCTTTCTTTCTGCACACACTTTGTGTAACCGTGGTTAAACATTTATTTTAACTCTGTGACTATATTTTTTTTTTGGTAAAATGAAAACAACCGCCCATATTTGTAACGTTGTGGTTTGTCCCTGAGTACTTTGGTTGAAATAAAAGTGTAAAAGAGTAAAAACCCATAATGAAACGATATGATTCCCCTCCTTGCTGAAAGGAACCGACTGTCCTGAATGACGTTCTTCCTTTGTCCTTCTTCCCCTCACTGCTTCATGCTTCAACAGACTGCTCACGTCAGAACATGGGTTAGCTCTTGTGTCTCTGCCACCTTTATCTCTCTGTGTCTTCCACACAGACACACACACACATGCTTTGGTGGATGTGAATTAAACAGCTGTGGTTGGCAACTGGGTTGTAAAATGAGTCGGTCCCCTGTGTCCCCTAATTTCCTTCTGTTCTCTTTTTCTTCCTCTGTGCGTCTAAAACTCAGCTTTGTTCTCGGCTTCTCCCCAAAAAAGTTTTGACTGAATCTGTTTAGCAAGCCCAAGTTTCATTGCACTTACCATATTTCCTGCACTATAAGGTGCACTTGAAAGCCTTATTTCTTTCCAAAAACCAACAGTGTGCCTTTTAATCCAGAGCACCCTATATATGGATTATTTCTTGTTGTGTTTACTGATGTTAAAATGTTTGTTTGGGTAAAATGTAGTGGTGTCAGACTTTTTTTTCTTTATTTTTAGGTAATACTAATAAGGTTGGGAGTTAGCCTAGTAATAGTAACGTTCGTCTTAGCTGTATCTTCTGTTTTTTTTGTTTTTTTTGTTTTTTTTTTTATATGTTGCAAAGAATGGTAGCAGGGCTGAAAATAAGTTGGTACAGCCCAGCACTGCGCACCGGTATAAGATCTAGTGGAGGTACTCCGGACAGGCTTAAAGACCAGCTTTGTGGCAGGTCTTTGCTGCTTTAATACATTTTCCAAAGAAGCTGCGGGCTGATGCAGCTAAAACTGGGAAAAAGACAGCACTTTATCTCTTCATTTTATTGTCTGTGTGGTTTTTAGTGTCTTTTTATCTCTACATAATGTGATTTACATCCCCCTCTCCCCTCACGTTATCCATTAATTCTATTGCTTCCCTAAACAAACACATGGCATCAAGGCATCTGAAAGAGTACGTTTATTTGTTGACAAAGCGGGCCTTCAATTCATTTGCAGTCAAGTTGGAGATTACCACTCTGCTAACTTAGTTTTGTATTAGTTTGCAATGGGACAAGAAAAACAATAAATGATTCATACAGTTTTCTCAGTACTATTGTGATCGATAGTTCACTATTTAACCTACTATAATGGTAAAAGTGAAACATGCAGCAAAGAACGTAATTTATATTTGAAAAAGTCATTGAAAAAAGAACAATGCAGGGAAGATTGCTCAAGAGGAAGATTGCAAATGAGAACGTGCAAGGTAAAATTAGTAAAGAAGAAGAAAATAAGAAAAAAGGAGGTGCATTTCCTGCATTTATCAAGGTCTTTAGTACAATAATTAAATTAAAAGATTTTTTACACAAAGCCCCATCTACATTTTTATTTACAGTCAAGACTTGTTCTCAACTGCATTTATCTCCATTAGTGCTGTGATTCTTTGTTTTAACAATTCAATTCATAACATTATTTGGTGGTTGCTGATTCGATTCATATTCCAATTTTGTTCCTTTTGAACAATGTGATTCACTGGCCTAAAATGGGTCCAGCAATTTCTAGCTATAAATTCAACCAGTGTGACTCATACATAGACACCTGGTACTGAACAGTGCGGGGGACGTTTTCCAGATTCCTTGTATTTTTTTGCAAGATAATCAAATATAAAATAAATTTGTGTACAAACAAACACGTAAACAAAAATAAGTGTTAAACCCATTCACGTTTTGTTTGAATGCGTTCAGCCCACCGTTGTTTTTCCTCAACAAAATAATACAAAGAAACATTATTGGAACATTCTACCACACTGTGTGCTCACGTCTTTGTTGAATTCAAAGTGTCTCCACACATTGTAATAATATAATACACTGTAATGATGGATTGATGATTTTTTTGCTGCATCACGTGTGTTGTTTTAGTAAAATAAACCTACTGCGCCTCAACCCAAATGGTATTTTCTAAGCTCAATAATCATCAATTTCTTTCATTTTGAAATAATTTTAGAATGGTTTAAGTCAATTCGATTCATTAACAACTTGCCACAGACAGATCGATCTGGCTGAATAAATCAATTCATTGATTACTCATTGCCCCCCTAACCTACATTTACTGCTATTAAAAAGATTTACGTTGATGTAATTTGTTGCAGTACCGGCATAAACCAGTATCTACTTTCACCTCTGGTTGGGAGTTACAGGTATTGTGTCTATGCTAAAGCTGCTAACCTGTGGTGGTGTTGGACAGGTTTATTTATTTATTTTTTTCAAGTAACAGGGTTGAGAGTTAGTCACTGGAACATTCATCTCAGCGATATCAGTCTGTTTTTTTAAGAGTTGCAAACAAGGTTAGAAGTTGCAGGTGTTGTTAATATACTTCTAAAGTGTATAATGTGAAGCGTGTTACAAACACGCTCTAGAGTTACTGTAAACCCAGTTAGTAAAGTTTGACTGACCGATGGAGTTATTTCTAACTCTTTTGTCGTCATTTGCCTTTAGTTGAGTGCCTCTTTAATATGACAAACGTTCAAAATTAGACCATTCATTGACGATGTGCCCTGTAATGCAGAAAAAATTGTAGGTTTTACAAGCCTCTTCTGATCGACCCTGTGCAAGATAGCTAAAGATTAGCTAGAACATATAAAATATGCCAATATTGATTGTTTTCTGCTCTTGGTAAAACGTTTTCAGACACTTTCTTGTAATTTCCAAGATACTTACTTACTTACATTGTGGAGAGAATTGCAGGGTTGTAAAGACACATCTATGTTGTTCTCTGTTGAAAACACTAATTGTAAAACTTCCATGTGCAAATACGGTCCTAAATCATGAAGTCAAGACTGCAACAGCAAAAAACGGATCCAATCCTATAGAATTAAAAAAAGTATTCAATCAGATAAGTTAAAAGGATTTTGCACGGTCAAAGAAAATTACAATTTACAAGCGCTGATTTATCTGTAAAAAGGTCATGTGTCTTCAAAGCTAATGCTCTGTGTGAAAATATTGAGTTTTTAAAGTAATTCTCCACCAATCTTTTGACACAAGAGTTGATATTCTCTTATTTTCACAGTTTAAGCTCCAATAGTGTTGAGCACAGCAGTTCTGCAATCTAACACATGACTTTCTAACAGTCTGACATTGCAGGAAGCTCTTTCAGTTTCCCATCAATGATATCAACCTTGTACTTTTGAACTGTAACAAACAGCAGCTTGTTCAGGTCTGTACATCAGTGTGCATCGGGTGCACTTGCCTGTTCGTTTTTGCTACGTGACAGCCGTATGATGGCAGGAGCCTGATGCAGCGGAGTGCAGCATTAAAGAGCAACAACAAAACAGATAGGCAGAGGTACCAATTTAAAGAAAAGAACTGTGGGGGAATTCAGAACCTTTAAATGAAAAGTAATGGTATGTTTTTGTTGGCTGTTTCCATTTAGTCCTCAAAGTTGCAAGCCAAGCGGTCACACTAGATGTACTGGGATAAAGCAGGCTTTGTTAATCCACAAGTATAGTGATTCCTCGCTGTATCGCAGTTCTCCTTTAGCTGTTCCGCACACTGTTTTAGTGTAATTTTGCATGCTTTTTTCAACAGTGTATCATGTTCTGCCTCCTGATTGGCCGTGTAAATCCATCTCCTTTGTGCCATGTCTCCTATGAAGAATGCGTTCATACATAAATCTCTTGCGATCAGATCTTTGTTTTCATTCAGTAAACAGAACATGTTTTTCTACAAACTCTGATCATTTAAAACCTCATTTTATAGAAAGTCTATAAAATAAGAAATAATGGGTTTTGCAACCATAAAACCTCTATGATTATTGTGAAAGATACAGATGACTACTTCGCAGATTTTACTTATCACTGGACTAGTTTCCATGTGGTCATCTATGTTTTAATGCAATTTTGAACAGAGAGATTCTCAAGTCATTTTTTTGCAAGTCCAAGTTGGTCCCAAACTCAGTTCTACAGCCTAATATCCTGCATCTTCAGTTCCAAGTCCAAAAGCAATTGGACATTTGAAAGCAAAAATATTCAAACTTTTTTTTTTAAGTTTTAAGAATCAGACCTAGAATCTGAGTAAAGTCTCAAACCACTGAGAAAACTCAAGATCCATCTCTAAATCTCTTGCCTCTCCCACTTGGTGACCTATGTTTGGTCCAGCGCCAGTTAAGTCAGGGAAGTGCTTTTGTGCTTGCAGGTGATGGTAAACTGTGTCAGAGCATGCGTGAAAACAGATGACATCATGACTGAATGACTGCTATTTAACAGCACATAAAGGTAAGCACCTCTACAAGCACTACCACCCTTATAGAAGCTTGACTCTGATAGAAAACACACATTTTTTACCAGGATGTTCATAATGAATGCCATTTTAAGAATCGTGTTTGGATAATTGGGTTACAGCCATGAAATGTAATGCATAACACTGTCATATGTCTTGGATGGGTAACACAACTGTCATACGTGAAGTTCTTACAACAGATGTTTTCATATGCGACAATATGCTGACATAAGAAGGGAGTTTCAAACACTCAGTAAGTAAATAGGCCATAAATTCTGTTTAGTTTCACACTATTTGCACTGCAGCACTCAGATGGAGACAGGAATAAAGAGAAATGTGCTGAAGGAAGGAGGATAGCCAGGGGGACATAGAGATGATTGTAATGAAAGACGTGTACATTTTGTGGATTATAAAGTGTTTGAAATGATTTCTTTAAGCCTTTCAGAGTAAACTGTATCCATATATATGATCATATATTACCTTTGGAACACTAAAAAAAAATATTTATGAAATATGAGTTATTTTTGTTCGACTCTTTTCATATTCGGAAGTAAAACAACTCAATTTTTGATGGACCGCCTTTCACTCCTTGCCCGCCCCACCCATCTCATGACATCGTCCTAGAGCCGGCCTCAGCGTGTCTGCGCATGTCCGTGCATGCAAACAAACAATATTCCAACTTTTTGCAAAGATGAATGTGCACATTCGCCATATTTACAGATCCGTGTTGAGGTTGACCATTATCAAAAGCTCAAAAAGCGTTTTTTTCATGGTATGGGCCCATTAAAGGGAGATGAAGATTGTTGTACATTGACAAAACAGCCAATGCAAAGCAAAAATTAAGTTTTATATCTGGAACTTACAATTTACCAACTGTGTCTCTGTAGAAGAATTGTGCTTAGATGTTGATGTGTATATGTGTTGTATTACATAATTATTATACTTAGATGTCTTCTTTGTTTGGGAGATTAAAGAGCCACTCCAATCATATTTGGGCTGTTTTCAAAGCATTCCCAGTGGTCTTTTAATTAGGATTATGCAATTTTTGGACAAAAGCAGCGTAATCTGTGTTGTTTTCTAGGACATAGTTTCTGCAGAGCGCCAATAGTTCATTAGAAATTTGCTCCAAGATTGTTGGGGGGACTGTTGAAACCCCACCTTCCCTGTTACTGTGAGCTCTCTGTCCAGCTAGCCTCCCCCAACCGACATTATCGGTGAAACAAAAATGGCGAGCAATATCGGAGCTATCCAGTCGTACCATTTTGAGCCAAATTCAACTTAGACGAGGAAGACGTTCATGGATCTAATCGCCTACAAGTGGATGTTTCAAAAAGGAGCAGAGCTGGGAGTTTATGTCCAACCCAGTGTACTTTCTACATAACTAACACAATTTTTTTCAAACTGTATTTTTTTTGGTCTGATTCATAATGATTTGAATAAGGAAATGCTCAGAAATATAATTATAATTTTCATTTTCTTGATATATGTCCTCCATCATCAGAAAACTGCTACAAAAACATGCTAAAAACTGCCACAAGAACATGTTAAAAACTGCCAAAGAATGCTAAAAAAACCTATTTTACTGCAGCGAGTATTTTATGACTAGCGTAGTCATACATCTATACTGAGTTCTAACACTGTTAACTTTATGGACCAAATATACTACAAGGTTTAAGGACGTCATCCTCTTATTTCTACTTGTTACTGGAAATCTGAGGGAGTGACGTATGAAGAGGTTCTTAAAACAACTCTCGATGTGTCAACTCTTAACACCTAATAACAACACGCAGTGCCTCCTCCAACCTTGTTCCACCTCTTCTCTTTTGCACACATATTCAGTCAAACACACACTTTTGCTCTTTGTACTAGCTGTTGGCAGCTCTCCAGTCAGTTTCGCTCAATATTCCACCCCTCCAAAAACCACCCTCACGCTCGTCATTGTTCTCCGCAGGCCACACATTGCCACAGTCATTGTTGTGTCACACCAATCAATCAGCCATCGGTATGAAACTGCAACCCTGCACTGTAATTTCCCTCAAATTTCTTCCACGCTATCAGTTGACATCTCTTTGTTTGAGATCTCCATCACGCTGTCTGAACTCTGTTCATCAAGCTTAGTCTTTCTTCTTCTTCTGACTCCTTCCATCAGCCAATGTGGCTACTAACAGACTTCACACCCTTTGTAGCCTTGGGGTCACCCAGTATTGGTCATTAAGGGTGGCATACATAAAAGGTGAAACTTTTCTATTTGTTGATTGTGAGATGGGATATTTCAATCAAAAAAGTATTACACAATAGACCTAATCTCATTATAGCTCAGTCAACAGTTGGACGTTCAAGAACGTTAAGTAGTTTCTTATCAATGAATGGACTCGTAATATAAGAAAACAGAAAGAATTTGCAATGACATTTTTTACGTATAAGGAAAGGAACTACTAGCATATATATAGAATCCATCCATCCATCCATCCATCC
The DNA here is from genome assembly GCA_014656515.1 of Oryzias celebensis. Lineage (NCBI taxonomy): Eukaryota > Metazoa > Chordata > Actinopteri > Beloniformes > Adrianichthyidae > Oryzias > Oryzias celebensis. The sequence continues at coordinate 15,840,833 of BNCR01000008.1, forward strand.
ATCCATCCATCCACGTTCGTACCTGGAGTTGGTCATGTCCGTTTGTCCTCCTTGACTCTTCTCTAGTCCAAGCTTTGTGAAAATTCCAACCAGCACCATGATGGCCACCACTCCACAGATTATGTACACAATCATGTGGGTCCGATCCCGGTCTGGTTCCTGGTGGACCTCCGTAACGGCTGCAGCTGGCCGTCCGGTGTTAGCCCACACAGGCGTGTCATAATTGGAACAGGAAGTCTGGTCCAAACTCTGGACTTTGAACTGGCAGCAGAAACGATAGAAGCAGGAGCCACAACAAAACATGTAGACACCCGCGTTACAGTTAAAGGGAGGGTCCCACTGGCCCATGACGTCATAGTACCCCCAGCAGCGGTTCCTGCCCGTCGGATCCGTTTGGTCTTCTGCCTCAGGTGTGGGCGTTGGCACTGCCGCCACAGGTACAGTGGAGGGTTGCATTGTCTGGTTGTTGGAAGCTACCTGCGCCATTGCTTGACCTGAAAGCCTTAAATTCAGTCCACTTAAAGTGGTCAAAGCCAGAAATAAGGCCAGTGAGAAGTTTATCAAGAGTGGAAGCGGGACGGTCGTCATCTTGGACTCGCTCCTGCGTACCGCAGTGTTTTAGGGCAGATGTGTCAGCTCACTAAGGGACCATAAGCTCCTGCAGTTTAGGGGGGAAAAAGAGGACAAGTAAATAAAAATTCTGTCAATGGATGAATCTCTAAAGGCTTATGATCAGAAAGGGGAGTTTATTTCTGTAAACTTTTATTGCATAAAAACAGAGTGGTGAAGTGTCAGGAGAAGTAGAACAAAAAAAAATCTTTTCATGCACATCCACCTCCAGATTATTCCTTAAACTTTACTGCTTGCCAAGCAAATAATTTCCCAAAATCTAGGAAATGTCAACCCTGACAAATGTCATCAGTCAATTCCTAGGGGGATCCAATTTAAGATGGTGTGCTATCTACGAATGAACTTGCCTCTGGCATTTCCAGCTATGAGCTCCACCACTGAGTGGCTGAACTGCACGAGGGACAACTGTAGGTTCCCAGTGGTGTCAAGAGACGGAAGTAAAAGGCGAAGTAGATGAGTGGATAATGTAGGTCCCCACGTGGAAGACGTATCATTCCAGAAGATTCATATTCCAAACTCAAAACTGGAGTGAAGCCTGTCCAGATTTTTAGAAAAAAAAGTGTCCAAAATGAGATTTTGTCCTCCACTAGTCAGACTTTAACTTGTATCTTGTATCATCCTGCTGCTCTTAGTACTCCTCTTCAAAAAAAGCCTTTTTATTCTTGCAGTAGGCATCTTTTCCACGCCAACGTGGCCCACTCAGGTGTGTGTCTCTCTCTTGCTGAGAAGTCTTGATGTCTTTACGAGTGACAATTAAAGCAATGGCTCCCTGCAATTATTCCACCAACACCCAACTGGTAAAAAAGATTCAAAATGTCTTTAAAACAGTCCTCCTGGCTCTGCTCAATCTGAAATCCTGTGGTGATTACAGTCCAAAAGCGTCCCTCCTGCACCTGAAGCTTGTTTGCTCTCACACATGTACACACTTAGCCACACACACATACACACACGTTCAAATAGAGCTCCAGTTCCCTGATGAAAACACACTGTCAGTATCAGTCTGTAGCTTTTAAGCGACACACCAGAGTCCAGTGGCTTTCTCTGCTCATCAGGGTGCGGGGCTACCGCTCCTGTTGCTCCCGTTTGCACTCCAGTGAAACCCCGCCTCTCCTTCTTTTGAAGGGTCTCTTGGAAAACTCAGGACGCCCCTTGGGTTTTCTGTCTCTCAGCCTGCTCCCTGCAAGTGTTCAGACGGAGGGGAGAAGGAGGGAGAGGAGAGAGGGAAGGGCTTTTGTTGTGGAAGTGAGTCTTCTAAATCTGCTCCATTTTACACTGAGAAGAAGCTGTAAAACAGTTAAATGTGGTGGAATTATTGTCACACGGCTTGTTCTTTTGGGAATTTCGCTTCTCATTCCTTGATTTGTTTATGGTTCAAATGATTTTTTCTCTATATCGATCCCTCTTTTTCTGCCTCTTCCTTAACTTACCTCACCTTTTCTTCTTAACCCAGAAGGAGTTTTTACCGTTGCTGAGGAAATATCAGCGTGGGGTCAGGGAGCCTGTGGATTGCCCTCTGCACTTTCGGCAGAGCACTACGGCTCAAGCCTGGCTGGAGGAGCACCAGCCCAACCCCTCACGGGCGACAGAGACTAGTGGAGATGCGACAGGCGAAAAAATATATCCTGTTTTCAAAGGAAGCCTCTGTGGAAACGAAAGGACTGTGTGCAGCAGAAGCGCTTTGCAGATAACCTTAAAGTCAGATGTCAGTTTTAAATGTCCCCTTTCTTTTGCCACATTTTTTTTTCCTTATTTACCCTCTCTGGAAAAACAAAGTGAAGAAAAATCTCAAAATGCAACAGCTTTCAAGCAAACGCTGCATTTAGTCTTCCAATTTTCCTGTCAATTGAGTCCTTCTCCGGCTGCAGCTTCTTTGAAAACAGGCATAATTTGATATATATGTAGAGGAGTTTTATATATATATCATATGTATGTGTTTTCACTGGTGCTCTGCTTGTTGGGAGCTCCAAACAGAATTAGTAAAATGCCCTCCTCGTCCCGTCCTTGCGCTGCTGTCGGCGTGTATTCCCTGTATTTCCGTTCAGCGTCTGTATCCTGTCCGGTGGAGATGCTCGCTCTGCTGCTGTTGCTCCTCTCTGGCAGGACTGCCTGACAATATCTCACTCCTTTTTCCTTCCCTCCTCCCCTCTCTGGAGTCACTCCTCCCCTCTCCCTTTCAGTCACTCCTCCCCTCCCTCTTGGCATCTCTTCCACACACACACACACACACTCGCTGAAATCTTTTGTGCATAAATGAGCTGACTCTCCCTTTCACTCCTGTCATCCCTCCTTAATTTTATGTCACCTACACTAATGTGGAGTATTGCTGTTTTTTTTCCCTAAAAATTGTGATTCATTGTACCTCCATCTTTTTTATGTAACTTATTTTCTGTGACCTCTTCCTTGTAGTATTTGACAGATACAAGCTTTGGTGCTGACTGAGCAGCAGGTTGTAATGTGCAGGAGCGCTTCAGTAACCCTGTGTGTTTGTGTGTGTGTGTGGCTCGCCATCGTTACTAGCCTAACACCAGGCGCATCTTTATGAAAGCACGTCTGGAGCATGTGTGGCACTGCAGTCTATTATAGCTGATTTAGGGAAACGGAGTGAGGGAAGGAATGGAGAGAGAAAAGCAGGAAGGAGATTAAAAAAAAGGACTGGGAAATGAGGGAGAAGAGGAAACCCATCTGCTGGAAAGAGAAGAGGGTTGATGGCAAAAACAGACGCAGAGGGGAAATGCAGGAATTATAGCAGGGAAAGGAGGGAGGATTAAGAAACATGGAGAGAAAAGAATAGGAGTTGACAGAGAGATCGCAGGAAGAGGAGAGGAACAGATTGGACAGGGGCGCAAACAGGTAAAAGAGCCGTCTTACAGGAAAGTGACAGAAAGGAGAGTAAAATTGAAATAGATGAAAGAGGAAAAACACTGCAGGCAGATGAAAGCTGCAAAATATGGTGAACTAAGTTATAATGAAGCCAAATAATGGCAGAAATACTGTCGAGTGTAATTTATATTAGACAGAATGAGGAAAACAAGCAGAGTGTTTGGAAAAAACTCATTATTTTCGTGTTTTAGTTACAAAGGATTCCTTCAAGCTCTGGATATTTTTTATATTTTTCATCTTTTTATTCATTTTATTCTTTCTCCCTATTTAAAAGGCACCATCTCCTCTTCTTGTTGCTGATGTTGCAAGCTCTTCTTTATTCACTAATTGTACCCAGTCTGACACGCAAAGAAGCCCACCAAAGCATTTTACTCCTGCTTTATGTCAGAGTTTGAATGTCTCCATCGTTCTTTCCCTTTAAGCAAATTCTGTCAGTTACTTACTTTAACCTTGTGAAGCCCACTTCATCAGAGAAATGAAAACAAATAAATAATTGGGGGGAATTGAGTTTTTTTTTACCGTTTCATGAAACACATTAAAAAATGTTCAATATTATTTTTATGAGCTATAGATAGTATCAATTATGATACATTGGGTGATTTGGTAAGTTTTTGTTCCCAATAATGTTAGCGTAAGATGCACAAAACATTAACTGGAGTGTTTAGGCAAAAAACCATATGTACCTAATGTCTCAAAATTTGAGCCACACACTTTTAAGATTAATTATCTCCAAATGTTCTATTGTGTCAATGCAGCAAGTATTCATTTAAAAAATTACTAAAAATAAATGAATGAATCAATGACAAAAATGTTTTTGAGTTTTCATGGAGGCAGCCATTTTGAAACAAGCAATAAAAACCCTTTCTGCTGCCTTTAGTGGAATGATGATAAACCACAGGGCAGAAAACATGGAAAGTAATCTACTCGGGGTTTTTAGATGAAAGTTTTAGTCATGCCAATTAGATAAAGGTCTAAGAAATGTTTATATCAAATATGATACAAATACTAATAAAGGGGTTAAAATTGAGTCCATATTAAAGACCCACTCTAATGAAAAATCATGTTTTTGACATGTTCTTGTAGCATTTTTCTGATGATAGAGAATATGTATAAAATAATTTAAGATAAAAACTGTGTTTCTGGATATTTCTTTACTCAACTTGCATCGGATCGAGAACAGAACAAAACCCGAAGTTTGTAAAAGCTCTGACTTGAGACAAAGCTGCCGTGAGCAGGACAAAGTCTTACTTTCCCTATTCTAAATCCTCCACTTGCAGACAAATAGATCCTTGTACATTTTCATGTTTCTCCACTGAGTTGCCATCTGACTCTAAACTGTTAAGCTGCACACTTTCGATAATACTCGGCATTTCTTTGCTACGCTAATGTTAGCTTAGGTTTATGAGACACTTGTCCCAAGCTTTGATTTCTCCTAAAGAAAATGCATTTTTTACAACTACAAAAAGGCTTCAATCATTTGTTAGAGAGCGGTTTTTCAAAAGTAAAAACATTGGATGCTGTTTCTAATGAAACACATTGTTTCATTAGAAACAAAAAAGACAGTAAAAATACAGTCTATCTTCAATCTCAAATTAAAGAAAGGGACAGCGTTTTAGGGAAAAATCTTCACTTTGAAAAGGACAAAATGGCAAAAGAATAACAGTAATGAAAACTTTAAAGGAACAAAGAAAGAATAGAAACTGGTCTTCTCTCCTTCTTCTGTCCAAAACAAAAAAAAAAACAAACGTAAAACTTACCATCGGGTTTGGTGTGTCTCTTCCTCGTCCACCTAGGAGCCGGGGTCGCGGATTGAATCCGGTTTGGGGATTGAGGCTCAGTGTTGGCTGGATTCTGGAGATGCCCTTGAGTCTTGCGGTCTGTTTCCCAGGAAGGCAACATCAAAGTAGGCACGGATCTACCCGAGCCTGGAGGGGCCTTGGGGCTCCGGACCTGGGACTGGTGTGGCTTCTTCACAGCTTTTTTGCCGGCAGAGGTTCGGAGCCCGGACTGTTGTGGCTGCTGCTGAAACGTCTAAGCGGTTTGGACAGATTTGGAGCCTCCCACTGAAGGCTTGGAAGTATCTGCTGGCGGATCTGTGTGGAAAGGCCTTTTTAACGACCCCTTCTCGTTTTTGACTTTTGTTCAGTTCAGATGAAATCCCTAATGAGCCAGAAGACGAGTTTTTTGAATGGCTTGCTGATGCTCCAGAGAATGCTCGCCCTCCAGGAAATCTATTGAAATATAAATGTTTCAATATACACTAAAGTGCATTTACTTACAGATTTCCTGTATACATACATACATATATATATATATATATATATATGTGTGTATGTATATATGTATATATATAATCAGAATATGTGTAATGACAGATAGAAGTTTATCAAATTTTGGTTGACTCAAGTCGATGAACTCTGTGGTTAAAAAAAAATGTAAAAAAATAAATATTTGGCTGTTTGGGAAAGAATAATCCTATAACTTACCATCAAAATAGCTGTCTGAATGTTTGTGGTGATCATCAGCACGGGCCGAAGTTTCTAAAAAAGACAAGGAGAGACGTAGGTTAAAAAGAAGTTCAGAAAAAGTTAACTTTCAGTCAGAAGTCTCTTTATTCACCATTTTTCTTTCCTTCTCCTACCAGCACAGACATGACTAAACCCCCGAAGTGTAATCTGGACGTCCGTTTGACTTGGGTTGGAAAGGGATGGAGCTCTTACATCCCCAAGAAAGCACTGGATGGCACTTTTAGTTTGTATTTTAACAAAACAAAGACTCTTCATGGATCCTGTTGGGGCGACTCCATCAGGAAATTAAAAATCTTCTCTAATCCCAAAAGACGTAGGATGGGGCGGTTTTTGTATTTTAAGAAAACAAAGACTTTTATGCAGATCACCCCTGGGTTGGCACAGAAAACAAACCGTAGCTACTTTGTGTGTGACCAGGTTGTCTCTGTGTCTGTTTTCTTATTATCCGATGGCTAAGACTCAAGTAAAACATGGAGCACTATCAAACAGCATTTTTTTATCACTGATTTTTTAGATCCCTACACGTCCCTAGAAATGGGATATGTTTAAACCTGACCATAACGCTTATAAAACAACCTTTAATCAATATTTTACATTTTTTGACGTGTGTGTGTGCGCTAATGTTCCTTTACATTGAGTTTTGCCTTGTTTTCCAGCCCATATTGTTTGAGGCGGCTTTTGTTCTGGTACCGATTAGTAACTGACCCAGGGATTGTAATCTGGATCTTAGGTAAGAAGCGATCATCGTGGGGGGAGGAGGACTATATAATGCATTGCTTTGCTGCCATGGGATTCACTAATTAGAATGTTGACAGGTGTGCCTACAAGTGGCCAGCCAGTGTGAATACGCATCTGGTTTCTAAAACACTATAAAACTAACTAAAAAGTGTTTTATTGTCTCATTTTATTAATTTTCTTTTATTATTTTCATGTTAATCTAATGTCAATGTTTTAGTTCCACAGATGTTACAGGATGACACTCCAGTATTTTCGTTACGTATTTTCTCCTCTAAGCTCTCTGTTTGGAGAGATACCGTAGTCAGGACAACGCTCCACAATCTTTTATTTTTTTTAAATACAGGAATCTTTTGGATGTCTTTTCTTTTATGTTCGTGTGTATTTATCTAACTTAACTGAATATATTTATATATATATAGATATATATATATATCTATATATATATACATGATGTGTTTAGATGCTAATACTGAAGTGGATTAACTTAAACCTGCAAAGCTCATCTCATTTTTTTCCATCTTTTTTATCCTGTGTCACTTTTTAACTCTGACTTCTCTTTCAACCTCTCCTTCCATCCTCATTAAAGTGTTTTCTATGTCTCACAGGTTCCAGTAAATGTTCCACACTGCAGCCAGGCCTGTTACTCACTCTCTGGAACACAGCCGCTTCCTCCCGATGTGTCTCACTTCTTTCCAGTCATCCAAAAGACTGTCATGTCAATGTGGGTATTTTTATTCCATTTGAATTTAAACACATGGAGAAATGAGGGAGAAAATATATCTCAAGTAAAATGTTACTTGACGTAGTTCGTGACCTTTTAAAAGTTTAAAGTAAACTTACAGTTATTTCTATGAACATAATTCTTATTTGAATATGAATTGTGAGCAGTGACGTGCAGTCAGGGGAGGCAGGTGATGCTGTGCCTCACCAGCAAAATATAGCTTAGAAATGCATTAATGAAATAAAATGAAAATATTTTTTTTAATTAAAAATGAAAATCATATCTGTCTGTTCTATTATTACTTTCTTCTGTGTGGGTTTTCAATGTTTTTTCAGTGAATTTACGAGTTTCCGGTTCAACCACGCGAGACAATGGCAGGTGAGGCACCAGCAGCCCCTCCCATCCCCAATGCCGCCAGACGTCAGAGCTCCACCAGCCGTGAGCCTCACCGCACATCACTGAATAGTAGTGACTTCCATCTGGAAAACAGCTTTTCTTTCAATTAAAAGGAATGACTTTGCTTTAGAAACCATAATGCTGAAGTTTATACAATCCTCACGATTGCTGACGAGTGAATCCTAACGAGTGACCACTCAGTGTACAGAACAATATTTTGTAATTAAAGTTTAATTTTGTTTTCTTTAGGTTACAGACTGGGCTGAAAGAGAGAAAGGATGTGAAAGAAGTATGGGGAAAGAACATTTTAAGGAAAAAAGATAAAAGAAGCAAAAGTTGAAAATGATTTTTAAAAAATAGACGTTAAAACAGACAAAAGTCAAATGAGGTTAAATTGTTTCTCTCATGCAAATATATATATATATATATATGTATGTACTAGATTATTTTTGATGGCCCAAAATGCTCATACATCCTTGGATTGTTATCGATGTAGTGAGCACCCCTGCTCTTAACAACCCAACTCCCATGCATTTATGTGCAGATGTCATCAATCACACATTCTACACATATTTTATATTCTAACTTGCACATCTACAAATGTCTAATGCAGAGAAGAACAGAGAAGTCTGTGTGTTTACTGGAAGTTTTACTGAATGGAAAATGGAATGGGAAAATATCCCCCAGCACTCTGGACCAATGACAGCCTGTGCAGGAAAAAAAATAACATATACCAGTCAGCAGCCCCTCCACTGTACAGAATGTTGCGCAGGAAAAAAGGGGTTGGATATAGGATGCTGCATCAAAACCAACCAATTGGCCAAGAAGACAGTGGAAAACACAAATTTATATGGTAAACCTTCCAACTCAGATGCTGTATGAAGCCTGTTTCAAACCAGTTTAAGCTATTGGAACTATTAGCTTATGGGTTTTTTTATGGTCATTTTTCCCTGCTATATGTGTTCTATTCCCCTATTCTCATGTAATCATCTAACTCAGTGATCCACAACCAAGACCGTCACTATATTTATAATCTGATTCTGAAGGAAAAACTACTGGCTTCTCTCCACCACATCCAACTCATTCTTGATGCTTATTGAGTCACTCAGTCACGTTTCAAAAATCTCGCCACTACTTACTTAATGCGGCTGCGCCTTAATATTGAAACGCCCAAGCTATTAAAGCCAACGAAAAACAAACACATTTTGTTTCTTTTCACAGAAAAAATTCAGTGAAACAGAAGCAGAAAAGGAGCTTTTGACTTTAAAATAAAAGAAATCTGCATTTAACAGACAAAACCCAGGAGTCTTTCTCCACTTATGGATTTATTGCCACAGTTGGTCCCACATTGCCCAATAATAGTAATGCATTGTGTGCAGGAACTGGATGTCTAACATTGTAAAGGATGTTGCTAACAAAGTTTTTATTATTCATTCAATCATTTTATTATTATCCATTATTATTATTTTATTTAGAAAATACCAGTTTTAGTGACCTTTTTTGTATTTCTTCATCTCACCTTAAAAGTTTGACAAGACTGAAGTTGGTGCCAATGTTTTAGCTTTCACTTTGACAGTTGTGGGTTACAGGAAAATCTATCACATAATAATGGTTCCTACATGAAATCTAGTGTGTAAATATTGCCTAAACTAGCTGCAGATATTATACAGAGGATGAAGATAAACTTTACAATTAAGTTAAGGGAAACTTGAAACTTAAATAAATAAATGCATAAATCGCCCACTTCAGCCTCGTACAGGTCAGTCCATAAAAATAGTGTGTGACATTAAACCGGCCTGTGGCCTGAAAAGGGTCGGAGCACGTTGATCTAATCTTTTTCTGCATGTTTTCTGTGTGGGTGGACTTAGTTTACTACATGGTGCTAAACACAGGAACCCTGAAACTCGTGTCAACCATCTAGTATTTCGTGCACACATGTTCGACAAACCAAATAAAAAACACAAAGTAAAAAAAAAAAATGGAGCAGAACTTGCTCTCCGAAGCTTCGTCACTCTCTCCGCTTCTAAACTGTTTTGGCACAAAGCGGATTTGTAAAATCCAGTGGATCTTTCACAGCAGCTCAGGGATGGCTATACACACATATACACACTCGGGTTGATGTGTTAACCCTTCAGATTAGCATGTTTAATTAAGCTACTAGTGTAAGGTCAGGTCTTTATCCCACATGTCTTAGCACATATGCATGTTCTTATAAAGAGTCTCCTGCTCATTTGAATTGACCTGTGCAAATGCTGTTCGGGTTTGTCTGTGTTTGTGTGCATTCATTTTAAATCACCAGGTTTGAGTGGATTAGCCTAGTTAGAGCTTATGTTTTTAAAGCCACAAACTCGCACATGACTCATATTTGGCTCAGTGCAGCTGACGACACCACCAAGCATCCTTGTGAAGCTGCTTATCCCACTCTATTTTTATTTTCTCATTTCTTCCAATTCATTTTTGATCAGATCTGAGAAGCACCTCTTAGGCTTTGTGAAGGACAGCAATTCAAGAAAAAAAAAAAACGTTATAGCGGGTAATAAGGTGACACGTAGTGGATCTGGGGGTATTTTTCTGATCCAATCTATAATACTCCTGCTGAGAGAGCAGTTTCACAGTCAGAGCAGCTTTTTCTCTTTCTTCAAAGAGAAAGCCAAGTTTGAGCCTAAGGAAACCCCTGACTTACATTCCATTCTCTCAGAGGAGGGAAATTTGGGAAATATTTAATAGTTGAAGTCAATGCTGAAATATTCAATATTGCACCAAAAATAATTCATTGCCTCCATTAAAATATTCATCCAAAGGTCCAACTTTCATAATTAATAGGAGCCGTCCTGGCTTTGTCACTATTTGTATGCAATTAGTACTTGGTGCTACTTGATGACAGGGTTTTTGTTCCGAAACAGAAAAGGAAAAGGCGTATCTGTGGAAACAAAAAGTTTACATTTTTTTAGTCAGCTTCTGTTTTTCTCCTTAATAGGAAGAACTTCCCATGGTTTCCCAAAGACAACTTCCCAACAGGTTGAGGCATAGAGCCGTGCAGTTTGACATCTAATTCCTGTGCACGGCTCTACAGCAGGTGTCACAGCAGCCATTTCGATTTGAACAGAGCAGCAGGATTTCCACTGTGCTTTATTACTTTAAATAGACTTAAACACTGCTATTTTGCTGAGATTTTCACATGCAGATGAGAGAGAGTGCACAAAATGCGAGACAAAAAAAGTCTAGAGACCCTTCAATTGTTTATCACAACTGCCCTTACGAGTGGTTACAGACAGTCTATAGTTAAAAAATGGACAGGGAACTTGCTACAGCTTCCTCAATCTAACTCTGTCTTCCTCATCCTCTACTCTAACACCATCTACCTTCATGTCTTTGTTCACTGCATCCATAAACCTTACTCGTCTTCCTCTAGACCTCTTGCCTGACATCCATCCTTCTACCAATATATCTATCTCGCTCTAGCCTCTCTGACTTTATCGCCAAAACCTGTAACATGAGCTGTCCCTCTGATGTAGTTATTCCTGATCCCATCCATCCTGGTCACTCCCAAAGAGAACCTCAGCATCTTCATTTCTGCGACCTCCAGTTCTGCTTCTTGTCTTTGTCTCAGTACCACTGTCTCTAGGGCAAACAACATGGCTGCTCTCACCACAGTTTTGTACACCTTTCCTTTCATTTGAGCTGAAACTCTTTTATCACACATCACACCTGACACTTTTCTCCAACTATTCCAACCTCCTCTTTGGGTGGGTGGAGTGCTCCTTCCCCAGGTGGAGGAGTTTAAGTATCTTGGGGTCTTGTTCACGAGTGAGGGAAAATCGGAGCGTGAGATCGAAAGACGGATTGGTGCTGTGTCCACCGTCATGCGGTCGCTGTACCGGTCCGTCGTGGTGAAGAGAGAGCTAAGCCAGAAAGCAAAGCTCTCAATTTACCGGTCGATCTACGCCCCAATACTCACCTATGGTCATGAGCTCTGGGTCATGACCGAAAGAACAAGGCCCCGGATCCAAGCGGCTGAAATGAGCTTCCTCCGTAGGGTGGCTGGGCGCTCACTTAGAGATAGGGTGAGAAGCTCGGTCACCCGGGAGGAGCTCGGAGTAGAGCTGCTTCTCCTCCACATCGAGAGCAGCCAGTTGAGGTGGCTTGGACATTTGGTTCGGATGCCCCCTGGACGCCTCACTAGGTAGGTGTTACAGGCATGTCCCACTGGGAAGAGGCCCCGGGGAAGACCCAGGACACGCTGGAGAGACTATGTCTCTCGGCTGGCCTGGGAACGACTCGGGGTCCCCCCAGAGGAGCTGGAGGAAGTGGCCAGGGAGCGGGAAGTCTGGGCATCTCTGCTTAGACTGCTGCCCCAACGACCCGGTCCCGGATGAGCGGATGGATGGATGGATATTCCAACCTCCCTTTTACTCCCTTCTTCACACTCTCCATTACTATGTATTGTTGACCATAGATACTTCAAATCCTCCATATTCTGTATCTCTTCTCCCTGTATCCTCACCCTTCCACTTGGGTCACTCTCATTCACACACACGTCTCCATCTTGCTGCAGCTAACCTTCATCCTTTCCAGGGCAAGCCTCCGCCTGTCCATTTTCTCCTCCACCTGTTCCCTGCTCTCGCTACAAATTACAATATCGTCTGCAAACATCATAGTCCATGGCGATTCCTGTCTAACCTTATCTGTCAGCCTGTCCATCACCATTGCAAACAGGAAGGGGCTTAGAGGTGATCCCTGACGTAATCCCACCTCCATCTTGAACTCCTCTGTCATCCCTACAGCACACCTCACCCCTGTCTCACAGCCCTCATACACGTCCTGTGCTGCTCGAACATACTTCCGGTCACTCCAGACTTTCTCGTACATTACCACAGTTCATCTCTGTAATAAGCTTTCTCCACATTTATCTTTCTGAGCAGTCTCAACTGATAAAATCTACTTTTAACCACAGTACGAAGCTGCTGTTGAATTTAAAAGAGTTTTCAGTTGTTACTCAGAGGTTTTTTGCGTGGGGGAAATTTAGAGAATTTGGCATTTATTAGCCTTCTAAAAATAGTCATTTAAACTTTAATTCAATGTGAGCAACACTGCATGGGCAGCTTGGTGGTGCAGTGGTTCCCGGTCCCCGGTTCAAGTCCCAGCTGGGGGACCTGAAACAGCATCATCAAGGTCCCTAGGTGTGAATGTGAGTGTGTACAGATGTGTGATTGTGGCCCTGCGACAGACAGGCAACCTGTCCAGGAAAGACTCCAGCATCCCTGTGACCCCGAAAGGGACAAAAGGGGTTTAGAATGGATGAATGGGTGGTGAGCAACGCCTTTGACTCATAGTTTAAAAAATTGGAACTAGTTTCTCAATGTGACATCTTGGTTTTTTTTTTTCTGGACACCAGATCTCATCGTCTCTCACTTTTCACATGTGCAGTCTCACAAACGTCCTCCATATTGCTGTTTTTCTATGTACAGTTTGTGATTCAGTTGAGCTGAAATGAATGGTATCTGTCCAGCATGCGTGCGACTGCAGCATCGGAGTCTCTCATATAGAAACATGGTTTTGTCTTTGCCTCCAGTGGACCCTTGAGCCATAACATCATTAATCCTCCTTTGAAGGAGGTCAGGGCAATAAACACAATCATGAACGTTTGCATAGCTGCTTACAACCGGACACATTTTATATTGCTATAATAACTTATCTCAGTGGCAATGTATTTCTTTTTAATGTGAGCAAAACAGTTACAATCCTCCACCAACAGTATCGTTCAGTATTAATGTGTGGTTTAAAGTCCCACTGAAATCATCTTTTGGTATTTTAAGTGTTCCAGGGTTTTTTTTTAGTTATGATTATGCCATTTTTGGTTAAAGAAAAACAGTGTGGTTTTTTAAGACGTAGTTTCTGCAGAGCCGCAACAGCTCATTAGAAATTCAGCTCCAGTTGAATCTCCTGCTACCTTATAGTCCCTCACAACCCCAGTCTAACATTAGCAGTGCAACAAAAATGGCAAGCAATATTGGAGCTTTCCAGCCGTTCAGTTTTGATCCAGATGCCACCTCCTCAGCCAACCACCAGAGGGAGCTCTTGCCGGAGAACTGATTGCTCCCTTCCTGATTCCAACTTCTACCAGTCACTGCTCTATATCCTCACCAGCTACTTCACATCATCATCATCCACACAATACATATTCTCACTTTGAAACCTGCTCTGTGCAAAGTCTTGTTTTGCCCTGCATTCATTTCTGAGCTTTGTTCCATTGTTTGCATCACGTGTTGCTTGACCCTTGCCTGTCCTTTGACTCTCTGTCTCGCTCCATGTTTTTTACTTCTGCCTGTCTTTTTTTTGTTTGTCCTGCTTTGCCCCTGTCTTTTTTTTTTTGCCATTAAAACTTGTTGCGCATGTATCCAAACGCCCCTGCCTCATCATCATCACACCAGCTCAGATGAATAAAACGATGACCTACATGGGAGCTTGTGGCCCACTAATGGTAACAGGTATGTCACTACTATTTGCTTTTTCCAATAATTTTTTTGTTGTCTTTATTCAAATTTACAACAATTTGAATAAAGAAATACTCAGAAATTAACTTTGAAGCTTAATTTTCTTATTTGTATTCTATAATCAGAAAAATGTTAGAACATGTTAAACATCAAAAACACAATTTTCATTGGAGTGGGTCTTCAACGAGCAGAGACCTCGTCTTATGAGCTATTTTGTTTGTAGAACTTTGTAGGATTAGAGCTAAAAAATAAAACAGAAGTTTTAATCATTTAAAAATATATATTGTTAAAAAAAAAACAATGAAAAATATGAAAATGTTCAAAATACCAGCACTTTGACAAATAGTTATTGCAAATTTTCTATAAATCTGACTCAATTTAGTAGAAGGACTTGGTCGTGAGAGTTTCTTTTCGAGTTTCTTCCTTGGCTCTAAAGATGGTTCATTTCAATTTAAAAATTATGTATTTAATAATAAAATAATTCATTTTCCTGTTTTATCTTAGTGAATTAAAATGTAAAAATGAAAGCATCAATGTAAAAATTGCGAAACCCATATTAGCAGTTTCCCTATATTTTATACAGGTTCATTTCTAATTAAGATATTTTTTTGCAATGTGTAGTCTGTGTTCTAAATTGATTTAATGAATAAATAGCAGCATCAATAACCAATAATAAAATAAAAGATCAATTTTACTTTGTTTTTCTCCTTACTTTAGTAAGGATATTTCAGTAATTATATTTGGAAATAACTTGCTAATGGCAATAATCCAATAATGGTTTATGGAAGCGTTTGGTAGACAGCTTTGTGCATTTCAGTCATTAATGTCAAGCTCCACTGTTGCTGCTAAACAGTGTGACTGCATAACTGATTTGTCCTGAGATGAAAGTCAGACATGGCCTAATGTATGTGCGTGTGAAATCTCAGCAGCTATCCCAGGATTACGATAACTGCAGGCTACTGAGCAGCACGCTGCGTGGAAAGCTCCGAGGCTGCTCTTTACATATCAATAAGTAGATTACATGAAAATGCACTGCTGTTTTTATTTACTTTACATAATACAACATAATACCAGAGTAACTGACACATGCTCGACTGTCTGATATTTACACACATTTTCTTTTTTTGCAGTTCACACATGCCTGTGATGTGACTGCATTCATTCTGGTTTGGATGTTCATGGGACTTTAACCCTGATGTGTGAGGCATTTCAATGACAGGGTGGCTGCTCATTGGCTGCAATGGAAGGATCATCTCCGTTTAAATGTATCCAGTTTTTACTCACGGAATATTTACCTTTTTAGCAGTACTTTTTTGACAAGAACCTAAAGTTTGAATGTTTTGGAAGAACATTACAGGACTGTTTTTTTATGACAAAAAGAATAAAAAATAACACTTTTAAACAACGATTAATTTTGTCCAAGACTGCTGGTTTTCTAGTCTAAGACTATGGTCACATATCCCAAAATGCCACATCGCGGCGACCCAAATGCAAGGTTTTTTTTTGCATGGGGAGATGGCATTGATGCTGCACAAAACTCAGACTCTAAATCCGATGAAAACTCTTGCTGTTATTGGACTGCTTGGACCTTTGTTTTCCTGGGCACTGGAGTTATGCCCTTGCTGGGTTTCTTGGGAAGAAAAATGTGTAAATTGACAAGATTATAACGTGCTCAAAATTGGAGTTGCGACTGACAAGTGGTGCAGATTGACGCTTTACGCCCCTTTGTTTATCATTGCAATGGTAGAACTACAACAAAGTCCATCCATTCATATTTTTCCGCTCATCCAAGACTGGGTCTAAGAAAAGATGCCCAAACTTCTCTCTCCCCAGCCTCTTCCTCCAGCTCCTCTAGGGGGATACAGATGAGCGAGCCACCTCAACTGGCTCCTCTCGATGTGCAGGAGCAGCAACTCTACTAAAAGCTACAAGCTCCAGGTGACCAAGCTTCTCACCCTGTCTCTCAGGAAGCACTCAGCCACCCTACCGAGGGAGCTCATCACAGTCGTTCTTTCAAGGTACCTAACCCTAACCCACCCACCCAGAGAGGGAAAACTACCTTTCTCCCGTCAGGAGCCAGGCCCTCACATTTAGCGGTGCTGTCCCTCATCCCAGCCACTTCACTCGGCTCCAAACCGTTCCAATGTATACCGAAGGTCCTGGCTTGATGAAGTCAACAGGACAGCATCATCTGCAAAGAATTGAGACGAAATCCTACGGTCCCAAAACCAGACCACCTCTGGCCCCTGGCTGCGCCTCCAAATTCTTTCCACAAAGACTATGAACAGAACCGGTGATAAAGGGCAGCTCTGCCGGAGTCCAACATGCACCAGGAACATATCTGACTTACTGCCGGCTATGTGGACCAAGCTCCTGCTCTGGTGATACAGAGACTGGACAGCACCTCAGTAAGGCTCTCTGGACCCCAAACTCCCAGAGCACCCTCCACTGGACACCACGGGGATCATGATCAAATGCCTTCTCCAATTCCATAAAACACATGGACAGGACAAGCGAACTCCCACAAACCCTCCAGTCTCAAAACGAGGGTGTAAAGCTGGTCCACAGTTTCACAACCAGGAGAGGAACCACACTGTTCTTCCTGGACCCGAGGTTGGACTCTGCCACAGAATCCATTGGAATTCCGTTGATTGCATATACGGTTAAAGAGTTAGGGACGTTTAAAGAGCGTGTGTTGTTGCTGGCAACATCCTCAGTTTTATAAGGTTAAATCCATGTCATCAACAGCAAAAAAAAAAAAAAAAGTCACAGGGCAGAGGAGAGACTAGAGTAGCATAGTTCAAAGACATGTGCGTACAGCATGCATGTTGTTTGTATGTGACCCCACCATCCTCGTTCCAAACAGGAAGTACTTGCTGGTTCCAAGAAGTCAAAATCCCATAGACTTTTATTGAGAAATAAACAGCTATTACTCAATCATTCTATTTGTCAGAATAATCATTGCGCTACTACCTTTTTCTAATATGTTCTTATTATTTGTAATTTTCTTCAGGATACTTTTTCTGTTGTGCAAGGAATTCAAGTTAGAAACTGGCCAATCAGATCCTTAAAAAAAAAATAGTGGCTTCACGTTGAACGTTTGATTGACACATTCTACCTGGCCCGGTTTCAAGTGCTAATGGTGTGGACTCCCATCAAGTTCACTTCTGATTGGGAGAGGGGTTGCCACAGAAAAAATGACTCAGACTGATTTGGACCAATCAACGAATTGTCCAACATGGCAGCATCCATATAGCAAAAATGGCGCTGAATTGACTTAATTTGGTTTGAGCCGAAAGTAAGCCATTTTCTGTGTGATGTCACACTCACTCAGTCCAGTTCTCTTGTACAGTCAATAGACTGTACACAGGCTGGGATAGGATTATTTTTGGCCAGCATTATATCTGATCACTAGTTGAAATAACCCCATTGGCAGGAGTCCCTGTCAGTGAATGAAGTGATGAACACTTTCATTCACTGATGATTTCCTCAGCCAAAAGGCTAATGTCATAACATTGAAGACGAGACGCCAAGTATTTCAAAAGAATGAGCATCCAGCAGAGCATTAAATAGAACTTTAATGCAGTTTTTTAAAATTTTTTTTATTGTTGCTTCTACAAGAAATTTAGATTTTTCTTTTGTGAAGTTCAATTTCATCTGTTCTTGGCTCCTTGAAAAATGTTATCAGTTAAAAACCAATCCAGAAACGTTCTTAGAGCTTTATTTAAACATAAATGCTTTTCCTTGTACTAATGTTTGATATTGTTGCTGTTTTTAGGACCAAACTTTTTACAAGCTTTCTCTGTTCCAATTCAATACCAACTATTTTGCTTCACACAGTTGAGCTTCAATACTTCACTTTTTGGAGTTTTAATTGTCTCCTACACAATTTTTTTTGTAATTTATTATCATTCATTTTTGCCTGTTGT
Source organism: Oryzias celebensis (assembly GCA_014656515.1). Taxonomy (NCBI): domain Eukaryota; kingdom Metazoa; phylum Chordata; class Actinopteri; order Beloniformes; family Adrianichthyidae; genus Oryzias; species Oryzias celebensis. Next base: position 15,859,149 of record BNCR01000008.1, read on the forward strand.
TGGCAAGTGGAAAAAGTTATTTAGATATTACAATGGAATATTACAAAGCTTTTGATTAAAAGTGAAAAAGGGCGGTTTTATGAATTCTATGATTTATGATGTTATATACTTTGTAAGCTTTGTTACTGTAAATTCAGACTGAATTTGTGCAACAAGATCATTTGCAAATTCTCCCAATATTGAACCCCTTCAAAACATGATTTGGGATTTTTTTATTTTTATTTTGGCCCACTGTGTAGTTGACACCTTTTTGAAGGTAACACATTGACTCAAATATCAGTCAGCACTTTACTGTCAAAGTAAAGACATCCTGTGTGCTCCATCAAAATAAAGTGCCAGTTAACCTATTTCAACTTTAAATGAGAAGCCAATTCATTGTTTTAAGATGATAAAAAAATGAACACAAACTGCTTTGATTTTTATTATATATCCTGATCTTGGATAAGATCATGGATAAGATAACTTGCTGTTCCACCCGGACTCTCAAATCAAACACATAAAGCAAAAGTCTCTCGATTAGAACTGCAGCTCATTCATTTCAGAGGTCAAAAATACATCAACACAAAATACCATTTGTGTGAGGATTTTTAGAATAGAACAGTGATAGAATAGCATTAAGCGGTGAAAGTACTGCAGAAAAATGCACAAATTGTGTAACTGTAAAGAGGAGATGGGCTACAGTATGTGAGGGGGAATACTGGGTGAGGGGAAGGTGCCTTTGAGTTTAATTAGCAGTGGAAAATTAATTAGCTGCAGAATGTGTATTAATTAGAGTTTCAAAAGAGGTTTAAAGACAATGCCACATGGAGCCACCACAGAGATCCCAGAGGAATGTGCTGTTTGTTGATGCTCGGCACCAAAAGGATCCTATTAATTTAAAATTAAATACCTCTTCTTCTTCGTTTTATTTTTACCCTTTTGACCTTTTAGTCCCAGCTTGGCCTCCGACTCAGTCTTTTTTTTTGTCTTTACAGAATGAAAAACAAAAATTAGCGCAAAGAGGAAGAAAAAAACATTATACATTTCAATAGATTTTAATTTCAAAATGTCCAAGTGAAATTTTGAAGTAAACATAATATTATCTTTACAACCTAAACATATGGCACAACTATCATGTCCTGTCCAGGGACGTGCACAGGATCTCTGAGGGGCAGGGGCTCAAAGTCGGAAGAGGGAAGCAAAAACACATTTTTTTAGTCCTTTAAACATTATAGAAATTGAGTAAAATTTGAAAATGAAATAGTAACAGATAACAAGTCAACTATATGACCTATATTGGTGAAACTACAAAATACAATTGTCATTTTTTATGTATAAAAATTATTGTCAACACGAGTTCATTCACTTTATCATAGATTTGGAAGACACCCAAAGCAATAAAAAACTAGAGGTTCTTTATTTTGGCATCGTGATGCAGACAGAATCAACATCAATCCCATTAAATACAGATGGTAACATTTTAAACACAAATTTCCTACAATGTTTATCCTCATAATGCTGAAATCCTGACTAATATTGAATGGCATTACCATAATTTGGCGGTTTTGGTCATGTTGTGTGTCCTGTCAGTCTCCAGGTTCATGTTGATCATCCACAGCTGTTTTCATTTCTGTTAATTGTCCTCAGAAGTGTCTGGTTTTCAGTTCTATGTTGTCAGCTCATCAGTTTATCCCCTTTTTATTTCTCTGTTGTTTCTGTCCTGTTGAAGTTTGTTTATTTACATGTTTACCTTTCTGCCACAAAGCCAGTTTCCTGCAGTCCTTCACCTCGAGTTCCTGACAGCTGAACCCAATGGGACTCTTGTTTTAGGATTCACAGCTAAACTCTCTTTTGCACCTGATCCTCTAAACACAGACTTTTATTGTAATTGGAAAGATTTTTACACAAAAGACTGTGAAACTAAATGATACTGAATTTAAAGGCAATTATAATCAGAAAATATTACATTAAAGTACAAATTAGTTTCACATTTGTGGTGAGGAAGCTGTGAACTCATCATAAAAATCGTTCATTTATTTTGAAAATCCACTTGGTGTTTTATTTTGAAGTTACCACTGAACTTCCTGTCCCAGCAAATTTACTGGCAAAAGTAGAAACGAGCTTCTTGAGCGTTTCTGACACATTAACAGATCAAGAGATGAGCAGAGTGGGACTTTAAACCTCCAAAGCAGCCCCAAATCATCACACTACTGCCACCATGTTTGCTGTTTTAATAGTAAGTCAGATTTAATGCACACATTTTGAAAATGTTTCCCTCATATTTCTCCTTGAATATGTTGAGTGAAAACCTTATCTGGTCAATTGTGGTTAACTGGCAACTTATAACGGACATGATCATTGTTGATCAAAATAAATACATAAATAAATGAGAGAAACTGAATTGAATGTTGATGAAGGAAAAACATATGACCAAGATAAACCTGAGAAAACCATCAAATCCTTATATTCTCACAGAACCACTCACAAATCTACAGCTCTCAACTGGTTTGGGTGGGAGAAGGAGGTCAGGCGTTCAGATGACCAGACAAGCCCACTGGAAGCTTACCCAGAGCAGACAGGTGAGAAATGTCCCAGAAATAATCTCATCTCAAGCACATAAATGAGCTACAAGGTAAAATGGGCTGGTGTGGCTTGGGCTGCATAGATCAAGGATGCAAAGGAGAAACATGAAGGATTACTGAGACAGGTAAAAAATCTGTCAACAAAAATATCCTCCACTGCATAAAAACCTCTTACCAGAATGGTGATAGAGACTAAAGGAAGATGGGAGAAATGTTAAAAATGCCTTGAATAATCTAAAATATGACAAACATGACAGAACTACATTTCTAAAAAAGGAAAGATTTGTCCAAAGAATTTTTCAAACATTATTTGACCAAGTATTGTTTACATACAGAGAGATTTTCTTCTGTTTTATTGACAGTAAAATAAAAAAAAACGATCAAACTGAACCAAAGCCGGATAAAAACGAGGCAAAAAATGTCTCATTTTTTTGTTTTACTTTCCAAATTTCTCACGTTTAACTTGCTTTTGTCAGAACTGCACTAAATGAGAGTGCTCACACTGAATGTGCTCTGTACATTTTTTCACTATAAGTCACTACATAGATAAAACCAATAAAAATGCCGGCGCGGCACGCTGATGACAGTGTTGGAGTAATCTCAACATCAAAGGACAGCAACATGCTGGCCTGTGTCTTTTGCTTCAGCCTCAGGCTGCTTTTAGTCTTGGTGCAGACAGCTTATCTAGATGAGAGATGCATGTTAGTTTGTGAACAAACTGAGGAGAGAACCAGGATTACTGATGCACTGTAGCCTGCAGGCTGAAATTTGCGTGGTTTTAGCTTTTAATTCTTAATATGGTGGCTCGCTTTTTTTTTTTTTTTTTTTCTTCAGACTTCAGACATTCTGATATTTCAAAATAAAAGTTGAACCTAAAAGGCATTTCAGCAAACCTATAAAGACAGAAATGGGTCTTTGGGTCTCATATAGGTTAAAAGGACAAATAATGATAATCATAATAATCACATCTATATGTAGTTGTTCACTTTAGAGAGCCTTTGAAAAACACCAAACATATGTCCTTGTGGCATTTTTCTGATGATGGAGGACATGTTTAAAGAAACTTAAACCTAAAATTCTATTTATCTATGCAAATAATTGAATTTAAGATAGTTTTTTAAGATTGTAATTTTTGATCTGTACAAAACGTTCTTCATAACTTGGCCAAGGAGCTAATATTCTTGGACAAAAAAGTTTTCTTCCCATTTTTAATCATATCTCTCTTTGCCACCACATTATGCTTTCCTGGGGAAACAGCATTGTTGTTATTTTTTGTTTTTTTACATGTATATTTCAACTTCTGAGTCAGCATCTTGGGCCCAACCTGGAAAGAGAGATCTCTGTCTTACTGACGGAGGTCAATGGCCTCTGTGCCCTCCAAAGTCTTTTCTATGATGAAACCAAGGGGACTGACATGAAAAATTGCTGACTTCAGCATTCAACATTTTCAGCCGAAGCAGGCTGCTGGTAAAAACGACAGCCTCAAAGTCAAAAAAACAAAGTTCAAAAACACTGCAGCTTGTCCGCAGAAGCATACTGTGTGTAGGAAATGTGCTGATGTGAATTATGGGAGATCAAATGGGTCTCTTGAGAAATCTTGTAACTGATAATTGGAGACTCAGCGTGAGGGTTTCATCTCACGTCACCGTGAGTTTTACACCAGACAGTGCCGAACAGGTACTGTCAGGTGCGCATGCACCAGAGAGAGCAAACGTTTGCATTTGACCCATCCTTTGAGGATAGCTGTAGCCCGGCGTTGCTCACAAACCCTTCTGGAGTATGTTTAAAAAATATGGAAAGAAGAAATAGCGTGTAGAAAGGTTCATCCGGGACTCAAAAGCAAGAGACAGAAACAGACGAGGATACGGCACAATTAGATGAGGGGAAAATGGTGGGGAAAAGCATAAGTAATAAGAATGGATGAATTTTTGGGTTGTCCAGTCTGGTGGAGGGTCATGGATGGGAGCACAGGTGTGCCCTTTTTTTTAAAAACCTTTATTTAACCAGGTAGAGCCTGTTGAGATCAGGATCTCTTCTACAAGGGTGACCTGGAGGCAAGGCAATCACTGGTTGACCTGCTCCTGCGGCCACATTGAGAGACATCGTGAAAATAGAACGTGCCATTGTCGTGCATAAGGTAAGTGTATCATCAAGTATTTGTAATGCAAATGTAAGTTGTGACATACGGGCGATGCTGTCGTACGGTGCCCTTACACCACACTAATCTTTAGTGAGGTGCAATGCTTTACGCTCACAGTGAGAGACATTTGTGCCCACAGGATGCCAACGCTAGCTAAACTCAAATCTGATTTTCCAAATTTTAATGAGAATTTCACAGTGCAATTTCAATCACCTATCATCTGAACACTAGCAGGGACCTTGCACAGAGTGGGTTTGAAAAGGTAAAAACCAGTAAGACATGCTTGTCTCTTACCTACATGTTAAGTGTTTGTTACGACCTGTCACTCGAAGGATGTGCATAAAAAGAAATGACCAGGAACATTTTCTCTAAGGGGAGTCTATGACGTTGTATTTTATTGGGAGCCACCTGCCTCCTGCACAGGTTTGGCCATTTTTCTTCCACATCCACCCGCCAGGGAAGTTGTGAGTAAGGCTTAAGATAGTTAAGATGTTTAAATTACTTTTAATGAATTGAGTATAGTTATCAATTGGTTTTAATAAATCAAATATGGTAAAAATCTATTTGGAATTAAAGCCGCGAGCTGTAACAAAATGTAGAAAAGTACTTTTTTCAAAATGGCAGCTTTTCTGTTGGTTTTATCTCCATTGCAACCATTTTATGCTTTGTTCTCCTGGTGATACAGGACTGATCACCATGAGTTTCAGAAGATTCTGAAAAAATAAAATTTTAGATTTCTTTAGCAACAAAGATTATTTGCAAACCATGCCCATATTCCTGTTATGTTCATATTCTCTGCTATATCATAAAGCTCACTTGTAGCTAGGGATCCATGCATATCATTTTCACAATATTCTGTTAAAAAATGTGCGAGTAATTTGAGAATGCCACTCTTGCAAGCTTGCCATGCGCACTCCGTAAAAAACTACAACTTCTAATTGCAACATTTGTTCTCCAATTGCTTACCAATGATGCCTGAGAAGTTAGGAAATGTTTGATAAAAATCCCTACAACGGGTATTCGTTTGTAGCTAGTACTAGTAGTGTTTTTTTTTTTTTTTATTCAAGATGGCGGTCCCTTCCCTTGGTCAAAGGTCGACAAAACTCAAGGGTTTATTGTAGACTTAAGTTGGCGGCATGCATGTAAAATTTTGTGGAAAAAAAAGTTCATTTTTAAAAACGTGAAAATCGGCAAATATCAGATTTTGCTACAAAATGGCCGTAGTTCGTCTGGCTATAATCATAGTAATTTCAGAACTTCCTTTGGAATTGGGTCAACATTAATATTGCTTTTTTTAGTGGATTCTAACTTTATCTTTCCAAATGTAATGTTTTTGTTGAGGGAGCAGATTTTTTTGCAACAGTTTTTTGTTTACCGGGCCCACAATTTTATCATTGTCATATCATATGTTACATTGTTTCGGCTTGAGTCAGAGAATTAATGTATTTTCTTTTTACGACATCCTGGTATAAGGGTGCAAGCTAGCCAGGATCACAACAGTTGCAAATGCACCAAATGCATGCTGTTAAAAAGTTCTAATTCCAACAGTAGCTTCCAAATGGCACTCAAGAAGTTACAAGGCCATTGAAGAAAATCCCAAGGACGAGTTGTCATTTGTAGCTGGTACGAAAGGTGCTTTTGTTTTTATTCAAGATGGTGACCTCTTCCCAAGGTCATAGGTCAATGAAACTTCTGTGGTGGTTGTAGACTTAAGCTGGTGGCTAGTATGGAAAATTTTGCAAAAATTACACTAACAAAAGTGTTGTTTTCTCGTATTGTGGGAAAATGTGAAAATCGCCAAATCTCAATTCGACATCAGCAATTTTTGGCCCCCTTATTATTATTTTTTTTTAACAGTATTTCCCGCCTTCATATCATTGTCTTAGGGGAGGGGTCCACCATGTCCAAAAGTCATTTTCGCCGAGTACAAGGTGTGTGGAAAATGTTGGTGACTTTTTGAGCATTTGGCGGGGGGTCAAATCTTCGCCCTAAGGCGCAGACATTTTTACATCTGTGAAAACAACATTGTCCCTGCAGTCAGTGACTGCTGCGCGCCATAAATATGAACATGTAACCACAAGTGAAAAACAGGGTTTTAGTAATCTTGGTTGGAAGAGAAAAAGGAATCTGGTTTGTGAACATACATCACGGTTGATGTCATTTTATTTCATTCAGTTTCTATGGACTCGGAATGCTGATGAAATGACTGATGAAATACTGAGATGTCAGGTCTCCAAATGAGCGAGATTGGACGGGATGATAAAGAGGTAACTCTCAGACTGATAAGGTCACTACCTGAATAATGGCCATAATAATGGGACGAATACCTCCATGATACATGGTCGGCAGGCATTCTCTAGAGTATAAAATAAAGAAGGAACCATGTATGCCTGAATTTTAGAATATTAGCATAAACTGTGAATGCTGGATTAATGGATGTGTTCTACTAAGACATCTCAGTTCTCCTCCAACCCCCATCTAGTAGCTGCTAAATATAGAAAGTCTGCATTTTTTACCTCAAACCTTCTTTCTCACTTCACTTTCTGTCTCTTTAAAACGCCTTCATCTCTCTAACACATTAGGCAACTCTGCCTAAATTTTGAGCTTGGCTGCAGGCAGCACTGCAGGGTGAGTTGGTCTGGATCCAACACTTTGATCCCCCTTGATTGCTGGGAAATTGGGTCAGCTTCTTAGATCACACGGGGATTAATCACTGACTCATCAACTCAATTACACACTAATGAGGAACAGCTTTAAAATCATCTCCTTATTTTTTTCCATCTTGCTCTACTAAAACAGCTGGAGGCCATAAAAGAATAAACCAATGTCTGTCTGGGAGGCCCAGTCACCCATGTTTGTGTTAAGCTGAGGACCCTCGCAGGACAAAACAAAAATTGATAAAAATGCAGAGAAATGGGAAATATTTCTATTTGCGTATGATACAAAGCCCGTACTTGTGATTTGGTGAAGTGACCTGGCTTAATTTGACGTCCATGACACAACCCCAGAAGCAGGAGTGGATGGTTTGTTGTCTAAAAAGTTTCTCCAGTAGATCTTTTAGGTCTTGATCAGATCGAGGAATCAGAAATTGGGCTCGATCACAGTTTCAGGCTTGATCAGAATCGATGTTGTGTCCCGATCAGGGGTCAAATATTTATTTTGATGAGCATTTTATATTTCACGCTTATTACGACAGACAAATACTCTACGGATCATGACTCAATCATTTGTAAGAAAATTTAATGGAGATATGAATGACATGTTGTATAATCAAATACAATTTCTGAAGATACTAAGGCTACAGTCTCCAAACTTTCTCACATGCCTAATTACCTCCTGTTTGTACAAGCTAAAAGTTAACTATTTTTTTTAGTTGATAGTTGTCTAATTGTAGCGCAACACTTCTAAACAAAGCCATCCAGCCCAGTATAAGGCTGCATTCACACCAAACCCAATTCATTAAAGTTTTGTCTGCTGCCTCTTTTCATGCGCGTCAAATTCGATGCTCAATGCTTGTAGAAAAAGTCCTAAACTTGACGCTCCCGTCGCGTGTGGAAGGGGCTCGTCAAACTGTTAGCCTGATGGAAGCACTGACTGTATATCTCATTTACAATGCACATAAGACAGAGGAAATGAGAGCGGCTTATTTATCTCGAAGAGTTCTACAAAAGCATTGGTAACCACGTCTCTGTGTTTGAGTGCATGAGATCATTCAGCCTTTTTTATTTTTTAAGTGATTCCATTGCAGGAGTGCGGATGATTAAAGAGGTTTTCAGCTGTACTTTTGTGTCTTTGTCGCCCAGTTTGATGACTTGCTTTCCTGCTTTAGTTCAAGCAAGGAAAAAAAGAAAACAAGAATAATATGGTCTTTATCCAAATAGGAAAAATATCAATGGGCACTTCTTCTGCATTACTGTGAATAGCAAATACTGATTCACACACCTACAGTACCCTCTAGTGGTTGAAGGTGGAAACCGGGTATCTTTAGTTAGCAGTCTAAATATCAGCTAAATTTGAGCAAAGAAATGTTTCAGAGCAAACCAATCCACAGGAAGAGAATCATCTGTTCATCTTTTGTTTCACATTCTCTGTATTTGCCACCTTTCTGTTGGAAGTTTCGATCACTGTAGTCTCTGCTTGTCATAGCAGCCAATCAAGGTCACAGTGACACTAATAGCATGTTTTATCGTTGATCTTGTTGCACTGCCTCATCACCATTCCCCCGCTACCACACTACAAACACACCATGTCAGCATTTCCCTGGCTTCACACGCTGCATTAGTCCATGCAGGGAAAATGGCACAAGAATTTGTTTTCCTTTTTTTATTGATGAAGGTACTTTCCATTTGCATTTTGGTTTGCACCTGTTCAACCTCATGAGTATTGAGTTTGAATATCAGCTTTTGTACCGACTGCAAACCCTTTCACAGAGTTGCAAGAAGGGAAGTCAGTTATTCTTTGAAGGAGGTAGATCACATTGGTGTGACACTGGGAGAAATCTCAACTTTATTGCCATTGAATCCTTGACTCTTCACCAGTTTTCCAAGGCAAAGAAGAAGCGGAAAAAAAAGATTTGTTTGATTTTACTTTTGGATTCAAAAATACAAACTCAATCTTGGTAATGTTTAAAAATGTTTAGTCATTAGAACCATCAATAGGTAATCAAAAATGTAAAAAAACAAAAAAACGATATTTCCTGCCCACTGAAACCTACTGTCAAAGCAGTCACAGAGGAAGAGCAAACCAAGGAAGGGAAACGTGTCCAAGGTTGAAACTTAACACCAAAGCCACCTTACAGTTTGTTGAAAACTGTTGATTCGTATGTTCTGATGTGGTAAACACAAGACAGTAAGGTTTTAGTGAGAAGATGCTGTTTTGAATACTGTTAGTAATACACACGTGGACAAAATTGTTAAAGAAGGAAAAACCCACAATTCTCACTGAAATCACTTGAAACTTACAAAAGTAACAATAAATAAACATTTATTGAAAATTAAATAATCAAAATCAGCCATCACTTTTGAATTGCTGATTAACATAATTATTTCAAAAAACAAACTAATGAAACAGGCCTGGACAAAAATGATGGTACCTCTATAAAAGATTGAAAACGATTTGACCAGACTGACATGATTAACTCAGGTGTGTCCTTTAATTGACATCACAGGTGTTACCAAACTCATAATCAGTCAGTCTGCCTATTTAAAGGGAGACAAGTAGTCACTCTGCTGTTTGGTGAAAAGGTGTGTACCACACTGAACATGGACAACAGAAAGCCAAGGAGAGAATTGTCCCAGGACATCCAAAAAAATTATAGATAAACATCTTAAAGGTAAAGGCTATAAGACCATCTCTAAACAGCTTGAACTTCCTGTGACAACAGTGGCTCATATTATTCAGAAGTTCAAGACCCACGGGACAGTAGCCAACCTCTCTGGACGTGGCCGCAAGAGGAAAATTGATGACAAATTGAAGAGACGGATCGTTGGAATTGTATCCAAAGAGCCCAGAACAACCTCCAAAGAAATTAAAGGTGAACTCCAAGGCCAAGGTACATCAGTGTCAGATCGAACCATTCGTCGTTGTTTGAGCCAAAGTGGATCTTCATGGGAGACGACCAAGGAGGACACCACTGCTGAAAAACAATCCTAAAAAAGCCAGACTGGAATTTGCAAAAATGCATGTTGACAAGCCCCAAAGCTTCTGGGAGAATGTCCTTTGGACAGATGAGACCAAACTGGAGCTTTTTGGTAAGGCACATCAACTCTATGTTCATAGACTCAAAAACCAAGCATACGAAGAAAAGAACACTGTCCTTACGGTGAAACATGGAGGAGGCTCAGTAATGTTTTGGGGCTGCTTTGCTGCATCTGGCACAGGGTGTCTTGAATGTGTGCAAGGTACAGTGAAATCTGTAGACGATCAAGGCATTCTGGAGAGAAATGTGCTGCCTTGTGTCAGAAAGCTTGGTCTCAGTCGCAGGTCATGGGTCTTCCAACAGGACAACGATCCAAAACACACAGCCAAAAACACCCAAGAATGGCTGAGAGAAAAGCGTCGGACTATTCTAAAGTGGCCTTCCATGAGCCCAGATCTGAATCCCATTGAACATCTGTGGAAGGAGCTGAAACATGCCATTTGGAGAAGACACCCATCAAACCTGAGACAACTGGAGCAGTTTGCTCATGAGGAGTGGGCCAAAATACCTGTTGACAGCTGCAGAACGCTCATTGACAAATACAGAAATCGCTTCATTGCAGTGATTGCCTCAAAAGGTTGTGCAACAAAATATGAAGTTATGGGTACCATCATTTTTGTCCAGGCCTGTTTCATTAGTTTGTTTTTTGAAATAATTATGTTAATCAGCAATTCAAAAGTGATGGCAGATTTTGATTATTTAATTTTCAATAAATTTTTATTTATTGTTACTTTTGTACTTTTTCCTTCTTCAACTGAGGGGTACCAACAATTTTGTCCACGTGTGTACATGGGACAAACATCTGAAAGAAGATTTCTTCAATTCCATCTTTTAAGTCAGCACAAACCCTCTCTGGCACCAAGAAAGCAACAGTTCCTGATTATCCATATGCAGTATTTAGTGCTTGAGATAACAAGAGGACAACTGAGTGGATGGAGATCCAAGGAGGTGGGGAACAGAAAGCAGGATTGACAGTGGAATGGTAGCTTTCTTCAAATTCCATAAAGCGAAACACAGCTGTGTGGTGTTTAGCAGCATCCCTCCCCGTTACGTGCTCACATGGAATGCACTGAGAGGCAGGATTGGCAGTATAGGCCTGATACTGAGCTCCTAAGTTAATAGTATTCTGCGTGGCACAAATCTCCCTCAGTGCCGACACATGTATTGGAAATCAATTTTGTCCATGCTGGCAAACTATACAGACAGCCCTGTGGAGGGGCTTTCCAATGTCCCCGTTTGCTTTATGTGCTGAAGAGCTCCAATAATAAAGTCCAGTAAAGTCGGCCTGTCAGACTCATCACTTAAAACTGTAATAGATGGAGCTGAAGACTTTCCTCTGTCATCTCCAGAAATAAAAGATAAGTTAGGGTGATGGGCTGACAAACTGAACTAATTCCACAAAGAAAAGAGTTCTGAAAGCAAAAAATGATGTATCCAGAAATAATCAGCAGTCATGTGTGGACTGTGTAGTCACTGCACTGAATGTTAAGTCAAGGGTACAGATGGAATCTGAGGTCCTGAGGCGAGACGGGTATAACGCGGTGGTCTGGCAGTAGCACAATTTGGGCGGCGTAGCCAGAGTTCAAATGTTTGAAGTTTGGTGAGGTCACCAAATCAACAAATGAGAGACTCAACTTTGGGCACGTGATGTTTTCAGTGACTTTATCAGTGGGTAGAATACACATCCAATATGGTGGATCCGTAGTTATCCTGAAATTCCATTCATTTTCTTAACCAGCTGTTGCCCTTAAGGAGCAGCAGGGTTTCCGGAGCTCATCCCGGTTACGGTTGGGCAAAGGCAGGTACTTCCGAAACAGTCTTTCTCAGGGCCAACAGAGCTGGAGCAGTCGCGCTCACTATGCCAGTGCTTGGAAGATGAGCTGTAGACCAGACAGAGAGCCGCTGCGGCATTGGAGAGGCAGTTTGCTCAGGCCTCCTCCCTAATAAAAAAGCCCCCTAATTTGATTATCATTAGTAGTTTTTACCCTAATGAGGGCGTTAATGAGGGACAGCAAGCTTTCAAACTTGGTGAGAGAGAGACGGAAAAGACAGCAGACGAGGGTGTCATTCGGACACAGCAGTGGGAGTGAAGCTCAGTGTACCAGGAGAACCTCTGAATGATCTCATGAACCCAAACATGTACACGTTTGTTACCAATGTTTATGTAGAACTCTTAAAAATAAGTAAAAATAAGATCCTCCGGCGCAGGAAGATCCTCTTCCCGCTAAGGAGGAAGCACCTCACCGCCTGGTCTCGAGCTGTTGTTTCGGTAGACAGACTCTACGTGGATGGACGGCTCTTTCGGGACCCCGAGATCACCTCGTGGCTGCGCTGAAGACCCGCAGATGCTGTGATTAGAACCTCCATAATGCGCTGATGGAACCAGCTAAAATGATTTAAACTAAAGGAAAATCCGCTCATCAATCATCCACACCTCCATCTCGTCAAATCGGTTTATTTCTCTCCCCTCTCATGTTTACGTTGTTTTGTTGTGTTTGTTTTTTCTTGTTTTTCTTTTCTTTTTTCCTATTTTTACTCCCCCTCCCCCCCTCCTCATATTTAAATCAACTAAGGGCAACACGTTCCCAGTAAGTAAACATTTACTCATACACGAGACATGCGCGCGCACGTACACGCGATCCCGCACGCACTCGCCGACACTGCAAACATCTCACATAGGCTCATATAGGACACATACAACAAGTAACGCACACAGCCAGAAAACGTTCATGCGCACAAACACACAGCTCTCCTCTGCGCACTGGTCAGCGGGCACGCGCACAGGACTCACAGACGCACGCGCATTACTTAGTATAACACTCTCTCAGTCAGTGTAGTCATGTCCAGTGTGAACATCTTTAGCTGGAATGTGCGTGGACTTGGATCTGGGCTAAAGAGGCTGAAAGTTTTCAACCGTCTGAGTGATCTAAAAGCAGATCTAGTTTTACTGCAGGAGACCCACTTATCTAAATCAGCTGATCATCTTCTGTGCCTCCTAATAGAAACATATGTAGTTAAGCGTAAAAAGCATTATTATTATTATTATTATTATTATTATTATTATTATTATTATTATTATTATTATTATTATTATTATTACATAGACTTTTCATTGGAAGCAGACCGTTGAATGCTCATTGCCAATGATGGTGTAAAAGTAGCTTCAACTTGCCTTATGGGTGGATAGGTGCTGTTCACAGGCAAAAAATGGCCAAAGGTATATGGGGCAGGTGTAGGTGGCCTCACCAAATATCAACCACTCAGTGAGCCTGTAGAGCAAAGATGTTCATGCGCATTTTTTTCTAGAGGCATAGTGCAAGCAATAGCTCCTTGCAAATACTTGTACAACACATAGAGGTAGGTACGGGTTAAGGTGAGATACAGGTAAGCCATAAGGAGTTTTCTTTTTTTGTAACTCCCCCCCAAATCCTGTTCAATCTGCAAGGACTCCGTTAGTGCCCTTTGGTACTCCTTTGTGTATAGTTAGACTGTTAGAATTTAGGAAATATTCCTCAGGACAGCAGTAGCCAGGCGGTGAGCAGGGATGTGCATCAAATGAATGAAAAGCAAACATAAGTTCCAAGTTCTGCTTCTCACGTATGAATACACTTTCTCATGATTCTCAATGGCTTTTTGTCAATTTTCTACAATATGATTCCTTCATCTTCAGAAAATGTCCTAATTCCACCTCAGTGTCTTCCTCCAAAACATAAGGATGGCACAGTTTTATGACCAATGCAATCCTGCATGACTCTGCAAAAAGAGGAATGAAATGCCAAAAGGACAGAACTGCTTGTCAGATTTAGAGCTCATTTCGTATAATTAGAAGAAAGGCCTCAAGTGTCTTCAATTTGCATGAGTCAACAGAGTAGCTTATCTTTCACTGTTAGAGCGCCAATCTAACACAAAAGACAATGTTCCCAGGGTTAATTAATTTGAGGTAATTACTTGGGTTTTTTCCTCAAGATTGGCCAAACTGTTATGTTCCTAATGATTCAGCTAAGCCTGTTTACAAGAACAGTTGGCAAAAGCTGATTGTTTAATCCTTATTCAAAATGTATTATGTGGCCTTATTAGAGTTTGCTGAGTCCTAACAATTTGGTCTGATATATGACAGTCAGTTTTTTTTTGCAAATTTAGTGGCGCTATTTGGATTGTATTAACTTTTTAGCAAAAAAATTAAAAAAAATTTCACTTATTTGTTTTTGAAGATTGTTAAATAGGCTGCACGGTGGCACAATGGTTAGCGCTCTTGCGTCACTGCAAGAAGGCCTCCAGTTCAAGACCTGGCTGAGGGACCCAAAACAGCTTCACCACTGGGGAACCTTTCTGTGTGGAGTTTGCACATATGTGGGTTGTCTCCAGGGACTCCACCATCCTCCCATCATCCAAAAAGCATGCTTCATAGGTTAATTGGTTACTCTAAATTGTCCCTAGGTGTGAATGCGGCCCTACAACAGACTGGAAACCTGTCCAAGGTGTACCCTGGGGTGGTGTGACCCCGAAAAGAACAAAACGGGTTTAGAAAACTAATGAAAAGATTGTTAGATGAAGTGCTAGTAACAGTTAAAACTTTAGCATAAATTTTGGATAATAACTGCCTGATATTATCTTATGAGGGAGGTGGATGCGAGCGAGGAGGATGCAGGGGTTGGATTAGATGGAAGAGGAAGATTTGCTGCGGAGACTACTAAAAGGTGGAGCCGAAAGGCAAAGAAGAGCAGCCTGATATTATCTCAGGTAGTTGATATTATCTGCCTGAGTTTTATAAATGTCCTTTTTTGTTCAAGCCAGTTTTTCCTCATAAGGGATCTGCAGAAAGGAAGGATTTGCATTTCATCTAAAACCAAAGCTACATAACACAAAATCAAATCTGGGACATCCGATTCGATCACATATGAGGAAAAAAGTCCAAAAATAAATTAAGATTAAAGAAGAAGCTATGGTAGGCAAAATTACTGTTTTTCTTTGTAGAAAAGCAGTTACACTTTTGTTAGGTACACTGCTAGTATCGAGTTGGACCCCTGTTTGCCTTCAGAACTGCTTTAACCCTTGGTGTCATAGATTTAACAAAGTACTGGAAACATTCCTCCAGGAGTTTGGTCCAGATTGCCATGATATCATTACAAAGTTGCTGCACATCCATGACACCAATCACCCGTTCCACCACATCCCAAAGGTGCTCTATTGGGATGAGATCTGGTGACTGTGGAGAACATTTAAGTCCAGTGAACTCATTGTCATGTTCCAGAAACTAGTCTGAGATGATTCCAGCTTTATGACATGGCACCTTATCCTGCTGGAAGATCGTCACACTGTGGTCATGAAGGGATGGACATGGTCAGCAACAGTACTCAGGTAGGCTGTGGTGTTGTAACTTTGCTCAGTTGTTACTAGGGAGCCCAAAGTTTGTAAAGAAAATATTCCCCACATCATGACATCACCACCAGCCTGAAATGTTGATACAGAGCAGGATGGATCCATGTTTTCCTGTTGTTGATGCCTAAATGCATTCAGTTGCTGCCATTGATTGGCTGATTAGAAATTTGCATTAATGAGCAGCTGGACAGACGTGTCTAATAAAGTGGCCAGTGAGTGTAAATGCGTCATTTCAAACCTTTTTCAGGCCACGGACCGGTTTAACGTCAGAGATTATTTTCACGGACCAAATTGTACGAGGTGAAGTAGTTGTCCAGCTCTTTTTTTTCCAGTTTCTTTTAACGTCTGAGGATAAAGTTTGTCTTCATCCTTTGTAAAAATATCTGCAGCTATTTTAAACTTTATTTGTAACTAAACTTCCGATAGCTAAAAAGCCGATCATTTTTGTCCAGGCCTGTTTCATTAGTTTGTTTTTTTGAAATAAGTATGTTAATCAGCAATTCAAAAGTGATGGCTGATTTTGATTATTTAATTTTCAATAAATGTTTATTTATTGTTACTTTTGTAAGTTTCAAGTGATTTCAGTGAGAATTGTGGGTTTTTCCTTCTTTAACTGAGGGGTACCAACAATTTTGTCCACGTGTGTAGCTCTAGAAAGCAGGTGCTCAGAAAAAGGAGGTCAGGAAACACCTGCATTAAAGTCATACGTCTTTCTGACACCAGCAGACATGTACTGCACAGACGCCTGCAGAAACAACATGCACTCTGGAGAAATGCATGTGTTCTTAGAGACGATACTCCTCTCATGAAAGTAACTTAAGTTGGTTTTGATTTCATCTTAAGTGACATTATCATTGTTAAATATCCAGGGTTAAAAAACCCTTTCAGTCATCGTTTTTTTTTTTAATCTAAACTTTCAACCATCACATAAATACTGGTTTCAACAAGATATTTAACAAGTGGTTCAACATACAGTTTGTCTTGAAATAACACCAACTCAAACCATTTAGAACTTACTTAATAAATGAATTGAAAAAAAAAACCAAAAAGCTGCATTTAAAGACCCACTCTGATGAAAATGATGTTTTTAACATGTTTTTGTGGCCTTTTTCTCATTAAGGAGGAGATACATAATAACACTATGAAGAAACATAAAGAAAATGAAGCTTAAAACTGTCTTTCTGGATATTTTCTAAATTCAAATTGTTGTGAATCAGAAGTAAGAACAAAATGCTGATTGAAAGGGATCGTTTGTGTTGCGTCAAACTACAAAGGGCAGAATACAAACTCCCCGCTCAGCTCCATTCTGATGCATCCACTTTCAGACAAATAGATCCATGAGTGTCTTTGTGTTCCTCGTCTGAGCTGGAATCTGGATCAAAATTGTACTGATGGATAGCTCCAACATTGCTCGCCATTTTTGTTGCACCACTGATGTTAAGTTGGGGTGTGAGGGTCTGTAAGCGTGTAAATAGATACAGTAAACGCGTAGACAGATGGATGATGGGAAACAGGGGTGGGTTTGCTCCACACCAAAAGTCCTCCCTACAACTCAGAGGTGAATTTCTAATGAAAACTCTGCAGAAACAACATGTCCTAGAAAACAACAGGTTTTTTTTTTTTTAATTGTTTAAAAAGGCAGAATCATAATTAAAAGACCACTTGGAACTTTTTACAATAGATCAAGAATGATCGGAGTGTTTAACAACAAAAGACGAAACTTCAACTAAAGTATGACTTGATGGTCAAGCAACCCAGAAATAAATAATTTTTCCTTTTTTTTAATCAATTTTTGTTTGTTTTATAAAAATATAAATAAATCAATTTGACTTGGATAAACTTGGAGAAAACCAATTGTGACAGGTTAAGCTTCGAGGAAAAGCATGGAAACCGGCATGGGTCACATGACGCCATCTGTACACCTTATAGTTAGAGGCCGATGGGAATAAAAAGACCTGAGAATGATGAGGCTTCATCTTTGTTCCGTCCCTTAGCCACACCTCCTGTCCTCTTAGCTCCATAGACATATCTACACAAGACCACTGATCTCTGTTTCTATACCAGACTTAAGAATCTGAATGAAGTAGTGGGGTGCAGGGGTGAAGAAATTTGAATTACGGTTTACTCCGTCCATCTCTATAATATTTGAACAATGGACAATTGGGCAGGACAAAGTAAAGTGGAAGAAGTTTGTTGGATAAACATGTAGGTCAACTTACTTGTTATTAGAAAAAAACTTTTATTTACAATTTTGAGGTCTAAAATAGAGTGCTTTTAAAAATGAATTCACCCCACAGTGATCATTCATAGTAAAGAAAGCATTTAACATTTAATACGTTTTATATTTAGGCTTATTGCCAGTCAATATGCAGTAAGATGTTGCAGGTGAACTTGATGGGTCTCAAAGTGTCATCAGCAGAGTTGCATCGAGACGCAGAACTACGAGAAGAGTTTGTGACAGACTGCAACCATAACCAGTACCCAAGGATCTATGTACTCAGAAATCCTTTTGCAAATGCAACACAGGACCGTTTACCAGACGTGAGAGAACACTCGTGTAAATAACATCCATAGCTCATTCTGAGGACGACACTGTATGTCTGAATGTAAAACTATGTGAGTGTCCTTTGGTTCTACAGCTTTATTCATCCCCTTCGTGCTTCCAGATGCTGTTTGGATTTTTGTTCTTGTCCTTACTCAATTTTTATTTAAAGGCTAAGAGGTTTAAGGCCAAGCCAAGGGATAGAACTAAGGTTCAGCCAAAGGAGTGAAACTGAGACAGCGAAAACACTTGGACAGAGAGTGGAGCGGGGGGGCTTTTTGTCCTTCTATGCCTGCATAGGTAGAGGATGCTGTAGGAAGTACAGGTCAACACTGTCTCAACCTCTTGCCTGACCTAGTTTCAAAAAGCTCTCAACAAGTTAGTTTGCTGTGGGACTTTTGTGTGTGTTTAAGTGAGTGGGTGGTTTCAAGCTGTCTCTGCATAATCCCTCTGGTGGAATTTGGTTTCAAGCACAAGTCAGAGAAGAGTCTAAGGCGCACTTTGCAATACTCCTGACCTATATCGGATGCTCAGCGCGCTTAAGCCGACACTCGGAGTCAGCCTCGCTGTGTCCTCCCGCACAACGCTTGCTGTCAAGAGCACGTGAGCGCTTGCGTCCAAGGCCTGCTCTCGCTCAACGCTCAACAGTTTAGTAATGATGGTGTTTTCACAGAAATGCTGCTGTCACATTAAGGCAAGGATTAGATTCTCCTTAAGCTCCTCTCACCAGGCCGCCTCTTTCCAGGTGGTTAACAGCAGACGTGTAATCTGTGCACACTTGCACACAATAAGGAAGCAAAAGTTCAGGAGCACAGACTCGACATGCTGCCTTTACAAGACAGTTTTAAATACGTTTTGTAAAGCCAGGCACAAAATGAGGGGAAGAATTAGAACCCTCCGGTACACAAACACACAAGAATGAACCCATGCACACTTACACACTTTCCTCATTTTGTGCTATTTGTAGCAGTAATTAGAGGTGCGACAGGCAGACAGGTAGAGGTGATAATAATGGGTTTCAGCTATTTCTGTTATCTGGTCTCTTCCTCCTCACCTCCATGTCATTCTTTCTGTCTTTCTAGCTCACACATCATCTGAGCTGTCAAAACCTCAGTTCTGGCTTGGATGGTGCTGAAAAGTTCTGTTTTTTCCTCTGCACTTTTGCTCATGTTCCCCTGCATGCTTTGAAGAACATGTATCATTTTTCAAAACTGTTTTTCCTTTGTCCCCTTTTTTCTGTGCTAAGCTGAAGTGTCCCCTTTTTTCCAAATGTGATTACATTGCCAATCACTTGTGCAGAATAGCAAAGAAGCACATGGAAGTTGCAGAGCTGCGACAAATTGAGAAAATAAAACAAGAGAGCCAGTGCTTTAGGTGGGGCGGTACTCTCCTGTACTCAGTACCAGGACTTCTAAAAATAGCTCTTTACAGTACCGCCACTTCTCCACGCCAGAAGTACAGTCAGTACTACAAGTACTCAGTACTGACACTAAAGATGTGACGTTCATTTTTACCTTCCTCCCCTAAATTTTACACATTCACATAAAAGCTCAAACAAGTTCTTCCCTTTAACTTCAGATGCAAATATCACAGGAGTTGTGAACACCCGATTCATGGGACAACCTCCATAAAAAAGAGAAGAGGAGAGACAGAGAGTGTTGCTACACGTGAACCAAGCGGTGCTGAGGGGAGGGGGGCGGGAGCCTTAGGCTAAGTTCACAATGCACAAACATATACTTATACATACATATATATATATATATATATATATATATATATATATATATATATATATATATATATATATATATATATATATATATATATATATATATATACACATATTACACACAAATATATATAAACACATATACATATACATATATTTATAGACACATATACATATATATAAATATACATACATAAACTGTATATATATATATATATATATATATATATATATACATATATACATATATATCTTATCTGTTTTGTTTTTTTTAATCTCACACAATCCCTCTGCATTTATCCGGACTTGGGACCGGCACAAGAGGGCACTTGATTGTGACCCCTTGTGGTTGCATTACACAAACACACAGACAAACAGACACACACACACACACACAGACAGACAAACATACACTCACAGACCCAGACAAACACACACACAGACAAAAACACAGACAGACACACATATACATATGAAAACATAGATACATGTATTTACAAATACATTTTTACACATACACATGTACAAACAAACACACACACACAAAAATAGAAGAACATTTTCTTATCTACAGAGAGGTAGACACATACATACATATATTTATAACATTATGAGTTTGTTAAACATACACAGGTACATACAATAAAACACACACAAACACCTTTTCATTTCCATTTTTCTCTTTTTTCTGTCCTAATGTTTGTACATCAAAGCCTACTATTTTATTTTATGTGTTTTTTCTCTGATAAAAACATACACACAAAAACTGCACATATATAAATGAGAAAACATAGATAGAAAAATTCAAACATTTAAAACATTGTAATTTTATTATACATGCATAGCATTTGTCTTTCATCTGGAATCCCCCCCCCCCCCCCCCCCCCCCCCAACCACAAACCAATAACACACACAACCCTTGACGGCAAACACAATGAGGGCCTTACATATTTAAAAAAATTCTAAAAGAAACATTTTTTGTACACAGCTAAGCCTACTTTTTTTTCTGTTTCTTGTTTTGTTTACGTTGTAATTGGAAAAAACACATAAAAATACAATTTAGAAAAAGAATAAACACAAACAAATACCCACATTTGTATATAGGAAAACATAGATACACATAAATAAATATGTACATTAAATACAATTTGTCCTACATACATAGGTATTTACACACATACAAATTTACAAAACAAAGCCTCCACACACACACACTCACCCCCCCAAAAAAACCAATAACACACACAACCCTTTGACGGCAAACACAATGAGTACCTTACATATTAAAAAAAATTCTAAAAGAAACATTTTTTGTACACAGCTAAGCCTACTTTTTTTTCTGTTTCTTGTTTTGTTTACGTTGTAATTGGAAAAAACACATAAAAATACAATTTAGAAAAAGAATAAACACAAACAAATACCCACATTTGTATATAGGAAAACATAGATACACATAAATAAATATGTACATTAAATAAAATTTGTCCTACATACATAGGTATTTACACACATACAAATTTACAAAACAGAGCCTCCACACACACACACTCACCCCCCCCAACCACAAACCAATAACACACACAACCCTTGACGGCAAACACAATGAGGGGCTTACATATTAAAAAAAATTCTAAGAGAAACATTTTTTGTACACAGCTAAGCCTACTTTTTTTTTGTTTCTTGTTTTGTTTACCTTGTAATTGGAAAAAACACATAAAAATACAATTTAAAAAAAGAATAAACACAAACAAATACCCACATATGTAAATAGGAAAACATAGATACACAGAAATAGATATGTACATTTAAAAAATTTGTCCTACATACATCGGTATTTACACACACACAAATTTACAAAACGCCTCCACACACACACACAAACACACTACTACACTGCATCAGAATCCGTTTCTTTCTTCCCAAAAGCTGTGGTCAGGGTCCGGTTAGTCTTTTTTACTAGACTTCCTGAATAGCTTCAGAAACCTCTGACCAGCGGTTTTCTTTTGCGTCTTCTTTTTCAGCTTATCAACCTCCTGCTGGACTTGATCAAGTTGCTCCATGAAAGCCTCTTCAGTATTACTGATGATGGTCTCTTTCTTCTTTGCATCTTCCTTCTGGTGAGCAACTTCTTGTGAGAGGGTGGTCTTTTCTTTTTCCCTCTGCTGCATTTGGTCGTCTAGTTCTTTCTGGACTTTGGCCAAAGCAGCTCTTAATTTGGTGGACTCTTCCACCTCTTGGTCATACCTGAGTTTGGCCTGATTTGTTTTGATCCTCTCTTGTTTGACATTCTCTTCCATTTGGTAGAATTTAGATCTCAGGTCTATATTCTTCTTCTGATAGGCCTGTTTTACCTCCTCAAGCCGTTGCTCTTGTTTGACCAGGTTTTCTTTGAAGATGACTTCAGAACTTTTTATGATCGTGTCTTTTTCTCTGATCGTTTCTTTTAATTTTTCCACCCCTTTGTCGATAACAGACAGCAATTCCAAGAAGGTCTTTTCACTTTTGTGAGTTTCGGCAACACCTTCCTCATGAGCTCTTCTTAAGTGAGCTATTTCCTGCATCAGGGAGGTGTTTCTTCTCTGCCATTCTTGTCTTTCTAGAGCCAGCTGATTTTGTGCATCTGTCCATGCCAACTGATGGTAATTTAGACAACTCTCCTTCTCCATTTCCATTTCCTCCCTCCTCTTTTGAAATTCGCGTTCTAAATTGACCATTGCAGCGTGTGCATGGACATTTTCTTGCTGCTGCTGGGCTAAGCGTCTCTCTGCATCATCTGCTCTGGTCTTCTCGTCTTTGAGGGATGTTTCCAGCTGAACTATTTTGCTGGTGAGGTCTTCTTTTTCCTGGAGAGCCTCTTTCAGCTCAGACATTTCAGATGACTTTTCTTCTTTAAGTTGTTTTAAAGAGGTCTTGGCTTTTGCTAAACGTTCTTTTCCCTGCTTCATCTGCTCTGAGAAGTAATCCACCTTCATCTCAGCATCCGCCAGCATCTGATCTTTCTGCTGGAGAAGCTCGTTCAGGCGCTGTAGTTCACCTTTCAGATCAGTGATCTCACCTTTCAGATCAGTGATCTCACCTTTCAGATCAGTGATCTCACCTTTCAGATCAGTGTTCTCACCTTTCAGATCAGTGATCTCACCTTTCAGATCAGTGTTCTCACTTTTCAGATCAGTGTTGTCACCTTTCAGATCAGTAATCTCACCTTTCAGATCAGTGATCTCACCTTTCAGATCAGTGTTCTCACCTTTCAGATCAGTGTTCTTACCTTTCAGATCAGTGATCTCACCTTTCAGATCAGTGTTCTCACCTTTCAGATCAGTGATCTCACCTTTCAGATCAGTGATCTCACTTTTCAGATCAGTGTTGTCACCTTTCAGATCAGTAATCTCACCTTTCAGATCAGTGATCTCACCTTTCAGATCAGTGTTCTCACCTTTCAGATCAGTGTTCTTACCTTTCAGATCAGTGATCTCACCTTTCAGATCAGTGTTCTCACCTTTCAGATCAGTGATCTCACCTTTCAGATCAGTGTTCTCACTTTTCAGATCAGTGATCTCACCTTTCAGATCAGTGTTCTCACCTTTCAGATCAGTGATCTCACCTTTCAGATCAGTGTTCTCACCTTTCAGATCAGTGTTCTCACCTTTCAGATCAGTGATCTCACCTTTCAGATCAGTGTTCTCACCTTTCAAATCAGTGTTCTCACTTTTCAGATCAGTGATCTCACCTTTCAGATCAGTGTTCTCACCTTTCAGAGCAGTGATCTCACCTTTCAAATCAGTGATCTCACTTTTCAGATCAGTGTTCTCACCTTTCAGATCAGTGTTCTTACCTTTCAGAGCAGTGTTCTCTTCTTTAAGTGCTTCTGCATTGACCACTGAGGTTGACTCAGAGGTTGAAGTTTGCTTATCAAAAGCAGTTGCACTTTCTTTTCCCTTTTCCAAAGCTTGGATTTCCACAGGCGGAGTGGATGCAGGGACAGGCACCGGCTGCACAGAAAAGTTTGTAGCTGGGCGAAAGGATGTGACTTGAGCTAAACTTAGGGGTTTTGGAACAGAAGTTTGCTTTTCCTGGCACATCGTACGTTTGGGTCTTTCCTGATTCTTTTGTCTTTTTTGCTGCGGAATTTCTGGAGTCTTAAGAAATTCCTCCTTGTCATCATCTGAAAATTCATCTGAAAGTGAGGAGTAACTGTACTCCTCGGGCATGTCATTCCAGTCCACAAATCTGTCTTGTCTCTTTGGGCAAGAAGATTGAAAGACAAACTCAGAAGTGGTCTTGTCCTCCACAGCAGATTCCATGGTTATGAGTCTGACGTTCTTTAAGGCTTTTCGAACAGGGCGACGTGTCGATGGTTCCATGGTACGATTCATTCAGGGTCTTTGTAACTGAAGGCAAACCTTGAACTGAAGACTTGGTACTCGTTGACTCGTTGACTCTGCGACAAAAGTTGAGAACTTGTAGTGTTGAGTCTTATATGATAACTTTTACAAGAGATGTCAATTGACATCATCAAAGAATTTTACTTTGATGCATGAAATACCTCTCTGACACCAAATGATGCAATCAGCTTTCTGATTACATCATCTTTCTGATTGCATCATCTTTATGATTGCATCATCTTTATGATTGCATCATTTCTTACAGGAAACACACAACATACAAACAAAACAAGAAACACACATACACCATACATCATATACACAACACAGGAAACACATACAATATAACATACACAAAAAAACACACACACACATCTTGGGCCAAAGCTGAGTCAGTGATGGCTGGCCCTTTTTTTTTTTTTTTTTGCTAAATTCAGAAATTTGAATTCTGAAAACATTGAACTGCTGCTAAACCGACACACTATATGCCCTCCAATCGCATTCATACATTGACTTATTGTTGAAAGTGGACGTCCCTGACATGTAAATCTGTGTGTATGCAGCCTGAAGGTGCGTTCACACCTAACACGATTTAAGTCAATGGTTTAGACTTGAATTGAGGTTCTGCTGTGTGAATTGAGCTGATGGTGCGGAGCAAAAGTCTGGAATAACAGGGCACATTTATCAGGATCTGAACGTGGACACAAACGCCGGACACAGAAAGGGGACGAGCTTCAGCATTTATTGCAGCACAACACACCTCGAAACGGCTGGAAGACTTGTGGAACTTCAGGAGACACACAAAACAATCTGGCAACAAATGACAGGAGCAAGCAGCCTTACATAGGACGACCGACCAATTACACAAAGATGCAATTAATGAAGGAAAAAAGGAAGCAGGGAGGAAGGAGGAAGAAAAGAAACAGAAGCTAAGAAACACAACAGAAAAAAAACCAGATCCTGGCCCAAGACACCACAATCTATGAAATCAGTATTTACAAGTTTTACTTGCTTAAAATGCAGCAGCAATAGCTTCTGAACAAACTGAAATGAATACAAGTCTGATCCTATTAGTCCCTCTATCAGCTCACTAGCATGACCTTGATGCTTTGAAACTACCGTTGAGTGCCATTACATTACAGGCAGCTACAGAAGGAACTTGAAGTCTAATGTAGACTTTACTTAAACGTTGCGATACCAGTGTTTGTCAGATCTCTTTCTCTGGAACAAAACTGCAGCAAATTGAAACAGTTATGAACATCTGCTCACACAGCTGGATCTGAAGTCTCTTCATCTCAATGTGTGCATCATCCAACGGCATATGAGCACCAAACTCGTGCAGGGATCTTTTTAGGATATTGCACATGATTCATCTTATTGACCTTGAAGTTCTAACAAAGAACAGATCTCCTCTTTGTGTGTGTGTGTCTTTCTACAGCTGAAAAGGATATCTCTTCAATAGACAGTTATTCTCACCCCAAATGTTAGCCATGAATTAATTTGAGTCTTATCATCCACTGCGGAGGCTCACTGAGTGCGGTCCAGAATGACCTGAACTTTCAAATGGCTGTCACATTTAATCTGGAAGCACAGACGCTTTATGGCTGGTTTAATAGCCTTTTTGCCGTGTGACTGCTTTTTGGTTGGCTTAACGTGGGGGAACATGTGGAAACTGGGATGCAAACTAATAACATGATGTGAGCATGATGAGGCATGGTTCTGATGGTCTGATCTAGTCTGGGTCAGCTGTGTTTATGGCTCACAAATAAGACCGTAAACCAGTGTGTGAAATGACTTATTCTGTTTCAAACACAATTATGTCAATACCTAAACAAGGAGTGTACCCCATAATTAGCAGCTATGCTGACAATTGTATATAAAAGCCTTGGTTAAACGTCCCCTTCTGGCGGTTGACATGTATGGATGCAGGTTATTTGTTTAGAGGGTCGTGGAAAGCAGTGACTACATCTTCAGCGAAGCACAATCGTTGTGTATTTCAGTTTCTTACCACCACCTGAAGGGACATCATGAAAAAGGGACACACCATTGTCGTGCGTGTGGGAAGCACATCGTAAAGTATTTATAAGGATTTTGTCATTTGCACACATTTACAGTGTGGATTGAAAGTTTGGGTACCCCAGGTAAAGTGTAATATTATTGTGCATAAAGAACCCAAGGAAAGATTGAAAAATCTCCTAAAAACATGAGTTTACAGATGAGACGTTCATTTACCATGCACAAAAAAATCAGGCTTTATTTCCATCATTTACTCATAAAATAATGGTTTGTAGAAAAGTCTGAGCACCCTACAGAGTTAGGGTTCATTCATACCGAGCGCGATTCGTGTTGCCAGCCCCTCTTTCGCTGCATGGCATATTCCCTGCTCGCCACGTGGCCAAAAAACTTGTCTCATAAGCTCGCTGCCCTGGCCGAGTGTGGGAGGAGCTCCCAGCTAATGGTTTTAGCCTGACCACTACATGAAGTGGTGTCTGTTATGTCTCTTTTACAATGCATGGGAGACACGGATAATGTTTAGAGATCAGTTTTTTTTCAAAGAGCTCGACAAGAAACAACATGATCACATCTCCATGTAGATCACCGGCCATCAAAACAAGATTGACGAATATATAAATAGGTTCAGTCAAACGTGGGTTTGGAGTTGTTTTTTTAACTATCCTGCGAGCTGATCTGAGATTTTTCCACTGTTCCTGTTGACTATCATTCCTTAATGACATTCCGAACAGAGGATACTGGCATCTGAAAACGCTTTACCATCTTCTTCTAGCTTTCTCCTGCTTTTATTATTATATTAAACTATTTTCGGTTTCATTGTTCTGGACAACTGCTTGGAAGAACCCATGATGCTGATTGTTGGGGCGAGGTCAGATGATTCAGATTATTTACAATCTTTGAGAATGAAATCATCTGGTTTTTGCAGATGATAATTGTGAAGAATCCATGACACTGTCAGGTCTCAGCTTTTCCAAAGGGGCGGTGCAAACTATCAATTCTGCAGGGTACCCAAACTTTTGCAAACACCAAGAATTTTTCCATCTTTCCTTGGGTTCTTTATGCACAATAATAGAACATTTTACCTGGGGTGCCCAAACTTTCAATCCCCATTGTATGACATATGGGTGATGCTGTCGTATACTCTTGTTATTAGCGAGGTGTGTGCACTGGCTCTTTACCTCACAGGATGTGCAGGTGATACGCAAGTGCCAGTAAAATTCCCACACAAACTATGCTCTAATTGTCTAATTTCTAACATTCAGTGTGCACTTATCATTTGAACAGCACTAACTGGCTCCTTGCGCATAGTTTGAGGGGATAAAAAAAAATCTCTATGACATGCCTGCAGCTCACCCACTTCAGCTGTACCAGGAACCATTTAGTTGCTAACCCCCACCCCCAACTCCATAATGCTGAGTGTCAAGCCTTGTTAGTTTTTGGTATGGCTCAACCTGGATTCAAACTTACAACCTTGCAGTCTCAGGACGGACACTCTACCACAAGATTACTGAGCTTGCAATGAAAAGTCAACACACATTTTGGGCTTCCACATTCAAAACTTCAGTGCCTTACAACCGTTTTGGGCTCTACATACAAAACGTGCAGCTATTGAATGCATGTTGCAAGTCTAACCAGGTCAAAATTTGGCCAATCAGGGATTCGGATTTGGTGAGGATGTATGGGTAGTGTCCTTCTTAATTCATGGAGGGCACACAGTTTGAAAATTGAGATGAATAATAATTGCGGTTTTTGCCCGGCCAGAACACCCAGTCTTTCATATATTGATTCAAACTGTGAAAGAAAAAGTTTGGAGCACTCCTTCAACATTTTGCACCAAGCCTCTTAAATCAAATCAAACTTTATTTATAAAGAGTTTGTAGGTGGCGCACAT
The DNA here is from genome assembly GCA_014656515.1 of Oryzias celebensis. Taxonomy (NCBI): domain Eukaryota; kingdom Metazoa; phylum Chordata; class Actinopteri; order Beloniformes; family Adrianichthyidae; genus Oryzias; species Oryzias celebensis. The sequence goes on from BNCR01000008.1 coordinate 15,887,484, forward strand.
GCTTTAGAGAAGAAGCCCCTCCCTGCTTGTCCAGTTTAATGCATAGACTTTACATACAAGAACTCACATTTAGCACGTTCTTATTCCTGCACGCCACCTACCGTTCCCCCATATGTTTGCTCACTTTTTCCCACAAGAGGTATCCGTAAGGGCAGTTCTGACTTAGGCCTTACTTACCTGCATGACAGACTGCAAACTGGCCTTTTCATAAAACCTTCATAAGCTTCAATAATTTTCTTTTTTTAATGCAGTTACAAGAGTCACTTAGAAGTTTTCTAAGTGAAATCTGTCAGCAATTTATGTCTGACCAGATGAAACCACGAGACATGCTAAAATAAACTCTCTTTTTCGTTATACTGAACTTTTATTGCCCAAACAAACTAAGAGCCTCAATTTTCCTGATGTTCATTATACTTAAGTGTTTCAGGACATTTCTGCACCCTCAAAGTCAGGTTTGTTTTGCTCTCCAATTAGTCATAAATTGCCAGTGGCAGTCGAGCAGTTTGTGCCCAGGCCTTCAGTGACGTCCTTCTTCATCCTATTTATACTAATGCGCCTCATGACCTCATCAACGCTGAACCAAGGCGTAAAGAATTCTCACAGAATTACAGTTTCGTTATCAAAAAACATCACTGTGTTGCTATAAGCGTACAGTCTTTGATATGCGATGTGAACTACTCCTCAGAGTAAAGTCACACAATGTTAAAAACAGCCAAACAGGCTACATACAGTGGGCCATCTCTACCCTGATTTTTTGCTTCAAATAAAACAGCTCAAGTTCTCATCCAATCACAGGATGCATGCATGTCATGCTTGGTGCAATGCAAGCAGAAGGTGCAAAAACCTTCTTGTTGGCCTCAGTGTCATAGACTGCGATCTGATTGACAGGGTTAGGCTTAACCTTTAGATATAATGTTTACAGATATTTCAAAACATTTTACTTTAAAGGTAAAAATTACAGTTTTTTAATCCTTAGATGGCCATTTAGGTCTGCGACAACTCAATTCAGGTTCAGATTATCCTTTAGCGCAAAAAGACTCATGACATTTTTTCTCATTGGTTTATGTTGTGTATTTATATTTAACACAGTAGTTTTTACCTTAAACAGGAGTATTTTCTGTGCTACAGTTTTTAAACGGAGGCCTGCCTAATCTATCATTGCTGTATAAAAATTATTAAAGTTTTCATTTAGCAGCTTTGTTTGATTCATTCTTCATTCTCGGTAAAATATTGGCAGCTTTTTAAAATTTGAATAGAAGTCATGTGAGAATTGTGTAAAATTAAAAACAAAATTTTCCCTTTATCATTACTTGTTAAAATGGATGCTTAAAACCGGACACCAACTTCCACCTTGTCCAACTCTTAAGGTGAGTGGATAAAAATGACAACATCAGATGATAAATAACGAAAACTGTTGTTTTCCAAATAATAGTCACAAATCCAATGTAGATGAAACTTTATTAGCAGCTTCCTTGTTACATTAGAAAGCTGGTCGGTGCATGTTATGGAGAACGGGTTTGGTGTGTGTGAACAACTGTTGCAACAAATCCATATTTTAAGTAAAGATTACTGATCAGTTAAATGCAGATTTTTTTTTCCTTGAAGTCAAATCTTCTGTTTCCTCACTGACTCATTTTATATTCTCTCTTTCTCTACATATATATACATACAAAATAATGCATTAATAATGGTATATAGTTACACGTCAATAGCGCCGTCTTCCACTTTGCGCTAGGCGGTTTAGGCTTCCACAGCGTGCGTTCATTTCTGAAAAAGCACCTTCGTCAATCACTGTCCCGCTTACACCATGGTCACTTACAAAATAAATAAAATATTTAATCGATTTTTAGAACTTTATTCTCGTAATTTTTTAGGCTTAAATGTGGACTATTTGATAAGTAATGTGGCCGGTTTCATGGTAACACAACAATGCAGGGTTGACTGCAGAGTAAGGAAAGTGATTTATATGTGCTGATTGTTCAACAAAGACTCAGTTCAGAGAGAAAGTTCCACTCTTACCGCTTGTTTTTTGTCCACATTATGAAGGAAAAGCTTGTTTTGAAGAAGCCTTTACTTATAGAACATTGTGGCCAGAACTTCTTCCATAACATCCAGCAACCAATCAGATTTGAGTATTCACCCGGACCATTTAAAGTGCAAAAACACAATGTTTGTTTCTCGTGGCTGTATATCAACATCTTTGTTTTCTTGGAGTAATACTGCAGACGTTAAAGTCTTTACCGTTCTTACTGTTGATGTGTTTTGTGCACACAAATTACACTTCTGAGTTAACACTTTATAAATTAAAACAATAAACATGAAAGAAAAATGTTCTCTCTGGATTTTATTTATTTTTTTGTTCAAAAGCTGCATATTGTCATATGAAATTTACCTCTTAAAACATTGTGATAAATCCGGATTAATCACAACCCAAAAGTGTGATTATTTAGACCAATTTTTTTAAGCGATTGACAGTACTAATAAATATAACCGGCAATGTGAAGAATCCAAATAAAATGTTGTTTGGAATCAGTTTAAAGAAAATTGCTAACCTCTCCTTGCCTTAATTTATTTCCAATTATATAAAAAAAAATTCTTCAGGGCTTTTTTCATTCAAAGAGACACTAAATGAAATGGACAGTTGGATGAAGCAGCATATTTTGTTAAGGGGTTAATAATGTTATGGGTTCTAATTTTCTCTTTGGCGTGATACCAACTGGCCCACTAACAAGTACCAGTCTGAGTTAAACTTTCATGTTTCTTTTCCCTAAAATTCTTATCTTAGTTTAATACAACAATCAAGGTGGAATAAATGATTTTCTTTTGGGAATTATTGAATAAATAAACCCCTGTAAATATGTATGGGTTTGTCACTGGTTTGTGGTTGAAAATGTACATGCTATTCTGAGTTTAAATAACTTCTGTATTGTTGGAAAAACCTTTGAATACAAGTTGATTTAAAGGGGTTTTATTTGCCTATTTTGGCTACTGAGGCTCTGTTTTGGGACGTTTGAGTTGCCCTGTCTAACAACTTCTGCAAAATTACCTCAATTGCAGAGAAAGTCACAGGTTTGTTTATTTTTTTTAGCATGTTGAGAAGATTTTTTCAAGCCTTTGTTTAGTTTAATATCAGCAACATAAGGGCATATAATGCCATATTTTTTTTAAAGAAGTGTATCATTTAGAAACAAGAATCAGGAAACTGATACGTTAAACTAGTTAGCTTTTTCACAAACTAGTTGGATTTCAATTCAGTTTAAACAAGTGAAAAAACCATTAACAAGACACTGTAAATTTCTTTTTATAATGTATTGTTCTGCTTTTGGAGGGTGTTGCTTTTTTCTTCCTTTTACTTGTCCATAGCTGCCTTGAATTTGCCTCATTTTGAATTAAAAAAGACATAACCAAGGTCAAAACTACAGAAAATGGTATACATCATTTATTTTTCTTTTCCATTAGTAGAATGAATGATTTTTTTTCATCTCCTTGAGTCCTAATCTCCATCACCCTGTAGCAGTTTTCAAAAGTCACGTGTGCATTTGTGTTCTTAATAGTAACCCCCTGGTTTGTGTTTCGTGCATATAAGTGCAGAGATGTTTGTCCCTGTGTTTGCATGCTTCCACATCAGAAGCAGACCCCCCACAGTAGAGCTGAGGAGCATCAAAGCTTCTGCACAATCACTTGAGGCTGTCTGATGGGGAAAAAATGCCTCTGAGCTGCGTCCAATATTACAACGGTGGATTTAAGGATGTGTGCATTTTCTTGCCAATGAACAGTGTGCTTCCACACTTGCGTGGCGCTTATCAGGATCAGCTCTTATGAAAATTTCCGAAATAGAAGAGAACTTGAACCAAAATATTAGCTTTTTGTGAGTGCATTCACATATAAATCCTTCATCAACAGTTCCCTTTACTATATCCATTAACTGCTGGCTGGGTTTCAGCTTTAGATGTTATCCTGCTGTTTTTTTCCTAACATTCCCACCATGCTGCTTGTTTGGCAGAGCTTAACCGTTCCGAAACAGAGCTACCGTTACACTCGCTTCATGATAAAACTTCAAGATTCCTTTCTTTAAACTGCTGTTCCCACTAGAGACAGTTTGTTCTTTGTAGTTACTGTGATGTGACAAAATGTTGCCGCTTTAACTGCTGGTCCCGCTGAGAGCAAACGGAAAGTAGATGTAGAACTATGCTGCTTGAAAAACCATTTAAAAGAAAAACTTTGCATGCCGGTGACTGATATTTTCCACATAACCATGACTCAGGTACTTTACTTTGTACGAGATCTGTTCAGAAAACAAATGAAGGTAAACGGTCATTTCTAACCTTAATAAAAAGTTACATGGTTTAAATACTTGCCAAACACATTTCCCAATATGTTTTAGGCCCTCTCCCCTGGGGGTAGTGTTGATCTGAAACCCAATTGGTCGTCCGGTCACTCAGTTCAGCTCTTAAAGATCAGTATAAAGTGGAGAGGCTTTAGGGCCCTTTTTTATAATTGAGTCTTTGGTCTGACATGTTCATGGAATTGAACCCAAAATTCCCCAGTCTCAGGGTGGACACTCTACCCTTAGGCCACAGAGTTGGTCTTAAACCAGTAAATGATTACTGTTTTTTTTTTATTTAAAGGCATTCTAGAATATAAGTTGCATAATAAGATATTAAAAATCATAGAAAAGTTTCACTTTGGAAGTAATGCATTAAATTATTCAAAAAAAAGACACATCTACAGTTCCCTCTAGCGGTTGTTGTTTTTTATTTAAATAAAAAATAAATATATGTATATAAATTCATTAATCTTCTAAACTTGTTTAGTCCGTTTCGGGGTCACAAGCTGTTGGAGCTTAACCCGGCCACTCATGGGCGAAGGCAGGACACAACCTGGACAAGTTGCCGATTTATTACAGGGCCACAATCACAGACCCATACACACTCGCATACACAGCTAGGGACAACTTAGAGTGACCAATTAACCTATGAAGCATGTTTTTGGACAGTGGGAGGAAGCTGGAGTCCCCGAAGAGGACCCACTCATGCATGGGAAGAACATGCAGACTCAACACTTGCTGTGAGTAGCCGGGGGCGTTTAATAAAAAAAAAAAAAATGTCGGCCAACCAGGAGTTTATTCTGTCACAGACAGAATGTTAATGGTTAATGGGTTCATTTTGCATAAAATTTGATCACAAAATGCAAAAAATAACAGATGAAAATTTCAAGGTTTAATTAAAATGATGAGAACATTTTATTCTCTTCTGATTAGCACTGGCTGTGAACGTCAATCTATGTATCAAAAATCTGGTTTACTTTCATCATTTTCGTGGAGACAGGGCTCCTTTCCCTTTGCTTAGTAATCCATGTTCAAACCAGTTCATCTAATTTGTTGCTGCTTTCTCTGCTCACGAGGAAACCAGGCTTGCTCCTTTCCTTTCTTTCTGCAGCCTCTCTGCTGTTTAGGATTCACCTCAAAATTGATACATGGAGATAGCAGCTAATGTTTTTAGCTGTTAGCTCCATGGAGCTAGCAGCCAATGTTTTTAGCATGTTAGCTACATGGAGCTAGCAGCTGATGTTTTTAGCTGTTAGCTACATGGAGATAGCAGCTAATGTTTTTAGCATGTTAGCTACATGGAGCTAGCAGCTAATGTTTTTAGCATGTTAGCTACACGGAGCGATGTGTGTGTTTATCTCATTTACTATGCACGAAAGACATGGATGATGTTAAGAGATCAGGTTGATTTATTTTGAAAAGCTCTACAAAAACATCAGTGATCATGCCACAATGCTTGGGTTCATTAAATTATTTAGAATCTCCTAAAAGCTACCAAGAGCTTCTCTTTACTGTGTCTGAACAGCTGCTTCCCGGTGTTTCCTATCTCTCTTACGGAGTTTGACGTCTTTCTGCTCCGCATTAAACCAAAGAATAAAATGAGAGTACCTTTTTTGAGGCATCGATGAAACTTAAGTTCAGGAGGCCCGAGCAGACCGCTTTCCCATACCGCACCGGCTCACTGTCTGGATGTCAGCTCCTCCCCAGTAGCCGCGTGGCGAGCTTCAGCTCTAAAGTGTACCGCCTTCGTCCAACAGCAGCAGACTAAATGGTTCCAGAAATCTTGCTGCTCCGAAAGGGATCCAGTGGGGTAAGAAAATTAATGAAGTTCATGAGAATCCAGGGATTGATCCACTTTAAACACCAGGAAATAGGTTTGCTCCCTTTCTTTCTTCAGCCGTCTTTGCTCGTTCGCTCCTTCACCCAGCTGCTTGCGCTATTCCCTGATATGTTTAAGATTCATCCCAAAATGTGGTTTAGATTCCTCACCAGAATGTTCTTTGGAACAAAATGGAATAAGCCAAAATGTTGTGAGCCGTGCTACACTGGCTGAATGCTACAGACATCCAGCCCCCACCCTCAGCCTGGCCACTATTAGAGACCGGCGTCTATTACAACTAATACCTGTTAGACCCAGCTTTTATTAGAGACCGGCGTCTATTAGAGACCGGTCATTATTCGAAGATATACAGTATATACTCATTTATGTATAGTATAGTAGTTTATAGTAGTATAGTAGTTTATGTATGTAAGTCACACCATCAACCAAACTATGCAGAAAGAAAAAAATTTACTTGTACTCCAGAAAATTATTAATTAAAATTATAATGTTTAATGTTATATAATTAAATATAAATATAATGTTAGAAAACCTAAGATTAAACCATAATTGTTAAAGACCTACAGAAAAAGATCAGAGATCTGTATTTGAATAGTACTGTATATTGCAGCAATGAAAACTCAAGGCAAATCATTTGCATAAAACATATTCTTTAGTTTTCAGAAGTACTGATACAGTACGCGGGACTCACAAAAACAATAAAACAAGTTTTCAAAAACGTGGTTTGATTCATCAAACCAAATCACATATTTTTTTTCCACTGCAGGAGATTCCCGTTAAGAGTGTCGACAAAATCCAGTCTAAACACCGATGACTGTTAGCACAGAATCAAGTAAGACAATTTAGTAAGGCTTGCAGTGCATTCACACAACATATAAACATACACAATTTCTTTTTTTTTTTTTTGCTTTCTCCTTTATGTTACATTTTTAAAAAGCCATACAACGTGTTTATCTGGATCATTCAGTTAGGATGACAACACATTTTTGTTAATTTTTTTGTTTCTCAACTCAAGCTTAAGTTTGCTCACAAATAAAGGCTTAATAAGGCAGTCTTACATTTTGTTTTCAGTAAACCTGAAAGGTTCCTTTTTCATTAAACCCAGAGGCAGCATTATGATATGCACCGTTAAAGTGCGTAAGACATGAGGCCTGAATGACTAAGATCCCAAATAGAAATTTAACATGCTATTTAATACCAAAATTGTTGTTTTACTATAACTAAAGTACACAAGAAACAACTGTTGCAAAAAGCAGTACCATATCTCTTCTAGTGGTCCATGTCTTATTGGCGCCAATTCCCAATAAACGGCAGATTTTAAATACCCACTCAGAAGAAAATTGTGTTTTTAACATGTTCTTCTTGCATTTTTCTGATGATGAAGGTCACATGAAGAGAAAATTATGCTCAAATTACATTTCTGAGTATTCATTTATTCAAATTGCTGGGAATCAGCAGTAGACACAATTTTTTTTAGCACATTTGTGATGTAAAGAATATACTGGGCGGGCCACAAGCACCCTAGTCCACTCTATTCTGATGCATTCACTTGTACACAACGAGATCCATGTACGTCTTTGTTTTCCTCGCGTGAGCTGACATCTGGCTCAAAATCGCACGGTTGAATGGATTCAACATTGCTCCCTATTTTTGTTGCTATGGTAATGTTAGGTTAGGGGTGAGAGGAGCTGTAAACAAAGAGTTATAAGCAGTGGGGAGGGGAGGAGGGGGTGGGGTCGCTTCGCACTTACAGTTCTGCCAGTCTATAGTAACCGTGGTTTTCCAAATCCGCTTATCCGTATGCTAATATGGTATAGTAATACTTTCTGGTAATTCTGAAATGTTCAGCCAAGGTTGGTGCCAACATTTTGTGGCCTAAAATACCGTAACGTACCATATCGCCAAATGAATCCTGGTTTCCCATCACCATTCTGTTTCCACGGCAAATAATAGCCAACAAACGCAGGTTTCTGGCTTTTCAAATAAATATTTTAACGCTGAGGCTACTAATGGAGGTTTAACAGTTTTTAAAAGAGAACATAGTGTGCATTAAGGATTGCTCATATTGAATCAATGCAATTGAGATAAATAGAGTTTGCATGAAAGAAATATTCAAGGTAAACATTTGATATTGGCAAAACGGGTAAAATAGACATATAAGGTCAATCAGAAACTCAAACATTGTGAAGTTGGATGCTAACCCTAACCTCGGAAGCAAAAATAATGGGCTTTCTTTGTCTTTATATGTCAATGTCTCCTCTGTCAAATAGTGACTACAACCATTTGTTTGTTTGTAGTGTCAAGTTATGCTAGTTTCTACCTGCCTTCCCACCTACAAAGTTCAGAGACAAAAGAACACAAACTTGCGTCACGTTTTTGCACGTTGTGCCACAAACACCGTTATTGTAGATGCATCCAAGGCATATATGCAAAGTTTATTGCATTTGCTATTTTTCCCATTTGACGCAACCCATTTGCCACCTGCTGTCAAGTTTACAAACGTTTAACCTTATCATCTAACCCTAACCCTAACAATAAGTAAATCAGGCCCATTGAGTTGAAATACTTTTGGTGTCAAAACCTTCACAGAAACCTGCTGTGGGCTTAAAGCACTGTTCTTTATTTCAGCCTTAAGTCTGAATTCTGACCAGAGAAACACAGCTGTACTTTTACAACATGTTTTTGCAAACGACAAAGTCTCGTATGCCACAAATTTTAGGACTTTTAAAGAAAGTCCCGTTGCAACTGAATGACAAAAAGGTGTCATGTCCCTGGAAGACTTACGTCAGAACAAGTGTTTAGCAAAAAGAAGTCACGCTTGAGAAATAATCTCTGCTGTGTGTTAGAAAATGCAGTTTTAGGTCTCAGATGTCACAAAAAAACGTTCACATCTCAGAAGAAATGTGTTCGTTGTTTCTAAAAAAAATATATATATCTGTAAAGGCTCATAAAAAGCCCTATTGGGTCCCAACAATAAGAAACAAAGTCTTCGTTTACAAGGTCAATATCTATAATATCCCTGAGCTTTCTCCTCCAACCAGGCTCTACCCTGTTTAACTTCTAAGATCAGGTGACAAAAACATTTTTGTCATGATTCTGAAAATGTTTATTTAGGTCTTCAACAGCGGAAGAAAGCGGTCACGTCGAATGCTACGTTCACACCAGGCTCAGCAATGTGTTCAAGCGACCACTTTCAATGAAAAGTCTGTAAACGTTTTTGGCCTCGATGTAAAAAACGCACAGCCATAGAATGCACATTGGAAGTTAAAGCAGTTGAACTTTGACCAATCAAGGACTCGGATTTGGTAGTGACGTATCGATGGGGTTCATTTTAATGAACGGAAGTGCTAACCACTGGAAAATTGATCACAAAGGAGAAATAAATAAGAGCGGTTTGTGGCCGAACAGAATTATGCGATACCACGTCTTTTCTTCACCAGAATACAACTGTGAAAGAAAAAGCCCGGAGCAAGCTTTAGAGGATTTGCACCACTTTAAAATTTTACACCAAGCCTCTTCCAACAGTGAGAACATGTGCTAGTAGCAGTTAGCGACAGTCCAGTGTGAACGCTAAATGCTAAAAGTGCATTCAAAAAACCGCATTCAGCGTGATCTCGAACGCATCAAATGTCAGGTGTGTCCGTAGCAAAAGATGAATTCTTTTATTGTTTTAGAAACGTCTCTATAAGAGGCTCTGAAAATATCAGTTAGGTCCCGGTCATCTGGCGAGACTGTAGCATCTAACAAATTTCTTTAGGGTTTCAGCCAGTCCAAAAAGTGTTATCAGAATTTGAGAAAAAGCCCTGTCAGAACAGATTTTTATCATGGCCATAACTCTGACCTCAGGAATCTACCAAATAAAGACTGTAGTTCAGGTTAGCCCTTTATTGTCTGTCTCCGGCAACACGAAATAACACGCGCTGCATGAACTACTGTAACTCTTTGACCATTTGTGTGATTAATCCCAACAGATTTGGATGCAGAAAAAAGCATTTTTTTCCATATCAGAATCTGTTGGTTTGCACCAAGTGTGTAAACATTTCATTACTGTGCAGTGTTCCACATCAGTGCAAAGCTACTTTTATCTGAATCAGTTAGATTGCGTAAACGGTTCAAGAGTTACAGTAATTCTAAGAACGTCAACACTGGAGCTAAAAATCCCTTTTAAAGGCTTTAAATGGCAAAGTTTGGTGAAGAAGCAGCAACTGGGATTAGAATTGCCTGATACTGAATGAAGAAACCATTAGTGCAGCAGCGTGTACAAAACACAGATACGTTAAACTGTGGGGTCAGGTCCCTTCTGCTGGGAGTCGCAGTCGGGTTGTGCTCGGTCATCACAGTCATGCTATAGGCAGGAATCCCAGTGTAAGTGCAGGTCGGAGCTATCCAGGAAGTCCGTAGAAAAGACACTGACGGGTGTTGGTGGACCTAACGGAGCCAAGGTGGGCATGTCTTCGTCCCGGTCTCTCCCCATGCTGAGATCCAGCCAGTCTTTGTTATCAAAGCCCCATCCTCCCACAGCTTCGAAGGTTTCCATGGGAGACGGAGGACGGTCCAGGATGCTGGGCGTGCACAACAGCTGGCTGTGAAGGTCATCGATCAACGTGATCACCCCCCCTGGCTCCACCCCCAGCAGAGGCTTTCCGGTTGTGCTTTCCAGGAAGTCCTCCAGGCGTCCACTTGTCGAGAAGGGTTGTTTCTCCCCCTGCGGCTCAGGCTGAAGAGAGGTGGCAGGCTTGGAGGGGTCAGGGCTGGGAGGGATGGGCGGGGAAATCAACAGATGTGGTGGGGGGGCAGGAGAGAGGAAGGAAAAGGAAGCTGGATGTAGAGAGTCCAGAGAGGTGTCTGGAGCAGGTCTGAAGGACTTTTCTGAAGAAAAAAAAAGACTTTTACAGTGAAAACAACAATTACAGCACAAAGATAATTTCCTTCAGAAAAATAAAGCCCCATACCTCCTGCCTGCAAAATGATGTCAATGATATCGCCTTCATGCTCCTGTGCCTGCTGACAGACGTTCACATGATAGTAAAATGATGGAATATACTGAAAGCAGAGTCTTTTGGCTTAAAGACCAAATACTTGAGAACAATTTCTTCAATTATAGGACTTTTCAAGTGACCTTGTCCACAGAATAATCAAATGTCTTTGATCTGATAACATGAATTTGATTTGCATTTGTATCAGCAGTGCGTCTGTAGTATGAGGTGATTCTTCTCCCAAAAGAGGATTACACAAAAGGAAATTGTGTAATCTGTTCCACATTCAAAGAAATCAAGACAACATTTGTATTAAATGTACTGTATGGGTTGTTATGTGATGCAAAGTTTTTCTGCAAAGATTGTTATGGTTTGTTCTTTTGGAAATTCCTTGCAAGGTACTATGACAGAGTATTAGGGTCACCATAAAAAAAAAAAAAATATATATATATATATATATATATATATATATATATGTATATACAAACAATGGCTTGCAAAGCACTAATACCCCTTGAACTTTTTCACATTTTTCTCACATATTTTGTTGGTATTTTATGTGAAAGACCAACACAAAGTGGCACACACTTGTGAAGTGAATAGAAAATCATACAAGATTTGAGTTCAATGGAATGACTTCAAATGAAACTGATTCATGTGTTGGAATGACCCAGTCAAAGTCCAGACCTAAATCCAATCCAGAATCTGTGGCAAGATCTGAAAGCGGCTGTTCACAAACGCTCTCTCTAATAATCATCTAATCTCATCTAATCTGACTCAGCTGCAATTGTTTTGCAAGGAAGAATGAGCAAAGATTTCAGCTGGTAGAGACAAACCCCAAAAGACTTGCAGCTGGAATTCCAGAAAAAGGAGGTTCCACAAAGTATTGTCTCAGGGGGGATGAATATGTTTGCACTTTTCAGTTTTTTATTTGTTAAAAAAAAGGAACTCTTTTATCATTTTCTTTCCATTTTACAATTGTGTGCCACTTTGTGTTGCTCTTTCACATAACATTCCAGGGGTGTGAATACTTTTGCAAGCAACTTTAATCAAAAAAGTTGTGGAATTATGGGAAAAAAAGTTGTAGTTTCACAAGAATAATCTTGTAACATTTTGAGAAAAAAGTTGTAATTTAACATGAAAAAGCCATGTTTTTTTCCCAAATATAGTTGGTTGTTTAAGTTTCCATCCACATTACATGTTGACAGCATCCAATTATTGCGGCCGGTTCCGTTTTTTTTTCATCCATAAGAATCTATGTGCCATAGTGCATTTGGACCTCTGCAACTATACTTCCAACGATGTAAACGGTGCGCCTGACAACTCTTTGTGGTTCGAGAATCTTCTTCCAAAGAGTTACTGTGTCCTGCAAATTCTTTTCAATGTCCTTATATTTAAAATAAAACAATGCTGACACGCTGAAATACTTTGTATTTCCTTATTTGTTAAACCAATGCTGAATGAAGGGCATTGCATTGCAACTGAAAAGCAAATACTAGTTCATTTTTTGTTGTTTTTATCTTCTTAGTAAACAGACTATTTCTTTATAAATTGAAGACTTTAATCTTGTTAATTATCAATAAATAATTTATGAAGTTATAACTTTTTTAAAGTAAAATATTCAATCTTTTACTAATTTTTGTAAAATTACAACTTTTTCTTATAAATGTTAAACTTTATTCTCATAAAAAAAACGGCTTTTTTTCCTCATAATTTTATCACTTTACCCTCATTAATTTTTGACTTTCTCATAAATGTATTCGACAGTCGAATCATCTGTGTGTCTATAAAGAAAAAACCCACAAACATTGTTAAACTAACAGGGCATTTGAAGTGATGTAATTTTGTACAAAATAATTCAGAGGATTTTATAAGGATTGAATTTCACCGCTTTGAGTTTTGAGGGCGAGTAAACAGGCGTAATGAAATTGATCCTCAAAAAAGTAAAAACATCTTTTTATAAACGACTGCAAAAGCTGTTCTTACGTTGTCATCAAGCAGAGAAGATGCTGTCTTAACAGAAGCAGGAGACACCGGACTCAACAAGGCGCCCAGATCACTGCACAAATCCTAAAGAAAAACCAAAATGTTTTAGCTTACCTTTCTGTAAAAACCCATGTCAAAATCTTTTCTCTTGAGGGCGACTGCTTACATTTTGGAAGGGGGGTGTGGCGGGGCCTCGCCCCCTCAAAGTGGGGTCCTGGTCTATAGAGAAAGGCTGCGGAGTGGAAGGAGCTCCTAAACATTCAGATCCTTCCTGTTTCGGTTGATGTTCGGAGACCTGAGCTGCTCCGTTCTGTGCCTTAAATGAGATAAAGATGAAATATTTGCTGAATTAGACACAACAGAAAACAATTCTGCTGTTTTATTGTCAAGTTTAAAGATGTTTGAGCGTTTTTTTTTTACAATGTTTTCTTGAATATACTTTCAGATATTCATATTTAACCTTTAATCTATGTATTTTTTATGTAGAAAGACTGACTCATCATCACTCAAAAGTTTATATTCAAAAATATGTTGGTCTATTGTGTATGACTAAGCTAAAATCACACTTAAGAAAGCAACAGTAACATTTTTTTTTTCTAATACAAGAGAAATAGAGCAATAATGTTATATAAAATACCAGCATTTTTAAACAGGAATTTCTACTATTGCTTCATATCAGTAAATAATGATGGTTTCCAAAGAAACATTTAAGTTTGGGAGAACTACTGAAGAAAAATGGAAAATCCATGACAATAAATACATTATTTTTAGCACTATGATTCAAATATAGCATCTATTGAAGAATGCTAAGACAGCTTTGGGGGGAAAAACACAAGCTTGGAAAATGTCTCATCACTTTGAAAGATGCTGTGTAACACTACAGGAAAACAGCCTGTGAGTTTGGAGAACTGGAAAAAGTACCACTGCTATGATGCCCGGGGAAAACACGGCATGTGTCACTCCAGAAATTTGGTCTGGTAAGGCCACATTTCAAGCTTGAATTAAATTCATTAGGATACAATTGGATAAATAGGATACAATTGCATTAATTAAGATGAACCAGGTGATTTGGTAAGTTTTTGCTCACAATAGTGTTAACGATGCTAAAATAATAGCACGAGTGTTCAGGAAAAAACACCTCATTACCCAACAGCTCAAAATGGATCCACACATGTTTGACAGGGTTTAACTGTATGATAAAGAATTAACTGTCAACAAAGTTGGTTTATTTTGAAACAGTAAGTAGTCATTTAAAAAATAAATAATAAATAAGTTATTCGTACCATCAAGTTTTGAAAATTAACAAGTTTCATGTTTTTGAAATTTCAAAGAAGCTGCCATTTTGACTGCCCCTAGTGGAGTGGTTATGAACTACAGGGCAGAAAACATGCACCAAATTACATAGAATGGGTTTTTAGGGATAGTTTGAATCATGATAATGAAATAGGAGTCTCAAAAATGAGTGTATGAAATATGATATGAATTGTTATATAGGCTGCGACAGACTGGCAACCTGTCCAGTGTGTACCCTGCCAATGCCCACAAGTGGCTGTGTTAGGCTCCAGCAGCCTCATGACCCTGAAAGGGACAAAACGGGTTCAGAAAATGGATAGATAGTTATATTGGGTTAAAAGAGAGAACAAAACACACTTTTGCTTATTGGTGTCTATTCAAAAAGCGCTAGTGTTTGTTGGACTAGTTCATTTTTTTGTTGTATTTTTTGTCTTTGTCATATGATACAAAAGAAAAAAAACACTAGAGTTAAAAAATAAAAGCTGAGTCACAAAAACAGAATTTAAAATTTACCATTTTCTACTGTAAATGAAAGTGAAGCAGTGAGTAAATAAAATGGTCCTCAGAAAAACTGGGGAAAAACAAAAAAAAAACCAAAAAAACGTTTCTCATCCGGTAGCTTATAGGAGACGTTAAGTCCAGTTGGCATGAATAAACCTTAAAACCAATGAGGATTTTTATCAACAAATTGCTAAAAAAGCAATTTTTATATGTGTGAACAGGGAGGATTTAAATATTTTTACACAGCAACCTTTTTTTTAACAAAATAGTATTGAAACAGACTAACAGTTAAAGCACATTACAGCAAGAGTTTTTATTTCATAGACTGTCATAAACAACATTTTTGGAAATGCTGTGAAAGTTCACAGTTCCATTTCTGTAGCCTCCTCTGTAAAAAAAAAAAAAAAAAATACCTAAAGGAAAAATGTTTGGAGCTCACAGTATTCCATTATTTTCTGACGTTCCTAAGACAGGCTTTGTCCCAAAGACCGAGTGCTCCCGTGCACCTGCACTCCGCAGGAAACACTGTAAACCTTTCCGTTGGAGTTTTTGTTCCTCGATACTTTGCTCCATAAATCATAGTAATGGAGAATGCTGTTGGAGTAATTAGCAAAGTAATAATAACCAGCACCGGGGCTGGTGTCAGTTCCTTATCAAGAACAGCTGTCATTGTCTCAACCAGGAGATGTAATTAACTTTCACAGCCGTTGGACTCGCTGCAGCAGCTCTCCCATTCTCACGTATTAACAGGATGTTCTGTTCTGCACTAGAGGCAGGAAAAAAAAGATACCCCAGGCTCTGCGCTTTAAGATAAACGATAACACTGGGAGTTGTAGAAAAGATGGCAACATGTTGTAACTACAAGTTATAAAAGTTCATTGCATCAGCTGCCAAAAAAAAGAAAGGATCATTGTTATCCAATGGATTCATCTTTTTTTCCTTTGGTGTTGCTAATCAAACAACGATTTAGCAATAAAAAATAAACATATTTATCTACCCATCCTCAGAACCTGCTGAATCCCTTTCAGGATCACGAGGTTGCTGGAGCCTATCCCAACTACCATACGGGGTACACTCTAAAGGTAGCCAATCTGTCTCAGGACCACACACTCACATCATCAATGTAGAGACAACAATCAACCTGTCAAGCATGTTTTTGGACTGGAAGGAAACTGGAGGAAACAGAGAACATGCACACATGCACGAGGAGAACCTGCACGCTCCATGCAGCTCTTTATTTGTTTCTCCTCTCAGAACCAACGTAAATGACATTCATTGGGATTTGTAGTGTTTTCAGATAATGTTTATTTTTTACAGCACGTCTGTAGTAAAATGTTAAAACTTCTACTTTTCTATGTTTGTGAACAAACAAAACTACTTTTTCCTGAATTGACCTTTTGGTTTGAATTTATTATTTCTGAGCAGATCAATACCAGAAAATCTCTGGCTGCATTTAACCAAGCAGACCACAGAGTGAGCTGCAGCACACTGGAGGGTTGATCGTCTCATTAGAAGTTCTTGAATTTTTCCAAAGGACTTAAACAACTGTTTCCTCATAACTCGTTTCTATTTTCTATATCAAGTTCTAGAATCTCCACATATTCATCTCCAGAGTGTTTTGTAAATGAGGAACTTCCTGTCTCAGAATAACGCAGATCTATGAGTTTATACACATACACATTCATACAAATTAAATTTAAGACTACCGTTCTGTAATTTTTTAATCTCAGGGTGTTTTGAAAGTTCTCCAAAAAGCTGATAGAACAGTCTCCAGTCACAGTTTTGACAAAAATGGTAGATGTTGTAGCTGTTGCAGCAATTTTGCCGCTATGGGACTAATTGCAAAACAAATAGTTATTTGTATTTTAGAAAGATCATCATTTCACCAGTTTTGGTTTTTTGTTGCCTTACTGTAAAAAGTTGATCAAAGTTGAATATTATTTTAGCAAACACATAAAGTTTTAAGTTGGATTTCCTCTTAAAGACCTCACACTTTCCAAACAGCACTCTGATTGATCTCAGTCTGAATCTGAGCTCCCATCATCCTCTGCAACGCGCGTTTAAGCGTTTAGTTCATAGTGTCAAGCGTCAACTGTTAAACATTGAAAATCAATCATGAACGAAAAATTAATAAATGTGGTTTGTGCCTGGCTGGAATTATATGCCACCAAGTCTTTTGCATTGTAGGACGGACTTGAATTGGGAAGTAGAACCTTCAACTTTAGGTAGATACTCTTTGGTGGAGTCAATAAAAACCTTCATTTTTGATAAAGCTTACAGTTGAGGATGGCATTGATGGTTTTAAAAAATACTTTTAAGTCAAACCTTTACACCACTTCAAATTACTAAGAGATGATAGAGAAATGCCTCATCCAACTGAAGATTTGAGCACATGTTCCACTTCCTCGAGTTACTTCCTGTCAGACCTCAGAATAAGTGCATACGAGTCACAAAATTATCTTTGATAAGACCAGGGATCATTTTAAGCACCTATTGAACACCTGTTACTGAACACCTGTTGAATTGTTTGTTGAACATTTGAATCTAAATTATAGTAAAAAAATCTAAATTATGTATTTTACTTTGGTGGGTCCATTTGACCCATACACACAAGATCCCCTTTTTTTATTGGAACTTAATATAATTGATGATTTTAAGCCTTGTCCCCCAAAAAACTAAAATTCCATATCTGTAATTGAAAACGGGTCATTTTTGACCCTGACATTTACTGTTTAGTTGTTGGAGGAGCGATTTCTGTTTGGAACCACTCTTTACTCTTCACTCTTTACTACTGCAGCCTGAAAACGGCTGGTGGGATGGATCACCAAGAGAAGGCTAAAGTTGAAGTTAAAAACTGCAAAGTGAGGGGAAATTCCATAAAATGAGAGAATTATAATCTCCGCAATCGTGGTTTCTGACTTTACTGGAAACTGTGCTGCAGCTCAAGGCTAACTACGTCTGACTTTGGTTAAGCTGAGTTTAAATCTTTCCTCTGGCTCAGCCGGAAGAGTTCCATAACAGTTTATAATCTTTTGATGTTATTTGGGATTGCTGGCTAAATTTCACAGTAATTCCATCTAAATCTGATAGTTTTGTGGCTGTCAAACTTAACAGAATTTGGAAATGAAATTTGCTATTTTTCAGACATTCACCTACCTGCATTGTGATGTACTGGGACGCTCTCCTGTCAGCGCCATCGTTTCTGCTTTGCTCTGCTTTTATGTGACCGTTTGGTAGAATTAGAAAATGTTTCCCGGCGCCGTCACAGACCCCAGCGGGGATAGATTCGTTCTGTGGGCCCACGTTTTTTGGACACCTCTGCACGAAAACAACAAAAAGATTAGAAAAATGTCATCAGTCGTTGATGTGCAGGTTGCAGTTAACTGTCACCTGCTGCTGCTTGGGCTGTTTCCCCTTAAATTGCCTCTGAAACAGAGACCTCTGCTGTTTTGGTTTGTCCTGATTCTTCGGCGGCCTCGGCTGCAGATGTTCTGAGTGTTGGTGCTGCTGCCTCTGCAGCTCTTTTTGTCTCATTTGCCGTTTTTGAGGATTTTTCTGCTTCTGTTGGGTTCCGTAAATGCACCTCTGAGTTGCCTGCTGCTGAGACAACTGCAGAGCAGGCTGCTGAAGACAAACACCATCTTGCTTTTTCTGTGGGATTTTCTGGTCAGGCTGCAGTGACCGATGCACCCAATCCTTTATCTTTTCAGTTGCAGGCTGCACAGATGGAGGATGGCAAGGAGGTCCCACAGATGCTCCACCTATATCCACCTCAACAGCTTCCTGCTTGATGGTTATCCTGGTGGAGTCCAGTTCCGGTGAAACAGATGGAATTGGACGACAGGCACAATAGTTATCTGAAGGTTCTTTAACTTTTAGAAATCCCAGGGGCTCTGGGGTTCCTCTGCTTTCTCGCTCCAGCTGCATTCTCAGCACCTCCACCAACTTCTGCTTCTGCTTCAGCATCCTGGTGAGCTCCGCAATCTGCTTGTCTTTCTCCTGTAGCATTCTGTCTTTGTCTACTGTCACCAGAGGGACTGCGGCCGCAATCGCAGGGGACGAAGCCAAGCAGTGTTTCTGCAGAGACTTTAAGGAGAACTGACAAGGTGTTCTGGTGCTACAAGGGGACTCTTTTTTAATGTTGGCAGGACGTCGAGCCACTGAAGACGGCTGAAGGTTGAACGCAGTGGGAGAGCAACTCTGAAGAGACAGAAAAAAAGCCATTTTTAATACGACATTTTTGTCGCATTCAAGTATCCATTAATTCATTTCCCCTCTGCTTTTTCTTTGTCTTTTACCTAGATTGAACTTTTTTTTTTTTTTTTTACAACTTTGAGTCACATTTACTGAGATGTTCCCAGCTTTTTAATAATGAATGTTGCTAAATACTTGCATTTATATTACATAACTAGGCTTTTTTGATTCAATTATGCTCTCAATCTCAAGTACTTAAGCATGCATAATGCAAATCTCATCTAAATTCAAGTTTCTTTAAAAATATATCATGTGGTTGAAAACACAGATGAGGATTTATTAGACAAAAGATTTACTCAGGAATAAAAACACAATATTATTAAAAGTATTTGTTAAAGTAAAGTAAAGTAAGTAAGAAAACAAATGGGAACTCAAGATGAAACTACACAATAATTGTGCAACAGAAAACAGCCAAGAAAATCAGTAAATATTACCAACGTTGGGAAATTAAATGGTATTTACTTGGGATTCCAAAATTCCGGGTTCATAACTAAACCATATGTTTACATGACTAAACGGAATTTTGAGGAAAGGGAATCGTTGCATTCCTGCCTGCGTTTGCATTTGCTTCCGTTAGTGTCAGTCAAGTGTGTTGTGCTAAACGTAATACATTTATTTTGTTTTATTCCATTACACCAGACATTGTATAAGCCAACTGAAACGATTTTCTTCATTGTTCATTGTTTATTAGCAGATGATATTTTTGCTTTTTGTTCTCGTTTTGTAATACACAAAAATACACAAAGTTCAAGGCTTGAACTGAATCGTAGGGAAAGTAAATCTTTGCATCCCTAGCATTTACCTCTATAATTGACCAAATTAAATGCATTTTTTTTCTTTACTAGATACATCAGTTATTTGCGATCGACAGATTTGTCATTTGATGTCACAAAATCTTTGGCATCTTTCCTTGTTAAAGTCCATGAATGAGGAAAAGTTACAGTGTAATTTTGGGATGTATTGACAACAATACACCAAACTTCACAGTTGGTATTAGAGATGCCACAATTCTAAGTTTAAAACCGAACCATATGTGGCATCCTATAACCACAACAGGTCGGAACACTCGTGTGTCAAACACATATTGTGCTAAATTTCAGAATAAAAGGTTTTCTATGCTATTTCTTCATTTATGGCTCAGTTGGCTGGGCTTAGGAGTGGACAGGGCACAATTAGCTTAATCCAGTGTGGGCCCCTTGGAAAGACCCTTCACACTGCTAACCAACTATGTGACCTAAGAGTCTCCCTTTGCCGGTCCCCAGCCCGGATAAAAAACAGGGTTGTGTCAGGAAGGGGATCCGGCCTAAAACTCTCTACCAGATTTTGACTGATTCTCTCGTGGGATGTCCCAAAAGATGAACAATAATATATCAAAATGAAACAAAATTGTGATCCGAAAACTGAGGTTTGTACTGAATTGTGGGGAAAATGAATTTTTGCAACCCTAGTTGGTAACTGACTTTAAAATCCACTGAAAACTGTTGTCCTGACAGAATGTTGCTGGTCTTTAATCAGAAGTGTATTAAATCAGAAGAAGATATGATGCAACAGTTTGGGGATGTTCTAGTCTTATGGGTAAGTTAAGGGTGAAGCAGGTCGTCTGTGCATTTAATGAATGTGTTTCAAGAAAAGGGCCTGACCAGTTCTCCCAGCGGGTCGCTGTTCAGGCTGATGTTTTTGGGGCTCTTTGACGAGGGCGAGTTTAAAGGAGGGGGAAGCTCTGGGCTTGAAGCAGGACTGACTCCATTTCCTGCATCAGCTGCGCAGGAACGGGAAGAAAAGGTGGGAATGAGTGAGCACAGAAAATGACACAATTCATCCACAAGAAGCCGTACTGAGCGTGCTCTTTACGTTCTGCTTTAAAAGCAGAACAGGACTGAGCATCTTTTGATCAGCACACCTACCGCTAAAAGAGGACGTTTCAAGCTGTTGAAAGTGCTGTTCCTGCGATGAATGGTCTCCAGCGGTCGCAGCAGTTTTGCTGGATTCTGGACCTTCTTCGAGCTCCAGCCCTTTGGTACCCTCTGCTGTTGGAGATGAGGTAAAGTCCCAGCCTTGGTTCTGTTCCTGGTAGCTCCTCAGCCTCTCAATGAGGTTATTCTTAGTGCCAGAGATAGGCAAGCTGCGCAGTTTCAACTCAGACCTCAGCTCTGTGACCTACAAAAATGCCATTCTTATCCTGAAGCACTCCCATTTGTCGAAAACAACTTCTGCTTTCTTGGAGGTTAGAAATGCGGCTCACCTTCATGTCATCCAGATTTGGATTTGCTGACACAGCTTTGATCTCAGCTGATGAACTCTGCTGGCTGGGGAGGGTTGTGGAGGCAGGAGCAGCAGATTGCGGTGAAGAGGTGGATGTTGTACTTGAAGAGGATGACTGCTTCTGATCTCTGCTGAGACAAAGTAGAGTAATGTTGTCCTGCACGTGTCCATCAGACACTGGGCTCCTCCAGCTGTAATGTAAGCTGTAAGACCTGACTTGGGCAACATGCATGCAGAGTTACTCACTTGGGCGGTGCAGGCAGGATGGTGTGGTAGTTGTGGTTCTGCTGCTGACTGAGGATTTGTAGTTGCAGGTAGAGCTGCTGCTGCTGGAGGATCTTGGCGTACGACGAGTCCAGATGAGGAGGAGACTCTTTATCTCCCTTTCGGTCGGGAGGAATATACTGATGGTACTTCAGTTTCTTGATCTAGAGGGTCACATAAGACTGACTTTGAACACTAATGACATCTCTTAAGCCCTGCCCTTACGGGCGGATACGGGGTTTTTGCAGGTAAAAAGGGGGAAAATTTATACGGGCGCGCAAAGTGGCGAACACTAAACAACATGTATTGGTGAAGTAGGTGAGATGCAGGTGTAGTGTACAGATCTTTCATTTTTTCAACCCCCCCAAATCCTGTGAACAGCGCAGGAATCCTAGTGCTGTTCAAGTGAAGGATTCCCTCTCCTTCAGCACTCCGAGCTCGCAGCCTGACTGTTAGAAATGAGAAAATTAGACAATCAGAGCGTGGTGTGGGTGGGTATCTCAGGGGCATCCTACGGGCACTTACATGTCACCTGCACACCCCATGCACACGGTCAGTGAGGATCCAGTACCTTACTGACGCTAACAATTAGAGTGTGGTGAAAGGACGCCGTACAACAGGGTCACTCTTGCATCATAAGTGCACCTGCGTTCACCTTGACATGCAGCTGCACCCCCTTGCCACCCTCTACGGTTCCGGCCAACCAAAAACGTACAACATGCTTAAAAACAGACAAAAACAGTGTACCTTTGGCTTGTTGTCTTTGGTTTTCTTGTTTTTCTGACAGAGGCGGTCGGAGTTCAGTTTCGGCTGAGGCAAAAGAAAAGGCATGCAGTTGGACATAGAACATAGCTATCCATTAGAGCATGTAGCAATTTATGTCTTAGCAAATACAAAATATCTGTGCCAAGGTGAACCATTTAAATATCTTTTCTCGTTGTAGTGATACATTTAGACTCAATTTGAGCCATGATTAGCCAGTGGTGAGTGTCACATAGACCAGATGAGGTTAGAAAATAATCCAGAAGATGTAGCGAAGCCTTTGAACCACATAGGACAGACATGATCCAAAGGCTATGACAACGTTCAGCTACAGAAACACCATGTGTTTTGTAGAAAAAGCCCGTAAACGGTCGTAGCAACTTGCATTGCTACTAATGAATGCGAGAGTTTGAAGTGGCTGCTTGAACGCACCTTGATATTCTCCCATACAAAAGGTAGCAGTTGAAGTGACTCACCTTGATGTGGGCATTCGAACCTTCCATGAGTGTGGATGATTCTAACGCCCTGCTGGCCATTTTCAGAGAGTTGAGTGAACCACCGATTGGAGGAAACCGAAGACCTGATGGAGGCATCTGATTTCAAACACAACAGCTTTGTGTCATGACTGAACTGAAGTATTTGAAGAAGCTTTGGCTAAAAGTGCCAAACGACCTTTGCTTACTACACTGTAGCAGCACCAACACACCATTTCTTGGAGCGCAATCATACCTGAGTTGGAGATGGGATGTTGCTGTGTGACAGGCCCTCTGTTGGAGAATGGACAAGCCCTGAGCCCAGAGGATACTCCTGGCTTACTGCCTGTCCTGGAGACAAACTGTCATTGCTGTGCTCATCGCATGAAGAGCTCTCCCTGGAGGTCTTTGGAAAATCTGAGTGGAAGATGAGGGATTATGAGGAGGTGCGGGAGAAAGAAAAATCTCTCAGCTTGACTTCCTCCCACATACGGTTATCCTTCACAGTTCAAACATATTGGTTTTCACCAAAAGGACATTTACAGCTTTGCCCCTTTGTCCCTCACTGACTTTCATGTAACTGAAACTACACTCAAATGTAATCACTGGCACTCTGTTGATTGTCATGTAAAAGATAAATTGATAGACATTTCACTTAAATGACATAAAACATAGACATAAAAATACAGATGGTTTGTGATGTCCCCCAATGGTTGGTTTTGGGCACGTTTGGGCTCAAAGCTGTGTGCTAATAGATCTGTCAGTTGGTGAGAAAAACTCATTGAGACACATAAGAGCCCATTATTGAGCAGCCACAAATCAAACAGGTACTCTCCTCTTTTAAGGCTTCTTAAATCGTAGGTATAAAATGAAACTATGTGTTAAAAACGTTTTTTTTATATTAAATCTACTCATCCGAATTAAAAAACAAAAGGGAGTTCCACAAAGTATTCATTTAGAAGGGATGAATACCTTTGCACACTGCACTTTTCAGTTTTTTATTTGTTAAAAAAAGGAATTCTTGTATCATTTTCTTTCTACTTTACAATTGTGTGCCACTTTGTGTTGCTCTTTCACATAAAATTCCAATAAGATTTATTTATGTTTATAGTCATATGTGAGAAAATGTGGAGAGGTCCAAGGGTTATGAATTGGAAAAGCAAGCCACTGTATATGTGGAACAATAAAGTTTTATTCAAAATAGCGATAGTATTTATACAGATGGGTAGGGTCACAGTAACAGCTTTGCGTGAATGATCCCATGATCCCATAGGGGAAGAAAATCTCCTTGTGAGATTGTCGCTCAACCCTGAGTTTTATTTTTTCAAATCTGAAAACTACTGTAGTTATGCTGCCCACAGCAGAAGTGCGTTGTGGGAGTTAAGTGTAATTCTGTAGATGTTGTTGTAGTACCATGAATGAGGGGGTTATTGCCAGGCATGACCACTCCAATGCTGTCAAGTGTGTTTAGGCTTCAGATAGGAAACTCCAGGACTTAAGGGCCGCAGTATCCGCGTGACTTCCAAATACATAAGCCCTACTCATGGTGAACTACCTGGTACAGGTGTGTCCAGCCCATTAGAACATGCCAGATCATGGTATGTTGGAAAACATGCAGGGATGCAGCCCTCGGGGCCTGGAGTTGCCGTTCCCTAGTTTAGGCTGTCTAAAGTAAAAGACATCAAGTGCATGACCCATGGCTGGAAAATAGCACTCTCTCAAATTTACAAGGTCTCCTCAACTTCTCACTGCACTGCACAGAGTATGAAAGTCAGGTCAGCACTTCTCATACTTTAGCCTGTCAGATACTATTAAAATATTGTTATAGCCACGCTCCATATCTGGACAAATGCGGCATCCTACTGCCTATCGCGCCGCATCCAAGGTAGCCGACCCCTGCTTAAGAAGATAATAAAGTGTTCCCCTTCAATTAAAGACAACTGTTTTTAGATCCAGTGAGAACGCTAAAACACTATTGCACCTTACCTCTTGTGCAGTGATAACTCCCAGACTTTTAAGACTCTTTAAGTCTCCCTGAGGAGCCGCAGTAAGTTCATTCTCTGGATTCCTTTCTCTATGTGTCTGAACTTGATAGATGGTACCTTTCTAAACTTGATTTTAAAATCTATGCAGCCAACTCCCAGTCTAAAATAAAGAGAATTCTCAACTATTGAAACTTTAAATTGAGGAAATGTATTGTCAAACAGAGGAGATATTTCCATATTTTAGCACAGACAACCCTACCTGCAGACTATATACATTTGGAGTATTAATACAGAAACACATAAGAAACTTTGCTGTCTTTTGGAAATCCCAGTGGCTCCTATGATAATTTAATTTCCTTCTTTTTTAAAAAAAAAAAAAAAAAGACAGCCTTTACTGAGTTTTCTGTTGGGCTAAAGGAGGTGGCTATTAAAAGCTCACCGCTGGTCATTAATTCCCCATCAGCAGGCCATGATGAAAACACAACATGAGGCTAATTTAATATCCTCTGGTCCAATTACGCGTCGAGTTACCGCCCACCGTGCAGCGTTTTCTGTGGGCCACGTCTGCATGTCAACTTTTTAAATCCTAAGCTTCAGCACAAAGTGTCAGTAATACAATTATGTTTATTGTGCAGCGGTGACAGAGATGGATAATCCAGGAGCTTTTTTGGTGTTATTGAATCTCTGCACTCCTCCTCAGAGCATCAGTCGAAGTGCTGGACCAAGCCTTTCATCTCAAGACTGAGCACAGACAATAAATGTCATGTTCTGTGCTTAGATTCATATGTTAGTCCCAATCAAATTTGTGTTTTATTTTCATTTTTTTATGTTAGAAAGAAAACAGATCTCCCCAAACCTTCAAAGACTCATTTTAAAGGTTTCCCGGTCAAAGAGGCATCATTGTCTTCACAATGTGACTCTTTAAAGTGGACAGACAAAATGGAACTGATGTCTTCACCTCCTGTCTGTCAAGCAAAGATGAGAGGACATAAATGATTCACTGTATTCCAATTTAACCTTTCCAAACCCTCAGAGGCTGCCGTTTGAAGCAACGAAGCGGAGGCAGCATGAGAGCACGCGGACTGGATGTGTGCGATGTATTTTCTTTTTTGTAGGATAAATGTGTGCACGTGTGGTTAAGATCCACAGCTGAGGCATCTGAGCAGGCAGCATCTGTAGCTGGATGACGGCTGGAGAACGCAGGGCCTGCAGGGACGTCCTGTCAGGAGCCCAAAAGTGTGGGTGTGTTGTGATTTATATTACACCTCCAAACTCATCCTGCACCTTTCCACTGCAGGGATACACAGGATGTACTTCAGTCACACTTATTGAAACGTTGTCAAAGTCTCGCTCCTGACTTTGAAGAACTTGTGCAGGACTTGTTTTTCTAAAAGGCCCATGAGATGAATAGATATGCAGTTCATGCACAGAAAACTGCATTGAAACTGTATGTTTAGATGGTTTAAATAAACAAGATGCTCAACACAATGCAAGAGGAAACAACTCAAGTTAATGGAAGTATTCTAATGTCAAATGGCAAAAACTATTAAAAAAAATTACTAAAAAAAGGAAAAAAATAAAATACATAAAAACTTAAATGTATGAATTAATTAATAAATGAATGCATAAAACATCATCAATCAAATAAACAAATAAATAAAAAGTAATTAGAAATGACATCTCACATCACCTATAGGATTCAGGTCAACAAAAATGTAGTTTTGTGTGGGAGGGGCACACTGACAGGAGTTTACTCTGCCTAACTCAACAATGTGTCAAATATGGCTGACTGGGAAAAACAAAATAAAACGAGAGGTTCCACTGATCTGCTGATCAAAAACACACTCCTTAGTAATGCCAACATTTGAGATGCACCAGATTCTCACTTCCACACACACACACAAACACACACACACACGCACAGTGGAGGAAACAAGTACTTAATGATTTTTTGCTTTTCTGAAAATACATCCACCATTAGTCTGTCGTTCTAATGGTGTGTTCATTTAAATACAGAGACATAGAAAATCAAGAAATTGACTTTGACAAATTTCTATAGATGTATTTGCATTTCATTGAGGGAAATAAATATTTGATTCTCTACACTAACCATTAAGAGTTCTGGTTCACACAGACCAGTAAGACTCTCCTAACCTGTCACCTGAACTGAAGACGCCTGTTTGAACTAATCACTGGCAGAAAAGACGCCTGTCCACAGACTCAGTCCATCAACCAGATTCCAAACTTTCCAACATGGGAAAGACGAAAGAACTTTCTGTGGTTTTAAGAGAGAAGATTGTAGACCTGCACAAGACTGGAATGAAATAAGAAACCCTCAGCAAGAAGGTAGAGGGTAACGTGACAAAATACAAAAACGTGACCATCAATCCACCTAAAGACCTGGGGCTCAAACCAGATCTCATCTGCTGAGGTTTCCATGACCATGAGAACAGTGAGAAATAGACCTAGGGAATTAGCTGATGATTTCAAAGCAGATGGCACCACAGTCAACAAGAAAACAAATAGTAATAATCCTTTATGCTGCAGTAGTTTAACATAGGGCAGTGCTGGCAAAGTAGCCGTGCTTAAGGAGGCACGTGCAGGCCCACCTGACGTTTACCAATGAAGGTGCTGTGGTCCGATCAGACCAAAACTGAGCTCTTTGGCTTCATTTCAACCCATCGCGCTTCGATGAGGAGAAATGCTGCCCATGAACCCAAGAACACTATCCCCACTGGCAAACATGGAGGTGGAATCATTATGCTTTGGTTGTGTTTTTCTGCACAGGGCGACTTCACTGTATGGACAGTAGTGAGTGAGAACCTCCTTCCCTCCCTAATCCAGGAGGCTTCAAATGGGTGGTGGATGTCTTTCAACAGGAGAATGACCCAAACAACCAAGGAGAGGACGAAGACAAAGCATGTTAAGATCATGGAGTGGTCCAGCCAGTTTCTGGGCCTCAATCCTATAAAAAAACTATCAGGAGGAGCTGAAGCTCTGAGTTCCCAAGCAACAGTCACCAAATTTTAATTGATTTAGAAATCATTTGCAAAGAAGAGTGAACTAAAATTCCACCTGATATGTACAGAAACCTGCTCGTCATTGTTCAAATAAACCTACCATTAAGATAACAGACCATATCATACAGACCAGATCATAATTTGAAGCAGGGAAACCTACAAAATCAACACTTATTACCTCCACTGAACTTGTATTTTTTGACTCAGGTTTTAGAGATTTGAGATGTCCTTGGAAGTACTGCTTCATAAATAACCCTTCCAAAACTTCTCTTTGCTTACCTGTGGAGACCTGTTTGATGCTGGGCTGAACAGGGATGCTGTTTTTGTGGATCAGCTCCATTGACCTCCGCCGGCGAGCCACCTTCTCACTTAGATCCTCGGTGAGACGAACTCGCTTCAGCTGCATGGCCTGAAACGACGGCTCTGCTGAAGTCTCTAGTGCACCCAGAGGAGAAGTTCTTGATAAGAACAAACAAGTTCCTGGTCTTCTGGAAGGCAGGGGGCGCTTTGCGGCACCTACCTTCCAAGACGAGCCTCTGATTGAGTCCTGATTGTTCAGGCTTGCTGTTGATTTTCAGTTTGAGATCTTCTTCAGTCTGCAACAGAAACTTCTGAATTTATGAGATTTCCTAAACATTTCAATTTTTCAAGTCCCACTCCTACTACATTTTTATTCATTATAAAACCATTCCCAATGGTCTTTTTATTATCATTTTACTGTTTTCAGCCAAAATCAAGCAGCCTGTGTCGCTTTTTAAGATTTTTTTCTGCAGAGCGGCAGGAATTTAGTAGAAATTCCCCTCTGAGTTGAGAATGGGACTGTTGCCGCAGAAGTTAGCCTCCACTCATTTCCCATCAACCCTTTGTTTACACTCTCTCCAGCTAGCTTATAGCTCCTCACAAACTCAAGCTAACGTTAGCGTAGCAAAAAATGGTGAGCAATTTTGGTGCTATACAGCCGTACATTTGTAAGCCAGATACCAACTGAAAGTGGGACTGTAAAACCACAGCTAATCAGCACAAATATGGTTTTAAACTCCCACTGCTAAAAAGTTTAGCTAACTTTTATTTTAGCTCTTAATCTTATCTAACCTTTCTGCTAGCATAAAACTGCTTATAGCTCTTCACCATTCATCCAGTAATTTGCATATTTATAATATGCTCACATATATTTCCATCCAAAGTGCAGCTCTTAATTATCCAGCTGGATTACTCTGCAGTCTTTCCACGTAGCGTCTCATAAATACAGATGAAGCACCTGTAGCCTCGGGGCCAGCCACCACCTCAGCACCTGCTTCTTCTGCTCCTCACACCCCAAAGGCCGGCTTCATTTTTCATCTCAAATCTTATTTTCCCTTCTTTTCTTTTTTTAATCTACAGGATTGTGCAAGAGTTGCTTTAATGCTGTCATATGGTACCAAGCTTCTCAAAAGGCAAAGAAAAAATGTGCTTGAACTAGCCTTGACTCCGGTGACCGCTTCAGCGGTGACGCACTCACCCATGTATGCTCCAAGTTCCCCGTCTGCTTGTGGAAGGCCGCTGAACTTTTAAGCGCTGGAAGAACAGAAAGCAGAGCGGAGAGGAAGAGGGGAGACGGTATTAACACTGCAGTGAGTGTATTCACACCACTCAGCATAACAGTTTTAAACAGAACTTCCTCATTCTAGAATGAATAGGTTTATTGATGGGGACAATTATTACTCTTTTAGCTTCAGGCGTGCTAAACGCTTGCTCTAACTATAAGGCTTGTGAGGTTGTTCGCCATAGGGACGCATCATTTGTAATAGTCCTGTTGTTCATGCACCAGCTGCTGGAAAAAAAAATTACTAAGTCCATGGAAAGGAGGGACAGGATGGAGTTTAGTGATTTCAGACCAGCAGGCTAACCTGAAGTAGATGAATTTCTACAAACTGCTCTGCATGATCTTCTGTGGGTCTGTTAATTATGAATGTGTTCATGCTGCTGGATCCTCTTCACCATTAAAGTGAGCTAAATGCACACAAGTAAGAGCCTGTTCCTCACATCAATAAGTAATGTATTTTCTATCTGACCTGAGGTAGTTCATGACAAAAGAGGGAATGTGTATCATTTTGGTTTTTTTCAGGGTAACACCCATAGATTCTTAATAGAGACTATTTTTTTCTAAACCTACTGACCAGAACATGAATAAACAAGTCCTAAACTCAATGGCTATGACCTCTAATGTCCAGCAACTTGGATTGATCGTTCAGCAATTCAATCAATGATGGAAATGGACTACTGACAGACAAAGGGTTGACAAGGTGTGGTCACATGACCCATTGAGTTTTTCTATCCAGTCTATGTTCATTGTTTCTATTAAGTAACCGTTCGCTGATCTTTAAATAAGATAAAGCTTGAAAATTGCTGGAGCAAAGTCAGGAAGATCATTCCAGACCTGAGACTGTGGCCACTACCTGTCAATTAATGACACAGTCGAATAAAAAAGGTGTTGTTGTTCTTTTTAAGATATTCTTGTGCCATTTTCTCCTGATGGAGGACATAGAAACAGAAAATTACACTTAAAAATTGCATTTCTAAGACACGCAGAAACAGAAAATCAGAAACCCAAGGATTCCTAACGTAGACCAGAGAAAAGCAAAACTAAAGGGTGTAACAGAGTCTCCAAGAAACAGAACAGATAAAGGAAGACACAGGAAAATGCCAACAGTCAGAAGGGATCTGTCAGGGCATCAAAAAAGGAAAGGTGGTTGCCATAGAAATGATGACTCAGCAAACCCGGACCAATCACTGCTTGATGACTATCTCTGGTTTCAACATGGCGACGGTCGTTTTGCGAAAAAATGGTGACAGAATTGACTTCATTTTTTTGGAGCTGGAGGTGAGCCATTTTCCTTTGGATAACGTCACACTCATTCAGTCCAGTTCTCTTGTACAGTCAATGGTTTGAACATAATTTCAGCATTAAAATGAGAAACCGCTGAAAAAATAACACGGGCAAGAAACTTTCTGCAGAAAGTAACTACCAACAAAACTAATGGCTCTTCAGGGTTTGGGTTATGAGGGCAGTAAGGACGTCTAGACTTTCCCCTCCAAGGCCAAGTATAAAATAACTTTTGATCAGTCAGCACACATTGTGGTGCTCTGTCAGGCGCTTCAGGCTGCAGAGTTGTGCTTCACCAATGCCGTCTCTAGGCTGGAAGTTGACTGACGGCAGATACAATCAAGAGGGTGGAAGAATTTTTCAACAATTTTCTTAAAATCAATACTGGGCTGTGATAGCAAAAAAGTTCCTGAAGAGGACTAAATGAGTCCAAGTCAATCACCCCGTTCAAGTTATAGAAAGTGTTAGCCACATGCTAAATGTATTTCTTCATTTTTTTGGTCTCTTATGTTGGTTGCAGATCTCTATGTTGCTGATAATTCTTCCAACAAAACTTTGGAATTAAGCTGTTTTTGAAACCCTTTGAACAATGAATAGAAATATGTTAGAATTTTTAACGAGATATAGATTATATCACATTGTGTAATTTGGTAGGTTTGGCATCAACAATGTTAGCTTAAAGTGTGTAAAAATACTGACATTAGTGTTTCGGAACTTTGTCTCAAATTTGATCCACAATTTTTTAGCATGGTGTAACCGTATTGTTAAAACTCACTAACAACAACTTTTGCATTCTTTCAATATAGCAAGTATTTATGAAGTATTTATAAAGTCATTTATGAAATATCTAACAACAGATAGATATGTTAAATGTGGTCAAATCAGGATCAGCTTTAAAACAATGACAAAAATAGACAATGGAAATGTAAAAACAAAAAAGGAAAAGACACATTTCCATTTTCAAATTGAAAAAAAATCCCTGTAAACTGGAAGGAAATATGGAAAATAAAAAAAATAAAATGATTAATTTTAAACATATAGGAAATATTGAGAACTTAAAAAAATGTGTAAATTTGAAGCTATTCTTAACAGCTGTGATGACTGCAGGAAATGACCACTTGGGTGCTGTAAATTCTCAGTCTTGCAATGTTTTTAATCTAACTGACTCGAGGTCACACAACAGAAACGTGTTGTTGTCCTAACGCCGTCTCGCTGCGCCGCGCACGCATTTACAGGGCGCTGCTCCCGGATTTGCAACCTTGAGCAAGACTACTGGTACCTGCTCAAGCTTCAGTTCACGCCACTGAGCACTGCCGTGCTGCTGGCGTGTGCTTGCACACCCTGGAGACACCAACTCACCCCCAAGAACCCTGGCCCATCCACCAGGCCGGCCTCCTTGTGGGCGCATAAACCCGCCTGTCAGTCAGCGAAATCAGAAATGAGCAGTGGGGTCGAGAAAGGGGACGGATGGATGAGCACAGCACTTTAGAATCACAGGCTGAATGTGAAAAGCACAGGAATAGATCTAAAGGAGATGGGGAACGGTAAAAACCGGACAAGGGGACGATAAATGAGGAGAGGCAGCTGGAAGAAAAATGGAACAACAGACCGAGGGGCAAATGAAGAGGAGAAAACAGAGAGCTGGGGTGAGGTCAAAGAGAAAGGACCCTATTATGTGCATGAGTGGCTAACAGCATCGCTGGTTTTTAAACTTTGAGAAGATCAAGCAGAAAACACTTCCTCTGGCACTGATGGCCTTTTTATGTTCACCCAGGGGTTTTTTTGGCCTTAAGTGTGAAATGAAACAGCTGTATCAGGTCAACTGTCATATATTTGTTTTAAAAAAACACTAACAAGCCCAGCACATTTTCAGCTTCTCCTCGTGTACACGAAGCTGTTTAAATGGTGCATGCATTAAAAGCTTCGAATAACGAGAACAAGTATCTGAAAAGGCAAAAAGTCTGTTTAATGTCTAAAAATACACTTCAACCAGTCTGTCTTTTGGTTTCAATAGTGTTCAATTTAGATGATCACAGTATCTAAATGTGAAAACATTTCTTTCTTTGCAGCCTTAAAAAAATGTGAACGTTTTTAAAGCAGCTAATTCATGAGGTATAAGTTAGAAAGAAAAAAAAAACAACCTCAAACCAATAAAAGTAATCCTGGATAAACCGGATCTCTTTCATTTTCAGTGCTACACATTTCTGACAGAATAACCAGACCGGCTATGTAAAAATGTGTTCCTTTAAATTATGATTATGCTGTATGTGTGTCGTTTTCTAACACATAGTTTCAGCAGAACAGCTGTAGTTTATCAGGTATTTGCCTCTGAGTTCTGGACGGGACTGTGCTCATTTCCCATAATCCCTTTGTTTCGGTCCGCTAGCTTACAGCCCCTTATAACCCCAAACTAACATAAGTGGTTCAACAGAAATGGTGAGCAGTATCAGTGGTGTCCAGTCGTACAGTTTTCGGCCAGATGCCAGCTCAGACGAGGAAACAAACACGTACGTGGAACGCGCATTCACACGTTTTCATTGAAAATAGTCACTTGAACGCAGAGTGCTAAGGGAGGTGTGAACATAACTTAAGTAAGATGCTGCCAAATTTGTTCATAGTAGGCACAAAACTAACTGTTTTATACTGAAAGAAACTCCCATTTACTGTAATACAATGATCTCTGTTTTTTTTCTAATCTGGACTAAATCCCAAAACAGTCATATATGTCTAAGGTCATGTTAGAGTTCCATATAGTTTATGAATTGATGTATTTTTATGTCCCTTGTTTTATGAGCAAACCTTCATTAGTTCAGGCCCTTTGAACGTTAGCGATCATGTTAGTCCACATGAAAAACACTTTTTTCCAGTCATTGCTTGAAGAGTAGCTCTAGTTCCAGCAAACCTGATTACAGCCCCCAGACACTCAAATACGCTCACAGCCAGGACGATGAAAACCCAAACAGCAGCATTTGTTCATTCGTTAGCAAATTGGGTTTTGTGCGTTCCATTTTGGAGCAGCTCTAAAGCCAAACGAGTTCCTTTCATTCCGACTGTCTGCGTGTTGAGATAAGAACTGGCAGCTGTGTTTTTGTGAGGCACAAAGTGAAGACACGAACGCTTTAGTTTCCAAACTGATCATTCAAGAGCGAACTTCTTGAAAGAGCAGTGAGACATCCTGGCAGAAAACACAAAATCACTTCCTGTGTGACAACTCATTATAAAGTAGAAATGAACGCGCCAAAAGATTACATTACGATATCAGCCAGGGAACCGTCATTTAAGCTCTCAATGAGCGTAAAATCAATTATGTTTTAGAAAGAAAGGTCAGGAAAGAAAAGGTTCTGAGTTTCCTTGAAAATGAATGAAAGGTCATGAAAACAGTTGTGATGTGACTGTGATGCACATGGCTCTGGAGACCGAAACTATCTGTCAGGAGACGAGAGCTGCGTCTTTGACCACAATCCAAATCACTACACAGCAGTTGAGATGGCGCTCGTGAAGCTCACGCTGAAGCTGCAAGACGGATTCTCACAGCGCTGACGGAAAGAGAGACCGCAACGTGACATCAGACTCACAAAAGCGACGTAAAAAGCACATTTACTAACTGATTTTAAAATTTGGAGCTTAACTGATTCTGGCTTGTTAAATGCCAACTAATCAGTTTATAGACTTTGTTTTTAGTTCAATCCACTGTAATTAGCTGATAAAAACAGGTTTCAAACCCTTTTTCTAATAACTTGTGATAGTTAGCATTTATAGTGATATCCGGTACTCACGTGGCATCATCCCCTGGGTTGCCAGTTCTTCTCTGGTTCTTCTTTGTTGCAGTTTAAGCTGCAAAACTGAAGACAAAAGAAATGAAAAAGAGAAGAGCGCAGGAGTCAGTGACAGTCCAATGAATGGGAAGCCTCACCGAGCGTGCATCACCTTTACCTGAGTTCACAGCAAAGGAGCACCATGACTTCGTGCAGAAAAAGAACAATACAAGAATTGTCAATAAAGAACAACTTGAAGCAGCTCTCTGCTGACTTTTAATCCTTGCTGCAAATTGTAGTGGAAATGTGAGGCAGTCTAGATCTGAAACATCAACCCTGCTTGTGTCTCACACTACAAAGGGAAGTCCCACACACACACACAAGAACACGCATACTGGTTTCCATTTTCTCTGGGTACCAGTTTTGTGACCGTTAGTTGTGGGGACTACCCTTTCCTGATGTACTAGATCACTGAAAAAAATAGGGGGGGGCTTAGAAAAGAATCGTCATTACCTTCATCACTTCAAAAAGCCAAAAAGTCTTACGTTTTTGGATGAATCTGTAGCTACCAAGTTATGTGGGGACGTAAAAAAAATACGAATTAACATTTTACTTGGGGACTGAATTTAAATAATATTTGCATAATTTACACAAAATACCATTGATTCATGGGGACTTTGAGCAAGGTCCCCACAAACCATTGAAAAACTAACCTGTTATTAATTTATTTCTTTTTAACAAGTTGAGAAATTATGTTTTAATCCTAATCAACTGAAAACATTTAACAGGCAAAAGTGAACTATTGTACTTTACAAGTAATTATGTGGGCATACAGTGAAATTTAGTTAGACAAAAGAACCATGAACTCTGAAAGTGCAAAAAACTAAAACGTTTATTGACAACTTAGCCAATAAAAACCATATTTGCTTCGCTGAAATCCTTTTTTTTTTTACAAAGCTGCTGTAAACAAACAAATTGTGGTGCAGTTAGAAAACTTCACAATTTTGAACAAGCTTTTTTTCCCCAACAGAAAGCAGTGTAACCCTATTATTTACACTGGAGTTTCCTTTTGTATGCCGTTATGCGGTTGTAAACATAAAATTTAAGATGTTGCCAGTCTCGATTTTTTAAGGCTTCTGGTTCAGCTGCCAAACACATCTCACAGTCGGCCTTTGCTGGTACACAACAAGACGTGATGAATGTACTCATCTGTCTTTCCACAGCCTGAACTTCAGTTTGCGTCCAAGGTCGTTTCTCCTTTTGTTTTTTGTTGACTTTACCTTTGGGATAGAACACAAAGTCAGTTTGCTCATTTCCGTAAGAAGTCATTTTAAAAATCAAGTTTTTTGCTATTCAAAGACAACTTTTGCAAACTTTTTATCTTAAATACAGATTTTAGATATAGAAAATTAGAGCTTGTTGGACTGAAATAAATGGAAAATGTCAGATATGATTGATTCAACAATATACATTTTACCAACATTTGCATTAGTTAACCATTTTCCTCTGTCTAAATTTCATGATGTTTAAATTTCACTCCATATTCCTTTTTTTCCATCATCTACAAAAAAAAAAAAAAAAAACAGGAAACCCAGGTCCTGAAAAGCTACTCCTTTCCTTGTTTTCAGCTTTTGTGTCTTAAAGTCTCACATCAACCATATATTTCTTTCTATTGCAAAATCATTCCCAGTGGTCCTTTAATTATAATTACTTTGAGCATTTTCTACCATCCCATTATCTGATCCAATGCAAATGGAATTAATACATAGAAATGCAGTTTTGATGACAACTTCTTTTGTATCAGTCCTCTACTATGAGAACACAAAAAGACAATTTTCATTGGAGTGGGCCTTTAACGACCAAGTTTCCCGTTCCAGGTGTTTTTGGTAAGTCAGGTGCTAGGATAACAAAAAGGATAACAAAAAGTAAGAATGTAATCATGAAAGAAAAGGGCCATTTTCCAGTGCCTTTGACTGAACACATCTAATACTGGTATTGACATCAGGTTTAAAAACATAGTAGGGCAAGCCGCCCTTAAAGTTTTTTGTTAAACTCTGTTCTAAATGCTGCCGCAATTAAAATCTAATAACTTGCACTTTACCTGTGTATAAAAGGTGCTATGCATTACCTAATAGGCATGTCGACCACCTTTTACCTTTTGCAAATATACACAAACAACTTAAAGTACTTCATTAAAAATCACACTTCTCTAATAACTATACTGAGAAATTTAAATGCACCTTTCATATTAGGTTTTGGAGTGACACTTGAAGGTGCCTCATCTGTGGAGGGAAGTCTAGATCTTTTTGAGGGCGGAGATGACAGCTCATTCTTGTCACTTGATGTAAGTGAGCTTTCTGTAGTTGGTTCTGTGGAAAACAAAACTTTCAGAAACATTTTTATGTTTATGTCTTTTACAAAGCAATTGGTTATATTTTATAAAATGTAAAATATTAAAGTACACATCTTTCCCTATTCTCACTTGCAAATTAGTTATATGACCCTAAACCTTTGGACTTTGGTATAAGCAACTTTATTAACAAAGAATTCAAGGAGAATGTATACCATCAACTGCGAACTGAAACGAATCATCTTCCTCAATCATGCATCCATCTTCTTCTGTGATGGGAACTTTATCTGTTGGGTTATACAGAAGTACAGGTTAGTTGAGCGACCAAGACTTGTGGTTCAACGTTTTAATAAAATAAAGTAATAAAACAAACCATCTGGGTCAATTCCAATCTCATCCAGGTTTTTTCCATGAAACTCAGCCAGTCTTCCTTGCTCGAGAGCCATCAAAACTTTGCTGACTTTGGCAAGTTGAAGGGTCTTCTCTGGTAGTCTGTAGAACTCGCGATGAATTCTAATATCATGTCCTAGAAAGTTGGCCAACTGGTCCATCTCTGTATCTGTCATATTTAGCACTGTTGAGAGGGTTGCAGCATGCTTCCGCAGTCTGGTAGATGTCAATGACTCTGGGGACTTTGCACCACACTTTTTTGCAAAATTCCGAAGGCAATCGGAACCTCTGAAATGTGTCATGGCATCTGGTCTAGCAAAGAAATAATTGTTCTCTTTCAGAACCCCAGAAGCATCTCTTTGCTTCACTAAGAGTTCCAGTGCACACAACATGTTTGGCGTCAGGAGGATCGGAACAGGGCGACCTCGTTTTCCTCTGATGATGATTCTTGTAAAGTGTCGGCAAAGCTTTTTTTCCACTTCAGAAAGGGCCCAATCCACATCTTCATGTGCGTCAGAAAGGTCTCTTTTTTCAAATGTTGATAAAGGCATGCTTGATACCTCTCCTTCTCTGCGACGGTTAAAGAGAATTATCTGTGTCAAGCAAGTCTTTGACAGTTCTGTCCAAGCCTTTGTGGAAGGTTTTTCAGAAAGTAAGCTGACCCACTCTTCTTGGACTTGATTAAGATGTGTGTGCAATTTTTGCACATCTTCAGTAAAGGGCATGAGATTGGGAACATTCCACTTTGCTTCACTGATGTTTCTTAATGCTGTCGCTGATATCATCTCATTCCACTTCTCTCGATGGACTTCCTGAAACTCACAAGCCATCTTAACAAGCTCTTTGTTATCATTAATCAAACCTTGAGCTTTCAAGAGTTTGCTGACTTTAACTAATGCATTTCCAAGCTTGTTTGCTAGAGATGGGACCGAGAACTTGTTTTCTTCATCATCATACCCACATGTAGCCTTGACAGCTTTCACAGTCTCAGGGTACTTCTTTGGGTTGATGAGATCTTCCATTCTTTTTAAAGTTGTGACTTTTCTTGCTTGATGTACAAGTCTTCCCAGTTCTCGCATTTTTTCTCGAACATATTGCTGATTCTTTGCAGAGGTTCCACCTTTATTTAATAAATGTTGGCCTAAATCTGTAATGACCATGTCACTTTTTACTATGTTTGTAATTGGGTCTGGATTCATTGCACTGATTACTTTCCAAAGAAGTTTGCTAATGTGTGATGGTACTGGTCCAGTAAATGCACACATGGACTGAACACGATTTTTGCCAGGCTTTTTGGGGACAGAACCTGGTTTGAGAAAACAACTGCCCATGTGTCTCCACAACACTTTTCGTTTGAACAGTCCTTGGCAATATGCACAGTGCATAAAGTCTTCACCTTGTATTTCAGCAGATGGTCGTTTAAATGCCACTAGTTCCCCACTTCCAGCCTCCATTACAGCAGCATTGTGTGCGTAGTTTCCTTTGTTGCGTATGTAATCCAAGTGTTTTTTTCTCTCTATGGAGCCCTTTGGAAAGCTGATAGCTTTTGCCACATCACATTTATTATCATGAGCACGTTCAAGATGTCTGGCTATCTTAGCATAAGGCTTACGACAATACAAGCAATATTGCTTCTTGTCATAAACCCTTTTTCCTCCTCTTTTTTGGCAAGCAGTGACAATGATTTGGTTTTTTTTCTCACTTGAACAGGGTTCTTCTTCTACTTCAAAGTCATCTGGCATATAACTGGGTGTGACAGTATTCCTGGATGTTGAGTCACATGTTGAGTCACAGATTTGTTCACTTGAAGGATTATTGGCATTTGGCAAATCATCAAGCCTAGGAAGTCTTTCCCGTGCAGGTGGTCTGTGGCCTCTGTCACTGTCAGTGTCACTTTCTGATGTTGCATCTGGAATGTAATCATCAGAACTCTCTGATGTGGTGTCAAACAGCTGATTGGGTTCCTCTAGATTTAAGTCTTTAATCTAAAGAAAAAAATTATGAGTGACAGTGCTTTCTGAAACAGCTGCATTTTAACCAAAAAGGAGAAACAAGTAATGACTAAAAATCACGGAATTCCACTATTATGTTATATGTGAGAGGAATGTTAATTTATAAAATACACAAACCCAACTCAAAAAGGATTTTAAAAATGTCTACCACTGTGGAGATGAGCATTTTATAAATGTTTTTAAGCTAACAGAAAAATATTGACAAAGGGTTCCAAACTTACAATGACACTTTTAGTTCTTCTTAACCGTGGTACAACTTCTTCATCAGGATGAGTAAAAAGCTGCAAAAGAAGGCATGCATTTATTTTTCAAAGCAAATAAAGTTTACAGTATTGATAAAATGTTCATAAAACACAAATATGTCTCAGAAAAAGTATAACTTCAAGTAGGTTTTTTTATTTGTTTTAATTGGAAGTAATTGAAAGACTAGGCAAGATACTAAAAATTTTCAGTACTTTACATTGAAAAAAAAATAAACTGCAAAACATTGGTAAATTTTTAGACGTAATCTCACAAAAGACATTTAAAAATGCAACACTGTATCACCTCATATGATGATGTAACACAGGATCCGCTGGTATCATCTGTTGGAGTCTTTGG
Organism: Oryzias celebensis; assembly: GCA_014656515.1. Classification (NCBI taxonomy): domain Eukaryota; kingdom Metazoa; phylum Chordata; class Actinopteri; order Beloniformes; family Adrianichthyidae; genus Oryzias; species Oryzias celebensis. Next base: position 15,927,397 of record BNCR01000008.1, read on the forward strand.
CATGCTTAATTGATTGACTTCTTCCACCTCATCAAAGTGAATTTCATCTGTTGGTGACTGAATGATGTATTAAAATTTATAAATAAAACTTTTCACAAGCAACCAATTTAAAATATGCATAATAATTAACAGATAAAATTAAGATAAAATAAACAAATACAACATGGTATGATAATTTCTAAAAATGTGTGATAGGATGATGTTTTAATTGTAGGAAAAGAAAACTGGCGGTATCATAAACTCAGACATTTAAACTTATTACAGATGCAAGCACAATCTGGGGAACAGTTTTATTTAGGACCTCCCCCCACAGCAGTTCCTTTAAACTGTGTGTCCAGAAACGTGTCTTTTGGGGACGTCGTCAGAGTCAGGATTAAAATCACAATAAATACAACATTTTTAAAATGTAAAAGTTCAAAATCACAACAAATATTCCAGAAACATCGATTTTTAAATTGCATCACTCAAATCTGTAAATAGTTCCTTTTACTCCAATGTAACAGAACAACTAAGCTGGTTTGGCCCTCATGTACCCAGTCAAATACAACCAAATATGGCCAGGACAAGACTTTTGAAGAATCCAATTCCAAACTAAAACCAAAACAGACTTGTACCTGATGTAAAGAGCCGCTTGGTCCACTGGCATCCTCTTCTTGGATCTCTGGCAGTGTTGCACGATGGCCTTCTTCCACTGCATCCGTGTGAATACCATCTGTTGCAGGCTGAAAGATAAAAACATATTCACAATATAATATTGATAGAGAATAAAATACCAGCAACTGTAGAAACATCTCTTAAATTGAACATAATCTCTTTTTAAACCAGAAATTTAATAAAAGAAAAAGCCATCATTAAAGAATTGGATAATTTGACATGATGGACAACAGAAGGATCTTTAAATTTACAAACTTGAGAAAATTAGCAGATTTAAAACAAAGAGTGTTGTACACATGTAGATACAGGAGCTTCCTGGGGACCAGCTTTATTCAAAACCTCCCCCACAGCAGTTCCTCAAACTGCGTGTCCATAAACGTGTCTTTTGGGGACGTCGTCAGAGTCAGGATTAAAATCACAATAAATACAACATTTTTAAAATGTAAAAGTTCAAAATCACAAAAAATATTCCAGAAACGTCCATTTTTAAATTGCATCACTCAAATCTGTAAATAGTTCCTTTTACTCCAATGTAACAGAAAAACTAAACTGGTTTGGCCCTCATGTACCCAGTCAAATACAACCAAATATGGCCAGGACAAGACTTTTGAAGAATCCAAGTCCAAACTAAAACCAAAACAGACTTGTACCTGATGTAAAGAGCCGCTTGGTCCACTGGCATCATCTTTCTGGATCTCTGGCAGTGTTGCACGATGGCCTTCTTCCACTGCATCCGTGTGAATACCATCTGTTGCAGGCTGAAAGATAAAAACATATTCACCATATAATATTGATAGAGAATAAAATACCAGCAACTGTAGAAACAATGCTTAAATTGAACATAATCTCTTTTTAAACCAGAAATTTAATAAAAGAAAAAGCCATCATTAAAGAATTGGATAATTTGACATGATGGACAACAGAAGGATCTTTAAATTTACAAACTTGAGAAAATTAGCAGATTTAAAACAAAGAGTGTTGTACACATGTAGATACAGGAGCCTCCTGGGGACCAACTTTATTCAAAACCTCCCCCACAGCAGTTCCTCAAACTGTGTGTCCAGAAACGTGTCTTTTGGGGACGTCGTCAGGGACGAGTTAAGTCGAAATATCAAAAGTTGGCCTGAACATTATTTTACACAACTTGGATAAAAGCGGCATCATGGGGACCAATAACACCTTCCCCCATAGCAGTTCCTTTAAACTGCGTGTCCATAAACGTGTCTTTTGGGGACGTCGTCAGGGTCAGGATTAAAATCACAATAAATACAACATTTTTAAAATGTAAAAGTTCAAAATCACAACAAATATTCCAGAAACATCCATTTTTAAATTGCATCGCTCAAATCTGTAAATAGTTCCTTTTACTCCAATGTAACAGAACAACTAAACTGGTTTGGCCCTCATGTACCCAGTCAAATACAACCAAATATGGCCAGGACAAGACTTTTGAAGAATCCAAGTCCAAACTAAAACCAAAACAGACTTGTACCTGATGTAAAGAGCCGCTTGGTCCACTGGCATCATCTTTCTGGATCTCTGGCAGTGTTGCACGATGGCCTTCTTCCACTGCATCCGTGTGAATACCATCTGTTGCAGGCTGAAAGATAAAAACATATTCACCATATAATATTGATAGAGAATAAAATACCAGCAACTGTAGAAACAATGCTTAAATTGAACATAATCTCTTTTTAAACCAGAAATTTTATAAAAGAAAAAGCCATCATTAAAGAATTGGATGATTTGACATGATGGACAACAGAAGGATCTTTAAATTTACAAATTTGAGAAAATTAGCAGATTTAAAACAAAGAGTGTTGTACACATGTAGATACAGGAGCCTCCTGGGGACCAGCTTTATTCAAAACCTCCCCCACAGCAGTTCCTCAAACTGTGTGTCCAGAAACGTGTCTTTTGGGACGTCGTCAGGGACGAGATTAAGTCGAAATATCAAAAGTTGGCCTGAACATTATTTTACACAACTTGGATAAAAGCTGCATCATGGGGACCAATAACACCTTCCCCCATAGCAGTTCCTTTAACTGCGTGTCCAGAAACGTGTCTTTTGGGGACGTCGTCAGGGTCAGGATTAAAATCACAATAAATACAACATTTTTAAAATGTAAAAGTTCAAAATCACAACAAATATTCCAGAAACATCGATTTTTAAATTGCATCACTCAAATCTGTAAATAGTTCCTTTTACTCCAATGTAACAGAACAACTAAGCTGGTTTGGCCCTCATGTACCCAGTCAAATACAACCAAATATGGCCAGGACAAGACTTTTGAAGAATCCAATTCCAAACTAAAACCAAAACAGACTTGTACCTGATGTAAAGAGCCGCTTGGTCCAATGGCATCCTCTTCTTGGATCTCTGGCAGTGTTGCACGATGGCCTTCTTCCACTGCATCCGTGTGAATACCATCTGTTGCAGGCTGAAAGATAAAAACATATTCACCATATAATATTGATAGAGAATAAAATACCAGCAACTGTAGAAACAATGCTTAAATTGAACATAATCTCTTTTTAAACCAGAAATTTAATAAAAGAAAAAGCCATCATTAAAGAATTGGATAATTTGACATGATAGACGACAGAAGGATCTTTAAATTTACAAACTTGAGAAAATTAGCAGATTTAAAACAAAGAGTGTTGTACACATGTAGATACAGGAGCCTCCTGGGGACCAACTTTATTCAAAACTTCCCCCACAGCAGTTCCTCAAACTGTGTGTCCAGAAACGTGTCTTTTGGGGACGTCGTCAGGGACGAGATTAAGTCGAAATATCAAAAGTTGGCCTGAACATTATTTTACACAACTTGGATAAAAGCTGCATCATGGGGACCAATAACACCTTCCCCCATAGCAGTTCCTTTAAACTGCGTGTCCAGAAACGTGTCTTTTGGGGACGTCGTCAGGGTCAGGATTAAAATCACAATAAATACAACATTTTTAAAAAGTAAAAGTTCAAAATCACAACAAATATTCCAGAAACATCCATTTTTAAATTGCATCGCTCAAATCTGTAAATAGTTCCTTTTACTCCAATGTAACAGAAAAACTAAACTGGTTTGGCCCTCATGTACCCAGTCAAATACAACCAAATATGGCCAGGACAAGACTTTTGAAGAATCCAATTCCAAACTAAAACCAAAACAGACTTGTACCTGATGTAAAGAGCCGCTTAGTCCACTGGCATCATCTTTCTGGATCTCTGGCAGTGTTGCACGATGGCCTTCTTCCACTGCATCCGTGTGAATACCATCTGTTGCAGGCTGAAAGATAAAAACATATTCACCATATAATATTGATAGAGAATAAAATACCAGCAACTGTAGAAACAATGCTTAAATTGAACATAATCTCTTTTTAAACCAGAAATTTTATAAAAGAAAAAGCCATCATTAAAGAATTGGATGATTTGACATGATGGACAACAGAAGGATCTTTAAATTTACAAATTTGAGAAAATTAGCAGATTTAAAACAAAGAGTGTTGTACACATGTAGATACAGGAGCCTCCTGGGGACCAACTTTATTCAAAACCTCCCCCACAGCAGTTCCTCAAACTGTGTGTCCAGAAACGTGTCTTTTGGGGACGTCGTCAGGGACGAGATTAAGTCGAAATATCAAAAGTTGGCCTGAACATTATTTTACAAAACTTGGATAAAAGCTGCATCATGGGGACCAATAACACCTTCCCCCACAGCAGTTCTTTTAAACTGCGTGTCCAGAAACGTGTCTTTTGGGGACGTCGTCAGGGTCAGGATTAAAATCACAATAAATACAACATTTTTAAAATGTAAAAGTTCAAAATCACAACAAATATTCCAGAAACATCCATTTTTAAATTGCATCGCTCAAATCTGTAAATAGCTACTTTTACTCCAATGTAACAGAAAAACTAAACTGGTTTGGCCCTCATGTACCCAGTCAAATACAACCAAATATGGCCAGGACAAGACTTTTGAAGAATCCAATTCCAAACTAAAACCAAAACAGACTTGTACCTGATGTAAAGAGCCGCTTGGTCCACTGGCATCCTCTTCTTGGATCTCTGGCAGTGTTGCACGATGGCCTTCTTCCACTGCATCCGTGTGAATACCATCTGTTGCAGGCTGAAAGATAAAAACATATTCACAATATAATATTGATAGAGAATAAAATACCAGCAACTGTAGAAACATCTCTTAAATTGAACATAATCTCTTTTTAAACCAGAAATTTAATAAAAGAAAACATCATTAAAGAATTGGATAATTTGACATGATGGACAACAGACGGATCTTTCAATTTACAAACTTGAGAAAATTAGCAGATTTAAAACAAAGAGTGTTGTACACATGTAGATACAGGAGCCTCCTGGGGACCAACTTTATTCAAAACCTCCCCCACAGCAGTTCCTCAAACTGTGTGTCCAGAAACGTGTCTTTTGGGGACGTCGTCAGGGACGAGATTAAGTCGAAATATCAAAAGTTGGCCTGAACATTATTTTACACAACTTGGATAAAAGCTGCATCATGGGGACCAATAACACCTTCCCCCACAGCAGTTCCTTTAAACTGCGTGTCCAGAAACGTGTCTTTTGGGGACGTCGTCAGGGTCAGGATTAAAATCACAATAAATACAACATTTTTAAAATGTAAAAGTTCAAAATCACAACAAATATTCCAGAAACATCCATTTTTAAATTGCATCGCTCAAATCTGTAAATAGCTACTTTTACTCCAATGTAACAGAAAAACTAAACTGGTTTGGCCCTCATGTACCCAGTCAAATACAACCAAATATGGCCAGGACAAGACTTTTGAAGAATCCAATTCCAAACTAAAACCAAAACAGACTTGTACCTGATGTAAAGAGCCGCTTGGTCCACTGGCATCCTCTTCTTGGATCTCTGGCAGTGTTGCACGATGGCCTTCTTCCACTGCATCCGTGTGAATACCATCTGTTACAGGCTGAAAGATAAAAACATATTCACAATATAATATTGATAGAGAATAAAATACCAGCAACTGTAGAAACATCTCTTAAATTGAACATAATCTCTTTTTAAACCAGAAATTTAATAAAAGAAAACATCATTAAAGAATTGGATAATTTGACATGATGGACAACAGAAGGATCTTTAAATTTACAAACTTGAGAAAATTAGCAGATTTAAAACAAAGAGTGTTGTACACATGTAGATACAGGAGCCTCCTGGGGACCAACTTTATTCAAAACCTCCCCCACAGCAGTTCCTCAAACTGTGTGTCCAGAAACGTGTCTTTTGGGGACGTCGTCAGGGTCAGGATTAAAATCACAATAAATACAACATTTTTAAAATGTAAAAGTTCAAAATCACAACAAATATTCCAGAAACATCCATTTTTAAATTGCATCGCTCAAATCTGTAAATAGTTCCTTTTACTCCAATGTAACAGAACAACTAAACTGGTTTGGCCCTCATGTACCCAGTCAAATACAACCAAATATGGCCAGGACAAGACTTTTGAAGAATCCAATTCCAAACTAAAACCAAAACAGACTTGTACCTGATGTAAAGAGCCGCTTGGTCCACTGGCATCATCTTTCTGGATCTCTGGCAGTGTTGCACGATGGCCTTCTTCCACTGCATCCGTGTGAATACCATCTGTTGCAGGCTGAAAGATAAAAACATATTCACCATATAATATTGATAGAGAATAAAATACCAGCAACTGTAGAAACAATGCTTAAATTGAACATAATCTCTTTTTAAACCAGAAATTTTATAAAAGAAAAAGCCATCATTAAAGAATTGGATGATTTGACATGATGGACAACAGAAGGATCTTTAAATTTACAAATTTGAGAAAATTAGCAGATTTAAAACAAAGAGTGTTGTACACATGTAGATACAGGAGCCTCCTGGGGACCAGCTTTATTCAAAACCTCCCCCACAGCAGTTCCTCAAACTGTGTGTCCAGAAACGTGTCTTTTGGGGACGTCGTCAGGGACGAGATTAAGTCGAAATATCAAAAGTTGGCCTGAACATTATTTTACACAACTTGGATAAAAGCTGCATCATGGGGACCAATAACACCTTCCCCCACAGCAGTTCCTTTAAACTGCGTGTCCAGAAACGTGTCTTTTGGGGACGTCGTCAGGGTCAGGATTAAAATCACAATAAATACAACATTTTTAAAATGTAAAAGTTCAACATCACAACAAATATTCCAGAAACATCCATTTTTAAATTGCATCGCTCAAATCTGTAAATAGCTACTTTTACTCCAATGTAACAGAAAAACTAAACTGGTTTGGCCCTCATGTACCCAGTCAAATACAACCAAATATGGCCAGGACAAGACTTTTGAAGAATCCAATTCCAAACTAAAACCAAAACAGACTTGTACCTGATGTAAAGAGCCGCTTGGTCCACTGGCATCATCTTTCTGGATCTCTGGCAGTGTTGCACGATGGCCTTCTTCCACGGCATCCGTGTGAATACCATCTGTTGCAGGCTGAAAGATAAAAACATATTCACAATATAATATTGATAGAGAATAAAATACCAGCAACTGTAGAAACAATGCTTAAATTGAACATAATCTCTTTTTAAACCAGAAATTTTATAAAAGAAAAAGCCATCATTAAAGAATTGGATGATTTGACATGATGGACAACAGAAGGATCTTTAAATTTACAAACTTGAGAAAATTACAAGATTTAAAACCAAGTGTTTTACACATGTAAATACAGGCGCCTTTTTTTTCTACACAGATTCCAAAATAACTTTTTAAACAGATCCTTTACATTTTGTACTAAATTTGTCTGTAAACATAATTTTTTAGAACAAGTAAATGAAGTTCTGCCAAAACTCGTAAAAATTTGCGTGCCTCATTTCCACTCTGTTTAAAGTTTCATCATAGAAAAATTACTTCTTGTTTGGTGTCTAAACAGTGATTATACTCTATGATTTTTTGACATTGATAAGTCCCCACCCTAGCACATTTAGAGGTCAAACTTAAGCAGTTTGTTCCCCTCTAATTTGTCATGTGTCTGTGATCCCGACGTACTGACTGAGGTTGCCCATATCTCCTTTTTTGCGATATTTGCATCTGAAATAAGTAGGGTGAGTTTGTTTGAGCATTTAAGTAAACGCGTGAAACTCAGTGGAGGGAAAAAAGGAAAAGAACAGTTCTCAGCCGATCGTGATTCCATTTGTTCATGTTAATGATTCATTTGTTTGTCTGTGAATGGCACATCTATAATTAATTTCAGTTTGTAACTTTGTTTTTGATGTAAGTAGTACAATTGTGAATGTTAGCGGTATATAGTTTTGTTTTGTGCGCTGCACATTTCCTTGTGTGTTGAAAATATGCGAGCAGTGCACGATTGCGCAGGCGCACAGGGAACATTGCCCCGGGCCGGACTGCCCCCGTCTGCATTTATGACAACAATGATTTTCAAAAAAAATTGGACGGAAGCAGCTAATTGTTAATTTCACTTGCGCAATGGCAGTTTTATATGCAACCTTAGCTTTAAAGAGTAGTTGCCATAATAATGATGACTCCAGACCAATCACCGCTGACAATTGTTGTCTGGTTTTAAAATTGCAAAGTCTGTACTGCAGACAAGGTGTTTTCTATGAGTGACGATACATCCCGCTTCATCCAGTGATGATAATGTCTATGAGCTAAGCACAATGTTTTCAAGTCAATAGTCCAAGCAGAGAGGATACATGAGTAAAACTAACAGTGAAACAATTCAAGGACCATGTTTGGTCATTGTTTTATGTACAATCCTTTCAGGCCATCACCTGCACTTTGAACAGTTAAAATTATTTTATACATTTTGCAAAGGTCAAGCTAACTATGGAGAGTAATTAATAAATAATACCTTGGTTCGCCATGGGCAGTCATTGCCTCCATAGTCGTATGTAATTTCTTCGCCTTCTCCAATATTGTGTAAGGCAAATAAACAAAGGTGTGGCTCTCCATTGACATCAATTCTTTTCATTTTACAGTTTGGACGTTTGTGCTCATCGTTAACAAACCGTCCAAGAGAGCCATCATCTCTGGAGGCATCAATGCTGTCAAAAAAAACAAAAAACAGATGTTTTACACAAAACATAACATATTTAACACAAGTTAGCTTACAAAATACTGATGTATAAAAACAAACAAAGCATTAACGTACCACCATATTTTCTCCTTCCATCTAAAGGCAAACATAAAAGCTGCACAAGAATGATGGTAAACTCTTTTTCTTCTCTCACATTCTTTTTCAGTTATGAAATCTCCTCTGTATTCCACAATAAAATCTCCCTTGTTGAATGAATGCGTAGCAAACACACCACGTCCTGCAAATCAAACATTTATATATTTTTAAAAAAATCACTTGATGAATAGGCCTTGAATTAAAACATTAGAGTGATAAGCACAAAGAAGTTAAGGCAACCAAGACTTGAAGACCAACAACCCTGCCTTTTTCCTAGCATGTATTGGTGCTCATTGCCTAGAACAGGTGTGCTCCCTCACTCAGAATGAGGAGACACCTCAATCTTCTGAACAGAAGCAAGAGAGGAATCTCCAAGATCAGGGTTGCGCAACTCTGATTTAAACAGTAACATGCAACACATGCAAGTTCAAAGAACACATTCTCACCTTTAACTGCACTGATGAACTTCACCTCTAATTTTCTTGTTTTGTCAGTCTTTGTTATGACATGATGCATTGCATCTTTATGGGGGCTGATGCGTGGTGCCATTTTTAACTGCAAGAAAGTCAAAGTGATTATTCTCTTTTCATGCATCATAGGTATTGCACAGAAGATGGGTACATTAACGGGAGTGGGCAGCGTTTCATATTGCTACATAGCTTCAAAAATGGGTAGATGAACACAAACTTTCTAAATATCAATTTTAATACAAATCAAATTTTCTAAAGCGAGAAACAGAAACAAGGTGCTGCAAGCTGACTTGCTGCAGTTTCTGTCTCAAGCTTTTGTCCTCCCCAAAATAATGTCATTTAACAACACGTTTAATCTACAGCTGCATATCTTCCTTTTATTAACGGAGTTACGCTGGCTCGTGTTTCATGCGTTTTAAATGATGTGCTCCAAATAGGTCTGCGGCCGGGTTCAGTCACACGGAGCCGCTCATCACTTAATCATTTGAGCACATCACCTTCACCGCTGCTCATTCCTGCGCCGCTATCGTTTGTCTGCACAGCTCATTTCTGCAGCGTTCACCGGCGCATTCATACCTCCAGCAGCAGCGGACATATGCAGGCGCCGACACAGGTGTTTGCGTGCTGACGTCATTGGCGCTCCAATGTCGGGCATTTAAGAAGTTCTCACATGTAGTGTAAAAAAGAATTAAACGAACCTTTTCCCAACAAATATTAAAGTAGACACGAACAGAAAGAAAACAAATTCACATACGCAGCGTTTGTCCTGTTTTCGAACGAGACGAGGCCAGCGGCCACCACTTTGAAGTTTAAGCTAATATCTGCAAAGTACTTTTCCGACACGACAACACGGCAGAAACACTCAAAAATGAGAGCAATGTGTCAAAAACAGCTTACTGTAATGCTTACTAACAAAACACACGAATAAAATAAATGACTAAATATTTTTTTACCGTGTCTAAGATCCAGTCTTCGGAGATGATCAGTCCCGCGCAGCCATCTTGTCTCCCATCATGAAGCACCTTCGTGAGCACTGTTGGTCACGTGACTATTTCCAAGCGCGAACAAAACCTTCACAAGTTGCTTAAAATACTCAAGAATGGTTCTAATTGAATTAAATGAGTCATGTTTAAAGTGAAAAATTGTTTGGGCTCATTTGATGTAATGAAAGATCCGTGTGTTTAGGTGCGCTGGGGTGGGAGTGGCTGTCATATTAAATATTAAAGTTTCTTAAAGAAAAATGCAAATATTATTTTTTTCCCTCTCAGACATAGTCTAGTAAAACGTTACTTAACTTATATGGTAAGGTTGACCAAGATTTATCAAATAGAAATGTCAATTTTATTCACTCTTTACTGTATACAGTAGATGGATTAAATTGCTGCTTTCCATCATTTCTGACAAAAGCTGCATAAGAAAAAGAGAAATATGTTACCACCACTATGTCTTAGTCTTGTTTTAATCTTGTTATCAAATATCTAGTTTTTCTAACTAACTTGAAGCACTTTTTTTTTTAAATATTTGCTTTATCAATTTAAAGACATTTTTTCCAAACATTTTGGGCCAATCCTGTTGTTTTGTTTTGTTTTTTTTTAGCATATGTGGCAAGTATTTGTGGTATTTTTGTATAGTATTGTCTTCCTCCTTGATTTTTCTCATGGTTAAATTTACTTTACTTTCTTTCTAATTTCAGAATCACAAATGACCTTAGTTCAATTAACACTTAAAAATCATCCCCTTAAGGCTATATTCCTCTCTGTATTGAAAACTCTAGTTAACCTCATCGTCCACACAAAGAGCGTCACACTATCATTTACTAACATCACACAGTTTATTTCCATCTCCTTAACATTAACTGCTTCTGCTCCCCCTTCATCTGATCTTGTCTGAAAGTATTCGGCCCCCTTGAATTTTTCAACCTTTTGCCACATTTCAGGCTTTAAAACTGTTTTTTTTTTTGTTAAAAATCAACAACAAGTGGGACACAATCATGAAGTGGAATATACATTTTTTTTTATTTATTTTTTTTATATTTCAAACTTTTTTCACAAATAAAAAACTGAAATACTGGGCGTGCAAAATCATTCAGCCCCTTTACTTTCAGTGCAGCAAACTCTCTCCAGATGTTCAGTGGGGATCTCGGAATTATCAAATGTTGACCTAAATGACTAATGATGATCAATAGAATCCACCTGTGTGTAATAAATTCTTCATAGTAATGCATCTGCTCTGCATCTTGCATATCCGGGTTAGTTTAAGCACAAGTTCATTGATATCCTCCACTTCTGGTTCTAAACTCTGTGGTTATTCTTGGGAATGCACACCAACTCAATCGACTCAGAGAGTAAGTTTTTTTTTCAGGTTACAGAGCACAGGGTGCCTTTTTAACACTGATCCTGTGGACATGGAGGTACAAATCATTGGAAGCACAAATTAGACAAGGCTTTTTTTCACCATGAGAGGGTGGTAAGGCCACACTTGGGTGTGCTGTTTAATTCCAAAGATAATTTTTAAAGCGCAATACCCATTTAACAGAAGGCTAGTAATTTTGTTTGGCAAAAATGTGGAAACTTTGCTTCCTTGTGCCTTTTTCAAGCAATTTATTTAAATCATCATGACAAACCACATTTCATGGATTTAAAGGGTCATGCATTCTATGTTTAAGTTCAAATATGTCTATTTATGATTAAGAGTAATTATAATGACATCATTTACATGTCGATGTATGGATATGTATCTCTTACTTTTTTTCAATCAAATAATTATTTACCTTGAAGGACTATCACCATCCAAAAAAAATAATCCCATTAAACATTAACAAGTACTAGCTAAAATCATGCCATTATTTTGTCAATTCATTTATGACATTTGCTATATAAAAATATTTTTGAATTTCCCACGACAATCATGGAAGCTGCCATGTTTGGGTGCAGCGCACCTAGAATTCAGAGTGTGCAGATTTGTGTTACTGATTCATGATGTCACTCAGGGACAAAACATCAGCAACTACGGCTGCCACAGAAGGAGACAGGAGTCAGTTTTTCGAAGAAGAGTAGTTTTAAAAATGATATTGAAGCACTTGGGGTTAAACCATATATGTATGAACCGGAATATTCAGAGGGAGAAGAAAGACCATCAGGAGAAGAAAGTGATGATCAAAGTGATGACTCCTGGAGGATCAGACAGACTGAATAGTGCTCATGCGGCATGTGTGGACCAATGCCAACCTATCGCAAGAGCCATTGTTGCCGAAAGTTGGATGTTTTAGAGGAAAAAAGAGAAAACTGGCATAAGAATCTTCATAGCATCCATTACCAACCAAAAGAAAAATACAATGGCAGTGAGAATTCTTACAAAATGTTCCAGAAATGGAAAAAAAAGATACGTGGAAAGAAGCTGAAGAACAGGCAGGTGATCTGAAGAAAGTGAGGATAAGATAGGAGAAAGAGGAAAAGACAAGGGAGACTGAGAAAGTGAGGACTGGGAGTACTAAACCAGTATGTCTCATATGCTCTGAAACTGTTGCACTCATTAAAACTGCAAATGTCAAATGCCACTATGAGACAAAACATAAGACATTTGAGGAAAAATACCCCCTCAAGTCAGAAATAAGGTCACAAAAATTAGTAATGTCAGAGCTCAATACAAGCAATCTACCAGGATCCTGAGCAATACATTCACTGCCCAACAACGTGCCCATGAATGTTCCTTCAGATTGGCGTGGATGTTAGTAAAACATAAAAAGCTATTTATTGATGAAGGTGTTGTCAAAGAGTGTATGCATGTAGTTGCAGAAAGTATGATGAGTGACTGTCCAGGTGTGACTGAATAAACGCACTTGCTGAGCATTACTGTATCTCATCAAGGACTCCAAGGAGGAGGTCGGAGTGTCTGAGGGGAGAGAGTCTTGCTATGGCGGCCAGCCACTGATTCCTCTGAGGCAGGATGTTGTTCGCAAATGGTTAGGCCTGCCAGCGATGAAGACAGACAGCGAGGGGGAGCTTTGTTCCTGTGTATGAGGGGAGGTCAGCTGCCTCCTGTAGAAAGCCTAGAGCTGGGACTAGCCAGTGCATTGGCCGCTAGCGCTCTTCTACCTATCTGCTGCATCTCGTGGCAGAGAGAACAGCCAAACTACTGTGATCTCCGCTGTATGGCATCGCTAAATCCCCAGGGCAGTGTACGGCATCAAGAGCGCAGATCTCAGGGTGTGGGGGTGAGGAGGTGTCTCGCCTCCTCGGCAAGCTATTCATTTTTAAAAAGACTCTTTCACTGTATTTTATATTGTTTGTTTTTATTGTGGCTTTTAATGGAGAGTATAACCTGTGGATGTGACAGCTTGCCAATAGTTCAGGAGTTTCTCTTTTTAGGCATTTTAGCATGTTTGCTGTGCCTCGTTCAGAGGTTTTGAATACAATGATGAAAAATATACATTTTCTCAGAGTATCTTCTTCCTATCAGCATCACATGCTGAGGGAATTCCTTAGAGAAGTTGATGCCAATGCAGATAAACTTTTGTTGCACAACAATGTGTGATGGCTTAGCAAAGGGCGGGTGTTTGCACACTTTTGGTCCATTAGGAGAGAAGTGGTATGTTTTTTGACGAAGTTAAAAGGTCATAAAGCTGAACAGTTTTTTTATGGAATAAAGAACAAAGGACCAGGTTGCATTTTTGGTAAATATAATTTCACATTTAAATGAGTTAAATTTGAAACTGCAGGGCAAAGACAATTCAATCTGTGTGTTGATAACAGCTGTTTTCTCTTGAAGTGTTCAGGAAAGACCTGCAGGGAGACTGTGCACACTTCTCAGCACTGAGGGAACAAATGCAATAGCAATAGCGAGACATGTCTGATTTTGTCAACTTTAATGGGAAGTTGATTGTAAACTTCGGCAACATTTTGACAGCTTCAATTTTAAACAGCAGCTCACCGTGTTCATCAAGAACCCATATCTCATTACAGATGCCAGGCTGTTCTCAAAGAAAGTCACAGCACTTTAAATGGGCAGATGGTGGGCTGCTCCAGATCCAACTGGTGGATCTCCAAGTAGATGTGGCCCTGAAAGAGCAGTTTCTAACCACAGATTTTTCCCCTTTCTGGATCCAAATGGTCCATGAGACAGTTTCCTCAGATCTGAGGAAAGTAGCCAAACACATTTTGACCATATTTGGCTCCACACACAACTGTGAGGCAACGTTCTCAACAATCAACATAGTTAAAACAAAATATTGTTCCAAACTCACCAATGAAAACTCCCACATGTGCATGAGACTGGCCCTGACACCATTCGAGCCCAGATTTAAAATCCTGACAGGACAAGCTAGAGCTTGATTATGTCACTGAGTGAAAAATTGGGGATCCGTTCTGTTTTTACTTTTAAAATGTTTCCAGTTTTAAATGCAACCCTAATAGACTGAAACACTTTAAACATTTGTTCAAATGTGCATTCTTTCTGGGAGGTGTTTCATTTGTAGAAGAAGCTAACAAGGGCTAATGGATCCTCCTTTCATCCAGATTTCTCGGTGATCAGCAGTTGTCCTGGTATTTTTCAGATTGTTTGTGTGGCACACAGTTCCATTTGTATTCTGCTATGTGACATTAAATACTGTCAAAAGTTTAAATTTTACTGAATTAATTTGAAGTTAGAGTTAGATATTAATTAATGCTGATGTTCCACCAATCCCAGGCTACTTAAAAATATATTGCACTGAATATTTAGACATGATTTTTTTCTAGACCTTCACTTCAAAAATGTTTTCTAACTAGATCTCTTTAGAGTTTAGTTGAAGACCACTACTTTAAAGGCATTTAAAGTTTATTTTAAAAAAAAAGCTTTATTTTTTGATAATACATAGCTAAGACAAATACATATAGTCTATACAACCCTTGGTTTAACACTTGTTTTAATCAAGATGTTCATAGGAATAAGAAAAATCATGTTTTTTTTTATTTCTAATGAAAATGCAACTCTGAATTTAAAAAATAAAAAACATTGGTTTAGGGATTTAATCTCAGATCCTTCTAATGGAAGTGCAGGACAAACTGCCATCACCACAAGACCAATTGAGTTTAAGGAGTGTTTCCTATTTGCTGACAACATAGCTAATTTAACTAACTAGCTAGAGGTAGCTAATCTTCAGTGGTGGCCTCTGGAGAAAAAAGATGAAGAAAAGGTCATGAAGAACATTTCACTCAATTAAATGAAAAAAAACATTTAAGTGGATTTCTTGATTTTGTGTGAGTTTCCCACTTTAGATTATCCAATTAAACTAATATGGGAGGATTCTAATGTTTAGTTCAGGTTTTTGTTGTTTTTGGTTATGTTCTGAGTTGCCCTTGTCAGTCACACCAGTTCCAGTTTCATAATGATACATAGCTATCTTAATTTCAGTTCAACTGCCCTCTGCTCATTTTATTGCCTTTTTTCATTTTATCCCTGTCAGGTTGTCTGCCCTGTTCTGTCACCTCTTTATTGTTGCTCTCATGGTTTTAGTCATGCTCTGGTCAATCTATTAAAGATTAAGGTTCTGTCACCAAGCCCAGTCTTCTGCACTTTGGGTACTACACCACCAGTTCTTGACAAATGAAGCCTTCTTGCAGTGAGGCAAGAGCACTCACCACAGCAGAACTGTGCAGCTCTCACTTTGCAACTCAAGGAAGTAATCTAATATGAGCCATAACAGGAATACTTTTCACTTTTAAAACTGTTTTTTTTACATTTTGTATTTGTACAATGTTGTGGAATGTCAAACTGTAATAAAATACAAGTCATGCAACATTTTATATACTTATTTGTCATTATATGTACTGCAATGATTACACTAAATGAACCATATAAGTGGGGACTAGGAAGTGGGCGGTGCTTGACCAAATTAGGAGAAGTGTGTGTGTGTGAAGCAAGGGCTGTAATACCATCGAAGAGACACA
This sequence comes from Oryzias celebensis, assembly GCA_014656515.1. Taxonomy (NCBI): domain Eukaryota; kingdom Metazoa; phylum Chordata; class Actinopteri; order Beloniformes; family Adrianichthyidae; genus Oryzias; species Oryzias celebensis. The sequence continues at coordinate 15,943,643 of BNCR01000008.1, forward strand.
AGGGGCACCAGTGAGCAAAACTCATACACTAACACGGATGAAAAAACATGCATTTTGTGCCTATGCTAAAAAATGCATAGGGACCTTAAAAAATGCTTTTAAAACAATTTTAAATGAATTTCTTTATGGGGACCAGGTTTTTGGTCCCCACGCCGAAATTGGTCCCCACTGCGTGACTGTGTAACCAGACCGTTGTCCCCATAATGTGATAATTACCAACACACACACAAACACACGCACACACACACTGCAGTTTCCTGTTTCAAGCTTCAGATCAAAACTGCAGCGCATCAACCGTCTGCTCATCACAGAAGGTGTAAAAAAACAATAATGCAAAATTTGGAAATAAAAGTCATAAATATAAATAATAGAAATGCGAGTTTTATGGCTATTTATTCAAAGCATAAACTGATAACCAGCAGGAAGGGAACTTCATGAACTGTGACATGATAAGACAAATGGGAACTTTATTTTTATTGGAGGAGTGTTTTCCTCTCAACTTCCTGTGAGGTGGAAAAACAGTTACATACATGACATTTGTTAGCTGTTCAAGTCGCGCGTTAAACACAAGCATCAATTCCAGCCCTCTGACATTTTCATGCAAACAAGTGTTTCCTTAAAGTCAACACGGACCCTTAACTCAAGCTCATACAAGTTGAAACTGAATGTTTTTGGAAGAAAAAGAAAAGCATGTGAAGAAGAAAGACATTATAGAAGAAACTAGTAATGATGCAATTACACCTTCAGCCTAGTGGTGGAGCTAGAAATAAGAAATATACATTTCACACAGTTTTATTTATGTTATTGTTATCATATCAGTGTTTAATTTAAAAACAATACTTTTGTTATGTTTGCAATGCTTAAAGAAGCTTGTTTTGATAACCTTTGTAAATAATGATACTAATATTGGCTCAAAAATTGGGGTCTAAAGTTTTTTCTGGGGGAAGCTGGCCCCACTTTTTTTCTCTTTTAGCTCCGCCCCTGCTTTAGACAAAGAAGGTCTTCATAATGAACTTGGTTCAATAAGGCTTCACTACCGTTATCACACACATGAAAATGTCTTGAGTATTTAAATCACATTGGAGAAAACCAGCGACGGTTTCATAGGTTTATTGATAACTCTGAATTATCCCCAGGTGTGTGTGTGATTGTGTGGGCCTGCAAAAGACCTTCATAAGATGCACCCCGCCTTCCCCCAACAGAGCCTGGGATAGGCTCCAGCAACCATGTGACGCTAAAAGAAAAGTGAAAATAGTGTTTTTGGTGTTTTCAATATGTTCCTGTGGCCTTTTTTCTCCAGATGGAGGACATATTTAAAGAAAATTAGATTTACAATTGCATTTTTCCCCAAATAGTTGTGAATCAGGAGCAAAATGAATAAAAAATGCAGTTGGAAAAAACTTGTGGGTGTGACGTAGTCCCTGCAATTAGCAGGCCTCAACCACCATGCTCCGCTCAATTCTCATCCGCGTGCGTCTGAGCTTTCCTCGTCTGAGCTGGCATCTGGTTCAAAACTGTAGGGCTGATTAGCTTCAATACTGATCGCCGTCTTTGTTGCTAATGTTAGGTTGGGGGTGTGAGGGGCTGTAAGCTAGCGGGAGAGCGTGTAAACAAATGGATGATGGGAAGAGAGGGTGCTGCCCCCCCAAAAAAAAATCCAAGGGGAATTTCTAACCAACTCCTGCCGCTCTGCAGAAACTATGTCCAAGAAAACGACCCTGGTTTTTCTATTCTGGCTAAAAACTGAAAAATCATAACTAAAAGACCACTGGGAATGTTTTTACAATAGATCCAAAGATGATCAGAGTGGGACTTTAAGTGGATTTGGAAGATGGATGGATGGACAAAGAACAGCTTGTCGTGCTAGTTTCTAGGCCACCATGCATTAATACCGGTGAGCACAGTCGCATATTGCACTACATCACATCTTTTTCCGGCTTTTCATTGTTCACATTGTTTTGAGTTTCTTCAAGTTCACTCGCTGTTGGTTGAAGAGTCTCGCTGTCATGCAGACTGGAGATTGCTTGTGTGTTCCACAACAAAGTTCAGATGAGCTCTGACACATGCTACACTAGACCAGTGAGATGAGGAAGCACAAACTGCCAGTCCATTCTGCTCAACAACAATTAGGAGGGGCCAAATACATTGAGTCCACCTACATGCCAACTAACAGCAAACACTCCTAACAGATTGTGAATTTGACCACTATCCATCCATTTTTACCTGCTCATCCGGGATTAGGTCACAGGGACAGCAGTCTAAGCCACCCTGCGGAGGAAGCCACTTGTACTCGGGACCCTGTTCAGTTGGTCATGACCCAGAGCTCATGACCACAGGCGAGTATTGGAGCGAAGATCGACTGCTAAGTTCTGAGCTTCGCCTTCTAGCTTATCTCTCTTTTGGCCTCAGAAAAATCATCATACAGTTTGATTAAAAATAAAAATGTTCAGAATTAAAAATAAAAACGTAAAATGGGAAAATCGGTAACTGGTAAGGTCACAAGTTAAAATTAAGGGTTTTTTTTTGCAATACGGGCGACTTTTGTTCTCTTGAAATGAGTGGCTGCTTATTTGGTGACCTACCAGTTACATCTATGATGCTTCCTCACCAGCTAAATACAACTTGCATCTCTTTTTTGCTCTCAGATGCTCACACCTCTTGTTTTTGTTTTCTAAATTCCCCTTGGATTCTACAGTCGTTGTGCTGTCATGGGTGTGCTTTCTAAACTCAGCAACCCTCTATTAATTCCTATTTGCAGCTCAAAGTGTGTTTCTGACATCAAACTTACAAGCCTTTGATATCCCTTGCCCTTGTTCCTGCAGGCAAACACAAACTAAACCCTGGTCACACACACTGAACAAACAGGCAGCACATTTTCCGGTTGTTGCCTGCAGCGCCGTGGTGTGAACATTTTCGCATAATCGTAGAACATGACCGTGTGCGCAGCGTGTCCAAACCTCCACAGGGACACTTGTGTTTGAGGCAAATGATTTGAGCCCTCAGGGCGGCAGGAAAGTGATGATACAGAATCTATTCCAGGACTGTGTGCTCATTGCTGAAATACCACTACATAGCAGTGAGTTTACATTTACACATCAACAGATCATGCAGACTAAGAGCAATTTTAATGACCCCCGCTCCCCCCTTCCACTTCCTCATGTTCGGGGTCACAGAGGGCTGGAAACTGTCCAAGCTGTCACAGGGCCAGGAAACACCCCACTGTACATACATTTACATATATATTTGTTTAAATATGTTAAAGGGAAGGTGTGTTGTATAATATAATCTTTAAGTTTGTCAAAAAACACATGCGAGACACTCAAAACATCTTGAAAAAGGTTACTGTGCTGCACCTGAAATTAAGCATATAAGTCATCAAAAGTAAACATTAAGTCGTCTTCAACACCTTTGATAACCCTCCCAAAACAATTCTCCCAATAAAGCACGGTAGTGGCACTATCATGCTTTTTGTTTTCAAGGTAAAATACCGCTAAAGTAATGCATTGTCCACAGCTTGCAACTATGTTGATGATTACTTTTATTTTTATTCTCTGTAAAATATCTATTTCATCCATGCATTGCAAATAGGTTAGACACAAACACCGCTCCATGTAGCAATCACGCTAAAACACACTAACTGGCAGCTCCTCCCACACGTGGCCACGACATCAAGCTCAATGCTGTATTTACAACGGCCTGTTGTATTCACAAATACACGTTCTGCAGGTAGTTTTCACATCGGACCAAACCAGACAAGAAGAGAGCGGCAGGGAGTGGATTCTTTTCTGTGTTTTTACTCTTTACTAGCGCTTGTCCAGCTATTTTTGATAGAGGTTCAGAATGAAAAGTCAAGCAGTGCAAATCCTGCTAATCTTTTTGTTTTCACAGCTCTGTTCCTAAGAATATCTGTCTTGGTGTCATATTAATTCGGCCAGGCACAAACCTCAATTATTAGTTTCTCTTTTCGTGTTCTGAAGTGAACGCTACTCACGCGTCACTTACTAAGTCACTGATTGGTCACAGTAAAAAAGTGAAAAAGTTCCCCCCCCATTTGTACGTAGGAGCTCGCGACCGGACTTAAAAACTTGCATACCGAAGCGCGGTCACTTCAACGCCAGTTGACGAAGCCAGTCTGTAAGTTCCTTAAGGAACATATTTTTGGACAAGCAACAAGCAGTTCAGCTGGCGGTGAAGGAGAGGTGACCAACATGAATTTGTCGGCTGAATCGATGTGAACGCAGCTTTAAGGTGCGTCGGATTAATACAAAAAAATGTTTCACAAATACTGGTATTTTGTGTAAAGATAAATGTGAATCGCTCGTTTGAACTACTTTGTTAGCAGCATTGTGTATCTTCAGACAGCTGGTTGCTGTATATTTTGCATTATTATTATGGTGTGTGAGAACAACTGTCAGAATAAATCCATATTTGAACCAAAGACTTAACTTTTGTCTGATAAAAGCTGCTTTTTTATTTGAAGCCGAAGGTTCCTTCTCTGTTTCCTCTCTGGCACTTTTTGCAAAAAGAAACTTTCCCAAAAAAAATTTTTTTTTGTTTTGTTTTGTTAACTTTGCTAGTTTGGGGATTTCAACTTAGCGGTCGGCTCAGAACCTCTTAGAAAATAGTGGATGTATTTTCGACATGGGGACTTCACATGAAAATGAGACAAACCCACTTACAAAGAATCCTATAGTCTTCCAAAATATCGTGTTATTTTTCATTGCGGCCTGATACCAACTGTCCCATGGACTGGTACCGGTCCGCGGCCCTGGAGATAGGGACCAATGCTATAGAGCGTTAGCCTCCCATGATGTTTCCAGAAAAGCCAATAGACTAAAAGAGTTGGCAGTCCTCAGGCAAGAGTTAGGCTGTAATAGAAATAGGGTCAAACAGAGCACAGTAGGAGTTGCTGACACTGTAATACAGCAGCCTGCCAAGCACCTTACAAAACTAAGCTATTTCACATTAACCTGCCTTTTTCAGATATGTGCAGAGATCCAAGCTCATAACAGAATGCATTTCCATTATTATGCCGGTGATGTAACCAACTGACAAAATTGATAAGGCTTCCAGTATCCTAACAATAAAATGATAAAAGTACAACGTATGTAAAACCAAAGGAAAAAAAACAAGAAATCTTTTGCCTGTGAAATGATCCAAATTTCTAATCAGCCAATCACACTGCAGCAACTCAAAGCATTTAATCATCTAGACATGGTCAAGACAACCTTCAACCGAGCATCAGATTGTGGAAGAAAAGCGACTGAAGTGACTTTGAACGGGGCAGTTATTCCACGTGTCTGATTTTTGCACATTTCTTTGTAATCTGTTGTGTTTTTCTTTGTATTTATCTGTATTGACCATCCACACTGAAGAGAACTGTACCTGAATATCATGATACCACGTATCATGATAGTAAATTACTTTAATTCTATTTTAAATTGTATTTTAAATGATGAAACTTAAGAGGAAGCCCCTTCATATTTTTTTTTACCTTAAAGAACTGTTTTTAACTGATTTTCAGTGGTTTGTCTGAGCACATTGAAGTCCTCTGAGAATGTCTTTCAGTTTTCTTTCTCTCTCAGATCTTCACATACCACAACGTTAGTTAAAACCAGCTGCACTGCAGGCTCCTGAGTTCACACACTTAAAGGGCAAAGTGAGCTGCAAACCCGCTGGCTGAGCCCCAACTGTAACCCAGCCACATGGAGACCATCCCATCCAGGTCAGCATTGAAAATAAACTTGGATGGCACCTGGAGGAAGAACTGTACAGTGCAGTTTGTAATGTTCATCCAAAAACACTCTAAAGTCTTGTGTCAACCGAGCTGTATGGTGCGGTCCGGTTTAGAATGGTCCTGGCAGTTCAGGTGAGCATCTCAACTCAAAGTTGGACAGTCATGGTGCATGTGGGGTGTAGACTGATTGCGTAGCTTTGCGTCATAGTAGTGTGACTAGAACTAAAGTGAAGCTAACAACAACAATGAAAGTCATCCAGCAGCTCGATGGACCAACGGAGCCCGAAAAATGGTATAGTTCCGTCCCGCTTAATGGGTCCATTTTATAAGGGAAACGTTCAAAATACTGTACCATACTATCCAGTAACACATTTATGAAATATCTGATGTAGCAGGAGGCAAAACAAAGCTGCTATCCCACCTTTCCTGAGACTCTGGCAGGCCTGGCGCTCTAACTCAAACCGGATGGCTCTTTCCTCCATGTTGCGGCTGATTGGCTGAGGCCTGAAAGGGGCAGGGTTGATGCAGACGCACTGCAGATTCTTCAGCATTGCAAAACTGGAAAAAATAAACTACTCAGCGCAAGTCATTCATGCAAAAAAAAAAAAAAAAAGGACATTAAAGTCATGAAGTCAGCCATGAGCTGCTTTGAGAGCGAAGCTGCTATGAGTCAAACGCAGGGGTATCCAGAGGAAACTTGGACCAAAAGAAATTTGTCTCCATCAGGGCAGCCACTTCTTTTTTTAAAAAAAAATCCTTTGATGAATCCAAATGTTCAGAGGAACTGTGCAGCCTCAGAGACGAGTCGTGTGTGAGCCTCCATGTGTGTCAGACGTTGGTGAGTGTGTGGTCGTGCCGCAAGTCACAGCTGTTGCTGACGTCCTTTAACAGTTGATAGACGTAGACAGGCGCACGCACACACACAAACACACACACGTCCTCTTCACTGAGTTCCTCTCCTGGTCTCAACTCAGCAGGGTGTGAGTGTTCAACACCTTTCTGAGCACCTCTGAGCCATCGCTTCCTCAAGGCTCTAAACCATCTTCTGCAGCACATTCGCCCACACGCAGAAAGGAAACAATGAGACCTACGGATGAAGAGGGTCATTTCCTCTCGGTCTGCTTGGAAACGATCGACTGAATCTGAAGCAAACCAAACAGCAAACTGTGGTTTGCTATCTGAACACTGATGAATCCAATCCAACCAAAAAGAGGTCTGGCAGCACATATAGAGCTAGAAACATGTGCACAAGCAACAAGGAACGCTTATCGTTGGAACTGCACTAACGGGCACTAAAAAACAGGCTACAGGTTAGAGGGCAGGGAGGTGGGAATAAATGCTCAGACCTGGACTATCCATTGGACACAGTGGATTATTGGCAAAGCATTCTACAGGCTCCAGCAAAAGCAGCTGTTTTAACATCTAGCCATGATTGACAGTGCTGATAAAAAGCAATGCTAACATCAGCACATAATCCATCATGAGCAAAGTGTTTAGCAAAGCAAACTGGCTTTTGCATTTGACGGGCAGCAGAGTTTGTGTTATGATACGCTAAAGACGGAATTGTGACCTGATTGGCTGTTAGCACAGTCAGCTGTAGCATTTAGGACAAGGGAAGATCATTTATGTCCACCGATGGATTCTAAAGACCCACTCGGATGAAAATCCTGTTTTTGGTGTTTTTAGCGAGAATCAGGTTCGGTGTGAATGCACCTTTAGACAGCGGAGCCGCCATCAGCGTGTGAATGTGACTATAAAGGAGTGTGGGCCTTTCTAAGAAGGTAGCAAAGTGATATACAATCCCATTTACCAACATTTACCAAAACTGTATTTGCTGTTGTGGCAGCTTCAGTCCAGGATGGCAGTCACTCTTTGGATCCATCAATCCTAGACGGGAAATACTTCCTTTTGCATTGTTTTTTCTTTAGAAGGAGTACATTTGACCCAAAAACACAACAAAAAGGGATTAATCTGTGATTCATTTGACAGAGAAAGCCTCCGTTATGCATTTTAATGGACCAGAACAATGAAGAATTGCTCCTTCAGTTGTGTAGGGAAGCAGTTTAAGAGAAATCCTTCTTTGACGTGTCACCGAGAGGAAAGGAAAACCCGGGGGTCAGCTGATATTGCTATAAACAGCTGCAGTCATTCTGAGTGTGACCTTGAGGGCTCACTTTAGAAATCAGGTTGAACAGTAAAACCGAAGCTGACCCTCACCTCTCCCTTTGGTTTCATTTTCCAGCAACAAAACAGAGCCGTAAACAAGTGTCAAATTAGCTGCAAGAGTCAGGTTCCCGTTCCCTGATCCAATAATCTCATATATTCCTAGTAAATTAAGTTCACTGATGTGGATCTTCAGATATCCGTCTGTCTTCTTTTCATTTTTTTGGCTCTAAATCAGAACACAGGATACCAAAATTCAGATTTAAAATGGTGCAACCTTTTCTCAGCTACACATTCATTTAGTAAATGGCCATCTAAACATGCTGACATCATGCAAGACGTATCTAAAACTTTTCTTGACCTAATTTTGATCTTATTCAGCTCTAATTATATCAACTTTTTCAACCCCCCCCTCATCCTAAAGTGTATTCCGTGCTGCCTCAGCTAGTCTCCTCTTACATTACGTCTCCTTTTCCTCCCAACTTCTGTTCTCTCTGCGTCAGGTTTAAATAGCAAAGCCAACTGGTTGCTATACCCAGAGTCTGTTCCTCCACAGGCTAAGATTACACACACAGGGACAGGCGGACGCATACAGAAAGGCAGGTCTCTCCAGATACGTGAATCAAACTGATTGGCCACAAGAAGAAGATATAAATAGAATGGAAGGTGCAGTGTGTTTCTGTTTGTATTTGACCACAATGACACGTATAAATTCATGGAATGTTTTTTTATGTTTGATTAATTAAATAAGGCCAGTAATTTATTAATCCATTTTTACCTAATACTTGCTACGAAAGGTGTCATTTTAAATTATTTTCATTTGTGTCTGTGTGGCGCAGTAAAGGATCAAAATACAATCTTAAAAGTGGCTTTATGAAGTTTTCCTATTATAACAGACTTGCAACCTTTATTTTTACACAACCAAAGGGAATTATTTCCACCTAAAACAGTTAAAAGGAATTTTCCTTCTGAAATTATGCTTTGTTTAACTTCTCATGGTGATCAGCATATATAACACTTACCTCCACTGCTGCAGAGCGAGGTCGGTGCAGGCTCTGTCCCCGTTTCCATGACAACGCAACGCAAATCAAACGGTCTGCTTTTTGTGAAAAATGACTTCAACCTAAGAAATAACATGATTTTTCTTATCTTTTTGGTTTATCCCTTCACGGGTCAACACACCAAATCAGCTTTTGCACAGGTAGTTTCGACATCATTTTTATTTCTTTCGTAAGTGAACGTGGCATAAGCAGAATAATGCCCGACCAGGTGTCCATTACAGAAATGAATGGACTTCGATGGAAGCAACTGTCACAATCTGGCGTTGTCATTTAATTTATGACGGACACCTCAATTATCTCTAACATAACATAGTAAAAATGAGATTAATGCAATAAAAAAATTAACGTGCTAATTTGTTTGTGATTCATTATTTGCGATTAACGCAATTACACCTCTAGAGGCAGAATTATTGATAAATACAATTTTAAATTTAAATTACTATTTCCTTTTTTTAATCTCAAATGTATTTTATTCTATAACCATTTCTTATTATTGCATTTAAATATTATTCTTCTGTTACTACCAGTATAAGTATGACTTTATAGGGGGCTAGGAAGAGTATAAACACACTGTTGTAAGAAAGAAATCAAATTCTCAAACTGTTAACCAAAAAAAAAAAAAAAAAAACAGACTAAAGTAAAGAAGACTGACGGTGAGACTCCAAAAACACCACTCCTTTCATGTTATGCTTCATTTATTTATACAGGAGGTAAATCAGACATACACAAAGAGGTGCTTTTAAAAGCACATTTATTCATTTTTCATTTGTTTTTGTATTTATTTACGGTTTTGACCAACATTCTAATGAATTTGATGGAAAAGTTGATTTTTGTCACAATTTGTAAAGTACATACTTATTATTTTTTGATACCATGTAGTTCAATAATTCATTAAAAATGTTGCTTAAAAGATGCAAGCAGCTTTGAAGGTCACCAAATATCTCCTCATTTAAATTTTCCAAAACATATTTCTGACTGCTTACAAGTGATTTAAGATTTTATACATTTATATTATTTTTTTCTTTCAGCTTAACGGATTTAAATGTGCTGCATAATTTCAGGTCTAGGTGCTGAGAGATTTTTTTATTAATCGTTTTGAATTCCGGGTATTTTGTTTTGTTGTATTTCTTAAGTCAGCCAGTAGAGGACGTGCCAAGCAACACAGGATAATGTTAGGTAGGAACCTTTCTCTGAGAGACAGAGAATCGGGGAAGTTTTTTATTGACGGACTGATGTGAAAGTGAATTGCTAAGAAAACATTTCAACGCTGAAATTCAATTAAGTATGATAATGTACATAAGTAATGAATGAGGTTAACTCGCGGTTTCCCCTAAAAACATATTTTTTTCTAAAACATTTAACGTTGAAATTTGACGCCCAACGTTTCCGATAGCTCTGGTTTTGTTGGCATCATTTTTCGTTTGTTTGGAGGGACAGACTGTAGATATGTGGGGTGAAATCGACCCTCCGCTTAAAACCCAACAAAGTCCACATGAGATTGAACAGCAGAGTGAAGTACCGGATAAACCTGTGGACTTCTCCTGCAGAGGCGTCCAGAGCAAACGGACGGACACCCAGCAGCCCCCGCAGGACTTTCAGGTTAGACCATCAACTGTGTTCATTTGTAGTTTCGAAGCCGCGCTGACCACAGCTGCTGCTGCTGCTGACAGAGCGAGTCCAGCTGCGTGAACGTGATGCTGACAGACGTGGCCATGAGCGGCAGCCAGGTGAGGAGCCAGCAGATCGGGGAGGCCGAGCTGACGCTCGGGGAGCGCAGGCAGGAGCTGCTGCAGCAGTTCCGCAGCAGGCCGCTGGTGTTCCTGGAGCGGTACCACGTGAGTGTCAACCAGGCTGGGTCCCGCGTGCAGAGGCGGCTCCAGGAAAACAACAACATGGGCCCCTCTGCAGCAGTTGTTTTAATCTTTTTTTTAATAGGCCAAAACATCAAATTTACTACCTGTTAAATTGATAATAAAAAAGCAATACATTACTGACATATGATGAGTAAATGGCTGTTTTACATAGGATTGCACAATCTGTGGTGAGCTAGAGCTCAGCGCTGCATCACATCACAGTTTAGGCTGTAATTAAACAGATGCAAAATACAGAGATTTTGATGATCTTACATAGGAATTGCATTATTAGCACAGATTGGACAACATATTAATTTTACTATTAGTAAAGATGTCATGATGGCAGGTGAGGTACCTGTCTTCCCTGAAACACATTTCAGTGAAGAACTTAAAACCACAGACTCAACACCAAACTCAGCCAAAGCTATTTTTTTGCTCAAAACTGCTCAATCTGACAACTTTGTTTTCATTGGCGCTCCCTTCATCTTCGTGCTTTTAAAAAAAATGAAAGCAACGGAATGAAAAAAATGTCTGATCTGAACAGAGAGGTTGTTCCAAAGTTGGGCTTTTCCTTAAAAACAGATCTGACTTGATATATTCCTACATTAGGAAACTTTTGAGTGCCGTAGTTAGAAAGGTTGTTTTTCCAATTGTTTCTTGAACGGTGTTCCATTGTTTCCAGGCCTGTCTAAAGCCAGAACACCTCCCTGCATTTTCCCACGTCAGCTCTGACCCCAGAGCCCAGCACTACAGCAAAGTGGTGCGGACACGAGCAGCCGGCTGCACCAACCGGACCAGAGTCAGAAACCATCGCTACGCCGCTCTCCGAGCTCTGCAGAAAGGTACGACATGTGGTTTCCTCTCCGTGATGGAAACCTGCTCTTTCTGATGACTTTACGACTCCTCTTCTCGCAGACGGAAAGTATTTCAGTGAAGAGGAGATGCGGAGGAGAGAGCCTCTGCTGTACGAGCAGTACATTGGCCAGTACCTGACCGATGAAGAGGCGAGTTTTATTGTCGAACACATTTGTTCTGTTTTGGTGTTTCCAACATTGAGGACGTTTCCGAGTTCAGGTGATAGAGCGCTCCCAGGAAGCCATGTCGGACGGCACGGACGATGGTCAGGGAGCGCTCAGCAGCGGCACAGGAGGACTTGCCAACCTCCTCCTGAACTCCTACCAGGAGAGGCTCATTCAGAACCGACTGCAGGAAGAGCAGGAGAGGGAGGACGATGCACAGGAGGAGGAAGACGACGAAGAGGATGGTGAGCGTTTTAGAAACTAAAAGAAACTAAAGTCCCATCAGTTGTTATGCGCCAACAGTGGGGATCGAAAGTTTGGGCACCCCAGATAAAATGTTATGTTTTTGTGCATAAAGAAGAAAAGTTTGAAAAATCTTCTAAAGGCATCAGTTTACAGATGAGATATTCTTTTAATGTCAAAAAATGAGGCTTTATTTGCATCATTTGCCCTTTCAAAATAACAGAAAACAAAATAATGGCGTGTACAAAAGTTTGTGCACCCTGCAGAGTTTATTGTTTGCACCGCCCCTTTGGAAAAGCTGAGACCTCAGTGTCATCGATTGTTCACAACAAATGATTGCAACAATCATTGTTTGCAAAGACCAGATGATTTCAATCCCAAAGACTGTAAATAATCTGAGTCATGTGACCTTGTCCTAACAATCATCAACAAAGCATCATGGGTTCTTCCAAGCAGTTGTCCAGAACAATGAAACTGAAAATAGTTTATGCTCACAAAGCAGGAGAAGGCTAAGAGTTTTCAGATGCCAGTATCCTCTGATCAGAATGTCATGAAGGAATAGCAGTCAACAGGAACAGTGGAAGTTTAAGAAAGATCTGGAAGACCAAGAATATTCTCAGAGCAGCTTGCAGAATCATGAGAAAAACAAGTCCAAACCCACGTTTGACTGCAGGATCCCTCCAGAAAAACCTGCAGACTCTGGAGTTGTAGTTCACTGTTCTACTGTCATGAGATAGTTGTACAAATGTGGTCTTCATGGAAGAGTCATCAGAAGAAAACCTTTTCTACGTCCTCATCACCAAATTCAATGTTTGAAGTTCACAAATAAACATCTAAACAAGCCTGATGCATTTTGGAAACAAGTTCTATGGACCAACCAGGTTCTTTTTGGCCGCAATGAACAAAGGTATGTTTGGAGAAGAAAGGCAACAGAGTTTAATGAAAAGAACCTTTGTCCAACTGTAAAGCATGGGGGCGGATCAATCATGATTTGGGCTTGTATTGCAGCCAGCGGCACAGGAAACATTTCACCAGTAGAAGGAAGAATGGATTCCACCAAATTTCAGTAAATTTTGGGCACAAACTAGATGTCATCTGTGAAAAAGTTAGTTAAAGAGAAGACGGCTTCTACAAGTGAATAATGATCCTAAACACAATAAAATCCATTACATTAAGAGGCTGAAACTGATGGTTCTGCAGTGCCCTTCCCAATCACCCGACCTCAACATCATTGAAAATCTGTGGATTGACCTGAAAAGATCAGTGTGTAACAGACATCCCAGAAATCTCAGAGCTGGAAGACTTTTGTAAAGAAGAATGGATGAAGAAACCTCAAACAAGAATTGAGAGACTCTTGTCTGCTACAAAAAGTGTTTACAAGCTGTGATATTTGCCAAAGGGGGGCAGGACAAGGTACTAACTCTGCAGGGTATCAAAACCTTTGCACACATTCATATTTTGTTCTCTGGTATTTTGAAAGGGTAAATGATGGAAATAAAGCCTAATTTTTCTTACATATTAAAAGATTGTCTCATCTTTAAACTGAGGCCTTTAGAAGATTTTTCAATCCTTCTTTGGGGTCTTTAAGCACAATAACATTTTACCTGGGGTGCCCAAACTTTCAATCCCCATTGTGTGTGAAATTTGTTCTCCCCATTTGACCCATCCCCTGGGGGAGCAGTGAGTTGCAACCATTTGGTGGTTTAACCCCCCAGTCCAACTCCTTAATGCAGAAGTCTTTGGAATGACTCCGTCTGGATTTGAACTCACAACCTTCCAGTTTCAAGACGGACGCTCTCACAAGGCAATTAGCTTTTTTTTCCTCAATGTCGGTCTCTCATACGGATCTGTAATCACCACACAGACACCCAGCAGAAGGAGTGGGAGCCCACCAATGAGGAGAAGGCTCTCCTCAGGGAGGAGTTTGTCAGTCAGATGCACCAGCGCTTTCTGGATGGAAAAGATAAGGACTTCAACTACAGGTACAGATGCATCTGCAGACAGGAGAGCCTGCTGCTCTGCAACCTCTTTCAATTGAAGGTTGAAAGATTAGACATGAACGTACAGGAACATTTAAAATTCTTTCATAACACGCAGGATGAAAGCGTTTTGCTTGTCTGTTACAGTGAAGTGGACGAGAACCCCGACTACGATAACTTGGATATCGTCAACAGAGATGCAGAGGACAAGTACTTTGATGAAGATGAAGATGACCTACAAGAAGAAATAGAGGATGATAAAATGACAGAATAGCTTTCTTACTGTTGTTCACACTTTGCTGCTCAAATAGCTCTGTAAATACAAGTTTATAAAACATTTTAATAAAGCTGACTCTAAACAACTAATTTGCTGTTAGATGAGTTTTTCTTGTGAAAACAAATCCAAATAGCAAAAGTGCATAGACACTTATTTTGAAAAGACAAACTTGCTTTTAATTGTGACTCACACGGAGCATGTCCTGTCTTGATCACAATATTCTGTGTTGGCAGCCTTAGAGGTTTGTTTAATTCTATTTGTGAGTCATTCAGAATTGCAGTACTTTAGATCAAACTCACCTGATTACTGAAACTTACCTGCAAAACTCCTCAAATGTCACTGAGCCCAGAAAATATCGCCCTTATTAATATACTACCACCACCAACATCTTCATCTGTTAAGACATGGTTGCAAGATAAACCGATCCCCTAAAATCCAAAGTTTCTGACACGCAAAAGGCCTTAATAGCTATATTACTACCATCACCATAGGTGGACCAGAGGGAAAAAAATGTGTCTTTTTATAAAAACAGAAGCTTGAAATATTATTTAAATATTCAGAAAAAATATATATTTTTATATTCAATGTAGAACATTTTTTGGATATTTTTTATTGTACCTTAAACATTAAAAAAAAAAACTTAAAATAAATACAATTAAAACAAAAGCTAGAATATTGTAAAAATAACTACCTAATTTTATCTGACAAGTAAAATTAGAGGTTGGCCGCTTTTTAAAAAAAAGAGAGATAAAAACAGGTTTAAAAGTACAGTCATTGGTTAAGGTTGGTTAACCCTCAGGGCCTCAAACTTTGATCGTATTTATCAGTTGGGAAACAGTCCTTGGAAATGGAAAACAAACATCCAGGTGTGTAGCCAAAAAATCTCCCACACCATTGTACAACTACCACCAACATCTTCTGTTAAGTCAAGCAGTAGGATTGTTTTAAAACTAAAATGAGATCTAAACATTCCGACCTGATCAACCGGTGCTAAAATAACACCCCCCCATACCATTACCCCACCACCACCAACCTGGACTAAAGAAAAACCTCTGAGAGGCTAAATTCAATTCAATCTCTGGCCGAGACAAAAAAACGGCGTAATCGGAGTAGTTTGTTTGTGATAAATTGTACACTTTGACCCCCCTGCATTCTCCCAGACCTTGTGGATTCGGCATCTCTGCACCTTTTTTACAAATGTTTACTCTGAAAGAAAACTTTTGTCACGTCAAACAACAGTTGGAATAACACTACACCCCCATAGACAGTAAAAACAAGAGAAGTTGATGTGAAATTAAAGCCTATATGTACAAAAAGGTACAATCAATCTTCTGTGTGCAAGTGCAATCTTCTGACAATCTTCTGTGTTCATTTCTAAAATGTGTAACTTGGTTAGGAAAAACTACTGCGTCATCGTGGTTGGAAGCAGTTCTTCAGGTCCTTCAGGTGCATCGTTGGCTCTGGAGTCTCATGTTTAGAATGATATGAAAGCGAATCTTTCATTTATCAGAAAAGAGCTGTGAAAGAAAAGTCCGCTTCACACTAAGCCTCAAGGTTTGTCTGCATTTGCTGCTAAGTCTTCATCAAAGTCACATAATCTAATAATCCAGACTGACATGGTTTAAAAGCTCAGGAAACCTTTGCAGGTCTTTTGAGTTAACGAGAGTGTGAAGCAATGTCTGAGTCCTCATTACCTGTAAGCCGTTACAGTTTTCCTCCGTCGGTTTGGCTCATTTCCTTTTACTTGTTCATAACAGAACGTCGTTTCATCCAATTTCCATCGTCTTCATACATGTCTCAAGTGTGTCAGAGGATTTTGCAAGTTGTTTTTTACAAGTTTCAGAGAGTTAGCAGAGTGAACCCATCCTTAACACGTTTTGCGATTACTTTGATATTCTTGATCTAAACTGATTTAACAAATCTCAGTCTAATGGCCATTCTCTTTAAAGCATGTCACAACATGAACACATTTCTCGAAGCAATTGTTAAATTCAAAACAATAATTGACACTCAATCAGCCAGTTAGTTCTGTTACCTGACAGGTGCCATTTATACTATGAACATAGAAAGAAGTGTTTGCAGTTACATTTGTGTGATATCTAAATTCAGAAGCTGCTCTTACTGTGAAATCCTTTTTTTTTACAATTATAAATAAATTGATAACCTCTTCAATAGTGACAAAACATCTAAGCCTTCTGACCTGCAGCGCTCACACACTGCCAAAGGGACGATGCTTTTTGAGAGCACTGACTGCTCACGTGAGAGAAAAGTTGATTTTGACCGACTGGCAAACTGTTTTGGGAGATATGTTAGCATCCGCAGGTGATCCATGGTGTGGTGCTGAAGCATCCCAGTTATTTTGAGAAAAGAATTACCGGTAAGTGGATGAGAATGAGCCAAAGTAGCAGAGAAGGACCTATGTAATTTTGATGGAACGGACTCTTTACCTGAGAAAAGACTCTGCTTCTGAAGCATGGCTGATGAGTTTGGGGAAAGAAATTAGCTTGAAATGTCAGTTTTAAAGTTTGAATTAACTGACATTATAACCTATTTTTTCAATAAGCAAATGTAAATGATTACGAGTCTTACCCAATGACAAATTTAAGGTCCCTGTTTCCTTCACAATGAGAGATTGTGAATGTTTCTTTTTTTTTTATAGAATTCTTTAGACATAAAAGCACAAGTATCATGTCATTGGAGTTTTAAAAATACTAACAAGGTAACATTTAAAGGGTTGAAAGCAGGAAATATCAACAACCTCAATCACAAAATCCTGTTCACGACATTCCTAAAAAAAAAAAAAAAAGACTAACTGTAACCGATATGAAAACTTCTGCTGCGGTTTTTAAAACAAATATTAGGTGCTGGTCCAAAAGGTCAGCTGAAAATTTAAGAACTTGGATTAAAGAATCTGGATAACTGAAATTGTTGCCAGAAGGTGTGTTGACTTTGGAGGGTTGTTTATCAGCTGGTTGGCCTAAAGACTGACACGTCTGGTGACAAGAAATCCCCAGCCATCACTTTATTCTAGTAAAACACAAAAAAGTTGTACAGTGTATTTTTTCAAAGGGTAGAACCTGTATTATTGGCCCGGAAAACCTTAAAAAGCCAATCCTCACGTTACAGGATGGTTTTTGTTGGTGTACCTTCTTAAAACAGTGAACAATAGAAGTGGATGAGTTACTGTGGAAGCCAAAAACTAAAGACAGAGACGTTTTTCTTCTTTAGTCTACATTCATACTGCAGTGTACTGCACTTCTGTTCACTGGTAAGCAAACGAATGCCCTCATTTTCAACAACCAGAAGTTTTTTGTTTGGTCTTATTCAAGTATTGGAGCCCACAACATGTAAAACTCTTTTATAAGTCCCAGCCGTTTAGTTGCTAAGCAACTGAGCCCTTCAGCTCTAAATTCCAGTTATTTATCAATCAGTACCACATAAAAAGTCATATTTGACTGCAAAAAAATCAGAACAGAGAAAATCAAGAACTGGAGTCAATGTCTTTGCTGCACATTTAGGTTTTTAATTGTAAAATATAATGTTTGACAAAGATTTATACAAGCACTTTTGTCTTTTTTTTTCCTGTATAACAAACTTAATGAAATTCTGAAGCATTTTTTTTGCATCAAGCAATTTGCTTCCTGCTAAGTGCCGTCGTTTGTACTCATCGTCTTTTCATTTTTTTCTTTTCAACTTGTTAAGTTTAAAAGTGTAATATTCCTCCTTTAATTGTAAAACTTTAAGCTGCTTCTTGAGTTTTTCTCTCTTCAGCTGATCCAGGTCCATTTCATCCACGTTGGCCGGAGTTGCGGCGTGTGGCGATGCGGGCTGGGTGCAGCTTTTGGATGTGCTGTAGGAACAGATGAAGGTGTGTGAGTGGTGTGTGAGTCGCTTTGTTGGTGTAAAAGCTGTCATTTCTTACACAGCGCTTGGCGTTCCATCCTGTAACTTGGTTGCGTCGTGTTCACGCCGGGGTTCCGCTGAAGAGTCTGTAAAATTGAAAAGCACATCAAAAATGGGACTTTTTGGTTACGAAACAGAAAACTGTACTTAAGTGTTTTGGGGTTTCTTTATCAGTAGGTCGCCATTTCTGTGGAGCATCGGAGGTCGTACTCTTTTTTCCGTGCTCTCTGGATTTTTCTAGATCTTTCTTTATTTCACCATTCATCCTTTCATTCTGACTTTTCTCCTTGTTTTCTTTACCACAGCAAAGTAAAAAAAAAAATAAAAAGGATACGTTGAACAGAAAATAAAGAAAGACCAACATGTAGACAGTATGCTGTTCTGACCTTTCATGACGATGTGACTGAGCATGGTGGAACTCTCCATCAAGTCTTTGCTGTCGCCTTTTTCTACTGTGCTTTCAGAGCAGGTTTTCTCATCAAGAATTTCACCACTTTGGGAAAACGTCCCTTCATTTTCTCCAACAGCAACATATTCTGACAGCGATGGCGTTGAAACCCCTGTGACGTCCGCGTCAGTTTCTTCAGAGCTGCTGTCATCTGTGACCTCCATTTCTGAATCTCTGTCTGCTTCCTCGCCTGACAGAACTGGACAGAAATTGCAAAACACAACAATCACTGGAAGGTTCCCTCAAACCAATATCTATAATTACTGCTCACACGGAGAAAATCCTGATCGAGTCAGAGTACAAACCTTGAGGCTCACCGAGATTCCAACCGGCCTGAGGAAGAACACAAGAAACTGTCACATTTCGACTTTTACCTCGAGTTTGAAGTCCTTAATACATTAAAAGCTTTTGAAATTGGTTTGTGGTTGCAAGTTGGGGGGGTGGGCACTTTCTACCTACAGTGACTTAAATATACAATAAAAAACGAAACATTTGAACACCAGATTTACATGATACAGTATAACAAAATACATAATTTACATTTTTCATCTTAGTATGTTTCTTGCAACATTTTGGTATAAAAAAAAAAGACAAACTGACACTGAAATACAACACTTTTCAGTGTTTACGTAATGGACAAAAATCGGCTGATTCTTGGGAAAAAAGCAGCCATTGTGCAACTGAAACTGCATTCCAGTCTAGAACTTCTTAAACCCGTTAAAGACATTGTTAAAACAAATCAGGTTTAAAAAAAATAATAATAGCCAGCAATACTGAAACAAACAATAAATCTTTTCTCTTACTAAAGGAAGTCTTTCAATGACCACCACTGGATAAGCCAACATTGGTGGGAACTTTGCTGAAATCCTTGGAAGCATTTCTGAAAAAAAAAAAAAAGAAATACTTGGATTGATAGAATTTATATTTATAACTGTGATCTTCAAGATAACTCTTGAATCAAACCTTTTAAGGCAGGCTGGTCTTTAGGGTTTTCCACTGAAGCTTTTAAACCATCCATTTCATTTCCTTTGATTTCTTTTACTTCAACACTCTTCTCCGCTTCTCTTTCGTCCTCCATCATGTCTTCCTCATCCGTCATCACAATAGGATATACATACGTTTCATCTGCATCTGCAGCTGAAGAGTGAGCGTTGTACTCTCCTGTGGGGTCAAAACTATAAAAGCTTAGGAGATGATTCAAATGGACACAGAATACCTGAATCCAGTTTCAGAATTTGCAGAAAGTGCGGACAAACCTTCAGACAGCTCCAAGGTTTTATCCTGATGGGATAGAGAAGCAGAATAAATTCCAGAAGAAAACAGTCCTGCTGGATCTTGCAGGATTCTGCTGTTAACTTACCTTTGTCAGTAGAGTTTTTTTAAATTTAAAACCCTCAGTAGATAAGTCGCCTCTCTGTAAGAAGTATATTGCATGTTAACTATAATGATATTTTCTTTAATAAAACTGAAAAAAAAAAAATGAAGGGAAAGTCACACTAAAGAAAAACTCCAGCGGCTTGTTGTTGTGGTGGATAGTGTATTTCCATTTTTTGGCAGAACCTCTTCCTCCATATTTCTCAAAGTCAACCGGAGAAATCCAGTGGCCGTTGTACATGATGCACAGCTCACCTACAACGCATCCATATGATAAAGAACATAATGACTATATTGGCCCAGCCAAAGGAACATGCATCATTGTATATTTGTGTGTGGATAAGGGCTGTCTGTGGGTGAAAAATTGGTAAATCTGCGCAGGACATGTAGGTGGCCCACAGGTCATTTTCAGATCGTAACCCACCTGGTCAGCCCATATTAAAAATGTTTGTGCACATTTTGTTATGGGCATGCTGCGTGTGTTGTGTTGTAGTGAACACTTAAGCAACACATTAGGACAAGTAAGTGGCAGGTAAGTGAAACACTGTTGTTTTGTACAGATTTTTCTTTTATCGCCCCCAAATCCTCCACACTGAGCAGGGAGCCCGTTTTTACTATTCAAGGGTATAAGTGTGTGCTCTTTGTGCACCCATAGTGCACAACCTGGCAGTTAGAAATGAGAAAATTAGACAATCAGAGTGTAGTTTGTCTGTGTACTTATGTATCACGAGCATATCCCGTGCGTGCAGCATATGAGCGCAGTCAGTAAGGAGTCACTAATGGCTGGAGTGCAGCAATAAGGACACTGTACGCATTGATATATATTACTGGATTTGCAGTCACGTGATATACGGCGTGACAGACATGTCGTATTACTATGCATTACAGAGTGAAGAACGGAGGAGGTCCGAACAAGTACACAACGAATCACAAAAGGGGGCGCAAAGTTTTGCTATCAATTGCAAAAACTAAAAAGCATGACACCAAAATAATCTTTGAATCAATATAGGATGGGAATCGCATTTCAATAGAGAGAAATCTGACTGGGAAGTGTGAAGTTTGTGCTAAAGTGGTGCTAGCAAATAGCATACCAGTTTGGGTCATCAAAGTTGCATTTATTTTTTTTTATTAATGTTTGATGTTTAAAAAAATGGCTGATGTCATTCACATGTATTTACGTGCGACAAGCACAGAAACTGATGAAAGTTTGTGTTGGCCACACGTAATATGTGCAGGCAAGATGACCATTGTTGCATCGCCCGCAGGTAATTTTTAAGTGCGTCCAAAGCTAAAGGTTGTTGCCAGGCTGCCAGAAAGATTGTTCTCACAGGTTTTGCTAACTACGTGCTGCTAGTTTTGAACTTCTTTCTTGGCCACACAGACTAGAGGAAGCCCAGATAGAAAATGCAGCTCTCACTTTGTGTCTAGTGACATAAAACGAACACTAAAGAGTTGTCAGGATAGGAGCTGTCAATAAAAAAAATACAAGAAAACAAAAGTTAGTTTCTCACTTTTTTTCCAATTATGGCAGATTTTTACAAGTTGTTGCTTTCTTAATTTTATTTTTATGTGTTAGAGGGTTTGTTTTCTTTGAACAGCACTCTACGGTGTTTTTTAATAGGAAAATGCCTTTGTTACAAAACTTTATCAAGTTTGTCAAACATTGATGCCATTGAACTTCAGCAATTTCCTTCCTTTCTGGGCTGATATGCATTTAAGAGCTCAGCATTTAAAAATGCATTTAAAATCACAGAAACCAAAACCCTGCAGCACCCGCTGGATGTGACTAAAGCTTTAAATGAATATTGTAGCACCAAAGATGGACCCAAAAGAGTATGTTCAGCAAACTCAGAAGTGTCAAACTCCAGGACTAGTGGGGCCAATGTCCTGTAACTAACATGTCTCCGTATCTTCTTCTTGTCAAAACACACCTGATCCAGGTAATCAACAGCAGGTAGGACTGGGTTTTACAAAATAGAACATGCCCGTCTCATTTAAATAGGTATGTTAGAGTGAGACCAACCCATTGCTGCACACGACCTGCCATTGCATTGTTTTCACTAGGTCTGACAGGGCTAACATGCCTTGGTCCTCAAGATTTACACCAGCTTGTTTTTTGGACTGTCCATACTCTACCTGGATCCAGAGTTTCCACATTTTGGCTAAATATTTACTGATTTAACTCATTCACACCTTCAAATCTAAGAGTATTCTAAAGCCTTAGAAACAACCATCCTCACAGATGGATACAGTATGTCTGTGGGCAAAAGACTGGTGGAAAATCAAGGGCAAAAACCCCTCAGTGAGCCTGTAGAGCGAATATGTTCATGGACGTTTTGTCCACAGGCATGCTGCAAGTAGCAGGTCAGAGCAAACATTTGTTTGACATCCAAGGGCAAAGTAAGGGTGAAGTGGGTGAGATGCTGGCGTGTCATTTTTTCAACCCTTTAAAAATGTGTGGATCTGCGCTAGTACTGTTCACATGATGAGTGCAGTCTTCTTGCATGTATCCTGACTTTTAAGGATGAGGAAACAGGACAATCAGAGCGTAGTTTGTGTGGACATCCTATAGGAGTCCTACGGGCACCTGAGTATCACGAGCAAACATGGTACAGCATTCCCGTGGGGTTGGCAAGAGGCCAGTGCATGCACCTTCCTAATGACTAGAGTGTGGTATAAAGACACCGTACCACAGCCTTATTCATACGTCACAAGTGTGTGCAAATTACATTAGCCTTACAAATCCTACACTATAGCACACGCAGGACAATCACACATTCCAATTTCTGATTTCCCTAAAGGTGTGCGCACGAGCCTCAAGGAAACTCCAAAACACACCTGTGCTCCCTTTAAGATGTGGTCGTTCATCCAAACAACCCTCCACGGGCCTGGACAACCCAAAGATCAGCAGCGCATGTCACTAAGGCTTAAGACTTTCAAGAAAAACAACAACTATTTTGGCAAAACAAAGTCAATAACAGAGAACAACACTAGGGTTACTAAAGTCTGTGGTACTACACACCAGTTTTACTTTACACCAACAGTGAGAATTTCTTTCTAAAAGAAAACCAATGAGGAAGTGTTGTCCCAGAGAGACAAAACAGTTTTAGATGATTTCCAACAATTGAAAATTTAAGTTGGTCAAAACCCATACAAACCTGACCCAAGTGTGGGTCTAAAACATAAATGTCTGTGGGGTGGATGGAGGAATGTGACTCAAAAATTAGAGTAGGACCTTGTTTTGTTAGTTTTACAGCTGTATTCAGGTTGAAAACCGCATCTTCGCTGTTTACCTCTTTGCAGTCTTGGTTTATGCAGAATGCCTCTTTTGGTTCCACAAGTCACGCTCCACAGTACTGCATTTTTCAGACAGAGATTGCAACCAAATGGTAAAGATTTGTTGACAACTTCGAACAAATTCAAAAGACTCTTGAGATATTTTGTTGTCATTTTTCAAAGGCTCAGATGTGTGTACTCACCTTTCTCTGGACAGATCTGGTTGTGTCTGTCTCCCTTTGCCTCCACTTCATTCTCACCACGATCACCTTTCACCACGATTCTCTTGTGTTTTTCTTCTTCGTAATAATATAAACTATATCTAACTTGCTTTTTTTTCTGTCTGAGTCTTCTGGACAAACGTTCTTCCATTTTCTCTTCTTTTTCTCTTAATCTTAAAGATCCTTCACGCACCATTTAAGACTTTTCAAGTTTAAAATCAAAAAGGTTTACAATACTCCTAAAGAGAAATAAAAGGAAAAGAGCACCTTAGATCAAAATAAAATGATGGCGTTTTGCTCCTGTGTGCAGGGTGGGAACCTTTGCCTTTCTGTTACACAGGGTTCAGGGAAAGCAGTCTGGTTTGGACCTGTGAACAATTACATTGCAATTGCAACATTTATTTTATTTTTGTTCCATTTAAAGATATGAATCAGAATAACAAATGCTTATTAGCTCTGAAAATACTCCGGTCACAGTGACCACACATGCAGATATGATTCATCTTAGCCATGCCATCATATTACAACAAAGATTTTTTTACTTTGTTCATTTTTAGGATTTTTTTTTAATACAAATATGGATCATATTGGGTCAAATGTGCTCAACAGCACTAAAGATATTGAAGCTACAGTCATCAAACTTGATATACTGACTTATCGATACCTTACTTTCCCACATAACAAAGATTATGACAAATCCCTGCTTTGTTTTATTTTAAGGATTTTTTTAAATTATAAATATGGATCATATGGACTTACAAAATGATTGAGGTACTTTCTGTCACGCTTGAA
Source organism: Oryzias celebensis (assembly GCA_014656515.1). Lineage (NCBI taxonomy): Eukaryota > Metazoa > Chordata > Actinopteri > Beloniformes > Adrianichthyidae > Oryzias > Oryzias celebensis. Next base: position 15,967,989 of record BNCR01000008.1, read on the forward strand.
CGTTGTTATTGAGCCCGGAAATCCCAATCTGTGAGTGAACTTTACCGAAGTAAGAACAGACTGGCTCGTCATGTCAGTTTAAAAGTTGGCATGTTGTTGTTTTTAACAGCTAGAAAAGCCTAAAACCAGGAGGAGTCTTACCTCAGCGGCTGCTTATTTCCGGGTAAATGAAACCGAAAGATACGAACGTAACTTCATATTCAAGAATCCTTAGAGACGCTGCCAAACTGTTCAGTACCCGAGATGCTAGCAGTAGATGAATCTGCAGGGTCAGAGGACGGAGAAGACCGAGGGCGGGGCTATTGGTGTCACGTGACATTTCACGCGAAGTATTTTTCTACATTTTATTTTGTAATTTTTTTTACATTGGTCAAAAACACATTTTTTTCCGTTTATTTATACATACATATATACATACATACATGCATACCAGAAATCACACGTTTTTTTAGACTTTGTTAAATCAGGCCCTATTAAAACTGTAATTGAATTGTCACCCATAGTTTCTAAATTACGAGAACAAAAACCAGGAGCAGAATTGGCAAATTGGTTGGAGTTTAACAAATAGTTTAACAAATGGATAAAGATAACTAATTTGGTAGGACAGTTACTGTTTTAGAGTTGTCTCAGACATGCAATAAAAGAATACACGTAAAGAAACAGAAAAAAAAGATTGGGCTATGTGTAGCTTTGTGTGTATGTTTTATGGTGTGTTTCCTGTGTGGTGTCTATAATGAATTATGTGTGTTTCTTGTTTTGTGTGTATGTTGTGTGTTTCCTGTACTGTGTATGAGTTGTATGGTGTGTGTTTCTTGTGTTGTGTGTATGTGATATTGTGTGTATTTCTTGTTTTGTGTGTATGTGGTATTGTGAGCATTTCTTGTTTTGTGTGTATAACTTATGGTGTGTGTTTCCTGTGTTGTGTATATGTTTTATTGTGTGTATTTCTTGTTTTGTGTGTATGTTGTATTGTGTGTATGTCTTGTTTTGTGTCTATTTCCTGTCATGTGTGTATGTTATATGATGTGTGTTTCTTGTGTTGTGTATATGTTGTCTTGTGTGGGATTCTTATGTTGTGTCTACGTTGTACTGTGTGTGTTTTTTGTGTTGTGAATATGTTGTATGGTGTGTTTCCTATGTTGTGTGTATATGTTGTATTGTGTGTATTTCTTGTTTTGTGTGTATTTTGTATGGTGTATATTTCTTGTTTTGTATGTATTTCTTGTTTTGAGTGAATGTTATATGATGTGTTTTTCCTGTTTTGTGCATATGTTGTATTGTCTGTGTCTTTTGTTGTGTGTATGTTGTACTGTGTGTATCTTGTATTGTGTGTATGTTGCATTGTAAGCGTTTCCTGTTTTGTATGTATTTTTTGTTTTGTGTTCATCTTGAATTTTGTGTGATTCTTTGTTGCGTGTATGTCGTACTGTGTGTGTTTCTTGTGTTGTGTGTATGTTATTTGATGTGTGTTTCCTGTGTTGTGTATATGTTGTGTTGTCTGTGTCTTTTTTTGTGTGTATGTTGTATTGTGTGTGTTTCCTGTACTGTGTTTATGTTTTATTGTGTGTATTTCATGTTTTGTGTGTATGTTGTATTGTGTGTATTTCTTGTTTTGTGTATATGTTGTATTGTGTGTGTGGGTGTTTCTTCAGTTTTGTGTGTATGTTGTGTGTACAGTATATAGTGTGTTTCCTGTGTTGTGTGTTTCCTGTAAGAAATGATGCAGTCATAAAGATGATGCAATCAGAAAGATGATGTAATCAGAAAGATGACATCATTTGATGTCAGAGAGGTATTTCATGCATCAAAGTAAAATTCTTTGATGATGTCAATTGACATCTCTTGTAAAAGTTATCATATAAGACTCAACACTACAACTTCTCAACTTTCGTCGCAGAGTCAACGAGTCAACGAGTACCAAGTCTTCAGTTCAAGGTTTGCCTTCAGTTACAAAGACCCTGAATGAATCGTACCATGGAACCATCGACACGTCGCCCTGTTCGAAAAGCCTTAAAGAACGTCAGACTCATAACCATGGAATCTGCTGTGGAGGACAAGACCACTTCTGAGTTTGTCTTCCAATCTTCTTGCCCAAAGAGACAAGACAGATTTGTGGACTGGAATGACATGCCCGAGGAGTACAGTTACTCCTCACTTTCAGATGAATTTTCAGATGATGACAACGAGGAATTTCTTAAGACTCCAGAAATTCCACAGCAAAAAAGACAAAAGAATCAGGAAAGACCCAAACGTAAGATGTGCCAGGAAAAGCAAACTTCTGTTCCAAAACCCCTAAGTTTAGCTCAAGTCACATCCTTTCGCCCAGCTACAAACTTTTCTGTGCAGCCGGTTCCTGTCCCTGCATCCACTCCGCCTGTGGAAATCCAAGCTTTGGAAAAGGGAAAAGAAAGTGCAACTGCTTTTGATAAGCAAACTTCAACCTCTGAGTCAACCTCAGTAGTCAATGCAGAAGCACTTAAAGAAGAGAACACTGCTCTGAAAGGTAAGAACACTGATCTGAAAGGTGAGATCACTGCTCTGAAAGGTAAGAACACTGATCTGAAAGGAGAGATCACTGCTCTGAAAGGTGAGCTTACTGATCTGAAAGGTGAGATCACTGATCTGAAAGGTGAGAACACTGATCTGAAAGGTGAGAACACTGATCTGAAAGGTGAGATCACTGATCTGAAAGGTGAGAAGACTGATCTGAAAAGTGAGAACACTGATCTGAAAGGTGAGATCACTGATCTGAAAGGTGAGAACACTGATCTGAAAGGTAAGATCACTGATTTGAAAGGAGAGAAGACTGATCTGAAAGGTGAGATCACTGATCTGAAAGGTGAGAACACTGATTTGAAAGGTAAGATCACTGATTTGAAAGGAGAGAAGACTGATCTGAAAGGTGAGATCACTGATCTGAAAGGTGAGAACACTGATTTGAAAGGTGAGATCACTGATCTGAAAGGTGAGATCACTGGTTTGAAAGGAGAAAAGACTCATCTGAAAGGTGAAAACACTGATCTGAAAGGTGAGATCACTGATCTGAAAGGTGAGATCACTGATCTGAAAGGTGAGAACACTGATCTGAAAGGTGAGAACACTGATCTGAAAGGTGAGAACACTGATCTGAAAGGTGAGAACACTGATCTGAAAGGTGAGATCACTGATCTGAAAGTTGAGAACACTGATCTGAAAAGTGAGAACACTGATCTGAAAGGTGAGAACACTGATCTGAAAGGTGAGATCACTGATCTGAAAGGTGAGATCACTGATCTGAAAGGTGAACTACAGCGCCTGAACGAGCTTCTCCAGCAGAAAGATCAGATGCTGGCGGATGCCGAGATGAAGGTGGATTACTTCTCAGAGCAGATGAAGCAGGGAAAAGAACGTTTAGCAAAAGCCAAGACCTCTTTAAAACAACTTAAAGAAGAAAAGTCATCTGAAATGTCTCAGCTGAAAGAGGCTCTCCAGGAAAAAGAAGACCTCACCAGCAAAACAGTTCAGCTGGAAACATCCCTCAAAGACGAGAAGACCAAAGCAGATGATGCAGAGAGACGCTTAGCCCAGCAGCAGCAAGAAAATGTCCATGCACACGCTGCAATGGTCAATTTAGAACGCGAATTTCAAAAGAGGAGGGAGGAAATGGAAATGGAGAAGGAGCGTTGTCTAAATTACCATCAGTTGGCATGGACAGATGCACAAAATCAGCTGGCTCTAGAAAGACAAGAGTGGCAGAGAAGAAACACCTCCCTGATGCAGGAAATAGCTCACTTAAGAAGAGCTCATGAGGAAGGTGTTGCCGAAACTCACAAAAGTGAAAAGACCTTCTTGGAATTGCTGTCTGTTATCGACAAAGGGGTGGAAAAATTAAAAGAAACGATCAGAGAAAAAGACACGATCATAAAAAGTTCTGAAGTCATCTTCAAAGAAAACCTGGTCAAACACGAGCAACAGCTTGAGGAGGTAAAACAGGCCTATCAGAAGAAGAATATAGACCTGAGATCTAAATTCTACCAAATGGAAGAGAATGTCAAACAAGAGAGGATCAAAACAAATCAGGCCAAACTCAGGTATGACCAAGAGGTGGAAGAGTCCACCAAATTAAGAGCTGCTTTGGCCAAAGTCCAGAAAGAACTAGACGACCAAATGCAGCAGAGGGAAAAAGAAAAGACCACCCTCTCACAAGAAGTTGCTCACCAGAAGGAAGATGCAAAGAAGAAAGAGACCATCATCAGTAATACTGAAGAGGCTTTCATGGAGCAACTTGATCAAGTCCAGCAGGAGGTTGATATGCTGAAAAAGAAGACGCAAAAGAAAACCGCTGGTCAGAGGTTTCTGAACCTATTCAGGAAGTCTAGTAAAAAAGACTAACCGGACCCTGACCACAGCTTTTGGGAAGAAAGAAACGGATTCTGATGCAGTGTAGTAGTGTGTGTGCGTGCGTGTGTGTGTGGAGGCGTTTTTTTGGAAATTTGTATGTGTGTAAATACCTATGTATGTAGGACAAATTTTTTAAATGTACATATCTATTTCTGTGTATCTATGTTTTCCTATTTACATATGTGGGTATTTGTTTGTGTTTATTCTTTTTTTATGTTATTTTTATGTGTTTTTTCCAATTACAATGTAAACAAAACAAGAAACAGAAAAAAAGTAGGCTTAGATGTGTAGGGTTGTGTGTGTTATTGGTTTTTTTGGGGGGGTGGGGGGGCTTGGGTTTTTACTGTTTTTTACTTTTGTTTTCTTTTTAACTGTAAAACGCTTCAAGTTCATTCCAGTCTGGCCAATTCCAGATGAGAGACAAATGCTATGTATGTTATAAAATTACAATGTTTTAAATGTTTGAATTTTTTCTAAGTTTTTCTCATTTATATATGTGGGTGTTTGTGTGTGTATGTTTTTATCAGAAAAAAAAAAACATAAAATAAAATGGTAGGCTTAGATGTACAAAACATTAGGACAGAAAAAAGAGAAAAATGGACAGTGTGTTTGTGTGTATTTTTGTATCTACCTGTGTATGTGTAAAAAATGTATTTTTAAATATATCTATGTTTTCATATGTATGTGTGTTTGTCTGTCTGTGTGTGTGTTCGTCTATCTGTGTGTGTTTGTTTGTCTATCTGTGTGTGTTTGTTTGTCTGTCTGTCTGTCTGTCTGTGTGTTTGTGTAATGCAACCACAAGGGGTCACAATTCAATGCCCTCTTGTGCCGGTCCCAAGTCCGGATGAATGCAGAGGGATTGTGTGAGTGTATCTATCTATCTATCTATCTATCTATCTATCTATCTATCTATCTATCTATCTATCTATCTATCTATCTATCTATCTATCTATCCATCCATCCATCCATCCATCCATCCATCCATCCATCCATCCATCCCTCTTTCACTATGGAAGCAATTGTGTCTCACAATTCAAAATAAAAACCTATACCGGAAATGCTTTTTCATTTCAAACTACAGCTGCCTCTGTTGACTCAAAAACAAAATGACAACTCAATCCGCCAAATGGGCTTTTTCTTTTTCTTCTTCAACACCGCTCATTCTGTCACTTAAGTAAAATGATAAAGAAAAGAACATTTGACATTTCCTTTTCAAAACGTTCTTTAGCAAATGTGTCCCAAAATTCAATCAGAAATATCTAATTTGAAAATTAAAATGGATTACAGAAATGTTTTTTTCATTTTCACAATGTAACTGCATCAATTGACTCATAAATAAAGACATATTCTAAAATATTCTATGGATGTTATTAACATTTTTCCAGTTAACATTCCAAGAAAAAGATACTCAGATTGAAATGCTGAAGAAACCTGGGAGAGTACCACATCGGGGAACTCTGGATTGAGCCAAGCAGGGACCTCTAGTGCTGCTACCTCATTGAACAGCCACAATCCAAGTGAAGAAAATAATCGTGGCTCTGAATGTGCCACTGTCATTGCTTATAAATTTGAAAAATTGACTATCTTTAATTTTTGTCTAGTCTTCCCTGATAATGACTTATTTTTAACAGACTGGACAACAGAGCCTGATGTTCATAAGGCAGCCAACATTTTTCGACATCACTTGCTTAACAATGCTGAACTTAAGCCAGAGTTAGTCACAAGGCTTAATCTTAGATCTACTGAGGAAGATCGTGAACGAGAGATTCTAGCGTTCTACAAAAAGCCAGGAATTGACTGGGCAAGCCCATTTTCTGTTATACTGGGTGATTTCAACTGAAAATCAATACTAGTGTGTATTCTGCCACATTAGATCTTTCAAATGTCTTTATGTCAGGCTCTACTACTTCCTTTAATTACAGCAACTCATTCTTTTTCTGACTTGCATTATATGCCAACGTGATTAATCCAGGTGTGCCTTTACTGTAGCAGTTACAACAACCATAATCAGCCATAGCTGTAGTAGTATAAATGAAGAAAAGCATGTAGAAAAATCCTTAAATTTAATTTTGTTTCTTTAATCTGAAGAAGTTGTTGAGCGGGCAATAAAGATGATTGAAATATATATTTGCCCTTACATGTCGTCCACCCAAAATCTACAGAGTAAGTCTTTGTATTTCAGGGGATGCAGCCGTTGGGGACAGAGTGAAACGTCATTTTCTTTCGACGGTAATAGAAATTTGGATTTGACCTTAACCTTGGTGAGTTTTTACAGATATTCCTAATGTTTTTAAAAAGGTCAAACATTTTGCCTTGAACACCAGTAGTGTGGTTGTATTAACTGGTTCTGACTGGTTGTTTTTGAAGCACTGGTACTTGATAGATTCTGAAAGGTTTGTAATAAAAATGATTTCTAATTGACAGCAGAAGATACATTATGCTTTAGCACAAGCTCAGATATTAGAGTTTCATGATTTTCTCAATTTTTCATGACCTCAAACTGACCTTTCATACAGTTGAAACCAGAAGTTTACATACACCCTATTAAAACACACATGCTTTTATTTGTCACTGTTAAACATGGAATTAAAATAAACTTGTCTGTTTTAGGCCGATTACAGTACTGACATTTATTTTCTATTATTTCACAAAGAAGCACTATGTCTCAAAAGTGCAGTAACAGGCTTCCTCAAGTTTTTCTCTATTAACTTCTATGCTGTCAAAAAAGTTATCTAAAGCTTCCAAAAAATCTTTGCATCATCATGCATTAATCTTGGTGTAAAGTTTGGACTTTCAAGGTGTGAAAAGTCTAAACCGAGAAAACTGCCTAAAAGTGTTTTGACACTTGGCAAATACAAATAATTGTGTTAGTTGAAATTGACCTAAAACAGGAAAACTTCATTTTCATTTCATCATTGACAGAGACATATACAAGCATATATATCCATTTTTATGTGGTGTATGTAAACTTCAGGTTTCAACTGTTCCTGGTATTTGGACTCAGAAAGATCTGTTTTTCATAACTATATCTTGTTGTTTCACTCAGAGAACACCGGCAGAACTCTTCTTTTCAATGGGGTAGATGATCACAAGGTTCCATCTACCTCCAGAGCCCTGATAGATGGAGATCTTTTCAGGGTAGCTGGGCGAGCCATAGGACATTCCTTTATTCATGGTGGTCCTTCCTTCACTGGACTGAGCCCAGCTATGTTGCAGTTAATTGTTGGAAGTAATGAGGAGTCTGCTGTATTTGAGCTTTCTGACGGCCCAGATACAGATGTTGTTGATGTGGTGTCTGTAGTAAGAGTTAATTGAAGTTATTGTTCTGCTTTGTTTTGACACAACTGTTGATTTGCTATCATGCAAATGTTTACTTTATATTGAACACAGCAAACAAAGACCGTGTAACTGATGTGACATTGCTTTACTCATTATTCATTATTTACTCATTTACTTCATATTAATTGTAGCTTGAGAGTCAGAGGGAACTGACTCCACAGGAGCAATCTGAGGTGAACAACCTGTCCTTCAGCTGGGATCTTCCACCCATAACTATAAACAACAGGAGGTGGTTGTCTGAGAAAATCCTTTGTCATGCGGTATGAGTAATTCCAAATGAAATGAAGTAAATGTGAAAATATACAAATTTTTTTAACCACAGATTTTCTCTGAAAAAAAAAAAAAAACAACAACAACTTACTCTTTCCTCATTCTTGCAGGTCATTGAACGGCGACGAACACAAATAAAACAAATGTGTAAAGGTCTAAAGGACAGTGGTGTTTTCACCATGATTAAAGAGCGCCCTGCCCTAGCCAAGGTCCTTTTTCCAAGATCTGCAGAGCAAGTTATGGACTCGCAAGTAAGTGGCTTCTTATCTAAAACTGCTTTGCAGGATATTTTGAGTAATTTGAAAAATCACAAATTTGCAAAATATGTACTTTCAGTTTCTGGTCTTTGACAGAGGGTTTTTTTATTTCTCAGACTATCTTGAAAAGGATCATCTGGCCAATGTCAGATAGCGAGGATGAGGATGATCACAGAAGCATGGAGGAGGCATTCCTTGTCACAGGCTTTTTGAGAGACTACATAGAAAATGGTCAGCTTGTAAATGTTATTTCTGTGTGGAGTTAGCATGTTCTCCCCGTGTTAGCGTGGGTTTCCTCCGGGTACTCCGGCTTCCTCCCACAGTCCAAAAACATGCAGGCAGGTTAATTAACCACCCTAAATTGCTCTAGGTGTGGATGTGAGTGTGCTTGGTTGTGTGTCTCTGTGTGGCCCTGTGACAGACTGGCGACCTGTCCAGGGTGTACCCCGCCCAACCCCTGGTACTAGCTGGGATGGGCTCCAGCAGGACCTCCATGACCCCGGCAAAGGGATGGAGAGGGGCAGAAGGTGGAGGGATGGATGGATGTTCAGATCTGTTCAATGTAAAGCTCCTAGTGTGGGGTTATGGACCCGGCTTTATTATTGGATTTGTTTTTTGGGTTCCACTTCCTGTTTTATTTTGTTGTTGGTTGTACGTCCTGTGTTTTCCTCCTAGTGTGTGTTCTCCCTCCTTTATTGGCACACCTGTTTCCACTTACCTCATCCCCTCCTTCTAGTTACAAGTCCTCGTCTCCCCTGCACTAGTTGTCGGGTGGTTCTTGTTGCTTATAGATCTTGTGCTCTATATTTCGAGTATTGTTTTCTATTAAATAAGAGACTTTGCATTTTGAGAGTTCTGTCCGCTTTTGTGTCGGCGCGTCAAACCCTGACATTACCACCCGACCAGTAACATGGACATAGCACACACGGAGACGTTTCGGCCACTACTGCGTCAGCAGAAGGAGCAGATGTCCTGCCTTCGCCAAGGGTTACTGGAGATGTCAAAGTGTCACGAGCGACAACTTGCCGCGTTGGGTGAGCGTTTTGAGCAACTGGCAGAGCGGGTCCAACATTCACCGTCTTTCCCTTCGCCACGCCCATCTGTAGTGTTCCTGTCGCCCCTTCTGCACAGCTGGCTCGCCCAGAAAGGTTTTCCGGAGACTCCGGGGACTGCCGGGCCTTTATTACCCAGTGTGAGCTCCATTTCCAGTTGCAAGCTCCTCATTACCCTACGGAACAAGCCAAGGTGGCCTTCATTATTTCTCACCTCACCGGCAGAGCTGGAGCTTGGGCTACCGCCGAGTGGCAGCGTGGAGCCTCAACCTGCGCATCTCTTTCGGCTTTCTTAGAGGCGTTTCAGCAGGTTTTTCATCACACCAAGCCAGGCCGAGAGGCAGCCCGTGCGCTTATGAAATTAAAACAGTGGGACAGAAGGGCAGCAGACTATGCCATAGAGTTCCGGACCTTGGCCTCCACTAGTGGTTGGGACACTACTGCGCTCATGGACGCTTTCGTGGAGAGACTGTCTGATGAACTAAAAGACAGACTAATTGCATTCGACTTACCCTCAACTTTGGACCCCCTCATCGCCCTGGTTATCAGGATTGATAACCTGTTACAGGACAATGAGGCGGAGCATAGCAGGGTAGTACCCCGCCCTCATCGCCGGCCCACCAATTCACCTGACTGTGTTGTTTCTTCCGCAGAACCCCCGTTACTAGCGCAGGAAGAACCCATGCAGCTCGGTCGGGGCAGACTGTCAGTTTCTGAGAGACGGCGGCGGATGGCGGCAGGTGAGTGCCTTTACTGTGGTGGGCGGGGTCATTTCTGCAGGGAGTGCCCAAACATCTCTGCTCGTCAGTAAGAGTGGGCGCGCTGACGAGCGGTGATAAAGCGCTCACTAGTCCCAAACCTGCTGCCTGCCTATTGAAAATTCAGGTGATGTTCCAGGGGAAGGGGGTTTCGGTTGAGGCTTTGATAGATTCTGGAGCAGAGCAGAACCTTATGGATGCCGAGCTAGCTAGACAGGTCGGTCTGAAGTGTGAGTTATTGCCCCGTCCGTTACAAGCGGTCTCTCTCAATGGTCAGGAAGTGGCCACCATCTCACATATAACTGAACCCATTCATCTTATTGTTTCTGGAAATCACCATGAGTTTACCCGTTTTTTCGTTTTTTCCTCCACCCAGAACCCACTGGTTCTAGGGTATCCCTGGCTTATGGCGCACAACCCAGTCATCGACTGGCCCTCCAGTCGGGTTTCCGGCTGGAGCGAGAAATGTCACACCACCTGTTTACGCTCAGCTTGGCCTCCTGGGAAAGACCCCGCTGTCCCAGTAGGGCGGCCTCCCTCACCTGACCTATCCGGGGTACCATCAGTTTACCACAACCTCGCTGACGTGTTCTCTAAGTCACGAGCCCTTTCATTACCGCCTCACAGACCTTATGACTGCGCTATTGACCTCCAACCTGGCGCGACCCTGCCTAAAAGCAGGTTATATAGTTTGTCCAAGTCTGAGAGGGAGGTAATGGAACAGTATATTGCAGAATCCCTGAATTCTGGAATTATCAGACCGTCTTCCTCACCGGTGGGGTCCGGGTTTTTTTTGTTGGGAAGAAGGACGGTACTCTCAGACCATGTATTGATTATCGGGGGCTAAATGAGATCACTGTCAGAAACAGTTACCCCCTGCCTTTAATGAATTCAGCATTCGAAGCATTGCAGGAGGCCAGGATCTACACTAAACTGGACCTTCGCAACGCGTACCACCTCGTACGTATCAGAGACAGGGATGAATGGAAGACTGCCTTCACCACTCCTCTAGGACATTTCGAGTATCTGGTTATGCCTTTTGGTCTCTGTAATGCTCCTGCTGTGTTCCAGGCTATGATTAATGACGTTTTGCGTGATTTTCTCCATCGGTTTGTGTTTGTTTACCTGGACGATATTTAGATTTTTTCCAGGGACGTCAGCGAACATCGGCGGCATGTTCGTCTGGTGCTCCAGCGGTTGCTGGAAAACAAATTATTTGTGAAGGCGGAGAAGTGTGAGTTCCACTCTCCGTCTGTCTCTTTTCTGGGGTTTGTGATAGCAGAAGGTGAGGTGAGACCCGATCCGGCCAAGGTGAGATCGGTGGTGGAGTGGCCTACACCCACTAACCGGAAACAATTACAGCGGATTCTGGGGTTTGCCAACTTCCTCCGCCGTTTCATCCGTGGCTACAGCTCGGTGGCCGCACCCCTCACGGCTCTCACTTCTACCTCCGCTCCGTTCGCCTGGACGGAGGCGGCTGAGGCCACTTTTAACCGGCTTAAGCGTTTGTTTACCTCTGCACCTGTTCTGGCCCTACCTGACCCTTCCAGGCAGTTTATTGTTGAGGTGATTGTGCCCTTGCGCTTTCTTCTCCCGCCGGCTTACTCCGGCGGAACACAATTATGATGTGGGAGACAAGGAATTGCTAGGAATTAAGCTAGCTCTCGAGGAGTGGAGGCACTGGTTGGAGGGGTCAGTAATGCCGTTCTTAGTCTGGACTGATCATAAGAACCTGTCATACCTCCGTACGGCCAAACGATTGAACTCCAGGCAGGCCCGGTGGTCTCTGTTTTTCAACCGGTTCAACTTTTTGGTGTCTTATAGTCCAGGGTCGAAGAATGTAAAGCCAGACGCTCTCTCCCGACAACAGGAATCGGCTGTTCAGGACGGCCTTGTTGCGTTCAGGGGCTACCAACAAAAGACTGGCAGATCGTCGACGCACTCCAGCACCTCCTTACCTTCCTGGCCAATTCGTCATGCTGTCCACTTCCCACATCAAGCTCCGGACGGAGTCCAAGAAGCTGTCCCTTGACTGCTAATCCTTTTGTAAGACTCTTTGGACAAAAATGTTTGCTAACCAACAGCAGCTTCTCACCATTAATTTGTTATGTTGTGTTGAGTGAATGCCATTTTCAGTTAAATATAGCTTTGAAAACACAATTTGTACACTATTTTTAAAACATAGAATGACTTCAATTTAAACCTTCATAGTTTGCACAGACAATCGTCATGCAAACATCCGGATAATAAAAGAATACGCAGTTTACCTCAATCTATTATCGTTCATCCTCCAATTTATGGTCTGGCGACTTACGCCAAACAACTCCACTATTTCCTGGACGTTGAGACCATGCAGCAAATATCTTTCAATCGCATGGAAAGGGATATTGATGACTGGTCGTCCCCTTCCATGCGCGGCCCCTCCAGTTGCTGAAGGACTGAGAGCAAGTTTGCCACAACAACTTCATTCACATTGGTGTCTGTGATGGCAGAGTGTTCTGCCAAGGTCTCTAAAACAAAATGTGTACACACCTGTTTGAGATCGCCATGTCGTTTGCCGGTAGCATTAATAACGCAGAAGAAGAGTGAGCACCGACCTCATCACGCTGCCCCCCTCCCCCTCCCCAAACTGCCAGCTGGAAGTTTTTTTTGAGACACTCTGTGCGTGGTGAATTTGAAAACGAAAAAGCAATCCCGCTTTGCATTTTCGCTTTCATTACGTCACAGAATGGCAGGTGTTGAAGATGAAAATGAAAAAGCATTTTGGAAGATTGATTTTTAATTTTAGTTATGAGTCAATTGATGCAGTTACATTGTGAAAATGAAAAAAAAAAACATTTCTGTAATCCATTTTAATTTTCAAATGACATATTTCTGAAAATGAATATTTTGAAAATGAAATGTCGAATGTCCTTTTCTTTATCATTTTATTAAGTGACAGAATGAGCGGTGTTGAAGAAGAAAAAGAAAAAGCCATTTGGCAGATTGAGTTGTCATTTTGTTTCTGAGTCAACGGAGGCAGCTGTAGTTTGAAAATGATGAAGCATTTCCGGTATAGGCTTTTATTTTGAATTATGAGTCACAAATTGCTTCCATATCTACATGTCTGTCTATTTCTCTCTCTCTGTCTGTCTGTCTTTCTGTCCGTCCATCTGTCCAGGTAGAGAGAGAGAGAGAGAGAGAGAGAAAGAGAGATGGATGGATGGATGGATGGATGTATGGATAGATAGAGTCCATTTGACACGCAACTTTAATGAGTCGTGGCGGCCGCTGTGCAGCGCTTAGTGAAGCCACTTCCACCAAAGAAGCGCATTTATTTCAAAAACATGTTTTGTATTGCGGATTTGCTAAATTTGTCAATTTCGATAGCGCCCAAAAACCACCTCCTCCAAGCGCAAAAACTTTTTTTCGATAATTGCGAGCCTCAAGGAAACTCTAAAACACACCTGTGCTCCCTTTAAGATGTGGTCGTTCATCCAAACAACCCTCCACGGGCCTGGACAACCCAAAGATCAGCAGCGCATGTCACTAAGGCTTAAGACTTTCAAGAAAAACAACAACTATTTTGGCAAAACAAAGTCAATAACAGAGAACAACACTAGGGTTACTAAAGTAGAAGCCTGTGGTACTACACACCAGTTTTACTTTACACCAACAGTGAGAATTTCTTTCTAAAAGAAAACCAATGAGGAAGTGTTGTCCCAGAGAGACAAAACAGTTTTAGATGATTTCCAACAATTGAAAATTTAAGTTGGTCAAAACCCATACAAACCTGACCCAAGTGTGGGTCTAAAACATAAATGTCTGTGGGGTGGATGGAGGAATGTGACTCAAAAATTAGAGTAGGACTTGTTTTGTTAGTTTTACAGCTGTATTCAGGTTGAAAACCGCATCTTCGCTGTTTACCTCTTTGCAGTCTTAGTTTATGCAGAATGCCTCTTTTGGTTCCACAAGTCACGCTCCTCAGTACTGCATTTTTCAGACAGAGATTGTAACCAAATGGTAAAGATTTGTTGACAACTTCGAACAAATTCAAAAGACTCTTGAGACATTTTGTTGTCATTTTTCAAAGGCTCAGATGTGTGTACTCACCTTTCTCTGGACAGATCTGGTTGTGTCTGTCTCCCTTTGCCTCCACTTCATTCTCACCACGATCACCTTCGTGGTTATTTCTCTTGTGTTTTTCTTCTTCGTAATAATATAAACTATATCTAACTTGCTTTTTTTTCTGTCTGAGTCTTCTGGACAAACGTTCTTCCGTTTTTTCTTCTTTTTCTCTTAATCTTAAAGATCTATCACGCACCATTTAAGACTTTTCAAGCTTAAAATCAAAAAGGTTTACAATACTCCTAAAGAGAAATAAAAGGAAAAGAGCACCATAGATCAAAATAAAATGATGGCGTTTTGCTCCTGTGTGCAGGGTGGGAACCTTTGCCTTTCTGTTACACAGGGTTCAGGGAAAGCAGTCTGGTTTGGACCTGTGAACAATTACATTGCAATTGCAACATTTATTTTTTTTGTTCCATTTAAAGATATGAATCAGAATAACAAATGCTTATTAGCTCTGAAAATACTCCGGTCACAGTGACCACACATGCAGATATGATTCATCTTAGTCATGCCATTGTATTACAACAAAGATTTTTTTTACTTTGTTCATTTTTAGGATTTTTTTTTATACAAATATGGATCATATTGTCAGGGTTGACGTGCGGACACAAATGCAGACGGAACTCGGAATCAAGAAGAAATAGATTTAATGGCTCGAAAGAGGAACATTAAACCAGAGCAAACAAAACCACCCGACAACCCGTGCAAGGGAGACGAGGGTATATAACGGAAAGAGAGGATGACCAAATGGAAAACAGGTGTGTAAGGGGGGAGGGAACATCTGAGGGAGAATGACAAGTGACCTGGGACAAACGGAAGGCACAGGAAGTAACAACAAAATAAAACCGGAAATGACTGCAACTGAAAATAATAAATCGACCTGGTCCCAAAACCCTACAGTACCCAAGGTGCGCCGCCTGGCGCAGAAGGAGGCTGGTTCCGGCGCCGCCGATTAAAGTCTCTGATGAGATCAGGATCCAGGATGCGAGAAGCGGGTTCCCAGGAACGCTCCTCAGGTCCGTACCCCTGCCAGTCCACCAGGTACTGAAGACCACGACCCCGTCGCCGAACGTCCAACAGGCGACGGACGGTGTAGGCCGGTTGGCCATCAATGATGCGAGGAGGAGGTGGCGGAGAGGACGGCGGTTGAAGAGCACTCGTGACGTGAGGCTTAATCTGTGAGACATGGAAGACCGGGTGGATGCGCAAGGTCCTGGGCAGGCGTAGCCTGACTGCCACAGGATTGATGACCTTGACGATCTCAAAAGGTCCAATGAACCTGGGAGACAGCTTCTTGGACTCCGTCCGAAGCTTGATGTTAGCAGTAGAGAGCATGACGAACTGGCCCGGTCGATACTCAGGAGCTGGAGTATGCCGGCGATCCGCCAGTCTCTTGTTGGTCTCCCTGGAACGCAACAAGGCTGCTCGAGTCTCCCGCCATATGCGCCGACAGCGACGATAGAGATGCTGCACCGATGGAACCGCCACCTCCGTCTCCTGCTCGGGGAACAGCGGGGGTTGGAACCCCAGGGGACATACCAGAGGCAGATGAGGTGAGGGAGTTGTGTGCATATTCCACCCACGGCAACAGCGTGCTCCAGGAGGTCTGGTGTCGGGAACAGACGCACCGGAGCGCAGCCTCCAGGTCCTGGTTGGTCCGCTCCGCCTGCCCGTTAGACTGTGGGTGGAAACCAGAGGAGAGACTGGCAGTGGCCCCGAAAGCCCCACAGAACGCCTTCCAGACTTGCGAGATGAACTGAGGACCTCGATCAGAAACCATGTCTGCGGGAATGCCGTATAATTTGAATACATGTTCTATCACCAGTCTCGCCGTCTCAGCCGCTGAAGGAAGTTTAGACAAGGCCACAAAGTGAGCGGCCTTGGAGAACCGATCCACTATAGTCAGGATTACGGTTTTTCCAGCGGAGGATGGCAAGCCGGTCACAAAGTCCAAAGCAATGTGTGACCAAGGCCGACCCGGGATGGAGAGTGGATGTAATAGTCCAGCAGGAGATTGTGTACTCGCCTTGTTCTGAGCACACACCAGACAACCAGAAACAAAGTCCCGGACGTCCTTGGTCACGCTGGGCCACCAGAACCGACGACGCAGAAAGGATTCTGTTCTGCGGATCCCAGGGTGACAGGTGAGACGGGTGGCATGAGCCCACTGGAGCACTTGAGACCTGAGAGAGCTGGGTACAAACAGTTTATTGGGAGGACCACCTCCCGGATCTGGTTCCTGAGTCTGAGCGGCCCTAATGTCTCTCTCCAGTTGCCAGGAAAGGGCGCCCAGCACACATGAGGGGGGAAGAATACAGGCCGGTTGGCTATCCTGAGAAACCGGTTCCTGCTGACGGGATAGGGCGTCCGGTTTAACATTTTTAGAACCAGGTCGATAAGTAACAACAAAACAAAAACGGTTGAAAAACAAAGACCATCGAGCCTGTCTAGCATTAAGCCGTTTTGCAGTCCGTAGGTAGGACAGATTCTTATGATCTGTCCAGACCAAAAACGGCACCGTGGACCCCTCTAACCAGTGCCTCCACTCCTCGAGTGCTAGTTTAATAGCCAGCAGCTCCTTATCCCCCACATCATAGTTGCGTTCAGCTGGAGAAAGCCGACGAGAGAAATAAGCACAAGGACGCATTTTGCTATCCGAAGCCCCCCGTTGGGACAGGACTGCACCCACTCCTGTGTCCGAGGCATCTACCTCCACAACAAATTGTCTGGACGGATCTGGTTGAGCCAAAACAGGAGCAGAGGTGAAAAGATGTTTAAGCTTATTAAAAGCTGCCTCTGCCTCCTCAGTCCAGACAAAAGGGGAGGAGGATGAGGTGAGAGCTGTGAGCGGCGCGGCCACCGAACTGTAACCCCGGATGAAGCGACGGAGGAAGTTGGCAAACCCCAGAAAACGTTGTAACTGTTTCCTGTTAGAAGGGGTAGGCCACTCCACCACCGCTTTCACCTTAGCCGGATCGGGTTTCACCTCACCCTCAGAAATGACAAAACCCAGGAGGGAAACAGACGGAGAGTGGAACTCACACTTCTCCGCCTTTACAAACAGTTTGTTTTCGAGTAACCGCTGGAGAACCAGACGAACATGCCGCCTATGTTCGCTGGCAGTCCTGGAAAAAATCAAAATGTCATCCAAGTACACAAACACAAAACGATGAATGAAGTCTCTTAACACGTCATTGATCATAGCCTGGAAAACTGCAGGGGCATTACAGAGACCAAAAGGCAGACCAGATACTCAAAATGTCCCAAAGGGGTAGTGAAGGCGGTCTTCCATTCGTCTCCAGCCCTCATCCGCACGAGATGGTAAGCATTGCGGAGATCCAACTTGGAATAAATCCGAGCCTCCTGCAATGCCTCAAAAGCGGAGTTCATCAATGGAAGAGGGTAACTGTTCTTGACCGTGATCTCATTTAACCCCCGATAGTCTATACACGGTCGGAGCGACCCGTCCTTCTTCCCCACAAAAAAGAACCCGGATCCCACTGGTGATGACGAAGGTCTGATAATCCCAGAATTCAGTGATTCAGCGATGTATTTCTCCATGACCTCTCTCTCGGGCTTTGACAGGCTATACAACCTGCTCTTAGGTAACGTAGCGCCAGGTTGTAATTCGATAGCACAGTCATAAGGTCGGTGGGGGGGTAGAGAGAGAGCTCGTGACTTGGAGAATACTTCAGCTAAATCATGATATTCCGGTGGGATTCCGGATAGATCAGGTGAGGGCGGCTGCCCAACCGGGGTAGCGGGGTCTTCCCCAGGAGGCCGAGCTGAGCGTAAACAAGAATTATGACATTTCTCACTCCAGCCGGAGATACGACTGGAGGACCAATCTATGACGGGATTGTGTGCCAGAAGCCAAGGGTACCCCAGAACCAATGGGTTCTGCGCAGAGGAAAAAATGAAGAACCTGGTGGATTCATGATGGTTGCCAGAGATAATCAAATGAACTGGTTTGGTTATGTGGGAAATGGTGGCTACCTCTTGGCCGTTTAGGGAGATTACTTGTAACGGCCGAGGTAGTGGCTCATAAGCAAGTCCGACTTGTTTAGCTAGCTCGGCATCCATGAGGTTCTGCTCTGCTCCTGAATCAATTAAAGCCTCAACAGATATCCCCTTACCCTGAAACATAACCTGTATCTTTAGCAAACAGGCAGTAGGACCTTTATTAGTGAGCGCCAAATCACCGCTCGTCAGCGCGCCCACTCTTACTGAACGAGCAGCGGAGTTTGGGCACTCCCTGCAGAAATGACCCCGCTCACCACAGTAAAGGCACTCACCTGAGACCATTCGTCGCCGTCGCTCGTAAGCAGTCAATTTACCCCGGCCAAGATGCATAGGTTCCTCAGAAATAGGTGGCGGGGTTTCTGTGGGAAAAACAGCAAAGTCAGGTGAGTCTAAGTTCCTGCGTCCAACGGAACTGTGTTGGAAGCGGGGTGTAGATCTGCTATGCTCCAGCTTGTGATCCTGAAGTCTGTTATCGATCCGGATGACCATGGCAATAAGAGGTTCCAAGGAGGAAGGCAGCTCTAGAGCGATTAGTCTGTCCTTTAACTCCTCGGAAAGTCCCTCCACGAAAGCGTCCATGAGCGCAGTGGTGTCCCAACCACTAGTGGAGGCCAGGGTGCGGAACTCGATGGCATAGTCAGCTGCCCTTCTGCCCCGTTGCCGAAGTTGCATAAGGGCTCGAGCTGCCTCTCGGCCCGGTTTGGTGTGCTGGAACACCTGCTGAAATGCCTCCAGAAATGCCGCGAGAGACGCGCAGGTCGGTGCTCCACGCTGCCATTCAGCCGTTGCCCATGCGCCTGCTCTCCCGGTGAGGTGAGATATGATGAAGGCCACCTTGGCCTGGTCCGAAGGATAGTGAGGCGCTTGCAGTTGGAAGTGGAGCTCACACTGGGTAATAAAAGCCCGACAGTCCCCAGAATCTCCCGAAAAACGTTCTGGACGGGCTAATTGTGCAGTTGGAGCGACCGGAACACTCTCCCAGGTCCCCTGGATCGGTGTGGGAGGTGATGGGCGGGCCGCGGGAAAAGCCGGCGGATGTTGAAAACGCTCCGTCAGTTGTTCAAAACGTTCTCCCAGTGCGGCGAATTGCCGTTCGTGACGGCTCGACATCTCGAGTAATCCTTGTCTTAAGCACGACATCTGCTCCTCCTGTTGGCGGAGTAATGCCCGTAACGTCTCCGCAAGGGAGACGAGGGTATATAACGGAAAGAGAGGATGACCAAATGGAAAACAGGTGTGTAAGGGGGGAGGGAACATCTGAGGGAGAATGACAAGTGACCTGGGACAAACGGAAGGCAAAGGAAGTAACAACAAAATAAAACCGGAAATGACTGCAACTGAAAATAATAAATCGACCTGGTCCCAAAACCCTACACATATTGGGTTAAATGTGCTCAATAGCACTAAAGATATTGAAGCTACAGTCATCAAACTTGATATACTGACTTATCGATACCTTACTTTCCCACATAACAAAGATTATGACAAATCCCTGCTTTGTTTTATTTTAAGGATTTTTTTAAATTATAAATATGGATCATATGGACTTACAAAATGATTGAGGTACTTTCTGTCACGCTTGAACGTTGTTATTGAGCCCGGAAATCCCAATCTGTGAGTGAACTTTACCGAAGTAAGAACAGACTGGCTCGTCATGTCAGTTTAAAAGTTGGCATGTTGTTGTTTTTAACAGCTAGAAAAGCCTAAAACCAGGAGGAGTTTTACCTCAGCGGCTGCTTATTTCCGGGTAAATGAAACCGAAAGATACGAACGTAACTTCATATTCAAAAATCCTTAGAGACGTTGCCAAACTGTTCAGTACCCGAGATGCTAGCAGTAGATGAATCTGCAGGCTCAGAGGACGGAGAAGACCGAGGGCGGGGCTATTGGTGTCACGTGACATTTCACGCGAAGTATTTTTCTACATTTTATTTTGTAATTTTTTTTACATTGGTCAAAAACACATTTTTTTCCGTTTATTTATACATACATATATACATACATACATGCATAACAGAAATCACACGTTTTTTTTAGACTTTGTTAAATCAGGCCCTATTAAAACTGTAATTGAATTGTCACCCATAGTTTCTAATCACGAGAAGAAAACCAGGAGTAGAATTGGCAAATTGGTTGGAGTTTAACAAATAGTTTAACAAATTGATAAAGATAACTAATTTGGTAGGACAGTTACTGTTTTAGAGTTGTCTCAGACATGATATAAAAGAATACACGTAAAGAAACAGAAAAAAAAAGATTGGGCTGTGTAGCTTTGTGTGTATGTTTTACGGTGTGTTTCCTGTGTGGTGTCTATAATGAATTATGTGTGTTTCTTGTTTTGTGTGTATGTTGTGTGTTTCCTGTACTGTGTATGAGTTGTATGGTGTGTGTTTCTTGTGTTGTGTGTATGTGATATTGTGTGTATTTCTTGTTTTGTGTGTATGTTGTATTGTGTGTATTTCTTGTTTTGTGTGTATGTGGTATTGTGAGCATTTCTTGTTTTGTGTGTATAACTTATGGTGTGTGTTTCCTGTGTTGTGTATATGTTTTATTGTGTGTATTTCTTGTTTTGTGTGTATGTTGTATTGTGTGCATTTCTTGCTTTGTGTGTATGTTGTATTGTGTGTATGTCTTGTTTTGTGTCTATTTCTTGTCATGTGTGTATGTTATATGATGTGTGTTTCTTGTGTTGTGTATATGTTGTCTTGTGTGGGATTCTTATGTTGTGTCTACGTTGTACTGTGTGTGTTTATTGTGTTGTGAATATGTTGTATGGTGTGTTTCCTATGTTGTGTGTATATGTTGTATTGTGTGTATTTCTTGTTTTGTGTGTATTTTGTATGGTGTATATTTCTTGTTTTGTATGTATTTCTTGTTTTGAGTGAATGTTATATGATGTGTTTTTCCTGTTTTGTGCATATGTTGTATTGTCTGTGTCTTTTGTTGTGTGTATGTTGTACTGTGTGTTTCTTGTATTGTGTGTATGTTGTATTGTAAGCGTTTCCTGTTTTGTATGTATTTTTTGTTTTGTGTTCATCTTGAATTTTGTGTGATTCTTTGTTGTGTGTATGTTGTACTGTGTGTGTTTCTTGTGTTGTGTGTATGTTATTTGATGTGTGTTTCCTGTGTTGTGTATATGTTGTGTTGTCTGTGTCTTTTTGTGTGTATGTTGTATTGTGTGTGTTTCCTGTACTGTGTATATGTTGTATTGTGTGTATTTCATGTTTTGTGTGTATGTTGTATTGTGTGTATTTCTTGTTTTGTGTAAATGTTGTATTGTGTGTGTGGGTGTTTCTTCAGTTTTGTGTGTATGTTGTGTGTACAGTATATAGTGTGTTTCCTGTGTTGTGTGTTTCCTGTAAGAAATGATGCAATCATAAAGATGATGCAATCATAAAGATGATGTAATCAGAAAGATGGCATCATTTGGTGTCAGAGAGGTATTTCATGCATCAAAGTAAAATTCTTTGATGATGTCAATTGACATCTCTTGTAAAAGTTGTCATATAAGACTCAACACTACAAGTTCTCAACTTTCGCCGCAGAGTCAACGAGTCAACGAGTACCAAGTCTTCAGTTCAAGGTTTGCCTTCAGTTACAAAGACCCTGAATGAATCGTACCATGGAACCATCGACACGTCGCCCTGTTCGAAAAGCCTTAAAGAACGTCAGACTCATAACCATGGAATCTGCTGTGGAGGACAAGACCACTTCTGAGTTTGTCTTTCAATCTTCTTGCCCAAAGAGACAAGACAGATTTGTGGACTGGAATGACATGCCCGAGGAGTACAGTTACTCCTCACTTTCAGATGAATTTTCAGATGATGACAACGAGGAATTCCTTAAGACTCCAGAAATTCAGCAGCAAAAAAGACAAAAGAATCAGGAAAGACCCAAACGTAAGATGTGCCAGGAAAAGCAAACTTCTGTTCCAAAACCCCTAAGTTTAGCTCAAGTCACATCCTTTCGTCCAGCTACAAACTTCTCTGTGCAGCCGGTTCCTGTCCCTGCATCCACTCCGCCTGTGGAAATCCAAGCTTTGGAAAAGGGAAAGAAAGTGCAACTGCTTTTGATAAGCAAACTTCAACCTCTGAGTCAACCTCAGTGGTCAATGCAGAAGCACTTAAAGAAGAGAACACTGCTCTGAAAGGTAAGAACACTGATCTGAAAGGTGAGATCACTGCTCTGAAAGATAAGAACACTGATCTGAAAGGTGAAGATCACTGATCTGAAAGGTAAGAACACTGATCTGAAAGGAGAGATCACTGCTCTGAAAGGTAAGAACACTGATCTGAAAGGTGAGATCACTGATCTGAAAGGTAAGAACACTGATCTGAAAGGAGAGATCACTGCTCTGAAAGGTAAGAACACTGATCTGAAAGGAGAGATCACTGCTCTGAAAGGTAAGAACACTGATCTGAAAGGTAAGAACACTGATCTGAAAGGAGAGATCACTGCTCTGAAAGGTAAGAACACTGATCTGAGAGGTGAGAACACTGATTGAAAGGTAAGAACACTGATCTGAAAGGTGAGAACACTGATCTGAAAAGTGAGATCACTGATCTGAAAGGTGAGCTTACTGATCTGAAAGGTAGAACACTGATCTGAAAGGTGAGAACACTGATCTGAAAGGTGAGAACACTGATCTGAAAGGTGAGATCACTGATCTGAAAGGTGAGAAGACTGATCTGAAAAAGTGAGACACTGATCTGAAAGGTGAGATCACTGATCTGAAAGGTGAGAACACTGATCTGAAATGTAAGATCACTGATCTGAAAGGTGAGATCACTGATCTGAAAGGTGAGAACACTGATCTGAAAGGTGAGATCACTGATCTGAAAGGTGAGATCACTGATCTGAAAAGTGAGCTACAGCGCCTGAACGAGCTTCTCCAGCAGAAAGATCAGATGCTGGCGGATGCCGAGATGAAGGTGATTACTTCTCAGAGCAGATGAAGCAGGGAAAAGAACGTTTAGCAAAAGCCAAGAACTCTTTAAAACAATTTAAAGAAGAAAAGTCATCTGAAATGTCTCAGCTGAAAGAGGCTCTCCAGGAAAAGAAGACCTCACCAGCAAAACAGTTCAGCTGGAAACATCCCTCAAAGACGAGAAGACCAAAGCAGATGATGCAGAGAGACGCTTAGCCCAGCAGCAGCAAGAAAATGTCCATGCACACGCTGCAATGGTCAATTTAGAACGCGAATTTCAAAAGAGGAGGAGGAAATGGAAATGGAGAAGGAGCGTTGTCTAAATTACCATCAGTTGGCATGGACAGATGCACAAAATCAGCTGGCTCTAGAAAGACAAGAGTGGCAGAGAAGAAACACCTCCCTGATGCAGGAAATAGCTCACTTAAGAAGAGCTCATGAGGAAGGTGTTGCCGAAACTCACAAAAGTGAAAAGACCTTCTTGGAATTGCTGTCTGTTATCGACAAAGGGGTGGAAAAATTAAAAGAAACGATCAGAGAAAAAGACACGATCATAAAAAGTTCTGAAGTCATCTTCAAAGAAAATCTGGTCAAACACGAGCAACAGCTTGAGGAGGTAAAACAGGCCTATCAGAAGAAGAATATAGACCTGAGATCTAAATTCTACCAAATGGAAGAGAATGTCAAACAAGAGAGGATCAAAACAAATCAGGCCAAACTCAGGTATGACCAAGAGGTAGAAGAGTCCACCAAATTAAGAGCTGCTTTGGCCAAAGTCCAGAAAGAACTAGACGACCAAATGCAGCAGAGGGAAAAAGAAAAGACCACCCTCACAAGAAGTTGCTCACCAGAAGGAAGATGCAAAGAAGAAAGAGACCATCATCAGTAATACTGAAGAGGCTTTCATGGAGCAACTTGATCAAGTCCAGCAGGAGGTTGATAAGCTGAAAAAGAAGACGCAAAAGAAAACCGCTGGTCAGAGGTTTCTGAACCTATTCAGGAAGTCTAGTAAAAAAGACTAACCGGACCCTGACCACAGCTTTTGGGAAGAAAGAAACGGATTCTGATGCAGTGTAGTAGTGTGTGTGCGTGTGTGTGTGGAGGCGTTTTTTTGGAAATTTGTATGTGTGTAAATACCTATGTATGTAGGACAAATTTTTAAATGTACATATCTATTTCTGTGTATCTATGTTTTCCTATTTACATATTGGGTATTTGTTTGTTGTTTTTCTTTTTTTATGTTATTTTTATGTGTTTTTTCCAATTAACAATGTAAACAAAACAAGAAACAGAACATAAAGTAGGCTTAGATGTGTACAAAAAATGTTTCTTTTAGATTTTTTTTTATATGTAAGGTACTCATTGTGTTTGCTGTCAAAGGGTTGTGTGTTTATTGGTTTTTTTTGGGGTGTGGGGGGGCTTGGGTTTTTACTGTTTTTTTACTTTTGTTTTCTTTTTAACTGTAAAACGCTTCAAGTTCATTCCAGTCTGGCCAATTCCAGATTGAGAGACAAATGCTACGTATGTTATAAAATTACAATGTTTTAAAATGTGTTTGAATTTTTTTTGAAAAAGTTTTTTCTCATTTATATATGTGGGTGTTTTGTGTGTGTATGTTTTTAATCAGAAAAAAAACACATAAAATAAAATGGTAGGCTTAGATGTACAAAACATTAGGACAGAAAAAGAGAAAAATGGACAGTGTGTTGTGTGTATTTTTGTATCTACCTGTGTATGTGTAAAAATGTATTTTTAAATATATCTATGTTTTCATATGTATGTGTGTTTGTCTGTTTGTGTGTGTGTTCGTCTATCTGTGTGTGTTTGTTTGTCTGTCTGTCTGTGTGTTTGTGTATGCAACACAAGGGGTCACAATTAAATGCCCTCTTGTGCCGGTCCCAAGTCCGGATGAATGCAGAGGGATTGTGTGAGTGTATCTATCTATCTATCTATCTATCTATCCATCTATCCATCCATCCATCCATCCATCCATCCATCCATCCATCCCTCTTTCACTTTGGAAGTAATTGTGTCTCACAATTCAAAATAAAAACCTATACCGGAAATGCTTTTTCATTTTCAAACTACAGCTGCCTCTGTTGACTCAAAAACAAATGACAACTCAATCCGCCAAATGGGCTTTTTCTTTTTCTTCTTCAACACCGCTCATTCTGTCACTTAAGTAAAACGATAAAGAAAAGAACATTTGACATTTCCTTTTCAAAACGTTCTTTGGCAAATGTGTAACAAAATTCAATCAGAAATATCTAATTTGAAAATTAAAATGGATTACAGAAATGTTTTTTTCATTTTCACAATGTAACTGCATCAATTGACTCATAAATAAAATTAAAAATCAATCTTCCAAAATGCTTTTTCATTTTCGTCTTCAACACCGCCCATTCTGTGACGTAATGAAAGCGAAAATGCAAAGCGGGAATGCTTTTTCGTTTTAAAATTCACCACGCACAGAGTGTCTCAAAAATGACTTCCGGCTGGCAGTTCCAGAGGAGGGGGGAGCGTGATGACGTCGGTGCTCACTCTTCTTCTTCTGTCACTATTACGTGTATTTGGCGCTGGAAAAAGAAAGAAGAGAAAAGTGTGGACCAAGAGGTTGTGAAACGTTGTGACAAGCTGGAAATCTGTGCTAGAGCTGTTAAGGGAGGCTGCAGCTGTACTTGAACAGCAAAAGCAGCGGGAAAATGCAGGAGTTGACAACACTCCCACCACATCCTCAGCACCAACACCAACACCCTCTGCTCCTGACCGCTGTACCACTCGAGGTAAGATACAAAGCTAGCAAACTTATCGGCCCTACGGTTGATTTATTGTAAATGACATCCTTAAACACAGTTTGTCCGTTAGTTGCATTGGGATTACAGCAATATTATTTTCCTGAATATGGTCCAGCAGCGAGAACATAGAATTAAAGCTAGTTAATTAGTTAATACACTTAATATCTTGGATGAATCAGTTTTGACAAATTTACTCTGCTATTAATTCTGCTTTATCTTGCTCCCCCCACCAGTGCAACGAGTATACCATAAATTTATTATCATATTCTGTTGTTTGTACATTTATTTTTTAAGCAAAAATAAAAATGATCAAAGAAAGGATTGGGAAGTATGTTAAGCTTATTATTATTTGTAAGTGGTTGGGTAACTATTACTTTTATTTTATGTCCATTTAATTGTTATAACATATTAAAAATAAAATACAATTTAAATAAATGTCTTATAATGTTTTTATATTTCTTCTAGCTGAGGTTATGAGGTTGTTCAGTCCTTACCCTGTACGAGGTGTACCACGGAGGTCAATCCCACCTGCCAATAACACTAAGAAACAAAAAAAGACCACATACACACAACTTCTTTTTTGTTTGGCAAAAGAAAGGACTGTAATGTCCCAAATCCAGCCATGAAAAAAGTGCTTGAAGAGGCAGGATTAGGAGAGAGGAGAATTACATTCCCAGGTAGGTTTACAGTATGTATTGCATGTGTTTGTTGTGCTATTTAAAATGTCTAATATTGGTCAGCTACCTCATTTCAGGGCACCAGTCCTGGTGTGCCAAGCTGCAATGACATAGCAAGCTGCTAATTTCATGTCTCTGGGCCAATCATATGACTGCAGGGTGATGGGGTCACAGTGCTCATATCCACTGTCTTAAGAAGTCCAGATCTTTAAGTAGCTATTCACAAAATCTGCACCTATTCCTGAACATGTACAGTTTGTTTAGAAGTAGACATATGGCTTGGTTGTCACTAATGACGTTTGGCAAATTGTAAAATGCTTCCTCAAGTTGTTAAAGTAGAAAATGAATTTGTTTTGTTTTTCCCTCAGGTTGACACTGCAGTGCAACTGAGTTTTCCAATCACCTGCAGTTGTACTTTCCTCAGTTAAAGCACTGTGGTGGGTTTCAACTGCTGAGGAGTCGGGGATCTACAAGGTCCAGGGTTTTGGACATCCTTCCGTGTTCAAAGGATGGATACACTCCAGAGTTCTTGTGCAACAAAGAACTTGGAGTTGGGGCAGCTGTGATTTATATAAGGCCACTCAGAAAAGATATGGATCTGGAGGTAAATTATTTAAGATGTTGTAATTCATTCTTTGGTGTATGACAGAGCACATACGAGGACGTTCCCAGCCCTCTAAATGGAAATGAGTGTGAACAAAATTTACTAGGCTCTCTTTTAATTTAAAAAAAATGTATTTATGTTATTGTCTCTAATTAATGTCAGGATACTCCCACTGCAACCACCTCTTCTGAGAGAACTAGATCTATGGTGGAATGTGTCTAGTCATCTACATATTGTGAATTCTTGAAGTTTTACACACTTTCGATTACATTTCTGGCTTTCTACCGATGTTATCAACATTTTTCCAGTTAACATTCCAAGAAAAAGATACTCAGAAATGCTGAAATGAGCTAGAAAAATCTGGAGAGTACAACATCGGGGAACTCTGGATTGAGCCAAGCAGGGACCTCTAGTGCTGCTACCTCATTGAAACAGCCACAATCCAAGTGAAGAAAATAATCGTAGCTCTGAATGTGCCACTGTCATTGCTTATAAATTTGAAAAATTGACTATCATTAATTTTTGTCTAGTCTTCCCTGATAATGACTTATTTTTAACAGACTGGACAACAGAGCCTGATGTTTATAAGGCAGCCAACATTTTTCGACATCACTTGCTTAACAATGCTGAACTTAAGCCAGAGTTAGTCACAAGGCTTAAAACGAGAGATTCTAACGTTCTACAAAAAGCCAGGAATTGACTGGGCAAGCCATCTTCTGTTATACTGGGTGATAGGTATTTCTTTAATGTGTTGTACTGTAAGATACTGCATAAGAAAAGTGATTTCAATTGAAAAGTAAATTATTTTGTCAATACTAGTGTGTATTCTGCCACATTAGATCTTTCAAATGTCTTTATGTCAGGCTCTACTACTTCCTTTAATTACAGCAACTCATTCTTTTTCTGACTTGCATTATATGCCAACGTGATTAATCCAGGTGTGCCTTTACTGTAGCAGTTACAACAACCATAATCAGCCATAGCTGTAGTCGTATAAATGAAGAAAAGCATGTAGAAAATCCTTTAATTTAATTTTGTTTCTTTAATCTGAAGAAGTTGTTGAGCGGCAATAAAGATGATTGAAATATGTATTTGCCCTTACATGTCGTCCACCCAAAATCTACAGAGTAAGTCTTTGTATTTCAGGGATGCAGCTGTTGGGGACGGAGTGAAACGTCATTTTCTTTCGACGGTAATAGAAATTTGGATTTGACCTTAACCTTGGTGAGTTTTTACAGATATTCCTAATGTTTTTAAAAAGGTCAACATTTTGCCTTGAAACACCAGTAGTGTGGTTTGTATTAACTGGTTCTGACTGGTTGTTTTTGAAGCAACTGGTACTTGATAGATTCTGAAAGGTTTGTAATATAAAAATGATTTCTAAATTGTGACAGCAGACGATACATTATGCTTTAGCACAAGCTCAGATATTAGAGTTTCATGATTTTCTCAATTTTTCATGAACTGAAAAATGACCTTTTCATACAGTTGAAAACCAGAAAGTTTACATACACCGTATTAAAACACACATGCTTTTAATTTGTCACTGTCTGTTAATACATGGAATTAAAATAAAACTTGTCTGTTTTAGGCCGATTACAGTACTGACATTTAATTTTCTATTATTTCACAAAGAAGCAGTATGTCTCAAAAGTGCAGTAAAATGCTTCCTCAAGTTTTTCTCTATTAACTTCTATGCTGTCAAAAAGTTATCTAAAGCTTCCAAAAAATCTTTGCATCATCATGGATTAATCTTGGTGTAAAGTTTGGACTTTCAAGGTGTGAAAAGTCTAAACTGTGAAAACTGCCTAAAAGTGTTTTTGACACTTGGCAAATACAAATAATTGTGTTAATTGAAATTGACCTAAAACAGGAAAACTTCATTTTCATTTCATCATTGACAGAGACATATACAAAGCATATATATCCATTTTTATGTGGTGTATGTAAAACTTCAGGTTTCAACTGTTCCTGGTATTTGGACTCAGAAAGATCTGTTTTTCATAACTATATCTTGTGTGTTTCACTCAGAGAACACCGGCAGAACTCTTCTT